>CM060937.1:905211875-905836875 GCA_030765085.1 Allium cepa | reverse complement strand
GGGCTATCAGAGGGCACTCCATAGATATGGTACAAATCAAACTCATAAAAGGCACTCTAGGGCATGTGAATACGATACTCGAGGCTATGCCGAGGTAGATTTACCAATTGCAGAACCGGGTAGGTGGTAATGCATAGTAGCTAATATCGCCCACCTTGGAACACACTCCCAAATCAAAATCAAGGGGTGCCTACCAAATCATCACAAAGTCATAATATGGTATCGAAGAAGCATGTTGGATCGAAGGAATAACCTCACTTTGCCCAGGTATAGCTCCTATTTTTGTCATATCTAAGCTGACTCATAGAGGTCAGGGTCACGTAAATACCTCATACAGAATCGTTTGTCAAACCATCCTTCTTTATTTCTGGAATCTCCACCATGTACACAGTTGTCAAAGTGGTTTTCGGTATTGGCATAGAGTATGACAATATCTAATCCTAGTCTCTTTAACAACCAAACGCTTATCTCACACCAGATGGTTCTTCCACATTTAAAAATTCAATTCATACTTAATATCAAAATATCATATTCGATTTCAAACCATATCACTTTCGAAATCATTTTCAGTTTCAAAATCGCCTTCCCTTTCAAAATCATATTTACTCAAATATTTCATTTCATAAAAAGGTATCAATTTTTCCAACTTAAGTTATATCATCATTAAGGATTTAAATATAAATACTTCAACTTTACACAGTCTAAAATTATAGAAAACGGTTTAGATAGTCATAAAAAGTTTTATAATTTAAAATTAATTAAAATAAATTAAAATAAATTAAAACAGTTTAAATAGATTTAAATTTGACTTAACAAGATTTAAACTGATTTAAATAGATTAAAGATAGATTAAATAGATTAAATTAGGTTTAAAATGTTTTAAATAGATTAATTATAGATTTAATATATTTAATTTATATTAAGTAGATTTTTAAATAGATTAAATAAATTTAAAACGGATTAAATATATTTAAAATAGATTAAATAAATTTAATTAGTTTAAATAGGTAAAAATAGATTAAATTGGATTAAATAGGTTATAGTAAATTAAAATAAATTGAAATGGTTTAAATTGATTAAAATCATTTAAATTAGTTTAAAATAGATTTTAAAGTTATAACCAAACAATTTCAATAACTCAATTCCGATAAATTCATTTACATTTGACACTTCAACTTTGAAATTTCAATTTGAACCCTTTGAACAATTCGTTAAATTAGTTCCAATTTCAGCATTTACATTATCGAAAATAATTCAGTTTATATAAATTAATTTTATTTAAAAATACCAGTTAATTGAATTCAAAATTTAAAGATTCAAAAATAATTTAATTTAACCAATCTGGTGTCCATCATTTCAATCCGCAATTTAAAGTTTTACGGTTATATATTTCAAACCGCAATCCCGAATTAAATAAAAATCCATAAATTGCTTGAGTCTATCATTTCTACCTATAACGATTTTTCCCTAATCTATATATTGTTCGGGTATGTATCATTTCAACCCTAAGGAACTTGCAGTTTACAACAATATAAAATACAATGATCCAGTCAACAATATCAACAATTAAACATCCATCACAATCATCATCCAAATCGATCAGAAAAATCACCAACAAACTGATAATCAGTAACAGGTATTAAATTGACAATTTAAATTCAATATTAAGTTTAACGATGATTTAATGTAATAAAAGTCAAATTTATCCAGAATGACGATTTAAACAAACATCGATCAATTGATTCTAATCACATCATAAATTTAATTTAACTAACATAAGATAGTTTAGTAATTGTGAATGGGTTAGAACACTAACCTTTGATTTTAAATCGATTTAAAATCCAAAGTAGGGTTCGAAATTGAACAGTCTCGGTATTTGTATAAACCAGCGTCATAATGTCCGAAATTTTGATACGATCCTAGCGGAACTAACCGTGCATGAATCGGATTTAGTATTCAAAAGTTATATATATTAGAACGATTGAAATTAAATTTTAAATTAAAAAAGAACACCTCAACACACTATGTCACAAACGCCCAGGATGACTCGAAATCAGCTCATACGCGAGCACGAACCGCTGCCTCTTTCCCATACGTCGTAGCCTAAGCCCTCGCCGCCGCTGGCCCCCAACCCCATCATTCCCCACACCACAACCTTGTGACCACGACGACCCCACCACGTCGCCGAACCAAACCTAAGAAGCCCAGCCGCTGCATGAAACCCTAGCTCAAATTGAATTGCCGACGACGATCCAGCTACCAAATCTCTAAGTGAACACCTCAGATGCGCTCCCCTCGGTGATCACTACAAAACCAACCAATCAATTTGACGATCGGTCAAAGTTGATCAACATCCAATGAATGACCGAGATTGTTCTTGGCGATTCTAGCCAAACCATGATCCAAATCGAAAAAAAATCACAAATTTGGATTGTGCTTGTCGAGAGCTTCAAAACGGTATATAATTTGATAGGTTTGAAGGAGTTTATTTTGGAATTGAATTTGAAATTGAGTTTACAATTTGGGATTTAGGGTTTCTAGTTTGAATTGGTTTTAGCCATTGACAAAAGAAAAGCAGATAGAATTGTATATACTGAAAATAGAATATGAGAAATAATATGGTTTATAACGAGCTATTTATAGGTATAGCTGAAATAGAAAAAAGTGGACCAGATCGATTTGGATTGGAACGATAAATGACCCGAAAAGCTCGTTTCATTCCTGAAATAGATCCAATGAAACTGGCTTCATTGAAATCTGAGATAGTGGCCAAAATGTCTATTTTACATTAAATAAATAAATAAATATTAAGTCAATTAAATCATTTTTGAATTTCAAATTTAATGACCAATAATTTTCATCATTTTTTATTACTTGGACAGTACAAATTTTTTAATCAATGTTACATGTCAATTCATTGTTAAATATTTCACTAATTACAGTGTCCAATTTCAAGTGTAATTAAATCCAATTAATTATAATTTAATTCCAATAAATTGATCTAATTTAATTTCAATCTTATTATGTCATCCAATTATTACTCTATAGACATAGTTAACATTTGTTTATATCTTATTGCAGAAATATTCTACATTTATCATCTTTTACCATATTAGTTGCAGTATTCTAATAATATTGAACCTTTGTTGATTTTGACGTTAATTATAATTTAAAATCCCACAACTTCATTTATCTTGGTTTCATTTTTATTACTAAATCAATTTATTACCTTTTGAGTGTAATTGACATTTCTGTATGTTTTATTGCATTCCTAATTTGCAGTTATTGTATTAACTCATATTACTGTAACATTTATTTTTAATTGATTGATTAAATTAGTAGCAAATAGCTATTGTTACCATTTCTACATTTAATAACATTTGTAAGTTTATTATTCACAAACAAATGTTACACAACTTACACTATTCTAATTCTATTCGATTACAATTTATTACACATTATTTCATAAATTAATCAACATTTAAATTACCAATTACTCTTTAAGTCCAATTATAAATTAACACACACATTATTTCAATTAATTTACAATCTATGACCAATTGTAACCTTTTAATCCTTTTAATTAATTGAATTACATTTAAAGTAGTTATAAACTACCTTAATTTAATATTATTTCATTTTATTCCAGTTATATTCTTATTAATAAACCACAAATTTTTATTTCTCGTACATTTAATCATAAAACCTCATTAATTTAACTATTTTTAATTATCAAATATTACAGGTAGTTACACTTACTTCAACTATTGGAAGTGCCACTATGGAAATGGAATTCTATTCTATGGGTTTTATATATGGGTTGCAAAGGTTGAATAGGAAAAATGAAAGCATTTGGGTTATGGTTGATAGACTGACCAAGAGTGCACACTTTATCCTTATTAAGTCCACAAAGACGGCACCAAGTTTGGCAAAATTATTCATGAAGAATGTTATAAGACTTCATGGAATACTGAGCAACATTATAAGTGATATAGATCCCTAATTTAGTGGTGAGTTCTGAATGGGGACAAAGCTGAAGATGAGTATCGCTTACCATCCATAAACTGATCGGTTATTAGTGCATATGATAACTTGTTGACATGCTCACTTATGAGTTATATATATCATCCAACATTTAGAACTTGGGGATTCGGGAACTGATCACAAGTTAGGGTTGTTCCATTAATGAGTATAGTCAAACTTAAACTCTTGGGTGAGTAGAATTGCATATAGGAGATTGGAAAGATAAAAATGTGTTAGGGTGCCCTGAACTAGTCAAAAGACATGACTCGATCTATTTTTAAAACCATATGTTAGGTGGAGTCCATGGTAGGGTCACACCCTATCCTCCGATCGCTAATTCCTGGTTAGTCAAGTTCGCGATCCCAATGCATAGAGCTTTGCCAATTAGTGCTCAGTTTTGAAGTTACGCACCTGAAGGAACTTGTAGCAATTGGCTCACCTATTATCTCTTACCGATCTTAAGAGATCTTTATTCTTTTTACCTACTATTTTTATAAAATATTATTATTTTCTCTTACTAATCTTACAAGATCATGATTATTTCTTCTGAATGAATTAGGAGACTATTTTTAGAAAACCATTATCATTTTCTCTTACTAATCTTACGAGATCATGATTATTTCTTCTGAATGAATTGGGAGACTGTTGGATTTACTAGAATGTTTTGGCATGAATCAGCTAATAGGATTTTAGTTGGCATAAGAAAAATAATTTAGGTTTGTAGAGACCGTGGGAAAACTATGCCATTAAATGGACCATTCCTGGATTGAATAGTTTTGAAATTATGTAATCCTTGACCCTTGTGAATGAAGGACTTATTCTTTTTAACCCACACATGCACGATATATTATTATTATTATGAGTTAACATTCCGAATGTAGGATACGTAATGGATGAAATATTTGCTGATAGGGTATAAGTGAAGGGAAACGCGTTCCGCTCTACGTCATGGTCTCACTATATACCCAAAATTTTGGTTGGGGATGGATTAATATTATTCGCACCGAACTTTTTGATTTTCCACTAAACTATCCGGTACTCACTTTGTCATTGGGTAGGCCGAGAGTAGGACTTTTTTAGGTTTAGATGAACAAGCTTTCAAAAATGTGTAGGAGGCAAGCTAATATATAAAAGATTATATTCATATTGTGCAGTAGTTTAACTGATTTTGATTCCCTGAATTTATGTAATGATGGGTAATGTAATAATCTAAGTAGTTAAAACTATGATCATATAAGGGGGCGTCATCATATGTTGCTCTAAGTGATGTTTTGTAGGCTTGGGAAAATGAAATGCAATGAAATTGCAAATTAATGAATGAAATGTTTTTTTAAGAATTTGTAAAGTCTAGTGCTCTTGTGTTAATGATTCAATAGCGGATTTCATTTTGTCAATGAAAAGTAATGCGAAGGATGACTGCAGCATCAACAGTATCTATTTTCGAGCCTCAAAATAGGGGATGTTACAAAAACATTTCAAAATAGATTTCCATATTCTTTTTCTTCCACACCGTTCCCCCAAAATCACTTCAAAATGACATTCCATATTACTTTCATAAAATCATTTCATTCACAAAAATCTCATATATTTAGAAATAATATACCGGAGGTCCACTTTACAACCGATGTCCAAATACTGGTTTTGTAAACCAAAAATTTGTCACAATATTTCCCAATTTTCATAAAAGCAATTTTTACACAACATTTCTCAAATCAATTCACAAAATCCAATTTATCCAAAACATTATGCAAAATAGTATTTCTTCTTTTTGTTTAAAATGCTATTTTTCCAATTATCAAAACTAGTTTCATAATATTCCACAAATACATAGAAATTAGATTTCAAAATAATATATGGTATCACCAAATCCAATAAAAATAAAAATCCTCATCTGGTAAATGCTAATCATGGTAAATCATTGAATTAATATCCATTGACGGATTCCATCGTTCCCAATAACTACAATCCAGGATCTGAACCAACAGTTGGGGAGGGAATCTAGTATTCTAACCCCGTCGATCTAGAAGGCATTAACTTTGACCGACGTATGTCAAAAACGGAAAATATCCAAATAGTAGTAATCCCTTTTAAAAAGGTAAAATCACGATTTCCAAATAGGGAAATGCACAACATCATAATTTTAATCCTTTTAATTGGGATATTCTCAGTAATAGAAAACACTCTCAAAATATCTTTGGTTAAGCTTCATAATATTTCATAGTTTGCAAAATCAAAACTTGCCAATAAAGGTGCCAAAATCTCAATTTCAATCTCAAATACATTTTTAACAATAAACCATATTTTAACAGAGTTATTGGATGTGATTGACCACTAGAAAAACATTGTTTGTTTCTACTTAGCTACTAAAATATTACTATTGTCAATTGTCAATATCTACTCCAATCACACAGCTCCACTACACTACAAATAAACATCTTATATTCTTAAATCATTAAGTAAAAATATTCGAGAGTAACCAAATATCATTTTTAAGAAGAACAATGTTTTATTTTACTTAATTAATAAAATGTCATTTCCAATCATCCAATGTAATTAAATATTAACATTTGATACTATTAATGCCATAATATCAAACATTCCGATCGGCTAATTTGAATCCATAAGTACTAATTTTGGGTCAATCCAATGTGCTTAGCTTTCAAGTAAAATGAAGGCATTTGAATAAGATGGAACTCTTAGTCAATCATGTTAGAAATGAGTTCAAAGGAAGCAATTATGAAAAATTTCCAATTGTTAGAGTCCTTTTTTATTAAATCACAAAAGCAAGTCTAGCTAATCACTCGTTAATGGCTTTTTTCCAAGCTATTATTTATGCTAAGGAGAAAAAATGAAAATGAGGAAGAAGATACATCCTAAAAGTTCCTCTATTTCTAGTGATGTACATGTCAATTTATAGAGAACTCCAACATTCGGATCTATGCCATGTTCATCTACTTTGGATGAGTGGTGAAGATTTAGTTTCATTCTTAAAGCTTTGTGTTTATGTCACAATGGGATGCATCAATTACTCGACGATAATCTAGTAATTTTGGTTTTTAACTCATGATGGCCTTGAAGATGCTTTCACGATGGCCTTGAGGAGCTCTTTAAAATGACGGTCTCAAAAAAAACTTCACGATGGCCTTGAGGAGTTCTTCACAATTGCTTCCAAATTCATTTCATTAGGCTCTAAGAAATACTCCAAGATCGCTCTGATAGACTCTTCATGATTGCTTTGACAGTTTAAGGAATACTTTGTAATGGCCTTGAGGAATTCATCACTATGGTTATGAAGAACTCTTTACGGTAGCTTCGATAGATTCTTCATGATAGCATTTTCAATAACTCATTTCATGATGCCTCCTTGTCACTTTTAATGAAGACTTCAAGGAATGTTCCATAATGGCTCTGAGTCTTATCCCACGATGGCTCTAATGCCTATCTTCATGATGGCTCTGATGCCTTTCTTCACAATGGCTCTAATACCTTATCCCATGATGGCTCTATTTCCTTATTTAACGATGGCTCTGATACCTTTGTTCACAATGGCTCTAATGCCTTCCTTTACAATGGCTTTTTAATGGTCCACTTATTAATGGCTTTTAGATATCTCTCTAAGATGAACATAGAAGTTGCTATGTGATGGGCATTATGTCTTCTGGGTATGTTTCTTGATGGCCTTCGTACATGAAGGTTGTGATTGCTCTAGAAATCTCTTCACGATGGCATTTAAATGTTATCCTATGATAACCTTGTCTCTTTACTTCTTTGTAGGTTTGGGCAATCATTCATGATAGTTCATGTATATCAACTATCACTAACCATAAGGATCATTACTTGATGGTTTCTTCAAATCATGATGGCCATTTGTGTTACTGCACGAGAACTCATTCACATTACTTCATGACAATTTAAGTTCTCCCCATTTCAGCTCTTCTTTCTCTAATTCCTTCAATCTTTTCCTTGGCAATTCATGGGTATAACATTTTCCCCTTCCCTTTTTATTAAAGATTTCACTTAAGCTTTAACTTAAGTAATTTCCTTTTGCCATATTAAATGTGCTTTGAAGGCCAAAATTTTTGTTGGATCCTTCTCTAACCTTCTTGATTGTTGGATAGTTCATTTTGACGTAGTGTTCCTAGTGGCTCAATTTGATACATATCTCCATAATGGATTTGAAAGTTGTTCCCCTCCCTTGGATGGGTGCTTGAACAAGCCCAACAGAGGGATTATAGTCTAATTAACTACATCTCTTTGGATGATTGCTTTGACCAAGCCTTATGATGGGGACAAAGGCGTTCTCGTCGATCTCCCTTGGATGGGTTATTTGGCCAAGCCTAGCGGCTGGATCAAAGGCTTTATTGACCATCGCTCCTTAGATGGTTGCTTTTGCCAGCCCTTATGGTGGGACCAAAGGCTTTCTCGCCCATCTCCAGTGATGGATTATTTGAGCAGGCTTAATGGGCGGGGTCAAAGTCTTTATTGACCATCACTTTTTGGATGGTTACTTTGGCTAGGCCTTATGCTAGGACCAAAGGCTTTCTTATCGATCTCCCAAAAATGGGTGCTTTGACTAGGCCCGGTGGCATGATTAGAGGCTTTATTGATCTTTACTGTTTGGATAGTTACTTTGGCCATGTGACCAATGGCTTTCTCTTCCATCTCCATTGGATGGGTGCTTTGACCAGGCCCGACGGCCGCATCAAAGATTTTGTTGATCATCACTCTTTGGATGGTTGCTTTAGCCAAGCCTTTTGGTGGGAAGAATGGGTTTTTGTCCTTTTTGGTTTTGAGGGGTGCTTCTGCTCAACAAGTCATATCAACCTTGTCATGTTGTAAGCTAAGAAAAACATAATGCATCTCAATCCATGGGTCATTGTTTAAGTACAAATTTTTTGACAATCAACTTTATTCATCTAATGTCGTAAAGTATGGTCTCAAATACTCGGCATTCCATGTTCTAATGATCACATTTCCATCTAGTCTACTTAATCGATATATTCATGGAGGAATAACATTATGAATGACTACTAATCCTTCCCAGTTTGTTCACAATGGACCATCTGTGTGGTTCTTCATGTTTGCCATTTCTCTTCTCAAATCTGGATCTCCCTTCTTAAACACTCTACCATTTACCTTACAATTGTAGTATTTAGAGATTCTACATTGATATTCGATTGTCTGTAAATCCGTTTGATCCTTTAATTCATTGAGTAGATCGAGTGATTCCTTCTCCATAACTTGGTTTGTTTCATAAGCGCAAGCGATCCTTCGGCACGACGGATGTAATCCAGCTTTGCCACCAAACCACATCTGGACAAGTTAGAACAATCTAATAGAAAAATTATCAAGCATCAATCCAGAGCGATATTTGTCGAACTTGTATATCGAACAAGAAAAGAATTGAAGTCATCAAACTTGCAAAGAAGCTTCAAAACATCAACTCGCTTCACTTGTAAGACCAAAATCCAAGATTCATGCAAGGTCATGGATCGATGTCGATCCATGAATAGGGATTGGTACCGATCCCTGATACTTGCCCAAAACCCACCAGCGTCTCACACTACATGATGTTGTAGTGTTTTCAAGCTAATACAGGCCATTTGGGAAGGTTTTCTATCAATACATGACCCAAACGATTGATGGATAAATCAAGTACTTCTGTTCAACTTTTGAAGCAGGGAATTTATCCAAAATCAAGCTCATTACAATGCACCTAAGACCTACAAATGAAGGAACAAGTCAACTAAGTAGCATTGAGGAAACTGAGACATCTCAACGATCAATCTTAGGGATCAGTATCGATCCATAGGTCATGCATCGGTACGATCCCTGGATCTTGCTAATGTAGCCACGAAATGCTCTGGGCAAATCCACTTAAATGTTAGGAACATGGGTGGGAACGTGGGTGCAACTTGGTAGAGAGACTTCTAGCGAGTTGCAGCTATAAATAGAGGAGGATGAACATTGTTTGAGGGAATTATTAGATCTTTTAACAAATTTCTGTATTTCTTCCAAAATCTCGGGGATCATCATTGATCCGTTATAGCATCTTTGTAAAAACATGATAAAAATGAATGATGAAGTTTAAGTGGACATACGCAGCGTTTTCACCGAACCAGTATAAAAAATTATGTTTTATTGTCTTCTTTTTCTCTTCCTTTTCCTAAAATTTTCATATTTATTACTTTATTAGGTGTGTATACTCCCTCTTGTTGTTAATATTTTGGTGCTTTCACTAAGAACTCTTAGATTAGTCAACTTAAAACGTGAAATTGAAAATGATGATTAGACCATCCATTAGGAAAACTATTGTTGGAGGATGCCAACAAGGGCATAGGGGCAGTCAGGTGGTGTCCTCAGGATCTAACCCTCCATTCATTTACATAACCAGAGATGAGATAGAAGTAATGATGATAGAAAGGCATAACCGAATGATAACCTACTAGGAAGAGAAGATGGAAGGATTCTTCAGAAGGATGGGACAATATGGAACAACTAGAGTTTCTACAAACAAAAACCAGGGGCCAGGTGCCAGAACAAATACCTTTGGAAGTAAAACGAGCCAAGCGGAGTGATCCCCAAAGGAATAACACAGATCGACACCGATCCCTGAGCATGGATCGGTATCGATCACAAGAATTTAGGGGAGCTGACTCGAACTTGGAAAGAGGCTGTATATGTTTAGAAAACAATGATGAACACTAGAATATGAATCAAAATGTTAATGTGCAACCACAAGAAGAGTACATACCAAAATTTCTACATAGAAACAGAGGGAAGAATGAAAATATGGAACATAGGCTTCTGTTAAATGATAATGATAGAATGGATGAGATAGTTAGGAAAGTGATGAGAGGTGAGCCGCTAGGCCAGAGTCTGAAGGATGTGAATAGAAATCCATTCACAACTAATATACGGTACATGGGGAACCAGCTCGATTTAAAGCTGTCGACACTGGAAGTGTACAATGGAAATGCTGATTTAATGATTCTTCTAATGATATAAATTCGGCATATGAAGGTATTAGGTATATAAAAAAGTAATGGGATAGTTTTTTCCTTTGTATTTGACAGACTTAGCGACGATGTAGCTTCGAAAATTGGAAAACTATTCCATTAGCACATGGATCAAGTTAGCGAATAGATTCATGAGGCAGTTCAAAGTGCATATTTCATGGTCGAAGAACTTGATAACGTTATCGAGTGTGAAACAAAGGGTTGGAGAGACCATTAGGAGTTATCTGACTAGATTTAATGCGGCAGCTTCTACGTTTCATAGTCCGGACTATCAGTGGTTTTGATGGTGGCTGTTTCAGAAGTTGCTAGTAAGACAGATTTTAAGATTGCTTTGGAAAGGGATCCACTGGCGGATCTCACCGAATCCTACTTTGAAGCTGAAAGATACTTGTGTTAGGAGGATGCCGAAACTAAAAAGGTAGAGATTAGTGTTGAGGATGATAGGGGACCAACTGGAGCAAGACTTGGTAAAGATAACGGAAAGCGAAAGGTGGATGATAGCTTTGGAGGACCAAAGTGGTAGAGTAGGGAACCAAAGTTCTCCTCTTGCACATAATTTAATGAAACCTCAAAGAAGATTCACCTTGATACCCGGGAACAAATTCCCTCGAAAACTGGGGAGGAGAGAACCCACCGATCGAGAGAGAAGATCGGGAAAATATTAACTATTACATGAGATGGATGGGATTAATACAAATGATTAATGACATCTTCGTGATTTGATAGAGGAACAGGTTAGGACCAACCAATTACAATAGTACGTGAGGAGACAAGCTTAATTGATGCGGTAAGGGCAACCGCCATCTGTAGTGAATCGAAGCGTCCTTGGATTTGGGTCGAGGATAGTTATCCCATGATCGGGACAATAGGGAGTCAAGTTAGATTCCCATTCTCTGCTTTTATTTTTAATAAATAATATGGTATTACATTCAGGCTACTAACTCATGTATAGGACCTCGATCGGCCTCTAGGCACGCTCTAAATTGAATGCTCGGCTGTAGTGTCTGAATGAATGTCATGACGTGTGGTTGATGTTTGAACTTAAAATTTTATGAATTCTAGATCTTGAAAATCATTCATATGTGATAACCGATACTGATAACGAACACAAACAGAGATTGGTTATCCTCTATATTGATTTATGAACTGATTGATCATAGTAGTCCTATCCAGAGAGACAGGGTTATGATCGTAAGGTGTAGGTCCCATTACAGGAGAGCAAGTGGATTGGGCTTGTATGAGAGTAAGTCCACTCACTGGAGAGTCAGTGAACTGGCATGCTTGGACATTGAGTCCCCTTGCCGGAGAGAGAGTGGATTAGAGTTAGCAAGCTTTTAGAGATATCGAACCTTAGGTTGGATGGAAAACGACCCAAAGGGATCGGGATTTTAAGTAATGAGCCAAAGAAGTCACAAATCTGATTAATGGCCTAGGAAGGCTGCAGATCCAACTAACGACCCGGAGAGGTCACAAATTGAACTAACGGTCTAGAAAGATCGGGGATTCAACCAATGATCTAGAGATATTAAAGATTTAATTAACGATCCGAAGAGGTCGAAGATTTAACTAATGATAGGGAGAGATCGGGGATTGAATTGGTCATTGATTACATGACCTGAAGTGATCGGAAACTCACCTAGATACTTATAGTTGATCGGGAGGAATCAAAAACTAAAATCTGAGTAACAACACTTTACATTGAAACCATTTGATAACTATTAGCAGGCTGAGCCACCAATTTTGATTCGAGGTTATTAAATCCCAGTTGAACACGGGATGATTCAGACTTACGATGTAATATATGATATTAGAGTCCTGAGAAAACATGGAATGATTGTTTTTGAATAAAATTCAAGCTGGGACTTGAGACTTTAGCAATAATTTTCTAGAACAATCTTTGACTTATAGGTGAATCCAAAGGATCAGACGATTAGTTGTGGTTTGGTCGGCTGATAGCTAGAAAATTCAATTACCAGTGTCTCATCGATTGCGATATTTGTTCTTGAGTAAAGCATACCTTCTATTCACAAGGCGTGCTTTAAGAGGTAAATGTTATCCTACTTTGCGACCAAGCCACATCTAAACAAGTTAGAACAATTGAACAGAATAATTACCAAGCAGTAATCCAGAATGATAACCACCAAACTTGTATCAAACAAGATCAAGAAGGGAAGTAATGTAACTTGCCAAGAAGCTTCAAAACACCAAGTCGCTTCACTCATAAGAAAAAATCCCAAGATCCATGCAAAAGCATGGATCAGCCCAAACCATGATAAGGATCGACACCGATCCCCAAAACTTGCTCAAAATTCACCAGCAACTTACACTACATGATGTTAGTATTTTCAAACTAGTATGGGCCATTCGAGAAGGTTCACTAGCAATACACAATCCAAACGATTTATGGATAAACTAAGTACTTTTTTCAACTTCTAAACCAGGGAATTTATCCATAATCAAGCTCATAACAATGCACCCAAGACGCATGAATGAAGAACAAGTCAACCAAGTAGCATTGAGAAATAGGAAATAGCTCAATAGCCAATCTTATGGACCGGTACCAATCCTTAGATCTTTCTGATGTGGCCATGATCTCCTCCAAGAAACTCCTACTTGATGTGGGAACGTGGTTGTAAACGTGGTGGAGAGATTTTTGGTGACCTGCAACTACAAATGGAGAAGGAGGGGCATTGTTTGAGGGACTTTTTGGCTCTTCTAACAAATTTCGGTATTTCTTCCATAATCTCAGGGATCATCATTGATCTATAAGAACAGCTTTGCAAAAACTCGAGAGGGATCAAATAGAAAAGTTTAAGTAGACGTAGGCCAATTTTATCTCATGGAATGATCTCCATAAAAAAATTATGGGCTTCCCTTAACAACTTCGCTTCTATTTTAGATGCGATGCATTGTAATTAAGGCATTAAATACCCCTTTCTATATAATATCCCATTAATTATGGTATAAGAAGGTGTAATGACCCGCCATTCATTCCACAAAATGACGCATCATTAATAAGAAAGAAAGGGATAGAAAGAGAAAAGATAGAAAAGAAAGAACTAAACAACATCAGAATCTCACAGCGGAACGAATAAATTATATTGTATCACATAAGATATTACATAGTATCAATCACATCAGAGATACACAGCTTACACATCACATACCAGACAGTTATAAACATATGTCTAGTTATTACAAATCAAGATACAACACAGATAACAATACAGAGATTAATCATAGCGGAATCATTATATATCTACACGCTGAAGCCTCCTGCTCCATACCTCCTCCAGAAGTCGTCAAAGCGAACCTGAATCCCTTGGCTACTCGTAAAAATTTGAGAACCCGAGAGTTTAAGAAACAGAAATAAACTCCGGGTCAGACATGGATCTGGTGTGAGTAAACGAGTTAAAGTTGCTTAACTTTAAAAACCTTACAAAGGTATCACGTAAGACTTCCCACACATAAACATGGGTAAGTTTTTACCTTACGCTAACCAAAACTTTGATAGGAAATCAAGTGATATTATAATAGGGTCTAGGGTTGTCAATTAAATAAGAAATAGCTCAAATTGTTACATGATTAAATTCCAGCATACTAGCCAGAAAAGTGGGTAATATAATCAAAACCATAAAGGTGTGTAGGAAGAATGGGTTTCCATCAATGGCAGGGCTACTGGTGTACCGCCCGTCACAGTACGTGGCCAAGATCACCGTACCAACGATCCATCCGAAATCCCCTGTAACACAAGTCTAGAACCATCACTTACTGGACAGTCCTGAACAAGACAACCCCGCAGTTGTTTCGAACCAACTGCCCACACAGCCGAATAAAAAGGGACTCTAGACAGGGGTAAATCTCATCCTACTTGGGTGCTACCCACTTAACCTTGCTGCACCTCCACTGTTTTAGCCATTCCTGGTTAATGAGGCCCGAGGCTATGATTACCATTAGAGAACACATCTCTTAGAATGCTCATCGTCCACCTGACGATGTTCTGAAAGCATTTAATCCATACGAGTTCGTTCCGAGTTCGAACGAAACTGAAGGCATTATCTCATTGCACTCATTTTGGAATCACCCTCAGAGTTAAAGACAATAACCCTTGCACTTTAAATCTTCATCTGTATACAAAGCACTATCTCCGTTAACTCATTTTGGAATCACCCTAAGAGTTAACGACAATAGCCTTCCTATGGATCTTTACTTGAGATGTCATGTGGTTTTCGGATAATCAAATTTGATACCTGATCCCGGTCTCATCGAAATCCAAATGTATCTTAAAGGCTAAGTTGTTTAAGATTTAAACAATTCAATTCAATTCAATTCAATTCAATTCATGAATTCACACAGCATTCATCACAGGTAAATATCACACATTTATCACAAATATATCCAAATATCATATCATAGAATATCATAGCATATCATCCAACAGATATCTACCAAATCAGACATTCTACTTAAACAATCATCCATAAGCAACAATTATAAATCCCTATTACAATTAATTAATTTAATTAACTTAAATTAAATTAATTAATTAATAAATAATTACCAAATCCTGCTTAATAAACCATTAATTAATTACAATCCATTTTATTAATTAATCATCCATCTATCTTAATTAATCACCCTTGATTAATTATTCTCTAATTACTTTAAGTAATTAGCTTTAATTAATTACACAAATTAATTTTCCACAAACAATTACAGTAATTAACCTTTAATTACTTTATTAAATAATTAACTCCAATTAATTACATTAATCCTAAATTAATTACATTAATTAATTATACTTTAATTAATTACTTTTATTAATCAATCTAAATAATTATAACAGTAATTAACTATTCCTAATTACTTCTTAATTAACTTCTAATTAATTTTATTATTCTTTGATTATCTACACCAAGTAATTAATCCTTGATTACTTCTACCAAGTAATCATCCTTTAAAATTACTTCCCATTGAGTACTTTCCCTTATATCAATTACATCCAATAATTTATTTATCAATTACTTACACTAAGTAATTACACTTATCAAATCTCATTAAGTAATTATACTTTATCATTTACCAAGTGAATATCTTTAATTAATTAACTTAAATTAATCACATTCATCTCATAAATCACAATCGAGTAATTCATCCCTTAATTACCCTATAAACAAATCAATTAATCTTTAATTACAGATTAATTATCCTTTAACTATTAATTAATAAACCTTAATTATTATTCAATATCCTTTAATACAAAGTAATCAATCCTTAATTACTTTTATAATTAATTAATTAACCTTAATTAACTAAGTAATTATCTCTTAATCATTAACTAATAAAAATTAATTATTAATTAACAACCTTAATTACAAATTAAAATCCATAATTACCAAAATTAATCAAACCTAAATGATAATTAATTAACCCTTTAATAGTCAATTAATCCTTAATTAACTTCAACTACAGATCAATAATCTCTTAATTATTAATTAAGAAAACCTAATTATTACTTAATAAAACTTTATTAAGTACTTCTTAATTACGAGATTAATTAACCCTTAATTACTTAATTAATTAATTTCTAATTACAAATTAATTAATCTCTACTTATTAATCAACCAATCATAATTATTAGTTAATTAAATTAATTAATCTTAATTAATTACTCAATTAATCCTTATCAATAATTAATAAAATTAATTAATTAAACTTAAATTTCTTAATTAACTTAATTAATTCCAACTTATTAAAATCTTAATCATCCTTAAGATAAAACATTATCTTTAATCATCATTAAAACATTTAATCTTAGTAATTAACTTTACTTAATTAAATCATTAATTAAGTTTAAAATAAAATAATCATTAATTATTTATCCTCAATTATTAATTAACAATCCTTAATTACAAGTTTATAAATCACTTAAATCATTAACTGGTTATTTATAAATCACCAATCATTAACTAATTCAATTAATTAATCACTCATTAATTATCTCATTAATTATCAAACTTTAATTAAGTTTTTAAAATAAAAACATTTCCTTATTTATCTCTTTTTACATTTCAAATTAAGTTTGAAAATAACTTAAGGTTTTAACTTAATATATTTAAGTTAAACAAATCATGCAACTTAAATTTATACAAACTATTCATTACAAAGAAATGGACTTTCAAGAGAATTGACTTGATTATTTAAGGTTTTAAAAACTTATTTTTATTTAAGTTTAAAAACTGGTTAAACATTTTCTTTGGTTTAACCCATATATACCTTAACTAAAACCAAGTACATCTTCCTCTTTTCTTCTTTTTAAAACTGTTTGATTTAAGTTTTAAAACTGTTTAAAAACTCAACAGTTTGGTTTAAAAAATTAAAACTGTTAAAACATAACAATTCACTCAATCTCGCAAATGACCCAGTGACAAACTCGAGCCCAAACTAAATCCACACGAGTTTTCCCCGAGGCAACTGCCATCCCAAAACCAACAGACACGACCATACCACCATGTAACTTGCACCACCCACGGTGATCTTCCTACCATCGCCAGAACCTCCCACACATTCATGATCGCCCTAGTAACCCATCACAATCATCAAAACATCACCACACTCCATGATCCTAAATTGAATCATTCAGCAGAACCAAGAACCAAAACATCTCCAGAAAACAACTCGAATCCCACGTCTCCGATCACTAGAGTCGCGACAACTCCGTCCCTAGTTTCGCCTGACATCCACGCCACCATCCCTAGAGTTACATGCCACTCGATGCACCATAGGTGACGTAACGATCACAAATCAGACCCTCAACCAAACTAGGTTTAAAAACAAAATCGAACAATCCTCAACGCCATGGTGGATTAACCACCTTCCAGGCAATTTTTCCCACACACCTAATCATACATCTAGCTCCACAAAGAACTTCGACCACTAGATGAACTCCGATCACTAGAAAATCCCAAAATTCCAAACTCTGGTCAACTAAGGACTGCTCCCTCATTACAATTCTAAAAATTGTAATTTTTGTTTTAAAAATCATGATTACCATAGATGATTCAAGACATAAACTTGAATCAATGAAATACAACATTTGGTTTTACATAATTTACAAGATTTTACTGTTATTTCCCAAATGCAGGATATTTCATCACTTACATACTTGTTTATATTTTTAGTACCTAGATTATACTAAAACTAATCTATTTTGTTTTTGATCCAAGTGATATCAATGAATAAATAAAAAGATATGGATTTTGATAAATTGGTTAATACTAAAACCTGGAAACAGAGATATATCAACATGCACAATTCAATTCTCACATGCTTACAGAGTACATGCAAAGATAATTCATTCATAAATCATATGAAAGCAAATTTAAATCCACTTTAGTTTTTTTTGAAAAAGAATGTTTACTCACCTTTGAAAGAAATGCAGAGAACTAAAGCAGTTTTTGACAGAGCTTGAAAAACTAGGAACTTCTAAACTTGACTGCCTTAATTTCCATTAAAAATTTAAAAGCTTGCTTTGAAAACTTTGCTTTGGCTTCAGATTTACTTGCATGCATTCTTGAAAATATTACGGGTTTGATTGTTAACATGGCTTTGGTGTTTTTAAGGGATGTGTTCAGGTTTGTGTAAAAATGGTTATAGGAAAACAACATTTCAGATTTGAAAATTGTGACAGGGTTTTGGTTTTGAGAAATTTCAGGCTTGAAGATAAATGATTTCTGGGTTGCATTGCAGATTTGGTTTGAGAGGAGTGTTCAGGTTTGCATTGCATATTTGGTTTGAGATATGGTTTCAGGCATTTGAACTTGAATTTGAGGAGGGTTACAGGTTTTAATCCTTAGATCCAAGAATTTGGTTTACAAGGTTTTTGGTCTCAGATTTTTCTGGTTTTGTTTTGGCAAATGTGAAAATGAATCAAAGAAAATGGAAGGAGAAAAGTATACAGGCTTATATAGATTTGAATTAAAAATTGTTTAGATTAAAGAAAAATGGAAAATAAAATATGCCACTTGTTATCATACTTACACTTGTCATATATAATAATTATTTACCCAATTCATGTATTTAACAAGCTTAAAAATTCAACACTCATTATTTAATTTTTATTTGTTTTAAAATGATTTAAAAGCTTTTTAAATTAAATTTCCTAATTAATAAATATATTTTAAATGCCTTTCTAATTTAGATAAATAAAACTTTTTTAAAAGAAATAAAATAAAAACCAATTTATAATTTAAATAAAATCATATATAATATATATTTAATTCATTTTTAAATGCTAATATAGCCCTTTTGTTTTTGTTTACTATTAAATAATTATTTTCAAAATTTATATAAATAACCTCTTTAAGGAAAACAATATAAAACAAAATCTTATTTAAATAAAAACTTTATTCATACATTTCATATCAAAATATATTAAAATACTTATCTTTAAAGATTAAAATTTAAATCCATATTCAAATTTAAATTTTACTTTTAAAATCTAATTTAAAAATCAACTCAAACATTTATATTTTTAAATAATCACATTATTAAGTTTTGAAATTGATTACTCCATTTTAAAAACAACTTAAATACATACACACACACACACACACATATATATCCAGCACTTATTAAATTTGAAAATAATAATTATTAAAAACCAAATTTATAAATTAACACAAATTAATTCATTATTCTTATTAAAAATAAATTTATAACCATAATTAAAACATCACATTATTATTATTTGGTTATTTATATTTGAAAATAACAGTTTTATCAATTTTAAATAATATAATTTAAGAGATTATCACATTTTAAATTCCTTGAAATTCCGGGATGTCACATTTCTTTCCCCTTAAAAGAATTTCGTCCCCGAAATTTAAAACAAAAGATAATCCAAATGTTTTTAATTTTATTTCAAAAATCCAAGCATACACATCAACCATACACTATCAATCAAGAAACCATTCATCCAAACAAACAATTCATTCAAACAAACAATTTATTCAAACAATCAATTCTAGCTATCCGGACATAGATCCGGATAAGCTTCCTAAAATTATCCAGAGTTTCCCAAATACAGATACTGGGATACTCGCTCTACTAAATCTAAACTAGCTATACCACTAAGCTACTAAAATCCCCCTCATCTAGACATACTATCTACACAAGATATCTGACCATAGACAAGATCGACTCAACTACTAAATCCTTCTGAACTGCTGGTTCCACAACCAGTGATGGACTATACATGTACTCCCTCAGAGATACGTGACATACATTGAATCCCAGTCTTCCAAACTGGCAGTTCAACCTTGAAGCCAAAACACTCACAAAAACTCAAAAAGATCCAATCTACTCGAAGCTGTCTTCCTGGTCTTACACAATCTTACTTGCTCCGTTTTATAGGAGAAATAACAATGAAATCTCCAACTTCGAATTCCAAATTCCTCCGTCTCTTACTCAACCTTTGCTGATGCGTCTTGAAACAAACTAGATCAAAAACAATCCAATAAATGGATCACCTCAAGATCTATCGAAATCCAGAACACAAACTTTACTCCACAATTATCAGTAGATTACAACTTACTTCTCCTATCCGGAAAAGAGAAAACAGGAGCGCCTGCCAACCTGGCCTTTAGACCCGGAAAAATTTCCTGTAGAAACCCTTAAATCTAAACACTGCAACTTCCAGTTGGTTCCACTCAAGAACAATTTCTACCTATCTTCCGCTGCACAACTCTGATCTGGAGCAGACAAGAATGCCGTCGATGAACACAAGCACAGACTTGACCAACACATCCAGAAAATCTCTGACAACTCTATAACTCCTACATCCTCTAGGGATGCCACAAACTCAAGCAAAAGATCAACCAAGAGGACACTCAAACAATCGCAAGTCACTTTTGCGATCCTATCCAGCCCAATATCCAAAAATACTGTTCTTTTTTTACCCATCAGAACGTCTTAGTTCTTGACCATCCATATGAAAAAAATGAATCCTCTCTGCAGCTTCTGAACTCCATCTATAGGAAACTGCTAATGCCAAAAGATCTTCCAGCCGGAACACAAAACACTTCCGAGCTCCACTGCTTCCACAGATGCCAAAACTCCTTATCCAAAGCTCCTTGAGAAACTTGGACCTCAAACCAAACACAAACATCCTGCTGAACTCAGCCACAATACCGAAGCAGACATACTTCCTTAAATTTGCTCCAAAGAAAACTTCTTCGGAGACATCCTTAATCACTGCGCCTCATCACGCAGCTACTACTTCCTGAGGTAGCCAAGAAACCATCACTCTCTTCTGCTCAACTGACAGATCCAAACTCTCGGAAATTTGCTCACACGAGTGCAAAAAAACTTATACTTCAATGATGGACTCCGAACCTTAACAGGTTTACTTCAGAGATCGATGAAATCCTTACACCACTATAAATCTCACTCGAGACGGTATTGGGTCTACAGTTCGACAAATACACTTCCAACCTCAAACATTCAACCTCCAACCATTGGTTGTCGTGTTACACACACCACTACCCTATCCACCTTTATAACTTATATTGGAAAACCCGAACAGGTAACCCAACAAATAGGTTGAATATATATATATATATATATATATATATATATAGTTATAAAGATTTACAAGTATGCTCTCTCAAGAAGAAATCACTCCAAAGCCTAGGTATTCACTCAACCTATGCTCTGATACCACAGTAATTACGCGCCATTCATTCCATAGAATGACGCATCATTAATAAGAAAGAAAGGGATAGAAAGAGAAAAGATAGAAAAGAAAGAACTAAACAACATCAAAATCTCACAGCGGAACGAATAAATTATATTATATCACATAAGATATTACATAATATCAATCACATCAGAGATACACAGCTTATACATCACATACCAGAAAGTTATAGACATCTGTCTAGTTATTACAAATCAAGATACAACACAGATAACAATACAGAGATTAATCATAGCGGAATTATTATATATCTACACGCTGAAGCCTCTTGCTCCATACCTCCTCTAGAAGTCGTCAAAGCAAACCTGAATCCCTTGGCTACTCATAAAAATTTGAGTACCCGAGAGTTTAAGAAAACAGAACTAAACTCCGGGTCAGACATGGATCTGGTGTGAGTAAACGAGTTAAAGTTTCTTAACTTTAAAAACCTTTTTAAAACAAAGGTATCACGTAAGACTCCCCACACATAAACATGGGTAAGTTTTTACCTTACGCTAACCAAAACTTTGATAGGAAATCCAGTGATGTTATAATAGGGTCTAGGGTTTTCAATTAAATAAGAAATAGCTCAAATTGTTACATGATTAAATTCCAGCATACTAGCCACAAAAGTAGGTAATACAATCAAAACCATAAAGGTGTGTAGGAAGAATGGGTTTCCATCAATGGCAGGGCTACTGGGGTACCGCCCGTCACAGTACGTGGCCTAGATCACCGTACCAAGGATCCATCCGAAATCCCCTGTAACACAAGTCTAGAACCATTACTTACTGGACAGTCCCAAACAAGACAACCCCGTAGTTGTTTCGAACCAACTGCCCACACAGCCGAATAAAAAGGGACTCTAGACAGGGGTAAATCTCGTCCTACTTGGGTGCTACCCACTTAGCCTTGCTGCACCTCCCCTGTTTTAGCCATTCCCGATTGATGAGGCTTGAGGCCACGATTACCTTTAGAGAACACATCTCTTAGAGTGCTCATCATCCACCTAACGATGTTTTGAAAGCATTCAACCCATACGAGTTTGTTCTGGGTTCGAACGAAACCGAAGGCATTATCTCGTTGCACTCATTTTGGAATCACCCTCAGAGTTAACGACAATAACCCTTGCACTTTAAATCTTCATCTATATACAAAGCACTATCTCTGTTAACTCATTTTGGAATAACCCTCAGAGTTAAGGACAATAGCCTTTCTCTGGATCTTCACTTGAGATGTCACGACCTATCATTTAACTTGGATCGATGTGGTTTTCGGATAATCAAATTTGATACACGATCCCGGTCTCATCGAAATCCAAACATATGTTAAAGGCCAAGTTGTTTAAGATTTAAACAATTCAATTCAATTCAATACTTGAATTCACACAACATTCATCACAGATAAATATCATACATTTATCACAGATATATCCAAATATCATGTCACAGAATCTCATAGCATATCATCCAACAAATATCTACCAAATCAGACATTCTACTTAAACAATCATCCATAAGCAACAATTATAAATCCCTATTATAATTAATTAATTTAATCAACTTAAATGAAATTAATTACTTAATCATTAATTACCAAATCCTGCTTAATCAATCATTAATTAATTACAATTCTTTTAATAAATTAATCATCCATCTATCTTAATTAATCACCCTTGATTAATTATTATCTAATTACTTTAAGTAATTAGCTTTAATTAATTACACAAATTAATTTTTCATATATAATTACTGTAATTAACCTTTAGTTACTTTATTAATTAATTAACTATAATTAATACATTAATCCTTAATTAATTACATTAATTAATTATACTTTAATTAATTACTTTCATTAACCAATCTAAATAATTATAACAGCAATTAACTATTCTTAATTCCTTCTTAATTAACTACTAATTAATTTTATTTATCCTTTGATTAATTACACCAAGTAATTAATCCTTAATTAATTCTACCAAGTAATTGTCCTTTAAAATTACTTCCCATTAAGTAATTTCCCTTATATCAGTTACATCCAGTAATTTATTTATCGATTACTTACACTAAGTAATTACACTTGTCAAATCTCATTAAGTAATTATACTTAATCATTTACCAAGTGACTATCTTCAGTTAATTAACAAATTAATTAACTTAAATTAATCACATTCATCTCATAAATCACAATTGAGTAACTCATCCCTTAGTTACACTTTAAACGAATCAATTAATCTTTAACTACAGATTAATTATCCTTTAACTATTAATTAATAAACCTTAATTATTAATCAATATCCTTTAATACAAAGTAATCAATCCTTAATTACTTCTATAATTAATTAATTAACCTTAATTTACTAATTAATTATCTCTTAATCATTAATTAATAAAACTTAACTATTAATTAACAACCTTAATTACAAATTAATTAATCCATAATTACCAAATTGATCAAACCTTAATGATAATTAATTAATCCTTAATAATAGTTAATTAATCCTTAATTAACTTTAATTATAGATTAATAATCTCTTAATTATTAATTAAGAAAACCTAATTATTACTTAATAAAACTTTATTAAGTACTTCTTAATTACCATTTTAATTAACCCTTAATTACTTAATTAATTAATTTCTAATTACAAATTAATTAATCTCTAATTATTAATTAATCAATCATAATTATTAGTTAATTAAATTAATTAATCTTAATTAATTACTCATTAATCCTTATCAATAATTAATTAAATTAATTAATTAAACTTAAATTTCTTAATTAACTTAATTAATTCCAACTCATTAAAATCTTAATTATCCTTAAGATAAACATTATCTTTAATCATCATTAAAACATTTAATCTTAGTAATTAACTTTACTTAATTAAATAATTAATTAAGTTTAAAATAAAATAATCATTAATTATTTATCCTCAATTATTAATTAACAATCCTTAATTACAAGTTAATAAATCACTGTAACCCTTAACTGATTATTTATAAATCACTAATCATTAAATAATTTAATTAATTAATCATTAATTAATTATCTCATTAATTATCAAACTTTAATTAAGTTTTTAAGATAAAAACATTTCCTTATTAATTCCTTTATAGTTTCAAATTAAGTTTGAAGATAACTTAAGGTTTTAACTTAATATATTTAAGTTAAACAAATCATACAAATTAAATTTATACAAACTATTCATTACAAAGAAATGGATTTTCAAGAGAATTGACTTAACTTGATTATTTAAGGTTTTAAAAACTTACTTTTATTTAAATTTAAAAACTGGTTAAACATTTGCTTTGGTTTAACCCATATGTACCTGAACTAAAACCAAGTACATCTTCGTCTTTTCTTCTTTTTAAAACTATTTCATTTAAGTTTTAAAACTGTTTAAAAACTCAACAGTTTGGTTTAAAAAATTAGAACTGTTAAAACATAACAATTCACTCAATCTCGCAAACGACCCAGTGACAAACTCGAGCCAACACTAAATCAATGCGAGTTTCCCCCGAGGCAACTGCCATCCCGAAACCAACAGACACGACCATGCCACCATGCAACATGCATCACCCACGGTGATCTTCCGACCATCGCCAGAACCTCCCATACACCCACGATCGCTCCAGCAACCCATCACAATCATCAAAACATCACCACACACCATGATCCCAAATCGAACCATTCAGCAGAACGAAGAACTAGAACATCACCAGAAAACGACTCGAATCCCATGTCTCCGATCACTGGAGTCGCGGCAACTCCGTCCCTAGCTTTGTCTGACATCCACGCACCATCCCCAGAGTTACATGCCACTCGATACACCATAGGTGACGCAACGATCACAAATTAGACCCTCAACCAAACTAGGTTTAAAAACAAAATCGAACAATCGTCAACACCATGGTGGATTAACCACCTTCCAGACAGTATTGCCCACACACCTAATCATACATCTAGCTCCACATGAACTTCAGCCACTAGATGAACTCCGGTCACCAGAAAATCCCAAAACTCCAAACTCTGGTCAACTAAGAACTGCTCCCTAATTACAATTCTAAAAATTGTAATTTTTGTTTTAAAAATCATGATTTCCATAGATGATTCAAGACATAAACTTGAATCGATGAAATACAACATTTGGTTTTACATAATTTAAAAGATTTTACTGTTATTTCCCAAATGCAAGCATATTTCATCACTTACATACTTTTTTATATTTTTAGTACCTAGATTATACTAAAACTAATCTATTTTGTTTTTGATCCAAGTGCTATCAGTGAATAAATAAAAAGATATAGATTTTGCTAAATTGGTTAACACTAAAACCTAGAAACAGAGATATATCAACATGCACAATTCAATTCTCACATACATACAGAGTACATACATATATATAAACATGCAAAGATAATTCATTCAGAAATCATATGAAAGCAAATTTAAATCCACTTTAGTTTTTTTTGAAAAAGAATGTTTACTCACCTTTGAAGGAAATGCAGAGAACTAAAGCAGTTTTTGACAGAGCTTGAAAAACTGGGAACTTGTAAACTTGACTGCCTTGATTTCCTTTAAAAATTGAAAAGCTTGCTTTGAAAACTTTTCTTTGGCTTCAGATTTACTTGCATGCATCCTTGAAAATATTACAGGTTTGATTGTTAACAAGGCTTTGGTGTTTTTAAGGGATGTGTTCAGGTTTGTGCAAAAATGGTTGCAGGAAAACAACATTTTAGATTTGAAATATGTGACAGGGTTTTGGTTATGAGAAATTTCAGCCTTGAAGATAAATGATTTCTGGGTTGCATTGTCGATTTGGTTTGAGAGGAGTGTTCAGGTTTGCATTGCATATATGGTTTGAGATATGGTTTCAGGCATTTGAACTTGAATTTGAGGAGGGTTACAGGTTTTAATCCTTGGATCTGAGAATTTGGTTTGCAAGGTTTTTGGTCTTAGATTTTTCTGGTTTTGTTTTGGCAAATGTGAAAATGAATCAAAGAAAATGGAAGGAGAAAAAGATATAGGCTTATATAGATTTGAATTAAAAATTATTTAGATTAAAGAAAAATGGGAAATAAATTATGCCACTTTTTATCATACTTACACTTGTCATGTATAATAATTATTTACCTAACACATGTATTTAACAAGCTTAAAAATTCAACACATGTTATTATTTAATTTTCATTTGTTTTAAAATGATTTAAAAGCTTTTTAAATTAAATTTTCTAATTAATAAATATATTTTAAATGCCTTTCTAATTTAGATAAATAAAACTTTTTTAAAAGAAATAAAATAAAAACCAATTTATAATTTAAATAAAATCATAGATGATATACATTTAATTCATTTTTAAATGCTAATATAGCCCTTTTGTATTTATTTACTATTAAATAAATACTTTCAAAATTTATATAAATAACCTCTTTAAGGAAAACAATATAAAACAAAATCTTATTTAAATATAAACTTTATTCATACATTTCATATCAAAATATATTAAAATACTTATCTTTAAAGATTCAAATTTAATTCCAGATTCAAATTTAAATTTTACTTTCAAAATATAATTTAAAAATAAACTCAAACATTTATATTTTTAAATAAACATATTACAAAGTTTTGAAATTGATCGCTCCATTTTAAAAACAACTTATATATATATATATAAACAACACTTATTAAATTTGAAAATAATAAGTCTATTAAAAATCAAATTTGTAAATTAACATAAATTAATTAATTATTCTTATTAAAAATCAATCTATAACCATAATTAAAACATTACATTATTATTTGGTTATTTATATTTGAAAATAACAATTTTTATCAATTTTAAATAATTTAAATTAAGAAATTATCACATTTTAAATCCTTAAAATTCTGGGATATCATAGAAGGGGTTTGATACCTTAACTTTCGTGCCTCTCTTTTATCTTTTAGTTATAACCCCCTTCCAAGATATTCAACTAAGGGTATGATCCAACTGTTCATGCTTTGATTTTTGCGGACATTCATTTTTTCGAAGGTTATTATCATTAATTCTTTTTTGCTCCCTCCCTCTACTGTTTGATAGTTTCTGTAGCTATGACTTAGTCAAAATAATAACTCTACTGTTTGACTCTTTATTCCCTTCCTCAATGCTGGGGTTCTATTGAAACCCATCTAGGATGATTTTGACCTCAGGCGCTCCCCGAGAGCTTGCTAGTTTTTCCAAAGAGTCCACTTGTGCATTTCCTTCTCTAGGTATTTTATGTATGGAAAAACCTTCAAACTAGACTGGCATCTTGTTGATTCTTTTAAAAAAATGAGCTGGATGAGCATCTTTGGTTTGAAATGTCTTATTTAGCTGATTTACATCAGGTATGAATAGTTGAATATCTTGATCCTTAGGAATTTGAATTTTTTGCTAGAGTTGATCCTGCAACCATGGACTCTTATTCGATCATGTTGTTGGTTGCCGAGAAACCTAGTTTCAAGGCGGAATGCAGTCTATATCCATCGGGGGTAATTACAACCTAGCCTACACTAGCACCTTGTTTATTTGATGCACCATCTACATATATATACCATTTTGGTTCGATTCTCTTTTCCTTTTCAAGTTTTTCTTCAATAAATCTCATGCATTATATAACAAAGTTAGCCAAGGATTGTCCTTTAATCGTCTTTCTGGGTAAATACTCATTCTCGCATTGAATAAGCTCCATTCCCTAATTTATCAATCTTCTAGATATTTCTGGTTTGCTACGGACTTGCCTTAGTGGATAGTTAGTCAAAACCTTTATCGAATGTGCTTGAAAGTACGACCTAACTTCTATGCTATCAACAATAGGAAATATGCTAGTTTCTATATAACCGAGTATTTGGTTTCAGCATTTTTTAGCCTTTTACTTGTGTAGTTAACTGGGAATTGAATTTTGTTTTCCTCTCCCATTAAGATTGAGCTGATCACATGTTCTGAAATGGCCACATACAAGAATAAATGTTCTCCTTCCATAGGGGATGAAAGTATCAGTAGCCTCTCCAAATGATCTTTTAGTTCTCGAAAATCCTTTTGGCATTCCTCAGTCAATTCAAACGTTTTCTTCTTCTTGATTACTTCGAAGAAAGGAATACATTTGTTCGTTGCTTTAGATACAAATCCATTGAGGGTGATAATCTACCCGTTTAGTCTCGTTACCTCTTTACACGTCTTTGGTGGTGCCATATCCGTAATGGCCTTTATTTGATTAGGGTTGGCTTTAATTTCTCTTTATCTTATAACATATCCTAAAAACTTACCAGACTATATTCCAAAAGAGCATTTCTATGGGTTCTACTTCATCTTGCACTTTTTTAATATATCATCCATTTCCCCTAAATCTTCCTCATGACTGCCTTTCTCTTTGAATTTTACTAAACCTCAACCACATAAACTTCCATGTTTCTCATAATCTGGTCTTTAAACTTTCCATTCACAAGTCTTTGATATTTTGCTTCTGTGTTTTTAATCCAGATGGCATCACTTTGTAGCAGTACATTCCTCGGTCTGTTATGATGTTAGTATGTTCCTTGTTGGGCTTAAACATTGGAATTTGGTGGTAACCTCAATAAACGTCCATGAAATTTAGTAATCTATGACCACTAGTCACATCAACTAACTGATCAATTCTAGGAAGTGGATAACAATCCTTCGGACATGCCTTATTTAAGTCTGTGTAATCAACACATATTCTCCATTATTAGTTAGACTTTCTAATACTAGATTTGCCAACCACTTTGTTAAAAGACTTCCCTAATGAATCCATTGTATAGTAACCTCTTTACCTCCTCCTTTAGCGTCATAGTTTGATTTTTGTCAAATAAAGTCTTCTTTCTTCCCATCGAAATTTTTTTAGGATCAGTGTTAACTGCATCACATATTATAGTTAAGTCAATCCCCTCTATGATAGCATGAAACCATATAAATACATCTATGTTTGATTGTAAAAATCAAATCAATCTCCTTTATGTTTCTTTGTTCATTCCCTAGCCATTTTTATGATTTTGATAGAATCTCGAGAGTCTAGCTTTATTTCTTTCAGGTCCTCCATAGATTGTGCATTCTCCCATCTATCGCTAGAATCGTATTTGATATTATTTCTTATGAAATTTCACTTTTGTCTTGAATAACTTGGTTTAATTCTTCGAGCTTTCTTTTCCTTGTTCTGAATTTGGTCACCTAATTGATCACCCATGTAATGACACGTATTCTACATATCAAAGGATCATGGAGTATTGTACTATTTCATTTAAGTCCATACGATTCTACGTATTTAGGAAATGACTACTAAAGATATTTTCCATCCTTGCAATTTTTATCGGACAATTTTAAACCTGAAAATCTTGTATGGTTTATAAATTTGAGAAGAGCCGAATTGGGTTATGAAACCACTTCTATTAGATCGGGATGATGGTTTCTCTTTTCGTATAGTATCATAACAGAAAAAAGGACTTACCATTAGGGAGATACGGTTGTTTGAAGTTTCACTTGATTTTGGCCAGTTTAATGTGTAATTAGTGAGTTAATGGTTAGGGAGATATGGTCTCTCCATCATTTCACACTTTCCAAAAATAGATAGAAAACCCCATTAATCACTTCTTAGCCTAAACGCTGCTCTAAACCTTACATTAATTAGCCAAAACTTGTCATTAAAGAGGGGATATGTGAGATTAGCATTTGGATTGAAGATTTACTATTGGAGATCATTTGGAGCTGTTGTAGATTCTTGGATTTCATGCACTTTTGGACTTGCTATGGATAAATTTGGATTTAGGTGAGCAGTTAAGACCTCTCATTTACTAATTAGTCATTGTACATCTTAAAATGATGTTTTAAAATGATTTTACATTCTAAAACGTGTTTAAACATTAACTAATCACATACGTAATTTGAGATAGATTGGAAAAGATTAAAATCCGTGTTCTTATGGATCTCCCTTGTTCTTATAGTTATACCCTTATTTTTAGGATTCAGTTTGATTTGTAAGGATGTATGCTTCTTAGGATATATTATATGTAATGAATGCTTGAATGTATGGTGTTCATTTGGTTGAAATCGCTGATTGAATGGCGATTTAGTTCTAGGAATGAGCTATGGATCGATGATAATCCACATAGTTGACTTGACCTCGGTTCGGTATGATCCATGTTGGGGAATAAGGAAGACCACATAAGAATACATTCCAAGTTTCAAGTCATTTGGAGCTTATTTACTCGAGTTATGTCCAATCAAAGATGGATCGGTGGTGATTTAGAGGCTATGATCGGTGGAACATGTTTTTGGGGCGTGCTCGTGCCTTGGGATGGTTCAATTTGACGATTAAGGTACTTAATTCGAGTCACAAGTGCTTGTTTGGGAGCATGGGCCGATGGAGAAAAAAAGGAGAAACATGGCTAAGGGATGGATTATAGCCATGGATCAATACCGAACCATGGGGTATCGATCAGTGAAGGAGAGTCTCATGTGGAGAAGCATAGTTAATTGTGTTGAAGAATAGGATCGGTGATGGTTATGGAATAGTTATGGCCATGGATCAATGAAAAAGAGTCCCACATGGAGAAGAATATTTTGTTATATTGAAGTGTGGTATCGGTGATGGTTATGGATCAGTGATGGCTATGGGTTGGTGAAGGAGACTCTCATGTGGAGAAGCATAGTTAGTTGCATTGAAGTGTGGGATCGACGATGCATGGATTGGTGGTAATGGATCGATAGCCATGGTTAGGTGGCGATGGATTGGTATAGAGGAAGTAAGTGCTTCGAGTCATGGTGATGGTTCATGCTTTCACTTGCTTTGATTCATGCCTTCAATTTTTGAGCTAAGGCTTGGGTTAGTATCGAAGCATAAGGTTCTATGATTATTTTCGAAGATGATGACTCATGATTCATCGTTGAAGATTCTGTGATGGGAAGTGATTGCTTCGATGATGGATAGACGTACTTTGAGACGTAGATTTGGTGACTATGAGTTAGATTTAACGATCTATCGAAGGAAGGTTACATGACGATTGATGATATTCTACGTCTACGTTGTCTAGAATCGTTCCCAACCACGATGAATTCAGAAGGGGGCTTTAAAGATGGCTTCAGGATGACCTCTGCTAAAAATTACATATGCAAAGTGATCATTGTACTTGTATTTATGAAGTGTGCTCATAAAGTAGGGGTATGTGAGGGTGCTCACCTGGAAGTGCGATGTGTCCTAGATCACACGATGTTTTGATCTGTTTTACCCTTGACTTAATATGAGGCAGTCTGGTTCCTAGCCTACTGAGTGGCATGGATTCAAGGACTGTAAAACTAAGATGTTGAGTAGTCCTTCACTATGCCATGGGGTTATACGATTATCATATATCCAACACATCGAGTGAGTGAACATAAGGATGGATAATGGATGTTATGTCTGCTTTGGTATCACCATAGGGAGGTCACATGATGCAAATATTATCGATGTAGATTTCTAGACGCCTCTTAGTACTTTGATGTAAAGTACAACCATGATGACTATGATATAATAGTGTATATTTTGTGTATGTGCTTATTTTATATATGTAAGGACATGCCAGGTTTGATTTTCCACACCATTTGTCCTTGTACATTGACCTTATAATATTTGAAATTTTCTACCACTCACACCAGACCATTGTCCGACTTAGGATTTTACGTGGTGCTTCCTATTATTCCAGGTACTCTTAAACGAGTATAATATGGAAATCAGGTCTGGTGAGCATGTGAAGTTAGGCAGAGGATAAGCAAGAGGTCACACTCTCGTATTACTACATTTACTTATTATGATTTAATATATTCTGCTGCACAACAATATGGAGCTTTCAAGTGCCTATATTATTTAGAGATAGTTTGTTTATGAGTTATTATTTAATGTATACTTCTATAACTTATGCCATATACTGTATGGGTCTATTTAACCTGATTTATATGATTCATTTAGTTATTATTGTCTTACTTGTTATATATCTAAGATGTTTACTACTATGTTTTTTTCTTTGCACTGTGATATATACGATATGTCTTGTGATGTTTTATTTACCCTATAACCTTGATGGTTGTCCTACATCGGCTATGCATCGCTATAGGACATGTTATCACATTGTTGGGTGCTAGTGGTGTAGGATGGTTGTCACGTTTGGTATTAGAGCTTAAGATGCATAGTTTAACCTAAGGGATACCATGATCTAGTAGAGATAGGATATGAGTTATTACCTTATATTGGATCAAGAGTGTGTGTGCGCACATGTTATATATTTTGGTTTCCAATACTATATAATAGTATATAGTAAATACGTCACACTATACACACAAGTGCTACTTAAGTGGAATTCTTTACAGAGAGACCAATCTTCCTTATTACAAACTGAAGGATGAATCATCAAATAAGGAATGTTGCTAGGAACTCCATTTGTAGAGTCAATGAGGGAGCAGCTCTGGAGCTGCTAATCCCAACCTACAAACTATGATCAATACTATGATGTGGAACATGTTGTAGAATGCTCAAGTAGCCACTTCAAATGTTGCTATTGATGATGGTGCTCCAGTGTAAGTGCCAAGAGCTGATTTAGCTAAGCTAAACAAAGACTTTGCTAGTCTAGGTAGCAAACCGTTCTAAAGAACGAAGTCGATGATGGAGGTACAGGATTGGCCTAATGCCTGTGGAAGGATTTTCGATGACTTGGAGCTGAATGATGCTATGAAAAGGCAATTGGCTTCCCGACAACTTCAAGAGCTAGCCATGAAGAGGTGGAATGCAGTGAGAGTTGCTACTTCAAAGGATCAATTTATTTAGGACCAGTTTAAAGAGGATTCAAGGAGAAGTTCTACGGTAGCTCGGAAGTTAGTCTTATTCCGTAAGTTCGCAGATCTGATGCAAGTTGATATGACCATCTCCAAGTACGTTGTTGAGTTCGATGCTCTATTGAAATATAGGATGCCCTTCATCAACACTCCATAAAGAAGAACTAGAAGTTCATCATCGACTCGAATGACTACTTGAGGGATACACTCATGAGCCTTATTGATGGGACTTTCGAGATGATAGTTGAGAAGGCTCTAAGACATAAGAATATTTATACGAAGCCAAAGATTATTATTCCTTAAGAAGATCTAAAGCAGCAATCTTGTGAGGGAGGCAGGAAGAAATGGAATAATAAGAGGAATTAGTTTCAAAACAAAGATGACTAGAAGAAGAAGATCAAAAGCGGACAAATTTACTATAACTGTTTAGGAAAGGATTACTTTAGTAGAGACTGGAAAGCTACAGAGGAATAAGTGTTTCATCTGCAATAAGTTTGGGCATCTCAAAAAAGACATCCTAGGTTGCCTAACCAGAAGTACGTGGTGAAAGCATATGTTAACAATGTCGTTCCGACTTCATCGAATGCTCCATTGGCGAAAGAGAAGGGAAAGGCCATTGTTATTTAGGGTATGCTTTCCATTTATGATGCTTCCATTCGTGTTTTATTTAATATAGGGGATTCACATTCCTTCCTATATAGTGACTTGATAGATAGAATAGGATTCAAAACTGAAATTGTTAACCAACCTTAAATTGTAATGAACCTAGTTAGAGACTCCACTAGCCTATGTATGGTTTGGTCTTGTCGAGTCATGGTTCTTCTTTTCATTGTGATTACTTTTTTTGGGTTTTGTTGGATTTTTTATTGTTCTAGGTATGGACTGGCTTATAAATAAGGAGTGATGGTGGATTGTGAGAAGTCACTGGTGATGATAGGGGTAGATGATGAGCAGACAGTAGCGTTAGGCTACTTACCAAATGATGAGGTGATCGTTAGCTTTCTATATTCGCTCGATATCCAACACAATGAGTTGTCATCAATGCCTACTCCTATGGAGTGTTCGAATGTGTTTGAGGAGGTGACCAGACATCCGCCACCCAAAAAGATCAATTTTCGTATTGATTTGTTTAAAGATGCTAGATCAATAGTGACGCCTTTGAGGAGGATGGCACATAAAGAGCAGCAGAAGCTTGAGATGGAAGTAAATGACCTATTTCTATGAGGGTTCATTCATAGAAGTATATCTAAGTGGGGAGCACCAGTAGTATTTGCCACAAAGGTGGACGGTTCCTTTAGACTGTATGTTGATTACCGTAAGCTGAATAAAGTAACAAGGACGAACAAGTATCCACTCCGATGTATTGATGGCTTATTTGATCAGTTTCATGATGCTAGAGTATTTTCCCTATTAGGTCTTCCGATGGGATTTCACAAATTGAAAGTAGCAAAGAAGAGCGTGTCGATTACAACATTTCGTACGGCGTCGGTTTCTATGAGTAGTTGGTTATGTCGTTCGAGCTAACCAATGCATTGGCATACTTTGTTGATCATATGAACCGTGTTTTCAGTGATCAGCTAAATAAGTTCGTGCTTGTGTTTGTTGATAATATTATAGTCTATTCATGGATGGAGGAGGAACACTAGACACATTTAAGGATTGTACTCAAGGTGTTGAGAAAGCACCAAATGAAAACAGGTTTTCATAGTGTCATTTCTAGAGGAGGGAAGTGAGTTCCTAGGGTCATGTTGTTTCTGAGTAGGGCATTGTGGTAGATCCTGCAAAAGTTACAGTAGTTCAAGGCTAGACTAAACTAAAAAAGGCTATTTGTGAGTAGTTTCTTGCGGTTACCAAGATATTATAAACGATTTATCAATAACTTCTCCAAAGGAGTTGTATTATTTACTCGGTTGATGAAAATGAATCGGACTTTTACTTGGGTTGCGAGACATGAACTTGAATTCATGTGTCTAGAGGGAAAGTTGACGAGTGCACTGATGTTGACTATTCCAAGCGAGAATGAAGAGATGTCGGTATACACTGATGCTTGTTGTACCAGATAAGGTCCAGTATTGATACAAAAGGGCCAAGTTGTTGCATATGCTAAGCAACAACTTAAGCCACATGAGAAGAAATAGCCAACCTTTGATTTAGAGTTAGCAGAGCTTGTGTTTGCATTGAAGATCTAGAGATACTATTTTTTTAGAAGAGAGGTTTAAGCTGTCCATTGACCAGAAATCATTAAAGTACATCTTTTCAGAAAAGGATCTTTGCCTTCCTCAATAGTGATGGTTAGAGTTCCTTGCCTCTTACGACTTTGATATTGCATACATACCGAGAAAAGGAGATGCAATTCCAGGTGCATTAAGTAGGAATCATGCAAGCTTGGGAGCTATATTCTTCGAGTGGACATTGTTTGGGTATATTGCTGGTTATAATTTCTGATCAAGATGCAAGCTAGAGCTAGTGATATATGTGAGCTTGACTATCAGACCTACTCTGATTCAGCGGATCGATACCAGTTAGAGCTATACTACTAGATTAGCTGAGGTCATTGTTAAGATCGAAGCTGGGATAGAGTCTAAAAGATGAGACGGTACAGACTTAACCTAGATCGTTGGCTCTGTAAATATAGAAGATTGTTTGTTTCTGATGTTGCTGGGTCAAGAGATGAGGTGTGACAAGAGTGCCATCATTTAAGGTTGACTATAAATCCCAATGGTAATAAGATGTACCATCATACGAAGCAGACTTATTATTGGGAAGGGATGAAGAAAGACGTTGGGACATTCAACTCGAAGTGCATGAACTGTCAGTTGGTTAAGGCAGAGCAGTAGATGCCTAGTGGTTTGATGAAACCAATAGAAGTTCCTGAATGGAAGTAGGAGCAAGTATTGATGTATTTCACTGATGTGCTGCTAAGGACTAGAGAAGGGTATGATAACGTTTGGATCATAATCAATCGATCGACTAAGACTGCCAGATTTATATCCGTAAGTCAAGTAGAATAGTAGCCGAATTAGCTGAATGTATGTGAAGTGGATAGTACGATTCTATGGTTTTCCAAAAGGCATTGTGAGTGACCGAGACCCGTTGTTCGCAAGTTGGTTTTGAAAGAGCTTGTAGGAGGTATAACGACCCATATTTTGCATAGTGAAGGATCGTAAAATATTATTCATATAAGATCGTATGACTTTATGACTTTGGGAATGCCTACTAATGTCATTTCCTATCTTTAGAATTTTCTAGATGATTTTACCTTCGAAAACTTATAACGACTATAACTTTTGAGAGAAGCTGAATTGATGTCCGAGACCACTTCCATTCGAAAGATACAATTATTTCCCTTTCCGTAGAGTGGTCATAATAGCAATTTGGACTTTCTAGTTAAGAGTTATAGCTATTTGATGACTTTAGAAAGTGGGTTCGATATTAGTCGGTTAGGGGGGAGTCTTTTTGGTAGGTGTTTTGTTCGAAGGAGGTGGTACGGTGCCTCTACGAGGTTCTTGGAGTATTTCTTATAATTAGGTGAGCCATCCTCCCCCAAATCATTTTTTTACTACTTCCCATTCAAACCTCAACTTCCATTATTCCACTCTTCACCAAACTCCCTTCTCATCCAAATCTTGTCCAAATCATAGGTAAGTAATGGGATTCATTAGAGAGCTTCAAATCTACATCTTTAGGAAAGAAAAATCGAATCTTAGTCAGAACTCTTGAATTTGCATTGTTTTACCCGTAAAATTTGGATTTTCAAGGTTTTTGTGAGTGATTTATCATCTCACCTTATTATATATGTATCTATAGGTTTTGATATGTTTTAAACTCATTTTTAAAGTCAGATTAATACTTTAAAACTATTTTCGCTGTAAAACCGTTAGCAAAACAAAATTTTAGATTTTTAAAGTGCCTTAATCATGTTGTTTTGGAGTATAGTTGCCTTTTATATCCGATAAGCTATATTAGAGATGTATTTGCAAGATAAATTCCTATGGTTCGATGTATTTTTTAATGTTTTGATGATTGGATGTGGTTTTTGTGTATGTTATGTTCGTGTAAATGCTTGTATGGTTGAAACAATCATCGAAGTGACTTAAAGTTAGGAACCACGAAACCATGCTTCAATGGATTGACTCAAGATTGTCGAGAGTTGTATCAACATATGGAATGCACAAAGGTTGAGGAATGGGGAGTAGAAGTGAAATCGATGGGAAACTTTGATTCTAAGAAACTACAGGATTTTGGTTCGGCATGCTTGGTTTGGCATTGGTTGGTTTAGGCTGGGATTTGGTTCGGTGGAGGGGTTGGATCAACGACTGGGAAAGAATCTTAGGTCAATGGGTGGTGGTCTAGGTGTGAATGGTGGAAGCTGCTTAGTGGGTGTTGGTTCGGTGGTGTGCCGATTCGATGGTCAAACGAGGAAGCCCGTTCCGGGGGTGTGGCTTGGGTTAGTATTTTATGGTTGGCTGGGTTTATAGGGAACCTTACTCAGTTCAGTCGAGGCTAGATTTAATGAAGGTGGTTGACAGGGTTGTGGTTGTATTCTCTAAGGAAAGACTTAAGGTTACTTGGTGTTCTTGGGAGTTGGTTTAGAGCAAGGATGGAGAACCCTAGGATAACTCTAGATGACTTTAGGATGACAACCAAATGAAGTGCAACGACTTCAACAACTCAATGTGGTGAGTGAATATAACATCTAGTGATGGACCGAAAGGATGGGGTTTGCATGATAACTTGAAGGGTAGAACTAAGGTAGTGATGCTTATGAATAGGAAAAGGTAGTCTATGTGTACCCATGTGTTTGGACGCCTACATGTTTCCAGTCCTTAGCCATTTATGTAGGCAAGAGTTAAGCATTTATGGGGCAGTTCTGTAATTGGTATGTGTGCTACGGGATAGATGAATAACTCTATAGTTATGATGCTCATTAACGAGACAGGGTAGTCTGAGTGTACTTAAGGTAGTATGCATGTGCCAATATTTTAGACGTTTGCGTGTATCCTATCCCTAGCCATTTGTGTGGAAAATAAGTTGAGAAACTGAAAGGGTTATTGTATTTCTGAAGCAATAGAGTGAGAGATGCAAGGCTATGTGATGGATGTTATGTTTGTTATGTTCTTGATATGCTATGTGATACCCATACACCTCCTATATTTCATAAGTGATAGTAATTTAGCATATACTGTGTTTATATGCTAACTCTTTGGATAAATGGACAAAGGTATGGTTGTTCACACTCTGTACCCTATTTACTATATAAGGTTTTACAGTATTTTGGGACAATGTATCGCTCATACCATACTATTGTATGACTCAAAGGTTTATGCTTTGCTTCTTATTATCTTGGGTACTCTTAAATGGGTAAATTAGGGAGAACATGTCTGGATAGCACATGGAGCTATATGGAGTACGAGAAGGAGGCTATGCTTTCATATATCAATACTTTGGAGCTTACTATCACTTATATTCCATTGTGCAGTACTATGGAGCTGTGTTAGTACTTATATTTTGAGAGATGGTTATATGTTTATTTTGGAAGATTTGGAATGTATGAACTCTTTATTTTAGTTTTGTATAGTCTATGAACCTGATACACTCTATTGTTCTTATTTATGTTCATTCGATTATATCACTGTCTCGCTTGTTTTACATCTATATTATTATATTATACTTTATTTGTGCGCTATGAGATATTCTATAGGTTCTGTATTTGGGTCTTTTTCTAATTTATATTCTTGACTACTACCGTGCATCGATCGGGTACCTCCACAACACATCATATATGCATATTGGGTACCGATGGTGTAGGGAGGTTGTCACATTTAGTGTTAGAGCTTAGGCTGCGTAAAGACCTAAGTTGATACCTAGATCCATTAGAGATAAGGAAGAAGCTATTGCCTTAGAATGGATCCAACAATATAAGAGAGCATACTTTTTACATTTTGGTTTTCAAAATTGTATAGTAGTATGCATATGGTGTGTAAGTCGCATTGCATATACGGACCACACTTATTCCTTTTAAAGAGGCTGATCATTCTTATTCTAGCTTGTAAGAATGAGCAGGCTAAGGAGGAAGGCTGCTAGGAATTTTGTTTCTAGAGTTGAGGAGGGGGCATGTTCGAGGGTGGCAAACCCCGACTTGAAGAACATGATCGCTAAGATGGTGTGTAAAATGGTTCAGAATAACCTAGTTTCTTCTGCTGTGGTTGTTAGTGGTGGTGCTCCAGTGCAAGCATAGAGGGCTGACTTCACCAAATTAAGTAAGGATTTGCCTACTCGGGGTGGTAAACCATTTCTTGGAACAGAACCAGCTGTCAGAATGACGGATTGCTAGACACCTGCAAATGCATCTTCAAGGATACAGAGCTAGAGGATGCGATAAAGAGAAAGCTAGGCCCTAGAAAGCTTCAGGGATGAGCTATGAGATGGTGGAACGCCATCAGCATTACTACTTCCAAGGATCACATTACATGGGAGCATTTCAAAAGTGATATTTGAAGAAAAGTATGTATCAGTTGCTCTAAAGTCGGTGCTCATTCATAAGTTTGATGACTTGAGGCCGGGGGATATGCTTGTGATGGAATACATGGTTAAGTTCGACATGTTGTCAAAATATGGTCTACTTTTATTGATACTCTACTCAAGAAGAATGAGAAGTTTATCATGGGCATGGATGATTATCTTGGAGAAAAGATGGTAGGACGCATTGATGAGACTTTTGAGAAGCTGGTAGAGAAGGCTCTTCGTCATGAGAGTCTGTACCCTAGGCCTAAGTCAGTTGTTACTCCCAAGGATGAGCCAAAACCACAAGTTGGCTGGGGAGGAAGAGGAAGTGGGACAACAGCAATAAGAAGTAGTTTTAGAAGGATGCCCAAAAGAAAGGCAAGTGAAAGACTATGTGCTATAACTATGGACAAAGGGATCACCTTAGAAAAGATTGGGAACGAGAAGAAAGGATGTTTCAACTGCAACAAGCAAAGGCATATCAAGAAGGATTGTCCAGAACACTGAAGAATAAGCAATTTGTGACTACTTACGCTTTGAATGTTATTCTAGCTTCGTCGAGTGCTCCAATAATGAAGGAAAAGGGAAAGAGCGTCATTATACAAGGTATTCCTTTTATTTCTGATACGCCTATTATAAGAACCCAGTATTCTATGCTGTATGATAAATAAATAAATTTAATTAAAATAAAACTGTCCGAGTTCGATATTTGATGATTATTATTTTGAAATTAAATATTTATTTACTTCAAGGCTATTAATGGAAGATTTTGTTCAAATAAATTGAATTAAACTAATAAATGCCTTCCGAATAATATACTGAAATTAAATAAACCATTTTAATTGAATATAATATTTTAAAGTATAAATAAATTTTATATAATTAAACTAACTGAGAGACAGTTTTACTCGATATTAGTATAATTAATAACCGATGAGTATGAATAGTTATTGAATTTAAATATTTTGTGTAAATTATTAAGATATATTTAGTAAAAAAAATAAAAGGCCGATTTGATTCAATAGAGTACCTGTAAATTTTTATAAAGTTAATTTTGTGTAATTATAAAGGGAAATAAATTTAAAACTAAAGTGAGTTTAAATTAAAGGCCCAAGCCCATCTTCCCCGTGTGTTCAAGAACTTTCTATGCTTCATTGTTCAAGTTAAACCCGAGCCCCTTATTAGTGGAAGCGCTACTTCCTCTAGTGAAATCGCAACATACGGAAAAAATATCGCGCTCGAGTTTTGATGTCAGGTGCGATCGACGATCGCTTGGAGGAGAGGAGCCACGTCATGGCGTTTGGATGCGATGCGATGCGGTAGGCAAATGTGCTAGATTTAGATGCGCAAAAATGTTGGAGGTGATGCAAACTGGTGTGCATGATAGGCTCAGGTCGAAGGAGGTTTGGTCAGAGTCAAGTGGAGGGTTGTTCGATTTAGTTGAAACCATAGTTGCCCATGATCTGGTTGGCATGTTAATGATTCAGTGTACATGCCAACCTGGTCATGCTCAGATCTAGTAATGTATCCTTGGCAGCATTAGTAAATGGAGTGACTGAAGTAGGCATGTGGGTTCAAGTGACAAAGATAGTGGCTTAGTCGAAGGGCAACATTTTAATTGGTTAAGCAAGTGTCGATTCGAAGAGTTCTCTCAACTCACCACTATATCTATAATTTGTTGCTTGTTATATATACCTATATATTATCCCATTTATCATTTAAATTGTTTGGTTGAAATTCTTGTGTTGATTAATTGTATGTGATCATTGTATTTGGATTGTTAGAGTATTGATATGTGTTTGTCGGATGTACAAAAATGCAGAGGAGACGTTATTCATTTGTATTTTAATTGAGTACTTTATTCATATTGTGTATATATTGTATCAATAGTCGGAATTCGATGGAATTTGACTTGTCCACTCAATAAAATATATATGAATGGTTGTTGATGATTTTGGAGTAATTTGCTCCATAATTTATATTTTTAATGTTCTATTGATTTTCTGGTTTCAAAGGTATTTTTGAAAGTTTCAATAAATTATATTAGTATTTTAAAACTAAATTGAATATATTTATAAATAAATAAAACTGGTTGAAAAATAAAATTATTTCTTGGAAATTATTTTAGATATAAAAGTTATTTTGAAAATAATTTATTTTTAACTGTTAGAATAGATAGGGAAAATTTTGAATTAAAAATTATAGTTTGTAATGAAAACAATTAATTTCGAGATTTATAAATTTATTTTAAAGTATTATTTAGTTATAGAAAATTATGTAATAGTTATATAATTCTTTTTGATTTGTAAAGCGAGTTTGGACGTTTTGGAAAATATGTATAAAAGGATTTGATAATGAATTTCAGTAATTGAATCTTATAATGGAATTATTTCAATAAAGGATATCTGATTATAAAGTGTTTTTGAATGTTTAAATTGTGTCGGTAAAGATTTGGAAATGTAATTTTGGTATTTAAATCTTTATTTTGGAATTATATTTTATAGTTAAAAATAAAAATAATTTATTTGAAGCTTATATATATATAATTATTATGAAATAATAACCGATTAAAAAAAATTATAAATTGACATTTATAAAGCAATTTTGAATGTTACACACACACATTCATATCTGAATACTTGATTTAAGTGTTAAAAAATATTTTCGCTGAACTTTATTATTTCAATGTTTGTATTAAAATTGGGATTTTATTTATGATTTTTATATCTTCTGATTCCCATTTCTTGTATAAATTTAATATTGTAAATGATTCACCATGAAATAGATTTGTTTGGTGATTTAGTATGATACGGTGATGACATCCTTCTATGTGATTTTGTGATGACTTCTATTCTATGTGATAAGGAATTTAAATAAATGGGTTGGTAATACTGTATGGGATGGAACATTTAGTAAAAAAATTCCAGATATTCTTTGTTCTCATTATACAGAATATAGAAGGAACGAGTGTTGTATGTGAGCACTGAATAAATGGACTATAAGATGCAGTGGTATGGGATGCTGTGGTGTTATTTATGTAGTTATTATTTGCTCATGAATGACACTCATACAGTGGTATGTTGTGTATGTGACTCGTTGTGGTGAGTATTTATGGATGCCACTTGTTAACAACATAGTTTTTATACATTATATGTTTATCTATCTTTATCTAACTCCATTTATGTTTCGAGAGTAAAATAGATTGGCCAGTATCCACATAAGCGGCCTTATCATAGGGTGATGCCCCAGATCCATGACACTATTGTTGTTTATGGTATTTGAAGTGCATCACGAGATTAGTAGTTGGTAGTCCCTTGTATTTCATAGGCCAACAATTAGTTACTATAGGAGCACATGTTGGTAGTCATGGCCGAAGATGATACATGTTGTCGAGCCCATGGTGGATCACTATCACGATATCGAGAGGGAAGAGGTAATTATAACTATTGACTATAGGAGTCGTGTCATACGGATCACATGTGGCTCCTGGAGTAAGCAGACATATTATCAGTCTTCCAACTAGTACTGTTATATGTGCATGTATGTGTGGGTGGTCGATTGGCAAATATTCTGTATTGATGAGATTATACATGGGACTGTGCTCAGAGTATGGTCAACCTCATATTCTACTTAGGCAGATCAGATGACATATTCTTTACAGGAAAATGGCCTACTTATTATTGATTATATTTGGATATTTTTCTAAGCTAGCTCAAATCTTTCTTATTGATTTCAGTGATTTGATTATGGTATTTTATATTATGATATTAAGAGAAATTTTAGGCATTGCTTCATCAGTGTCTGACTTTACTCGATGATATCCCATTATTGATTATTTCTGGATTTGATAGTGAATTCAAGATATGGATGATTCGCCCATTTGATGTTGTTTTGTGTGAATTCTGATTTGATGTGTTTTATATGGATGATGACTAGTGCTGTTTCCTGTTTGGGTTTACTGTGAAGATCATTTGAGATGTTATGATACTATAATTTATTATACTTCTTACATTGTTGTTGTATGCTATATTACAACTGTCATTGTAGATATAGTCTGACCCGTTTATTATATATATAATACTCGGGTCATTTTGAGACATTTCAGGTACATAAACATTGAAACCAGGTTGCATAATTTAAGCATGGAGGAGATTAGATATTCATTATCGTTGTATACTAATCTATATTGTATAGACTCATGTATGTGTATGACCTGGTAATGTATATTATACTTTGTATACTGTATATTATATATCATCGCTGCGATTTATTCTGTGATTTATGTTATTTACTGTATATTGTGTATTAATCTATCCTGGAGGCATACGCATTTATTGCTTTGTGCCGATACGACATATGTATAGGTGAGTTATTTATTCGATTTTTTAATACATACCTGTGTTAGCCAAAGGAATATTCTCGTGTGCACCTGATATCGCCTTATTCTCTGTATTACAGTATTACTATGTAGTACTATTGGATGGTATGTATATAGAGGTGGAGGTGTTACAATATGATATCAGAGAAGGTTTAGAACAATACATTGAATATACGAGACACAAGTCAAGACCTAAGTAAGACTTAGAGTCCCTGGCCCCGTGGGTGTGTGGTATGATTTTTTGTATACTTAAGTGACAATAGGATTATACGATGATTACTAGGGTAATCATTTAGGAACGTACCTTTTATTTCTCCTACTATATTTATATATTATTTTGCTCCTGTTAAATTGGTGCGTTAATTTTCGTGTGGAATTTAGGCTCTTGATGGAGATAGTGGAATATAGAATTGTTAGCCAGACCAGTAGTGTCAGCATTAGTGGTGTTGAATAAACCTATGTGTGGCAAGTTTAGTAGAAAGATCTAGTAGTGATCAGAGTTGTGCAGCGAAAATGAATTGATAGCTTTCTGCCGAAGGCGTGTGTCTGTTTGTTTGTTTGAATACGTATGTATCATTAAATTGTGTTTGTTCGATTTTATGGATGATATGTGATGATTTTTATTGTTATTAATGATTGTTGAATTGAATGTATATAAGAATTTTAAAAAAAATAAGTATGTTTATTTGAACAAGTAAATGATTAATAAAATATGAAGATTGTTTTATAAAGTGATTGAAAATATTTTAATAGTTAATATTTTATGTTAATTCGCCCGTTGAGTGCTTTAAGAATTCTGGTCGATGCATCTGACCAACGTTATCAATAGGAATTCCTAAATACTCTGACGAGATATCTCGACATAATCCTTTGAAAGAAACAATATTTTAGTGATGTTTGAGATTAAAAATAATAATAATATATAACTAAAGTGTAATGAAATGTGAATTTTGAAAGGAAGTGCAAAGACTTATATGTTGTGCAGAATTTCAATTTATTTGCAATAACTCCAAAATTATAGCAGAATACTAACGCGCAGAAAAAATCAAAAGAAGGATCTAGCTTGTTGATTAATTATCAACCATCAATTTAATGAAAAATAATCACCAAACAAAGAGAAACAGAAAAGTAGAGAAAACATATATTTAACATTAGTCCATGGACCCAACAACTGTTCTTTATTTTACTGAAGAAAGAGAGTACAAAAGAGAGAGATTACAAAATTGTAGGTAGTAAAGTGGAAAGACTAACCTATAATTACAAATTGAATAATCAATGTTTCCAAAGACTTGTTTGCGCTCAAAAACCTCTGATTGGATTTGACTACAAAAATTAGGATTTACTAAAGATGAGGATAATGGTGGATGCTCTCTCACACTCACATAAGGATGAATTTCCTTCATTTAAATAGGCATAAAATAAAGGATGCTTGGAGATGAAGAAAATTAATTTTCAGATTATGTGACAACCTTTCCAAGCTACTTGGTTTGATTCCAATGCACATAAATGACAAAAAATATATGTTTCCATAAGTTCCCATTGCTTAAATCAATCTCCATATAAACTTGTCTATCTTCATATAACAGATCTAACTAATTGGTTGATTAACAATTAATTAGTTTCCATTCTCTAAAAGATATCACACATATCCTTCGTTTTTATCCTTCCATATATCTCCTAATTAATTAATTGAACGAATTAATTAATTATTTTCTTGTCTTCTTTGGAAAATATTTGAATCACATAAATTCAACACTCCACCTTGATATAAATATAACAATCTCTCTACATTACCACATCTCGACAAATTGTTGGGTCTGCGTCGACAAGCTCAATGTGAACTAGTTTGGACAATATTGCCCAAAAAGTGCTTCCAAATCTTTTCCAAGCACAAGAAAGATATTATGCACAGTAGCAAACATAATGCATATGGGAAAATACCAAAACTCTTCAACATATCCGATGTAGAAGATGAAACTGTAGATACAAATCTTTGAGAGTCCAATGGGGACATAACATCATGCTTCAGCTTCTCCATCCCATATTGAGTGAGGACGTACTCAATATTATCTACTCCAACCTCCTTCTCAACAATTTTACTAGACTTTCCTAAGTCAACATCAGCAGACTCACCAACAAGCTCCACAACATTCGAAGCATAAGATGAAGAATCATCGCTACAAATATACTTACAAATAGAGCTAACTAAACCAAAAGGCCTCTCCAACAAGTGAGCTCCACATAGAGTCTGAACCTCTGTAATCTTCTCATCAACCATGGTATAATCAAAAATACCAATATCTCTCCGAATATGGAAATAATCTAATGACTCCAAATGTGTTTGGCAATTTTCCGTCCTCTCAATATCATCACTTGATAGAGGCTCCACTTTCGACAAAGATCTCTCACCAAATATCGCATGTCTTCTAGTCACAATTCTCCTAGTTGTTTTACACCACAACATATACCTCTTCACTCCTTCTCTATGTTTTCTTTCCCTAAGCTTCAATCTATCATGTCTCTCATCTTCCAAATAAGATGAACAGCCAAACACTTTAAAGAATGAATAATCAACATGCTTTTTTTCCATATCTCTTTCGGGATCTTCATATCTATGGCAATTAGAGGTATATGGTTGATGAGAAATACTGTCATAGATATCGCTTCTGCCCAAAATCCCTCTTCTAGACCACCAGTCATTCTCAAGCTCATAGCTTTCTCCCATAATATCTGACACATGCTCTCCGCCACTCTATAACTATGTGACTCAATAGAAATAGAAAAATCTCTAATTACAAGCTAGGACACACAATATTTAGTGAATTCTTATGACACAAATTCACTACTATTTCCAACTTTGAGAACCTTAAAACGCTTCCTCGACTGCTTCTCTACCAAGGCCTCACTACAACAAAAATACCATATTACAAGGTTTTCGCAACGGGCATGTGCCCGTTGTAATAGGCCTCGTTGTAATAGATCCGCCATATTTTACAACGGGCAAAGCACGTTGTAAACACCATTGCAGTATACCTTTTTACAACGGGTTATGACCGTTGTAATAGACTACAATACAACGGCCATAACCCGTTGCAATAGACTAACCACACTAGTTGCATAGCCTGTTTCACAACATGCATTGACCATTGTAAAAAGCGTATTTAACAACGTGTGTTGACCGTTGTAAAAATATTATGAAACAACGCACATTTCCCATTGCAAAATAAATGCATATTTAAAAAATAATACAGCAGCATCCATACAATACATCCGTACTAATACAAAATATTGTCGTAAAATAATTAAAATCACATACGAAAGGACTAAAAGCTAGAGTCATAGAACTCTCACTCCAAAAGGTTAGATAAGTTTACATGCCAAATACATAAAGCATTAACACATAACAGTTCGCTAAAATATCATGTTCTAAGTACAACCATACTATACCACAGAGATGAAGTCTTTATGCCACGCGACGGTTGATCCAACGGCCTCTTTGATAGTCTGCATCTCTGAATTTGGCCTAAATAAAAAGGCTTATGGTTACACCGCTACATTAACCCATACTTTTCAAGCATTTGCTCCAAGCTTTACAAAATGAACTGAAGCATCAGGATCAGTGCTTGCTATCGTCCCCTCTGCAACTACGTTCTTCTGCCAACCCAATAGCTTGCACTTTTTTTCACCAAACCATCCACGGTAAGCTGATCTTGAACCTGCATATTGGTACTCTCGCGGTGTGACTGCAAGCAAAAAACCATGGAGCAAGGTTATATAAAAATACTGAGATTCAAAAGGTAAGTACAGTTGTGTTCATATTAGTGCGAGCATAGCATAACTTGGTTGCAGAAATAAAAATCACGTGCAAAACAAAATGTATACGTAAATGTACCTTGTAACAGATCTTAGTATAAAAAGAAATCAAAATCACCCAAATATTTGTGTGACAACTACCTTATATGTGATAAAAAGCTTATACGAATTGTATGTTTTGGTTTTTGTATACTTTAAAGTTTACCTGATGCTTTCTTTTGTTCAGTATCTGAAACTCTATTGTAGAATTAACACGTGCAATTATAAATATGTTGAATGTATTATGTAAAAATGCTTTATTACTTTATTTGTCTTTCCTTGACCCTTGATGATATTAAAACACCATGTTCAAATTTGCAATAAGCACAACGCACATTTAAGCACCAGGTTATTTCTAGTACAGATTTCCAACAAATGAACTAAAATGACACCTATTTAATCGAATGTCACGCATTAAAAACCAACATGGCAATCAATGAGCGAAATATGAGGAATATGGTCATGATATATTTACCAAGAACTGTTATGAACAAAATTAAATACAAATTAGGAAAGTGTGGTACATTCATGACTGCCAATTGAGATGTAACAGCCCGCAAATCCGTATCCCTTGAGTCAACACTATTTTACTTAAATCAACTCAAGTTGTACAGAAATACGAACCATTTGGGTTAAAGAAGAAGAGGTAGATGAAGAACATCGAAATCAACATCAGAATCTAACCATCGCAGCGGAATAAAATATAATAGGTATTAACATATCTTTACACAAAATCAATATATCTATTATACATTACATTATCAAAGTACATCATCAGAGTTCATACAACATCAATAGCATACAACTAGATACACAACTACTCAACACAGCGGAATATACAAATAAAACAAGTACGAGAATACGTATCGTCGTCCAGCTCGTCTCCTGAGCTCCATAGCATCATATCCTGTATCCTATAATACTCGGTCCGACCCGAACATTACAGTTAAATAACACCCGAGTCAGTCTGGAATACCAGCATGAGAGAATCACACCCAATTGATTATTAAAGTTTCAAAAATCCTTTGAAAACAAAAGCATCTTGTAAGACCACGCCACAAATAAACATGTCGGGTTTTTACCTTACGATAGCTAAAACATTTTTATTAAAGTCCTCTGATATTATAATAGTTTCTATAGAAAGTAAAATAGAATCTAGCTGAAATGCTTGCATCTCACGTTTCAGCAATAGTTGGGCACAATCAAAACCATACGGGCACGTAGGGAAAATGGATTCCAACTAATGGCTAGGCACTGGGGTACCACCTGTCACAGTACCTGGTCTAGATCAGCGTACCGAGGAGCCACCCTAACTCCCCTGCAACACAAGACTGGAACCATCCCTTACTGGACAGTCCCGAGCAAGATCACCCCTCGGTTGGGATCACCAACCGCCCACTAAGCCGAAATAAAAGGGACATCTAGACAGGGATGACCTCACCCTCCAGTGGGGGCTACCCATGAAGCCTTGCTGCATAACCCCTGATTTTCAGCCATTCCCATTTGATGAGGCTTGAGGCTAAGCATTACCTTTTTAGAACATATCCCTTAGAATGCCCATCGTCCACCTAACGATGTTTCGCAAGCATTCATCCATACAAGTCCGTCCCGGGTTCGAACGGAATCGAAGGCACTATTCCCACTACATCCATTTTGGAAATATCCTCAGGATTAGTAGCGATTAGCCCTTCCACTTCACTACTCCAACTTCGAATCCAAAATCGTTTTTCATGAAAACGTACAAACCGGATCGAAGTGGTTTTCGAGAAATTAATCTCGATATGGTCTCTTCGAAACGATCAACGCATTTGGCCAATATTGATAGTCGACTATTTAACTATCAATTAATATTCACAAACAACCATCAGCCAATAAATAATTTTCCAAATTATTTATTTATCTCAAGATATCTTTACAAGATATATTTTCACTTTCAAACCCCTTTGAAAACAGTTTTCAAACTATCTTCCTTTCTCAGAATAAATTCCAAATATTTCTATTTCCACTGGAATCACCAAGCACAAGATTTTAGATTTTTAAAATAATTTCAAAACGCTTTAATTGTAAAGTATGTTTAATATTTAATTTGGACAATTTCACTTTAGTACTTAATTTAAAATAATACTTTAAAAACAAATTAAAATAAGTTTACTTTATAAATATAACTAGATTTTCTTCTTTAAACAAAATACTAAATCATTCTTAAAATAATTATTACGACAATAGATTAACAAATTACTTACTTTAGAATTTATTTTAGAATAATTAAATTAAAACTACTTCAAAATTGATTAAAAATATATACTATATGAATATTTGAAAATAACATTACTTTATAAATATAAACTAGGGTTTCACCTTTAAGACAGAATTACCAAGTCCCTCTTCATATATTATTACTACGGTAATAGATTTGCATAAATATTTACTTTAGAATTTAAACATTTATAAATAATAAATTTCCAAGAACATACTTGGTAAAACAACATTCAAACCTTTATTTTATTTAAAAACTTACTTTGAAATCGTTCTTGGCTATCCAGAGAAATGTACTTCTCTTCACAACCTTTAAAAATAAATCACTATTTACTTTTAAACAATTTTTCTCATTCCTTTAATAAATTCCCACCTTGAATTTATTCTTCCAAATCTCCAATTTCAAACACTTAAATCAATTTCCAAATTTATTTCCAATTTACTTCATTTATTCAAAAATCCTTTAATTTCAGATTTTATTCCTTAATTATGATTTAAAATACTTTTAATCGAAATATCAATTTAGATTTCTCAATTTACTTCTTGTACCTTTAAATAAATTTAAAACTTTAAGTTTTAAAATAATTCTCTTTATTCATTTAATTTAATATCACATAATTTTACAATTCATTAATTACTGTTTATTCAAACCCTTTTCTTTTCATACTCGAAGTTATTTATTAGTATTTAACATATTTCCATTTTTTTTCAATTCATTCTTAATTTATTAAATTTTCTAAGATTACTTCGTTTACAACTTTACTTCCTTTCATTTTCTTTCCAAAAATCAAATTTATATATTTTCGGTAATTCATTATACCCAAATATATCCAATCAAATCATAATATTCAATATTCCCATATATTCATCATAAAATATCAAGTAATCACATCAGAGAATATTAAGTAATAAATGTTGAGGGATCCAGTTGGATCCCTCCAACCCGTTTTCCCTACATCCACAGACGTTAGCACAATGTAATACACCAATTCTAAATTATCATATTATATCACGTCAATCAATCTAATCATTCAAACAATTATTTAAACTCAATAATTAAATTTTAAATTTAAATTTAACCGAGTGAGATTAACTCACCTTTAATTTTTGTTAGTATCCATTTGCAATCCAGCTTACTTCTTTTCAGAGGTGGTCCTTGAAAAATAATTTACATGATTTAGTAATATTCGAAATATAAATCGACCTTTAACTACCATTGTGACGACCGCCCATGACTTCCGCACCAAAACAAGGAGAAATGTGCGCTGAAGGGCGTGCCAGGCAGCCATGGGTGACCGTCAAAGTAGAATAAACATCGCAGACTCTATCGTAAAACTCACAGCGCAGGGATAAAATACAATAGAGAAATATAATACAGTGAAGCTCCCATAGAACAGAATATCATCATCTAATCATAATAGCTTTATACAAACATATGAATCATCCATACATCAAAGCCTCACTACATAACACTCAAACAAATACAGCAGCGGAACACCCAGTACATATAATATGAAATAATATGCAAAAGCCTCCTGCTCGTCTTCGTCGTCATCAGCGTAGATCTCCAAGAACAGCACCTGTCACCTGCTACCTAGTCTGCCCATCCCAACATGGATGAACAGCCCAAGGTAATAAGAGGAGACATAAAACCTTGAGTCAGACAAAGTCTTAGTGAGCAGTAAATCAACTATCAAACATACCAAAAGAGCATAAGGGATAAAAGGAATAGGAACCAAACCATCCCACTCCACCTCGTTCTACAGTGATAGCCCCCAGACACACATTAAGGAGAAGCAAGCATAACATAGCAAGCAATTAAAGTAAAGCAATAATCACTCGAGTCAAGGTCGATGTTTTCAAAATACAACCCCTAAGGCCTAAACCAAGATCAGATAAGCACCCAGAAAACACCGCTCTTGAGATCGAATGATGATACAATCAAACGTCCAAACATCCATGACTCTGGCTATCACTGTTATCATTGCCTTGATTTCACCGTTAGTTGAACGACCATCTGTCAAGGGCTAATGGTAACCCCGGTTCTAGACATAACTCCGCACGTCGTCGCAGCCCGTGCCTAGGAATTTTCGCAACTACCCAGAGTACTAGCACGTCGTCGCAGCCCGTGCTTGGAACGTCGTCGCAGCCCGTTCCAACGTACTCTTGCTTTGAGCATGCTAGAACCTTCAACAACGATGAGATCTCAGCCCCCTAGTCATCCTCCTTGACGCCTATTTTCATACTAGCTCAAGCGCCTCTCAAGCTAACCATTATCATCAACCCGGATCGCATCACCGAGTTATCAACATAGCTTCGCACGTCGTCGCAGCCCGTGCTTGGAACGTCATCATGACCCGTCCCATCTCATCATCATGCTTTGCCTCCTCGCATCATGGCAAAGTCCATCTCAATACCATACTTTGCCTCCTCGCATTATGGTAAAGTCCATCTCAACATCATCTAATCCATACATATGAGCTTCAACATCCGCTTCATATGCCACAAGCAGCTTTCACCATTCAAGAGCCTTTCCACTTAGCTTTTGAATCATCTTCCACCATCTTGTCTAGATCTAACTATCAATCAACTAACATACATAGCAATCAATCAAATCAATCATTAGCTTAAGCAATCAAGTAATCAAATATGGTCTAAGTAGGCATTTATAACTACAATGGCAATTTCGTAAATAAATGAGCATAGATATAACATACATGAATCATGGGTTTCTAGCATAGATCTAATAAATATAAATCATGGGTTTTGTCTCTACAACTTGATGAATGAACTTGCATAAGTAAACATCTTCATAAGTAATGGATCTACACTTGGATCTAAAGAAAAATGCATAAAATCACTATCTACAACACTCCAACAAACCACCAATCCAATATACTCCTTTGGGTCCGCGTGAGAGATAACCACCACTCACCAAATCACCCAAACACTTCAAAAACTATCAACTTCAGATCTGGACAGCAAGGATTCAAGCTTGATTCGTCGAAATCCCGCTTGAAACGCTGAAATCTAGCTTGGTTGGATGAAGATCTTCAACTTTGGCTCTTGGATCTTCGATCTTGATCTTCGATCTTGGATGGATGTTAGAACTAGATTGGAGTGGAGAAAAGAAGATAAAGAAATGTTGTAGTCGAGCTCTAAAAATGGCAGCACTTCGTTGCTTCAAAAACCGGTGCCAAAAAGTGAGCCAAACCCCTCTATTTATAGGCTGAAATCCCCCATGAGTCGTCCGCCCCTATGAGTCGTCCACGACTCATGACTCACGACTCAACGCAGCTCAAGGCAAATACGACACAACACACACACACGGCACAGCATGCACACGACTCATCAACCCCTACGACTCATCACCTAGCCTAAGTTCCAACGACTTACGACTCAAGACCCTGCCGACTCAGCTACCCATGACCTAAGCCTTAACCCCTTAAGCCGCTAACCCATGAGTCGGCATCCCTTATGAGTCGGCCAACTACTAAATCGGCGATCTCCTTGGCTCGGCCATGCCTTAAGCCGGTCACTCTATGAGTCGGTCAACACCTATGGGTCGGTCTTCTATGAGTCGGCCATCTTCTTAACTCACTAACTCGGCCAAACCTATAGGTCGCTACCTCTATGAGTCGGTCAGATTCTCAACTCGGTCCACTAGTTAACTCGTTAACGGCTCAACACTTAACACACGAGTTAACTTCCTATACGACTCAGGCTAGAGACAACATAAACAACACTAACGACCTGTAAATTCTACGATTTATCGACACGTAAAATACGGGTCGTTACATTCTCCCCCCCTTAGGAATTTCGCCCCCGAAATTCCAAACAACAAGAGCAACCAAAACTATTCTGCATGCCTACCATCCATAGAAATCAACAAACCATGCATCCAATTACTATCCTAGCATGCAGATTTCTAAGACTTAGAACAAGTTACAAATTCATGAGATGTCACGACACCTTAGGGCCATACCTCGAAGAGTTCAGGATGAGCTGCCTTCATCCTCTCTTCCTCCTCCCACATACAGTCGTCAACATCATCACTCCATTGTACCTTGAGCAACGTAATCGTCTTCCTCCTAAGTTGTTTCGTGTCGGTTTCAACAACACGAAGCGGCTTACGAGGTCTCGTAACAACTGGATCAACCTCCAAGTCTTCACAGCTATCAGCAGAAACCACTGCAGTTGGGTCATGCACATACTTCCGTAGATAAGATACATGAAAAACACTATGCACACCCGCCATCTTTTCCGGTAACTCCAATCTATAAGCGAGCTTTCCAATTCGCTCAGTAATCGGGAATGGTCCAACAAATCTCGGAGTTAACTTTCCTTTCTTTCCAAATCGAATAACATTCTTCAGAGGAGAAATCTTCACAAAAACCATATCACCTACGTCGAATTCCAAATCCTTACGACGATTATTGGCATAACTTTTCTGATGATCTTGGGCTGCCTTCATTCGTTGCCGAATGATCCCTATACAATCCGAAGTCCGTCGAATCATCTCTGGCCCAAGTATCAGTTTTTCTCCAGTTTCCAACCAACATGTCGGAGAGTTACACGGTCTTCCATACAGTGCTTCATATGGTGCCATGCCAATACTTGACTGGTAACTGTTATTGTATGCAAACTCCACCAAATGAAGATGATCTTCCCACGATCCTCCAAAATCCAAAACACATGCTCTGAGGAGATCTTTCAAAACTCGGTTGACTCTCTCAGTCTGACCATCTGTTTGAGGGTGGTAAGCTGTACTCAAACACAACTTAGTTCCCAAGACTTCCTGGAAGCTCTTCCAAAATCCACTAGTGAACAATGGGTCTCGATCGCTCACTATACTCTTCGGAACACCATGGAATCGAACAATCGACTTAACATACAACTCAGCCAACTTCGATGCAGTCCTAGTTGATCGAACAGGAATGAACCTTGCACTCTTAGTCAAACGATCTACAATGACCCAAATCCCTTCATTCCCTGTCCTGGTTCTAGGTAGACCATCAATAAAATCCATCGACACTTGCTCCCACTTCCATGTAGGAACCTCTAATGGCTGAAGTAATCCACTGGGCTTCTTCTGCTCAGCTTTCACCAACTGGCAGTTCATACACTTGGAAATAAAATTTCCAACATCCTTCTTCATACCTTCCCAATAATAGGTTCTCTTCATATCCCGATACATCTTATTTTCACCTGGATGAATTGTCAACTTCGAGTGATGACTTTCTCTAAGAACTTCATCTCTCAATCCATCTATATCGGGAACAACTAGTCGTCCTTGCTTCCGAAGCCAATCCTCTCGATCGACTTCGAATCCTTTATCCTTTTCTGGGTCCAATCCAGATTTCAAATCTCGGATAATCTTGACAAGCTTATCGTCTCGCTTTTGGCTCTCGCCAATTCTCTCCACCAGAGTAGGACTTATCGATAAGTTTGCCAACATCCCAGGTTCCAATTCACATCTGGGTCTGAAATCAAATCCAGCCAAATACTCGAGACTCTTCCATTCCGAAAACATGGCTCCCAATCCGGCATGTCTTCGACTCAACGCATCAGCTATTGCGTTACCTTTTCCTGGAGTATAAGCTATACCAAAATCATATGATGCCAAAAACTCTAGCCACCGTTGTTGCCGAAGATTCAAATCCTTTTGGGAGAAAAGATACTTCAACGACTTATGATCCGTAAACAACTCGAATCGAACTCCCAATAGATAATGTCTCCACATCTTCAGAGCAAACACAATCGCCGCCAACTCCAAATCATGAGTCGGGTAATTCCTTTCATGCGGCTTTAGTTGTCGACTTGCATAAGCAACAACTCTATCCTTTTGCATTAGCACTGCTCCAAGTCCAGTACCACATGCATCGGTGTAAACCACCATCTCATCAAAATACAATTACGTCTCTCATACGTAGTTACGTCAGCGAGCGTTGGCTAAAATCGATTAACCAAAGCTCTGATACCAAATGTGACGACCGCCCATGACTCCCGCACCAAAACAAGGAGAAATGTGCGTTGAAGGGCGCGCCAGGCAGCCATGGGTGACCGTCAAAGTAGAATAAACATCGCAGACTCTATCGTAAAACTCACAGCGCAGGGATAAAATACAATAGAGAAATATAATACAGTGAAGCTCCCATAGAACAGAATATCATCATCTAATCATAATAGCTTTATACAAACATATGAATCATCCATACATCAAAGCCTCACTACATAACACTCAAACAAATACAGCAGCGGAACACCCAGTACATATAATATGAAATAATATGCAAAAGCCTCCTGCTCGTCTTCGTCATCATCAGCGTAGATCTCCAAGAACAGCACCTGTCACCTGCTACCTAGTCTGCCCATCCCAACATGGATGAACAGCCCAAGGTAATAAGAGGAGACATAAAACCTTGAGTCAGACAAAGTCTTAGTGAGCAGTAAATCAACTATCAAACATACCAAAAGAGCATAAGGGATGAAAGGAATAGGAACCAAACCATCCCACTCCACCTCGTTCTAAAGTGATAGCCCCCAGACACACATTAAGGAGAAGCAAGCATAACATAGCAAGCAATTAAAGTAAAGCAATAATCACTCGAGTCAAGGTCGATGTTTTCAAAATACAACCCCTAAGGCCTAAACCAAGATCAGCTAAGCACCCAGAAAACACCGCTCTTGAGATCGAATGATGATACAATCAAACGTCCAAACATTCATGACCCTGGCTATCACTGTTATCATTGCCTTGATTTCACCGTTAGTTGAACGACCATCTGTCAAGGGCTAATGGTAACCCCGGTTCTAGACATAACTCCGCACGTCATCGCAGCCCGTGCCTAGGAATTTTCGCAACTACCCAGAGTACTAGCACGTCGTCGCAGCCCGTGCTTGGAACGTCGTCGCAGCCCGTTCCAACGTACTCTTGCTTTGAGCATGCTAGAACCTTCAACAACGATGAGATCTCAGCCTCCTAGTCATCCTCCTTGATGACTATTTTCATACTAGCTCAAGCGCCTCTCAAGCTAACCATTATCATCAACCCGGATCGCATCACCGAGTTATCAACATAGCTTCGCACGTCGTCGCAGCCCGTGCTTGGAACGTCATCATGACCCGTCCCATCTCATCATCATGCTTTGCCTCCTCGCATCATGGCAAAGTCCATCTCAATACCATACTTTGCCTCCTCGCATTATGGTAAAGTCCATCTCAACATCATCTAATCCATACATATGAGCTTCAACATCCGCTTCATATGCCACAAGCAGCTTTCACCATTCAAGAGCCTTTCCACTTAGCTTTTGAATCATCTTCCACCATCTTGTCTAGATCTAACTATCAATCAACTAACATACATAGCAATCAATCAAATCAATCATTAGCTTAAGCAATCAAGTAATCAAATATGGTCTAAGTAGGCATTTATAACTACAATGGCAATTTCGTAAATAAATGAGCATAGATATAACATACATGAATCATGGGTTTCTAGCATAGATCTAATAAATATAAATCATGGGTTTTGTCTCTACAACTTGATGAATGAACTTGCATAAGTAAACATCTTCATAAGTAATGGATCTACACTTGGATCTAAAGAAAAATGCATAAAATCACTATCTACAACACTCCAACAAACCACCAATCCAATATACTCCTTTGGGTCCGCGTGAGAGATAACCACCACTCACCAAATCACCCAAACACTTCAAAAACTATCAACTTCAGATCTGGACAGCAAGGATTCAAGCTTGATTCGTCGAAATCCCGCTTGAAACGCTGAAATCTAGCTTGGTTGGATGAAGATCTTCAACTTTGGCTCTTGGATCTTCGATCTTGATCTTCGATCTTGGATGGATGTTAGAACTAGATTGGAGTGGAGAAAAGAAGATAAAGAAATGTTGTAGTCGAGCTCTAAAAATGGCAGCACTTCGTTGCTTCAAAAACCGGTGCCAAAAAGTGAGCCAAACCCCTCTATTTATAGGCTGAAATCCCCCATGAGTCGTCCGCCCCTATGAGTCGTCCACGACTCATGACTCACGACTCAACGCAGCTCAAGGCAAATACGACACAACACACACACACACGGCACAGCATGCACACGACTCATCAACCCCTACGACTCATCACCTAGCCTAAGTTCCAACGACTTACGACTCAAGACCCTGCCGACTCAGCTACCCACGACCTAAGCCTTAACCCCTTAAGCCGCTAACCCATGAGTCGGCATCCCTTATGAGTCGGCCAACTACTAAATCGGCGATCTCCTTGGCTCGGCCATGCCTTAAGCCGGTCACTCTATGAGTCGGTCAACACCTATGGGTCGGTCTTCTATGAGTCGGCCATCTTCTTAACTCACTAACTCGGCCAAACCTATAGGTCGCTACCTCTATGAGTCGGTCAGATTCTCAACTCGGTCCACTAGTTAACTCGTTAACGGCTCAACACTTAACACACGAGTTAACTTCCTATACGACTCAGGCTAGAGACAACATAAACAACACTAACGACCTGTAAATTCTACGATTTATCGACACGTAAAATACGGGTCGTTACAACCATTTTATGATTCAGGAAATTTTTGAACAAATTTACCTTTATTAAATCCTTTAGTAACAGATATGGTTTAGATAGGTCAACTTACCCACTTTAATTTCTATAATACGTTATTATAAAATAAATTTGTTAAGTCATATTTAATTTATTTACGAACTATATATTTATTAAAATCCATATAGACTTCATAAAAATATGATTCATATAAATTTCCAAACACACCTTTTAATTATATGTATTTTTCTCTATTATAGATTTCATCCCCAAAATCCAATTTATTTAATTACCTAATTTACAAATAGATAATTAAAATACCTCACTGCCGAAGTCAACTGCTCCAACCACACAACCAAGCTTCCAAACCGCAGCCACCATCTGCCAACACCACCTTCACGATAAATTTCTCCTTCCCCTCACTGACGCACGCCCACGGCCATGCTCGCGCTCGGCCATCACCTTGGCCGACTCTCCTAGTGCGCACGCGAACACACGACACTTCACCACTAACCTAATTCAACCTTAAAACCCATCGCTGCACGCAGTTCCTCCAAGCGATCGCTCGCGTGCTTCGTTGACCGCGCCCCTCTCTCTGCTTCGATCGATCGCGCTGCACGAGAAGGCTGCGCCTTGCTCGAGAAATTGAACGCGGCCTCCCAAGCTTACTCGACCTTGAACGAGACCGTCAGCCCCCTCTCGTTCTCCATTTATATTTCTAATAATTTTTTTACTGATCGATTTGGGTGAAAAGGATTCGGCCCCATTTTTTTTTTATTTCGTTTTCTACTGATTGATAACGAAGCTTCGGCAGAAGGCTCGATTTTTTTTTTTAAATTAAGGCATTAGCTTCTGCGGGAAGACAGAGTACGGAATGTGAATGAACGTCGGCTGGTGAAGGTTGCTTATATGAGAATATACATATATGATTTAAATTAAATTTTCGATGCAAGTCTTCAATGCATTTTTATATCTTATAATCACACAACAAACCCAAAAACTACGAAAATCGAAACCCGATAATAACACAATATAACGGATCCCATGGAACCGGTTTCGTCGAATTCCGAGACTGCGCCTCGGAAGGCTATTTTTAATTTCAATTTAAACAGTATAAATTTTAAAACTGAACAAACCACTGTTAATTTCAATTTTACAATTTCTATTACCTTCAGTATTATCAGTATAAATTCTACAAACTTTCAAATTATTTTTAATAGGCTTAGAATTTCAGATTCAATATTTTATCCAACTTCAACTTATTTAATTCAATAATTTAATTATCAAATAAATTGTGATATTCGTAATTTAAGTTAAAATTACCCTATTGAATATTTAAAATCAATTAAATATTCTGATTTTAAATACTCGAAAATTCCGGGTCGTCACATGAGAAATAACCAATCACTTTAAAATTTTGATATTTAGTTCTTGATTGACTTACGATTACACGAAACAAAGATATTCCAAAAAGAGGACAGTTTCAATGTGTACATAAAAGACAAAAAGATTGTATATATGAGGACCATATTCATTATGGGAAAATTAAATTTTGTTATGAATGTTCATTTAAGTCTTGTATAATTAGCAATTAGCTGCTTCCATAGAAATTTAAGATTTTTGTATATATAAAAAATGTCAAGCTTCAAAGTTAAAAAGCATGTTTAGGATAGTGGTAAAGGCTACTGTCTCAACATGATGGAAGTAGTTTCAATTTTCAATACTCGTTTGATTTTCCTTGTACCATTTTTCCTGTATCTAAATTAAAAGTTTTCCTATGGCCTCACGCTCTACAGGGTCGAGCCTGGTCATATGATAAACAAAAACATATGTGCATGATCAGAATATCAAAATTACAACAAATGTTGTTGTTACTGATGACATATGCCAGAGTGCAACCCCAACCCAATTAAGAATAAAAACCATATCATAGCACTGATTTTTATAAAAATCAGTAGCATTCAGACTACTTCCATCCAAAGAAGATGATGATATGTTTATAATGAAACTCTAGAATTAGAATACTGATGCCTAGCTTATCATTCGAAAAATATGCTAATGTGCATTAGTTTTTTAATCTAAAATTGGAATCACACATTATATTTGCCATTTTTTTAAACATGCTTGCATTACTTATGGTAAATTTGGCTTACAGGTGTTTATGGTCTACAATTTACTATACAGTTTACATAAATTTATGGTTTACAGTTTACTATATTGTTCAAAATCTAACATGATTTCAGGCATTTGATGAAGCAATTGCTGAGTTAGATACTCTAGGGGAGGAATCTTACAAGGATAGTACTCTCATCATGCAATTTCTTAGGGACAACCTGACCCTATGGACATCTTATATGAAGGTATATTATGCTCTACTTTTGAAGCTTATTATCACAAATTATGTCGTCGCTTTCAATAAGTGATATATTTCATAATACTTTGTAGGATGATGGGGTCGATGATATTAAGGAGGCACCCAAGCATGAGGATGAATGAAGCAACTTATCCCAATTCTTAATGTGCAGATGCATGAATATATTTATTGCTTCGGGGTGTACCATTTTCCCTCATATTTCAGTTGCCATTTGAAGATCAATATTTTTTTTTAGTCTTTTGTATGTCTTCTTGCATGTTCTTTTCTATAATTTTATTTAAGGTTTGTATCTTCCCTAGGATGGTTGTTTATGTTGTACGATCATGAATATGAACGCTGTGGTATCATCGCCACCACCATTGTCTTTTTTGTGGGATTTTATTCTTCAATGTAACAAATATTTTCTTAGCTATTTTGCACCTATTTTAGTTATCCTATTGGATTTCGAATATAAATGCACATTCAACGGCTACTCGGTTAGTTGAAATGTTGTCAATAAATGACTTATTAGTCTCAAAGAATGTATTAACGAAATGCACAACAACCTTCTAGTGAACTTTTACCTTTTGTAGTGACACAGAAAACATAACTCTCTTCCACTAGACACCCGTTTTGTGTATGTATAAATCTTTTAGAAGAAGTCATTATAAAGTGATATGTATGGCTATAAAGAAAAAAAGAGGAGTGCAACCGTAAAAAATTGAGATGTGCATCAAAGTTATTAATATCTCTAATAGAAAACATTAGTTAATAAATAGATGAAATCTCTAAACCCAGCTTGACATGACGATTTAACATTATGATGCCATTTTTTATTGTTCCATATCAAGTTTTACGAGTAAAAAAAAACTAGCGTAAGCAGCATACTAAAGGCAAATTTTCTTGGACTTAACAAATTACGAAACTACAAAAAGTTGGTACCTTTTAGATGATGGAATAAAACATTGATTTCATCATGCATGTTCTTCCTTGTCTATGATACATGAACTTCATTCAAATAAACTCAAAAAACAACTAAAAGGAGGAAAGTCAAACACTTTATCACATATACTAATTTAGTTATATATTCTAACCTGAGATGTATGAGCCTCAGGGATCTCCATATCCGCCAAATTATCATTTCTTCTCTGTAAAAGTACAAGAGATGACTTGGTAATTCATAAGAACATATCACATATTTATTAACAATAGCTAATTGAATATAAACTTACTGTCATGATCAAATTAATCAACTCTTCTGCTCTAGCCGCCAAATGAGTTACATGATTTTCCAATGCAATCACCTTTTTTGAGTTAGTTGAATGAAATAATTATTTGAAAAGGAGAAAAAACTTGCCTTCTGCAAAAAAAAAATTCCCTCCTTGCGCCCATTTTGATTGACTTACAATACAGTTTGGTATCTTAAAGAAAAGTGGACAAAGTTGAATACGTGTTGAAGCATGCGGTGTTACGTGTAGTTGTGCTCCATTTACTATAAACTACGATCTACCTTCAAATATATGAATTTTGTTATATGGATTCATCAGAATAGGTGATCTGAATCCTACTATATTATTGTCACATATGTAATTAATAGTGTACCTTTTTTCTCTTGGACCATTGTGGGTTAAATTTAACAGGCATGGTGCACAGATGTGCAAACTTTTTTCGCTGAATTAGTTCAAAGAATTTCTCATTAATAATAATATATTCCAGAATTAGTTCAAAGCATATATCCCCTCCATAGAAAATGACTTATGTTTGTAGACGGGTAGTGTTGTAGCATACTAGATCTTTACTTATAAGATTATATATTCATAGAACAGTAATGAAGTGGGATCTCACCCTGATAAAAACCAACATGTTGATCTCATTGAAATTACAGATAGTCTAATTAAAATGCTAGAATTATTTGGGTCTAAAGACCTTAAATAGAAGTTCAAAATATATTACAAAAGGAAAATATATATCTTAGCGTCATCTCAATGTAAAATACTATTGCGAATAGTTTGCAACCATCAATCGGATACGAAAAGCACAAACATTAGATACGAAAAGGACAAACCTATTCGCTCTTCACCAATTTTAAACCCTGAATTCCTCAATTTCTTCGATCGCGAAGTGGAGAGAAGAGTGCCTAGTGCCCTAATTTCATGAAGGGAGAGAAGATAAATTTTGTTTGCGTTGGAAGAGAAGTGCAGTAGTTTGGAAAATGAAATACGTAGCACGTGATAACTGGGGAGAGAAGTTCCCTGATTTCGTAGTGCATCTATTACAACGGGCATTTTGCTGTTGTAAAATATACTTCCATTACAACGGGAAGAAGTTGAACGTTGTAATACATCTCTATTACAACGGGCAGAAGTTGATCGTTGTAAGAAGGGCGCTGGATAGAGCTCCATTACAACGGGCCTAAAACGACCGTTGTAATAGCCGTCTATTACAATGGGCAAAATATGCTCGTTGTAAAAAGGACATTGTAATAGGGTATTTTTGTTGTAGTGGCCTTCCACTTACAAAACTAGACGAATATTTCATCTTTAACCTTTAAGAAATAAACCCAGACCTTATATGAGAAATCATCCACAAATAAGACGAAATAACTGGCTCCATCAAAAGATGCAATTGGGGTAGGTCCCCTCATATAAGAATGAACATACTCTAGAAACATTGTAGCTCTAGGTCTCCCAACATCAAATGTGACATGCTTCTTCTTTCCAAAATAACAATGTCCACAAGAGCTAGGCTTCGATTGAAAAATATCATCAATCAACCAACGCTTCTTTAATACTTCAAGACTGTCCTCATCAAAATGACCTAAACGAAGATGCCATAAGTGAGTAGAATCTGGAATACTAGAATTAGTAGAAATTACAGACTCTTCTAAGATCGTCTCTCCATGAAGCACATAAATGTCATTAACCGCACCCCTTTCATCACTACTCAGGAATCCTTCGTCACTCTCAAATTCTCTCCAACTATTATTATCCTCATACCAAGTCTACTCAAAGCTCCAACTGATAATAAAGTTCTACACAGCATCAGAACATCTATACATCCGTGATAGTCCTAACAACACCATCATGCATCCTAAACCTCACACTTCCAATGCTCATAACATAACAAGATGTTTCATTTCCCATATGAACTGCTCCGCCATCAATTTTCTTGTAACTGACAAAACGGCTCCTATCTGGCGTCCTATTACAAGAGGCTCCAGAATCAATCACTCAACTATTATGCTCTAAATGTGAAATAGTGGCTGAAAGTAATAATGTATTGCTATCACTTTTATCTGCATCTGATCTAACTGCTGGCAAAGCTGAAGCTTTCTCCTTCTTCTCTTTTTCTTTCTTCTAAGAGCTGGACAATCCCATATGAAATGCCCACTCTTCTTACAATTATGGCAAGCACCACTTCTAGGACCTATGAAATGAGACCTACGCATATTTCTTCTACCTCTAAGATGCTTCTGCCTTTTATTGTTTCCTCTAAACGAATGTAGTTATTGCTGAAGAACACTGTCATTAGTCTTCACCTTCCATGTCCCAAAAACTCCTTTTCTAACAAATTTGGTGATGCCATAATTTTTCATACCACTACAAAAAGAATTTGCCATTGACAACTAATCTAGAACAAGACAGCTAGCTCCAATACCAATCTGTTGTGCAAAATTTCAATTGATTTGCACCAACTTCAAAATTGTAGCGAAATAATAGAGCGCAGAAACAATCAAAAGAAGGATCTAGCTTGTCGATTAATTATCAACCATCAATTCAATGAAAAATAATCATCAAACAAAGAGAAACAGAAAAGTAGAGAACATAAAGATTTAACGTGTTTCGACTAGGTTGCCTACGTCCACGGACCCAACAACTACTCTTTATTTTACTGAAGAAAGAGAGTAAAAAAAAAGAGATTACAAAATCATAGGTAGTAAAGTGGAAAGACTAACCTATAATTATAAATTGAACAATCAATGTTTCCAAAGACTTGTTTGCGCTCAAAAACTTCTAATTGGATTTGACTACATAAATTAGGGTTTGCTGGAGAAGGGGATAATGGTGAATGTTCTCTCACACTCACATGAAGATGAACTTCCTTCATTTAAATAGGCATGAAAATGAAGAATGCTTGGAGATGAAGAAAATTAATTTTCAAATTATGTAACAACCTTTCAAGTTGCTTGCTTTGATTCCAATGCATATAAATGACAAAAAATCTGTGTTTTTGTAAATTTCCATTGCTTAAATCAATCTCCATATATAAACTTGTCTATCTTCATATAACAGATCTAACTAATTAATTGATTAGCAATTAATCAGTTTCCTTTCCCTAAAGGATATCACATATCATTCCTTTTTATCTTTCCATATATAGCTTAATTAATTAATTGATTGAATGAATCAATTAATTATTTTCTTGTCATCTTTGAAAATATTTGAATCGCATAAATTCAACATTAGATAGGAATATCTTGAAAAGAAAATTATAATTTTTGGAGATGAAAAGATATTTGGTGGAATTGGTACTTATCTTATAGATGCATATACGAGATTTTGAGAAGTATAAAAATTTGGTGTCCCTTCTTTTGTGAGGAATCTTGCTATTACCTTCTTAAATGAAATATGCTATTACTAAAAAAATGCTTTGTAAATGATAAAGTTGAAAATTTAGAGGATTACATTTACTAATGATTTGATTATATTGAATATATATATATATATATATATATATATGTATGTATGTACTTTTCAAGATAAGGCTTATAATTATATTGAACTATGAACGTTCATGTCTGCAAACTACATTTCTCTCTTTTGTTTTGTTTTCTTCCTTGAACATATAATTTTCTTTACATAAAATAAATTTTTACTATGTCGCTTTTATTTTTCGCTTTTACATTTCAGTTTTAATTATTTTACATAAAATGAATGAGTATTTTGGTTTATATAAACAAAACTTTACTTGAAATGAGAGGGGTTTTGTGCTTGAATAAACGAAACTGCCTAAATATGAAATACAGTTAGGTGAAGTTCCATTTCCTAGGTATAATTTTGATTTTAAAATAAGTGCATAGTGAAAATATAGAGCTTTTATGTGCTGCCCTATCAAATCCTAAGGGCAATATTGCTATACAAATAGTATAAAAATGATATATAATTTGGACTGTAACTTGAAGCATTGATTTTGTAGTGGTGAACCAAGCTTTAAAAAAAAAGGCTGTCGCAACGCTGCAGCAGCGTCAGGCTGCTATAAACTGGCTGTTGCAACATGCAGCAGCGCCAGCAGTAAGATTGTGGTTTGTTTTTAGTTGTAATCTGCAAGTAAGACTGGAGCAGGACGGCGTAGGTGAATATAACCTGTTACAGGCAGATAAAGAAGTAAACTAAAGCTAATATATAGTATACATGTGCAAGCGTCATGCATGTGTATACATAAAATATGCAGGTATGTGTCAACTGGTTCATAATCAGATGGCCGGATCTAGAGCAGGATATCGATTTGTGAAAATAACATCTACATCCACATCTAAATTGTAAATATATTTATATTGTTCTGTTACCACATTTAAACTATTCATTCATAGCTTATGTTTCTAAAAATTTCTTGTTGACTAGTGATGAAGTTCATGTTTATTTAAGAACTTCTAGGACTCATTCTTTTCATAATATATAAAAGAAAAGATTTTGATTGCAACCAGAGTAATCCAACCATAATAAATGCCAGTAAAGAGAGTAAATAAAGCACTTGGCAAATTCTTCAACTGAGACATGCAAAGGTGTTTGTCTAGCTCTACTCAACTTTCCATGTAAAAAGCTTTAAGCTTGCTGCAAAGATTCTTTCTTGCTTTTCACATAAGTAATTGACTAAAAAAATGTCATTGGATTTGTGTACACAATATTCGAACGCTTCCACTAAACTGAGCCTTAGCTCTGTTAAAAATATAATTTGCAATTCATGAACCAGCAAGTACATAAATGCATTGAAACGAAAAAGTGTCTTTAATATGAATAGTCATGTCTGTTAAGAATGAAAGGACATGAACAGTATTGCTATATATATATATATATCAATGTAATCCAAACTTCTGTTGCAAGAGAAAATTTTCAATCAAACAATTCTTATATTACTCTTGTTATTGCCACCTTTCTCCAACAAATTGTGGTATCAAAGCAAACTAAAAAAATGAAATCAAATCAAGCTCCTCCCTCCATGTTTTTCTATACTCCTAATCAAGTTCCCATATTTGAAGGAGAGCATTTGATTACTGGAGCAGTCAAATGGAGACGATATTTATTTCTCAAGATTTGTGGGAAATTGTGGAAGAAGGCTTTACAGAACCACCACAAAATAATGCAGCATGGTCAGATGGTCAGAAAAATGAATACAACAAAATTGTAAAGAAAGATGCAAGCGCTCTCCGATACATTTAACAAGGATTAAGCCGGACAATATATCCAAGAATTCATGGTGTCAAAGAGCAAAGCAAGCATGCGAGATTTTGAAACAAGGGTTTCATGGCAATGACAGGGTATCATCCATTAAACTGCAATCACTTTGGAGAGAATTTGATAATTTGTCAAAAAAGGATAATGAAACGATGCAGGCCTTTGTAACTAGAGTTGCTAAAATTATGAATCAAATCAGAAGTCTTGGTGACACAATAGAAGAAACAAAATTTGTTCAAAAGGTTCTTCGCAGCCTTCCACCAAAATATGATTATATTGTTGCTGCCATAGAAGAATCCAAAGATTTATCGACATATTCATTTCATGACCTGACGAGTTCTCTTCAAACACATGAAGAAAGAATTAATAGAGCCTCAAACCAACCACTTGAGCAGGCCTTCGAATCAAAGATGATTTTGACAAACAATGATTCTAGACCGCAACATAGCAAGAGCGGAGTTTCTCAAAGAAGAGGAAGTTCATTTGGAGAAAGAGGAAGACCAGATTTTTGAAGAAGAGGAGCATTTAATGGCGATGAAAAAATAAGAGGACAAGAAATCCAACCAAAAATTTATAATGAAAATTTGAGTCAGCAATCTTTCAAATCAGGTCATTCTTGCCAAATTTGCAAAAAATCAAATCATGGGACAGAACACTGTTACTTCAAATGTAGAAGATGAAAAAATCCAAATCACTCACAGAGAGACTGTTATTATCAAAATAAGGATGAAAAGCATGAAGAAAACTTTTCCAAAGATGAAGGAGAACAACTTTTTTCATGTATGACAGTCCAACAACAACCACATAATGTGTGGTATGTTGACAGTGGCTGCAGTAGTCATATGACTGGAAACAAAAGCATTTTCATCGGCCTGGATCAAAATTTCAACTCAGAAGTAAAGCTTGGCGACGGGAAGTTACATTGAGCTAAAGGAAAAGGGACCATAGCAGTTCAAACAAACAGAGAAAAAGAAAAACTCATCAGGGATGTTCTTTATGTACCAGACCTTACTAGCAACATTCTCAGTGCTGGACATCTATTACAAAAAGGCTACTCGATTTCCTTTGATGAGAATAAATGCATAATATTTAATAAGAAAAGCAACCGTACAATTGCTACGGTTCAAATGAGTCCAAACAAAGTATTTCCCATAATTATATCACATGAACAAGATGTGGGCTTTACAAGTGAAAATATCGATCGATCTCAACTTTGGCATTTAAGATATGGACATCTTAATTATAAAGGGATGCAGTTACTCAAGCAAAAGAACATGGTGGTTGGACTTCCTGAAATTGAAACAAAAACTCAAGTATGTGAAGGATGCATATATGGGAAAATGCATTGTCTTCCTTTTCCAAAAACAACTTGGAGGGCTAAAGAACCTTTAGAGCTTGTTCATGCAGATATTTGGGGTCCTTCAAGAACACTTTCACTTGGTAGAAAAAGATTTTTTTTTATTGATGACTATACAAGAATGACTTGGGTTTATTTCTTGAATGAAAATCCGAGGCATTTTCAGCATTTCTGAATTTCAAAACCATGGTGGAAAAACAATCAAGCCATCAAATCAAGACTCTTCGTACAGATGGTGGAGGTGAATTTATATACACACCGTTTTTGGAGTATTGCAAAGAAAAAGGAATTCAAAGGCAACTCACTGTTCGAAGAAGCCCTCAGCAAAACGGCGTAGCTAAGCGAAAAAATCGAACCATTGCTGAAATGGCCAGAAGCATGATGGTTGGAAAAGATTTACCCAAAACATTTTGGGCAGAGGCTGTACATACAACTATATACATTCTAAATAGATGTACCACAAAAGCAGTTCCTAATTATACACCATTTGAAGCATGGTATAAAAGAAAACCTGTAGTTGATCACTTAAAAGTTTTTGGCTGCATTGCATATTCTCACATCTCTACACCCAATAAAGACAAATTGGATAGAAAAGGAGAGAAACTTATTTTTGTTGGCTACAGTGATGAATCAAAAGGATACCGTCTTTACAATCCTACAACTTGCAAGCTTGTGATTTCAAGAGATGTGATATTTGATGAGATGACATCTTGGAGTTGGGAAGGAAACTCTACTACTGTAATAATGCAAGAAGAATCAAAATAAGAAGATGAAACAATTGAAGCCAATCCTCAAAGTCCACATCATGGGCCCACAAGGCCTCCAAATATAGATGAAGGCTCAAGTTCAGAATCACCTGTAAGAAAAACTCGCTCCTTAAAAGACATATATGAGATGTCGGAATTTGCTCTCTTTACTTGCGAACCACAAAGTTTTGCAGACGCAACAAAAAAAGAAAAATGGAGAAAATCCATGGAGGAGGAGATTGCTATGATTGAGAAGAACAAAACTTGGGAATTAGTAGATATTCCGAATCACAAAGACGTCATTGGGCTGAAATGGATTTTCAAAACAAAGTATCATGAAGATGGCAGCATACAAAAACACAAAGCAAGACTTGTTGCAAATGGTTATTCTCAAAACCCTGAAATTGATTACAGTGAGACATTTGCGCCGGTTGTTAGAATGGAAACTATCCGGGTTGTTCTTGCTCTTGCAGCACAATTTGAACTTCAGGTATTTCAACTTGATGTCAATTAGCGTTTCTTAATGGAGAGCTTGATGAAGAGGCATATGTGCAACAACCACCAGGATTTGAAGTAAGAGGAGAAGAAAATAAAGTTTACCGTCTCAAAAAGGCACTCTATGGGCTTAAGCAAGCTCCAAGAGCATGGAACAACAAGATCGATGGTTATTTTCTGAAAAATGGATTTCATCGAAGTCAAAATGAACCCTCTCTCTATGTAAAGAAACAAACTAATGATTTTTTGATCGTATGCATTTATGTGGATGATCTTATATGTATGGGCACTAACATGAAAATAGTTGAAGAGTTCAAGAAGAGAATGATGATTGAATTCGAGATGACTGATTTGGGAGCAATGAAGTATTTTCTTGGAATCCAAGTAAAGCAAACCAAAGGGGAAATTTTCATTTCTCAAGAAAAATATACTGAAGGAATTTTGAAAAAGTTTGGCATGGAGAAATGCAAACCAATATCAACCCCTATGTCAGTAAATGACAAGTTAAAAAAGGACGATGGAACAGGAAAAGCAGATGCAGTACTATTCAGGAGTCTTATTGGTTCACTCATTTATCTTACAAATACAAAACCAGATATTGTTCAAGCTGTAAGCATGGTTTCAAGGTTCATGAATGATCCGAGTAAATTACATCTCTCTGCAGCCAAAAGAATCTTGAGATACTTGCAAGGTTCAAAGAAAATGGGCATAAAGTATGTCAAAGAAAATGAGAGAAAATTGGTTGGTTATACCGACAGTGATTGGGCTGGTTCTCTGGATGATAGGAAAAGTACTTCAGGCTATGTATTTTGCTTGGGAACTAATATTATTTCATGGAGTTCCAAAAAACAGAAATCGTTCGCATTATCATCAGCTGAAGCGGAATATATTGCTGGTACAGATGCAACTCGTGAAGCCATTTGGCTAAGGCGTTTACTTGCAGATTTGCAGAAGACTCAAAAGCAGCCTACAACAATTTATTGTGATAATATGTCCACAATTGCAATGACAAAGAATCCAGTGTTTCATTCAAGAACAAAACAATTGAACTGCGTCATCATTTCATCAGAGATATGGTAAGCAAAAAAGAAATCAATTTGGAGTTTGTTAAGACAAATGATCAGCTTGCAGATTTTCTAACTAAAGCAGTTCCTGTGGAGAAACTTCAGAAAACAAGAGAGTTGCTCAAAATTGCAAATTAAGAGGGGATGTTAAAAATATAATTTGCAATTCATGAACCAGCATGTACATAAATGCATTGAAACGAAAAAGCGTCTTTAATATGAATAGTCATGTCTGTTAAGAATGAAAGGACATGAACAGTATTGCTATATATATATCAATGTAATCCAAACTTCTGTTGCAAGAGAAAAATTTCAATAAAACAATTCTTATATTACTCTTGTTATTGCCACCTTTCTCCAACAAGCTCTTCATAATTATAGAAGCGTGTTTAATTAATAGATCCAGATTTGCCAAGAAAATGAAAAGGAAACAAAAAGACATACAGATAAATGGTTTGTTAGCAAATAAAATTCATCTTAATCACTCCTTGAAAATTTAGTATTGTGGTTTAGAATTTTTTGATTAAACATTGAAGAAAACTATAACATGAAATTTGTAACCCACATTTTAATGAGCTTTACCATTTTGTATGTAACTTTTGATTTTTAATCCCATTTTGATAGCATTTCTTTCATTTTGAAGGTATTTTATTAAGGAAATTTTTCTTTTTTTCACTTTTTGAAATTTTGGAGTTGGTTGTTGCGTGAACCTGCTTTAAGTTGATGCCAATTTCTGACCTGTGCATTGTTTTTCCAGACTAACAGTGCTCTGTTGTTCTGGCTATAACATTTTAACCATTCATCGGATTCTACGTTTTATATTTGTGACGACCCGGCAATTTTAACGAATTAAATTGGAAAAATTAATTGTTTTTAAAATAGTTAAAAGTTAAGTTTAACTTGAATTCCAGGTAACAATATTTACTGGATAATTAAATCATTGAATTATATAGTTTAAATATTGAATTTAATAATTGAAATTGAGTAAATTGTTGAACCTGAAATTCTAAGCATGTTTAAAATAATTTGAAGGCTTATAACGATGATACTGAAGATAATAGAATGGTTGAGATTTAAATTAAAAGTGATTTGTTCAATTTTAATAATATATCGTTTAAATCGATATTTAAAAATAGCTTTCCGAGGCACAGTCTCGGAATTCGATGCAACTAGTTCCATTGGATCCGTAATATTGAAATATTGTCGGATTTCAATTTTCGTAACGCTGGGAGTTGTCATGTTGTTGCACGGTATATAAACGCGTCATTAGGAGTTGAGATATTTTGAGGGAAAATAAAAGTAAAGGTAAAATCGAATAAACATTTATCTTCTCCAATACGCCTCCCCTAACCTTATATCTCACCTACACCCTTCCATCGCTTTCAGTCAACACTCACGAATAGTATACAGAAAAAAAAAATTGTAACCGAGATTCCTTTTCTTCCTTTTTTTCTAATTAAAATCGCATTCGTTCATATTCAAAAAAATTTATAAATGGAAGCCGAGCCTCCCTCTTTCCCCTATCTCCAACATTGAATTCGTGTATAAAGAAAAAGGGGGTTCGGCCTGGGAATTCTCGAATTGTTAAGCAAAGAGGATCGGGCGTCGCGTGGGGGGAATCTGGAGGTGAGCTCGATCGAGATGAAGGCAACGTGAGGTTGGGGTCGTTCGCGAGCTAGGGTTAAGGTTTCGCGCTGAGCTAGGGTTCGCGGCAAATTTTAGGGACGCCATGATGATGATGCTCGATGCTTGGTTTCGGCGATTGGCGTGTGTGGTTGTTGTGAGACGTGTAGTCGACTGGAAGTGATCGTAGTGGGGTTCGCGAGTTGGAATCAAGGGCATACGAGCTCAGCTCGAACCCGTGTGAGGAGGAGGGAGGCTCGGTGAATCTAGAGTGGCTTTCGTTGCTGGAAGAACTCGAGTTAAGGACGATGTCGCGATTGGGGTTAGATTTTATATTTGTTTATCGTTTGATCTATTTAAATAGCTTATTAAATTTTTTGTTTATATATATGTGTAGAACAAATTATATGTAAGGATTTAAAAAAAATGGATTAGTTTAGGAGAAGTAAACTACTTGTTGATAAAGATTTAGTTAAATTTAATTTATAAAATGGAAATCAATTTATTTAGTTAACTTATATAATTATTCGATAACTAAAACATATTTTGTAAACAGAAAATTAGTTTGAAATTTACTTATTAGGTAAAATGAAATTTAGTAAATAGAAATTGAACTTGTTCAAATATTAATAAGATCCTATAACTGTTTATACAAGGTTTAAATCTGAAGGAAACAAATCGAGATCGGATTTGCATTGCAAAATCAAAGGTGAGTACATCTCACTCTAGTTGATTTTTTATTTATTTAGATTTGAATGGTTAAATTTAAATAAATGGATGAATGATTGAATTGTTTGGATGTGTACCTATGATCTTGTGATTTTAGATTTGGTTGTTTCTCGAGATAATTGTGGTTTGACTCGAGGTATTTGGGCTTTAAATGGTTTTAAACTTTAAGCATAAATGGGAAAATGGTTCTGGTTAAAATCAAATAGGGTTTAATGACCGATGATCCATTAAATAGGTAAGATAATTTAAATGAAAATTAACTAATTAAATTAATTAATGATTTGGGTTAATTAATTAAGTTTATACTAATTTGGAATGATCATTTGATGGTTTAGTAAGTAATTACTTAATGTAATTAATGAAATAAAACTACGGGAGTGATAAAACTTGAGATAAATTAAGATAATTCAATTAAGGAGAATTGATTCATTTAATGAAGTACATGAAAGGGTAAATAATCACAGGTCGAGATAAATCAAGAAAAAAATTAATGTTTGCGGTTCAATTTTTGATTAATTATTAGATATAATTAATTTAGCCGAGGATGGATCGAAATATAATTGGAATTCATAAGCTTATAACATTTATGTTGTAATTAAAGATTGGTAAATTAGAATTTGTTAATCCATAACAAGTGATGTATGAAGACTTAATTATTATAAGTACTTAAGAATTAATTTAATTAATATAGTTAATAAATTCATGAAGAAAATTGAGATTACTTATTGATTTTGGTTAAGTATAATTAATATTGGGAAGTTGATTAAAGATAGATGCTTAAATGGAATTGAAGGAAAATTAATTCGGGTTGATTAATTAAGATGAATATTGTAGGGATGATTGAATTATTTGATTTGAATTAAGTAATTGACAGGGTAAAGAATCTAAGTGATTGGAGGTTAGAAATTCAATTAGAATCAATTGAATTAATATGGAAGCAGTAAATTTGCTTATGAATGATTTATTGGTATTGGACGCGTTGAATGAGTTGATATCTCTGATATGAAGTGTTGTGTTTATCATTTGGATAACTTGGGATATGATGGTATGAGACTCGGAGAGGCCGGGATTGGGTATTGGGAGATACCCGAAACCACTTCGAATTTTTATAAGTTGATTTGGGAAATCAATAGGCAGGTATGAAATGATTTAAGTGAATTGGATTATTTTATCTAAGTTGATATTTGGAAATTTATATGTGAAATAAGTGTTGTCTGTAGAAAATTGTGAATTGGTTAAATTTATATAAGTTACCCCGGGTTTTATATAAGTTGTATGCATGTATTCTATGTTGGATAGGTTTACTCACGCTGGTTTCCAGCCTGACCCGGGTGTTACTTTGGTGTAATGCTCAGGTCAGACCGAGTGTTACAAATTTTCAGGTAGGACGTTCTGGAGCTCAGGAGGCAAGCTGGATGGTGATATCGTATAGAGTGTTCCGCTGTATTTATATTATTGTTAATCTGAGACATGATAATTGTAATTATTCTGTGACTGAATATTATGTGAAACTCTGATGTATATTAAATGTAACAGGCAGATATAATATTCTTTTGTAAACTGTTATTACTTATTATTATATTTTATCCGCTGCGAATGTGACTTGTTGATGTTTCTGTTCTTCTTCTTCTATCCCTTTCTTCTTTTTCATAACTATCTGAAATTTTCGGCTTCGAAAATTTCGGGTTGTTACAGTTGGTAACAGAGCTGAAAGGTTAAGCGAGAACCTTGGCTCTGGTAGGGATTACTCCTTAAATAGAGTCCGTAGTACTCTAGAATGAGTTGAGTATATATAGATGAGTGCATACTTGTTATTTGCTTATAAAGGTTTTAAATGATTTTATATAAAAATATATTTTGATGTATAAAACAATAATCTTTCTAATAAATATTAAGGTGATTGGTTGTTAAATTATTGCAATTAAATTAAGAAGTAATATAAAATACAACCAAACTGAAATACTGAATTGGAATTAAATTAAGTGGTAATTGAAATACAACCAACTGAAATTAAATCATGAATATGGGAAAGGTGTCAGGATAAGGATAATCAATTAATTTATGTAATTGATTTAACCTTATCTAATGAGATTAATTAATGGATAATAAATGGAAATTTGAAAAATAATGAATAAGTATTATTTGGGAAACTGTGGCTTGTTGGAAACAATGGTTTGTTTGATGTTTGATTTGAATTTAAAACCAAGGGTGGTTTAAAATTTTAAAACATGGCTGGGAGGGCCAAGAAATAAATATGTCTATATGTATGAATATACATGATATCAAAGATAACTGGAAATAAACTCTAAGGTGTTGAGTTTTGAGTTTTCCCTGAGGCGTGATGTAATATAAGTAATATAAGTTTTGAACTTATAAGAGGGAAAGAATTTTGAAATTTGAAGTGGGAATTCGACTTGAGTAAGGTTGATTGGATTAAGTAAATTGGGAATTTGTATGATCTCAAAACGGGTTTGAGATTATTTGATGGTTTAATAAGTAATTACTTAATGTAATTAATAAAATAAAACTACTGGAGTGATAAAACGTGAGATAAATTAAGATAATTCAATTAAGGAGAATTGATTCATTTAATGAAGTACATGAAAGGGTAAATAATCACAGGTCGAGATAAATCAAGAAAAAAATTAATGTTTGCTTTTCAATTTTTGATTAATTATTAGATATAATTAATTTAGCCGAGGATGGATCGAAATATAATTGGAATTCATAAGCTTATAACATTTATGTTGTAATTAAAGATTGGTAAATTAGAATTTGTTAATCCATAACAAGTGATGTATGAAGACTTAATTAATATAAGTACTTAAGAATTAATTTAATTAATATAGTTAATAAATTCATGAAGAAAATTGAGATTACTTATTGATTTTGGTTAAGTATAATTAATATTGGGAAGTTGATTAAAGATAGATGCTTGAATGGAATTGAAGGAAAATTAATTCGGGTTGATTAATTAAGATGAATATTGTAGGGATGATTGAATTATTTGATTTGAATTAAGTAATTGACAGGGTAAAGAATCTAAGTGATTGGAGGTTAGAAATTCAATTAGAATCAATTGAATTAATTTGGAAGCAGTAAATTTGCTTATGAATGATTTATTGGTATTGGACGCTTTGAACGAATTGATATCTCTGATATGAAGTGTTGTGTTTATCATTTGGATAACTTGGGATAGGATGGTATGAGACTCGGAGAGGTCGGGATCGGGTATTGGGAGATACCCGAAACCACTTCGAATTTTTATAAGTTGATTTGGGAAATCAATAGGCAGGTATGAAATGATTTAAGTGAATTGGATTATTTTATCTAAGTTGATATTTGGAAATTTATATGTGAAATAAGTGTTGTCTGTAGAAAATTGTGAATTGGTTAAATTTATATAAGTTACCCCGGGTTTTATATAAGTTGTATGCATGTATTCTATGTTGGATAGGTTTACTCACGCTGGTTTCCAGCCTGACCCGGGTGTTACTTTGGTGTAATGCTCGGGTCAGACCGAGTGTTATAAATTTTCAGGTAGGACGTTCTGGAGCTCAGGACGCGAGCTGGATGGTGATATGGTATAGAGTGTTCCGCTGTATTTATATTATTGTTAATCCGAGACATGATAATTGTAATTATTCTCTGACTGAATATTATGTGAAACTCTGATGTATATTAAATGTAACAGGCAGATATAATATTCTTTTGTAAACTGTTATTATTTATTATTATATTTTATCCGCTGCGAATGTGAGTTGTTAATGTTTCTGTTCCTCTTCTTCTATCTCTTTCTTCTTTTTCATAACTATCTGAAATTTTCGGCTTCGAAAATTTCGGGTTGTCACAATGTTCACCGGAAAGCTATGGAAGTATGTAACAACTTTTATTTTACAAGTTTTGCGAAATTTTAATGTGTTCTATGCAAAAAATCAGTTTTAAATCATTGGACCTGTTATGTAAATTTTATTTTCTGAGATGGTAGAGTTAATAAAAAGAATCTAACTTTTGGCATATCTCATATTTCATGATCCGAAGGGTTTTTCGGAGATTCATTTTACTAATATACAACTTTACTTTTGAAAACAACAAATGATTTCGTACTTTTGGCATTTTAAACTTGGCCGAAACTTTACCATTACTAAATGTAAATGGTTTCATTTCCTAACATGAGAGAATGCTTTATTATAATTTATATATATATGATCTTATATGGTTCATTTGAGTTGAGCTTAGGTACTTGAAGGCTTTTGGTGTATATACATTTGCTTCAAAATTGAACGAGCTTGCTTTAAAAATTGCAAAAAAGCATGTTTTTATGGTATATTGATATATTTTGTGTTATTATATTGTTGCTTTGTATCTCGGAATGCCACATGTTGGGATGCCTCTTCGGAGATGTATATAATGTAATTATATTGTGTTTTGATTTTTCGAAACGCTCTCCATATAAAGGAGATTTTACTGAATTTTTTCGAAAAATCTGACATTCAAAAAAATTTCACAATATTTTTATCGTATTTGAAAAACAGAAAGTCATGGAACTGAATCTATTTGAATTGTAGCATACGATAAGATGAGTGAAAGTGTGAAAGCATAGAGGACTGAGTAGTTAAGTTTGATAGATAAGTGTTGAGTACGAAGAAATTCAGGGTATGAGTTGTTTGAAAACTCCTTATAAGAAATTGCGAGAACACAATTTTCATAAGGGGAAGTCTGTAGCAACCATGTTTTCTACGCCATATGATAAATAAATAAATTTAATCAAAATAAAATTATTTGAGTTCAATATTTGGTGATTGTTATTTTGAAAGCAAATATTTATTTAATTCAAGGATATTAATAGAAGATTTTATTCAAATAAATTTAACTCAACTAATAACCCCTTTCGAATAATATATTAAAATTTAATAAATCGTTTTAATTGAATATAATGTTTTAACGTGTAAATAATTTTTATATAATTGAACTAACTGAGAAACAACTTTACTCGATATTTATATAATTAATAACCGATGAGTATGAATAATTATTGATTTTGAATGTTTTGTGTAAATTATTAAGATACATTTTGTAAAACAAAATAAAAGGCCAATTTGATTAAATATCATACTTATAAATACGTTATAAAGCTAATTATGTGTAATTAAAAAGAGAAATAAATTTAAAACTAAAATAAATATAAGTTAAAGGGCCAAGCCCATCTTTCATCAATGTGCAAGAACTTTCTCTACTTCGTTATTTTAGCCAAAGCCCGAACCCCTTATTAGTTGAAGCCTTAATTCCTCTAGTGAAATCACGACATATCTAAAAAATCACCCTAGAGTTTGATGTCAGGTGCGAATAATGATCGCTCGGGGGAGTGGTCATGGCTTTTGGGCGGGGCATGACGTGGTAGAAAAAATCCCTCAACTTGGAGGCGCGACAATGAAGATAATGGCTTGGTCGAAGGACAGCATGCGGATTGGTTAACGGAGCATCGATTCGACGATTTCTCTCAACTCATCAATAATTTAATGCTTGCTGTCCGTTTGCATTTTAATTTGAGTGCTTTATTCAGATTGGCATATATTGTATAAATGGTCGAAATTCAATGAAATTTGACTCGTCCATTCAATAATATATATATGTATATGTGTATATATATATATATATAGATGACTGTGAATGATTTTGTAGTCTTTGCTCCATAATTCATATTTTTTGAAGTTCTATTGATTTTCTGGTTTCAAAGATATTTTCAAAAGTTTCAATAAATTATATTGGTATTTTAAAATCAAACTGAAGTATATTTATAAATAAATAAAATTGTTGGAAAATAAAATTATTTCTTGAAAATTATTTTGGGTATAAAAGGTATTTCAAAAATTTATTTATAACTGTCAGAATATATAGTGGAAGTTTTGATTTATAAATTATAGTTCGTAACGAAAAGAATTATTTTTTAGATTTATAGAATTAATTTTAAAGAATTATTCAGTTATAGAAATTTATGTAATAGTTATATAATTCCTTTTGATTTCTAATGTGAGTTTGGATGTTTTGGAAAAGATGTACAAAAGAATTTGGAACAGAATTTTAGTAATTGAATCTTATATTGGAATGATTTCAATAAAGGATATTCGATATAAAGCATTTTTGAATGCTTTAAACTGTGTAAGTAAAGATTTTGAAATGAAATTTTAGTATTTAGATCTTTATTTTAGAATTATTTATAGTTAGAAATACAAATAATTTATTTGAAGTTTGTTTGAATGTGTGTATGTGTGTGTATTTGAATATTTGATTTAAGTGTTAAAGAAATATTTTGCTGAACTTTATTATTTCAATTTTTGAATTAAAATTTGGATTTTACGTATGATTTCTATATCTTCTAATTTTCCATTTTCCCATATTGGTTTAAATATTGTGAATGATTCACCATTGAAATAGATTTGATTGGTGATTTGATATGATACAGTGATGACATCCTTTTATTTGATTTTGAGATGACTTCTATTTTATGTGACGAGGAATCTGAACGACCGAATTAGTAATACCGTTTGGGAATGGGCATTTGCTAATACTTTTTGGGTTATTCTTTGGACTTGTTATTTAGAATATAGAAGAAGTGAGTATTGTATATGAGCACCGAATAAATGGACTAGTTATACGCAGTGGTATGAAATGCCATTATGTTATTTATTCAATTATTCTTTGCTCATGGATAACACTCATACGGGGGTATGCTGTAACGACCAGCAAATTTGTCGATTTGATGAACTATATTTATTTTTAAATATTCAGATATAAGGTATTTAAAAAAGATTATGATGTTTTTAATTATAAATAATGATGATAATCTTATTTTAAATGAGAATTTACAAAAAATATAAACTTTGGAAAAATATTGATAAAATGATCAAAAACCGTTATATCAGTAAATAGCTCTATAATTATCAAAAGTCACGCATGGAGTTAGATACATACACTTATTAGTCGTTTAAACAAAAATATTAAATAAGTTTTAAAGTATTTATGACATCATCAATAATGACATCATATTTAATAATTGATTTATGAATTTAAATTGAGATTTAATGATTTAACAATTATTCTACTAGTTGTCTTTAAATGATAACAATTCATTTTAATTAGTAATGAAGTGATAATAATTTTTTAAAATTTTATAAAGACATATATTTGATTTGAAATTATATGGAAAATATGGTATCGCTTTATCGATAAAACAACATTTTTTTGTAAAAAATTGTTTAATGTTAATTTATATGGTTTTGTAAATCACCCATGATAATTTTAATTAGTTAATAATGATAAAAAATTAGTTTTCAAATTTTTTTACATATTTAGATGTAAACTAACTTATAAGTGAAAATGTGACCGGGAATCGGCTTTCCGATTTTCAATGGTTTAATGAATGGAAGTTGTTCAAAGTTGTTGCAACCTTATTTATATGTCATATACACATACATAACATACACTACACACCCTAACATATACATGAGCATGTATATGCATACACACACACACAGTGCAAAAGATCTAAGATATTTACACACTTAAAAATCATACTTCACTTTACTTTTACACAGATCAACTCACACACATGGTTATACACACGAGGGGGGTTGCTCAGCCATGCATAGTGATGGAGGAGGAGGGTGTGGTGGTGATGAAATAGTGATGTATATGTATATAAATATCATGATATTTTAGTTCACATTTTTACCTATAAATACCACCCTCCATCATCACTTCGTTCGTTAATAAATTCCTAAGATTCTACATCTTCTTATACTCCTCTTTAATGGCTTCCTATCCTAAGAAAATTATGAAGAAAAATTACCAAAAAAGAAAAAAAGCTTATTTAAGTATATATATACGTTAGCAATCCATTTCAAAATAAGCCCAAATCCACTCCTTTCCTCTCTCATAACCTACGGCCACCACCTCCTACCATAAAGGCCGAGCCTATCCCACTTGCAACCATAAGCCGAGCCAATTCAAAGGTCCAAGACTCAATTTTGTAGGCTTTGATTCGATCGTAGCTAACATATAGTGAATTTTCATAAAGTTAAAATCAATGAAGGTGAGAAACTATACACACACACACACACACATACAATGATGTAATATGATTACTATGATGTTTACTATGCTTTGATCATTAATTATTGGTTGCCTTAATATAGAGTTTAATTGTGTAAACAAGTCATGTTAAATACACATTGATATTACACAAGGAAATCACTTTCCGAATCAGGTTATAAAATTGATATGGAATCATATAACCTCTTTAAAATGGTTTAAAATGATTTTGAAATGGTTTATAAACATTTAAAAGTTTTTCGACAAAATTTGGAAAGAATATGAAAATTTAGTTAAAATAGTTTGGAAAGAATATGAATTTTCCGAACTTTTATAATCATAGTATTCAAACAAAAAAATTAATATTTTCATTTAGTAGATTTTGTAATGTGAGAAAAATAAGATTTCAAAATAGTCGCGGTTTGGCAGTTTGGAAATAAAAGCTATGAATTCTTTATAAATGATATTTTTAATTCTTAAAAATATGGAATATATTCAATGAATATGTTAAAAAATGTAGAATAGATTTGAGCTATAAAAATTAATTTCTAAATGATAGAAAAATTGTTTTGATCAAATAAGCCTTAAAAGCACTACTCGTAATACTATTCATAGAATTTTTTGCAGCTCTTTTAATAACTTTTGAAATATAGCTTTTAACTTAAGCATTCTTTCCCAAATATTTTGTAAAAATTTTCAAATAAATAATTAAATTTTTTAAAGATGGTTTAGAAGTCTTAAAATTACTTTTAAAGGAGTTTAAATAAATGGTATAAAGAAAAGCTGTTATAAATAAATGATTAAATTTTGGCTCTAAAAGCCGATAAGTAGACTAGATTTTTCCATTCGTAAAATCTGGGTGTGAGGAGTGTAAACTAAGGATAAGTTCAGTAGCAACCATTATCCTGGCTCACCTGGCCTCTTTCATGAGCAAGGGATATATAAGGTTGAAATGTTGGAAACGAGACAAGTGTAAAAGACTTAATTTTTGTAATTAATTAATTATAACTTGGATTGAATAGAGGTAATCTTCTTATACTTGGTGTTAAATTTCGAGGCGGAAACCCATACATTTCGTGTGAATTTAAAAGTTGATTTCATCGTTATTCGATCGATAGTTAAGGTTGAATACGAAAATTGATATTGAGTAGAATTAGTCTAATTTCTATGGATCTATTCTACTTGAATTCTTACTAATTTGGAACTACCATCTTATAACATGATTTTAACCTATTAAAATGATATGATTTGGAAATAAGAAATATTTTATGAAGATTTAAATAAATTATTTGGAAATATTTTCCTAAGTAAAGGATGAAATCATTTGGAATTATTCCAAGATTTAGAAAGGTTTTAAGTAATTAAAGGATTTAATAAGAGAGGTTTAATGATCCTGTATATACTAAAAAGAAATGGTATTAAATGATATATATCTCTAAGAAGACATTTTAGATAAAAGGATACAAATTATTGGAATATTAAACACCCATTTAACTTCTTTTATCGATAATTAGGTAGAAGAAACCAGGGTCAGATTTGGGTGTTTCCTATCCGATATCCACTTCGAACCAATTTACAACTTCGAAAGCGAAGATGAGATGAAGACAATGAAGTTAAAGGTAGGGATCTTCACAATGGAAGGACTTCTTGTTTATAATTTTGGAGTAGCAACCGAGGTAAATAAATAATAGTGGTCCCTTCATTCTAGGATCTTCGTATGTAAGGATAACTCGCTACTATTCCAAGGGTACTGCCGACGGTATGTGGTAGGAAAGTGCCTCTGGTTTTTCTTGTTTCTGGATAACTTGTATGGATGAATGTCTGACATTGTATTTCTAAGAACATAGTACATTGATCTCTATAAATGTACATATGTTTTATGGTGTATTAGGAAACCCCTCTTATACTTAACACCCTTCTTTGAGACGTACGAGCTTAGAGGCTGTACTTTTGTTGAAATGAATAGTGTGTTGATGGAAATGGCAATGCGGCATTTTAAGTAAAAATGTTCTAAGAAATCTAAATGTTACCTCTAGCCTCTCACCCGAGGAATTGTGAAACATGGGTTGCTTTAAGGCTATGTGGTTCGCAACCATAACGGTATGATATCACCTTTCTAGATTTATTTTGTGCTCGCTATATCATCGGGAAAAAAATATATGGTGTATGGTGTGAGAACTCCCAAATAAGTCAGGAACCATCGGCTGATATCATATTCGGTGCTATCTATACCGTCTATTGGTCTTGGGTAGGCCAGTCTTAATTCGTAAAGGACCAACTATGGGTGGCCTCAGTGCATTCCTCAAGAAATGCATTGTACAGGAGGTACCCTTACCTCGTTATTCATTAGAAATCGAAATCTCCAACAACTACCTTCAGTTTTAGTTTTAAAGCTATTATGCCATCAAATTTAACCAATGTAACAATTTCGGCTGTTTGAATATGTTTATTTGAAAAGTGCTTTCAAAAAAAGTCATTAAAAATAATATCATAGGATTTTGCGTATAAATATTTTGGTTATCATCATTCTGTGTTTATGTGCGGTGTGGTCTTATGAGTACCCTTTGTTTTTAAAAAACTCGTAATTTGAGTATCATATCAGCCCCATGACTGACCCAAAGTTTATTTTTTCCCCTTAAAACTCTGGGTACCCTATTTTTTTTTCCTACAGCCTAGTAATTAGGTTTGGTTAGGAACACTATAGAAGAGCTCAGAGTATGGAGTTAAAATATTCTTCTAAAGATTGTTATCCATTTCCACCACACATATGTACTATTGTATTTTGCATTTATAAGGGCATATATCTATAACTATTTCTTCTTCTTATCCTTGACCATCCACCATTTCGGCACTCCGATCTGTGGCACGTGAATACCAAGGATATATTAGTGTCAATTTCTGAGGATCGAAAAGGCGGGTCGTCACATTTGGTATTAGAGCTTTGGTTAAGCGAACACCTAAGCCTTATAGGGGTAAAGTCTTATCAATGATAGGATTAGTAATATCATAGGATGAGTAACTCATTAGAAACAAGGCTAGTAACCCCCTAGAATGAGTTGAGAGTATATTATATAGGAGCATGTGTTGATTAATGATATACAAATCATTTTTGTTTTAGAAAAAATATGGCAAATGAAATAATTTGATTAGAATTATACTTCGAATATAAAGAGATATTTAATATATGTATATATATAATTAGATATGTTATAACTTGAATGATAGTTTGAAACTAGGTTTAGTTAAATCAAGTATAAATATCTTATGATTAGAATTTCACATTTTGACTGTAAGATGTTTAATAATAACACTGAGAAGATTAAGAGTAATACTTTGGAAAAGAATTTGGATAATGAGACTTCTATCTAAAAGAGTATTTGGGAAGAGAATTTTCAAAGAATTTTATTTGAAATATGCTAAGTATTGAAACAATATCATGTGCTTGGCAAACTATCACCCTTAACATTGTATAGGTAAAATGGATTTATGCTAGGATAAACTTAGGTTTATAACCTAATATTAGATTTAGTTAAGACAATTAAAATTCTTAGTATCTAAGTGTTCGTTGTTGATAATTTTAGAAATCCTCAAGCAACAGGAGAAAGTATTAGAAGGGAGAGACCTCAAAAGTGAAATGGGATGAGAAGAATGGTCTAATCATTCTTTCAAGTGATGAGGAAGAACACGGGAAATGACCACTTAGCAATATTATGCCCATTATTAAAGGAGAATTAGATCCATACACCTGACTAGATAAGGACGGTTACCCTATGGTCGAAATGCCTATATCTTCCCCGAGTCTGAACTATTATAGCGTCTAATGCCGAATAGACCCATCAAGCCTCAGAAGGAATGTGGATCACTGACCCAGTAAGTTAACAACTTGAGCCAGAAGAAGAAATTCCTGAGGAGGAGCCGATGGAAGAAGAATCCGAACCTAAAGAGGCCCCAAACACTATGATATCCCATGAATCAAACAACAGCAGTAGAGACAGTAATGTCATATGGAGGATAGACGATGACCATATTATTTGACATAAAGAGCCGTCAAATTCCCTCATTCATTGGGACAACATGAAGGATGAAGAGTAAGAATTTATGAATACAGTGGATGAATTTAAGGATCTGAGGAAGAAGAAGTGCAAGGTTTAGAAGAATTAGAAGAAGAAGAAGTTATACAAGAAGTGCCAGGCGGACATGGGCATGTGCCATGGAACCAGCCCTAGCCACCATATGAAGTAGAAGTGATACCGCAGTTTGGGGATGGAAATGAAACTAATAACAAACAAGATGATAGTGATGATGACGATGGAGAAGTCTTGTTTAATGTTGGATACGGAAATTTATCATCAACATCAGACTCAAAGGGATGATTATGATATAAGATTGGAAGATTTGGAAAACACCTATCTAGTATTAATATTATGTAGTAGGATATATATGTATGGCTTGTAAGGTAGTTACGTTTGTATCGGTATTATGAAAGCCCAAGTAGGTTTAGAAGGACTTAAGAATGGTTTAAGTATGTAAGGAGAAATGATGTGTGAATGTAAAATATTACGCATGTACAACATAATTATATCCTTTATTTATGACTTTGTTCAAATATAAATACAGAAACCACTTAAGAAAATTTAATAAGAATAAAACTATATCTTTATGAAATGTTTAAAAACCTTAAACCAAGATTTTCTAAATATTTTGGAAAAGGTAAAAGGTACATGCATTTTACATGAATTATTTCATAACACAAATTTGGCCTAAAGATTTGAGTATAGGATTTTGATATCCAAAATGGATTTATCACTCGATGCTTTAGGGCAAACATTGATGAGGATTTGTAGTCAGATTTTCTATCAACATTGAGAGCCATGCAAGAAAAATAGAAGTTTTGGAGCTTGATTGGAGTCGGCACTAGAGGATTGAGGGATCAATACTAATTAGGAACTAAAGTTGTATATTCGAATAGTAGATTGAATCAGATATTATGTATGTATAATCTATATAAATTATATAAGTATGAGTTTAAAAATAATTATTTTAGGCCAACAACTTTCGGTTAGCATTGCAATTTCGAGGATGAAATTTTTTTAAGGGGAAAGTATGTAGTGATAGAAAAATTTATCAATTTGATAAATTATATTTATATTAAATCAAATATAAGGTATTTAACATAGATTTTGACGGCTCGAATAATAAATAATGAAGGTGGTCTTATTTTTAATAAGTATTCATAAAAAATATAAATACTGGAAAAATATCGATAGAATGACCAAAAACTGTTTTGTCAATAAACAGCTCTATGATTATTAGAAGTCACGCACAGAGTTGGACACATACACTTGTTTATCCATTTAAACAAGAATATGAAATAAAATTATTTTTTTATTTTGGGAAATAAAAAGTATTTTGACATCACTAATAATGACATCATATTCAATATTTGATCTATCAACTTAAATTATGATCTAATGATTTAATAGTTATTTCAATAATTGTGTTAAATGATAATAATTCATTTTAATTAGTTATGAAGTAATAATAAATCATTTATAATAGTTTTATAAAGATGTATATATAATTTGAAATTACAAGGAATTTTTTTATCACTTTATCGATATAACAACACTTTTTGTAAACAATTTAATATTAATTTAAACGGTTTTATAAATCAAATGTGATCATTTTAATTAGTTAAAAATGATAAAAAATTCATCTTCAAAATTTGTTTACATTTATATGTAAATTAATTTATAAGTGAAAATGTGACCGAGAATCGACTTCCTGATTTTCAACGGTTTAACGAACGGAAGTTGTTCAAATTGTTGCAACCTTGTTTATATATGTTACGCACATATATAATATAAACATGCACACCCTAACATATATATGAACAGATATATACATACATATACACGTATAAACGTATATATATGTGTGTGTATGTGTATATATGTATGTACATATATACTACAAAAGATCTAAGATATTTACGCACTTAAAACGCAAATTTCACCTCACTCTTACACACGTCAACTTACATACATGGTTACACACATATGAGGGGTGTTCGGCCGTGCATATTGATGACGGAGGAGGGTGTGATGGTGATGTATATGCATACTAATATCATGATTTTTAGTTCACACTTTTTCCTATAACTAACACCCTCCATCTTCACTTCGTTTGTTCATAAATTCCTAAGCTTCTTCATCTTCTTATTTTCTCTTTAATGGCTTCATACCTTAGGAAAATTATGAAGAAAAATTAGCAACAAAAGAAAATAAACTTATTAAGTATATACACATTAGCAATCCACTTCAAAACAAGCTCAAATTCACTCCTTTCCTCTCTCATAACCTAATGCCACCACCCCTACCACCAAGGCTGAGCCTACTCAAAGGTCTAAGACTTGATTGTACAAACTTTGATTCAATCTAAGCGAAGCTATAGTGAATTTCGTAAAGTTCGAAACCAATGAAGGTGGGAATATATATGTGTATATATATAATGAAGATGTGATACGATTGCTATGGATGTTTACTGTGGTTTGATCATCAAGTATTGCTTTTTTTAATATGGTGTTTAATTGTGTAAACAAGTCACACTAAAGAAACGTCGATATTACACAAGGAAATCACTTTCTGAATCAAATTATAAAAGTGATATAGAATCATTTATCCTCTTTAAAATGGTTTAAGATAAGTTAATTTTTTTTGTAAACATTTAAAAGTGTTTCAACAAAGTTTGAAAAGAATATCAAAATTTAGTTAAAATAGGTGCTTCACATAACAGTACTTCATGATTTTACGCGGTAGAAAGTTATATCCATTTATACGATGGATTCAAGTCGTAATTCTTTGTAAAAAGATTTTTCCAAACTCTTATAATCATAGTTTTCAAACAAAAGAAAAGGATCGAGATTTCGTTTAGTAGACTTTGAAATATCAGCAAAACAAGTTTTCAAAATAGCCGCGGTCTGGCAGTTCGGAAACCAAAATGATAAATGCTTAATAAATGTAATTTTTAATTCTTTAAAAACATCGAATAGATTCTATAAATGTGTTAGGATGTTTTAAAAGAGATTTGAGTTATAAAAATTAATTTCTAAATGATTGAAAAGTTGTTTTGATCAAATTAGCCTTGAAAGCACTAATCGCAGGACTTTTTCAGCACTTTTAATAACATTTGAAATATAGCTTTTAACTTATGTATTCTTTCCCAAATCTTTTACAAATATTTCCAAATAAATAATTATTATTTTAAAGATGATTTGGAAGTTTTAGAATTACTTTTAAAGGAGTTTAAATAAATGGTTAAAAGAAAAGCTGTCATAAATAAATGATTTAATCTTGGCTCTGAAGCCGGTGAGTATACTGGATTTTCTATTCGTAAGATCCGGATGTGAGGTGCTTAAACTAAGGAGATGTTCAAAAGCAACCACTATCTTGGCTTACCTGGCCTCTTTCATGGGTGAAGGATAGATAAGGTTGAAATGTTGGAAATAAAACAAGTATAAAAGATTTAATTTTTAAATTAATTAATTGCAACTTGGATTGAATAGCGATAATCTTCTTACACTAGGTGTTGAATTCCGAGAAGGGAACCCATACTTTCCATGTGGATTTAAAAGGCGATTTTATCGTTATTCGACGGGTTGTAAAGGTAGAATACAGAAATTGATACTGAGTAGAATCGGTATAGTTTCTACGGATCCATTCTACTTAAATACTAACTAATTTGGATCCATCATCTTAGATAACATGGTTCCATTCTATTAAAAATTCATGATTTGAAATAAGAAATCTTTTGTGAAGATTTAAATAAATGATTTAGAAATATTTTCTTAAGTAAAGGATGAAATAATTTGGAATTATTCCAAAATTTAAAAGGTTTTAAGTTATCGAAGGATTTGATAAGAGAGGTTTAATGGTTCCTCATATACTGAAAACAAATGGTTTTAAAAGATATATATCTCTAAGAAATTTTATTTGGATAAAAGGATACAAATTAATGGAATATTAATCACCCATTCAGCATCTTTTATCGATAGTTGGTTTGGAGAAACCAGATCGGATTTGGACGATTCCTATCCGAAAACTACTTTGAACCAATTCACGAGTTCAGAAGTGAAGATACGATGAAGACAATAAAGTTGAAGGTGAGGATCTTCCTAACGGAAGGACTGCTAGTTGATAATTTTAGAATGGCTCCCGAGATAAATTAACAGCAGTGGTCCCTTCATTCTAGGATCTTCGTAAGCAAGGATGACTCGCTACTAATCTAAGGGGTAATGCCGACAGGATGTGGTAGGAGAGTGCCTTCGATTTGTCATGTTTCTGGACAACTTGTATGGATGAATGTCTGACGTTGCATTTCTAGGAACAAAGTATATTGGTCTCTACAAATATTCATCTATTTAGAAGTGTAGGAGGTAACCCCTCTTATACGTAGCGCTCTTCTCTGAGATGTATGAGCTCAAAGTTTGTACTTTTGTTGAATTCAATAGTGTGTTATTGGACATGGAAATATGACATTTTAAGTAAAAATGTTCTAAGAAAGCTAAACATTACCTCTAGCCTCACACCTGGGGAATTGTGAAATAGGGTTGTTTAAGGCTATGTGGTTCGCAACCATTAGGGTATGACATCACCTTTCTAGATTTATTTTGCGCCCGCTATGACGTGGGGCAAATAAACATATAGTGTATAGTGTGAAAGCTCTAGGATAGGTCAGGAATGGTCGGGTGATATCATATTCGATGCTATCCGTGCCTTTTGTTGGTCTTGGGTAGGTCGGTCTTAATTCTCAAAGGACCATCTACGGGTGGCCTCTGTGCATTCCTCCAAAGAAGGACCATATGGGAGGAAGTCACTTAGCTTGCTATTCGATGGAAATCCAGATCTCTAATTAGTGCCATCGGTTTTAGTTGTAAACCTATTATGCCGTCAAAATTAATCAATGTAGCAATTTCAGCTATTTGAATATGTTATTTGAAAAGTGCTTTCAAAAGGATGTCATTAAAAATAATATCCTTGGATTTCACGTAAAAGTATTTTAGTTATCATAAGGTGAAAACCCGTTCCGTGTTTATATGTAGCGTAATCTTATGAGGTACCCTTTGTTTTCAAAAAAGCTCATATTTTGAGCTTCTCACAGTAGTCCCATGACTGAGTCGAAGTTTATTTTCTCTCTTAAAACTCTAGTTCCTCTATTTTTTCGGGTAGCCTAGTAATCAAGTTTTGTATTGAGCATTTTGAAAGAGCTGCATGTTAGAAGATTCTTCTAAGGATTGTTATCCATTTTCACCACACTCATGTAATATTGTATTCAACATATGTAAGGACTGATATTTATAACTATCCATGTTAATGTTAAGTTAAACTCTGATAAATGCATTTAAAATTTTCCGCTGTAAAGATTTTATGTTAAAATAATATATGTTATCCCATTTGTGCAAGATTATGTTCTATTCTTTTCTTCTTTCTACCCTGATCTATGGAACTTGAATACCAAGGATATATTAGTGTTGATTTCCCAAGGATCGAAAAAGATAGTCGTCACATATGTTGTTTGTGTGACTCACTCAGTGAGTATTTTTAGAGGCTACTTATTAGCCATAGTTTGTGTACATTGTATGTCCGTCTACCTTTGTCTAACTCCCTATATGTCTCGAGAGTGAATTAGATTTGCCAGTATCCATCCTGGCAGCATGATCATGGGTTCATGACCCAGATTTGTGACACTATTGATGTTTATGATATTTGATGCACATCACAAGATTAGTAATTGGTAGCCACTTATGTCGCATAGGCACCAATCAGTTACCATAGGGGCATATGTCGATAGTCATGGTCGAAGAGGCTACACGTTGCCGATCCTATAATGGATCTTGTCATGATACTGCAAGGGGAAAGGTAATGGTAATAGTTGACTGTAGAAGTCGTTTCGTATGGACCACGTATGGCTCCTAGAGCAAGCAGACATGCTATCAGTCTCCCATCTAGTTCTGGTGTATGTATGTGTATGGATGGGTGGTAAATAGACATATTATATATGGATGAGATTATACCTGAGACCGTGTCGAGAGTAAGGCCAACCCCTTATCCTTCTTAGGTAGATGGCCTACTTATTATTGATTATATTTGGATATTGTTCTGAGCTGGCTCAAATAGTACCTATTGATTTTAGTGATTTGACGATGATATTTTATATTATGATATTGAGAGATATTTCGGGCATTGCTTCATCATTGCCTGACTTTACTTAAGGATATCTCATTATTGATTATTTTTGGATTTGATAGTGATTTAAAGATATAAATGATTCACCCATTCGATGTTGTTTTATGTGAATTCTTATTTGATGTGTTTTATATGGGTGATGACTCTTTCCTATTCGGGTTTGCTCTGAATGTCTCTTGAGGTATTATGGGACTGTAATTTATTACACTTCTTATAATATTATTGTATGTTATATTATATTATTCATTTTCGATATAGTTTGACCTATTTATATTTATATAATACTCAGGTTAGTCCGAGACATTTCAGGTACAGGGATGTAGAGACCAGGTTATATTATTTCAGCAAAGATGAGATTAGATAGTCAGTATTGTTGTATATTAATCTTGTATTGTACAGACTCATGTATGTATATGACCCGGTTATGTATATTATACTTTGTACATTGTATATTATATATTACCGCTGCGATTGACTTTATGATCTCTATTATTTACTGTATATTGTGCATTGTTCAATCCTGGAGTCATATATGTTTATTGCTTTGTATCGATTTTGCGTACGTATAGTTGAGTTATTTATTCGGTTTCTAATACTTCCCAAGAGAATATTCACATGTGTACCCCATATTGCTTTATTCTCTATATTATCCGATGGTGTTACTATGTAGTACTTTTGGATGGTACGGGTATAGAGGTGGGGGGGGTTACATGTGTATGTGTTTTGCTCGATATCGGGGCTTCACATTCCTTCATATCTAGTGATTTGGTTGCAACCCCTTAAATTTTTGTTTAACGTTATTTAGGAGATTTGATTAGATAAATCAAATTGAAAATGTGTGTAAGGACCCCATCGCTATTCCCATATTAATAAAGAATATTATAAATAATATCGTCTAATAATACGGAGAATACGGCTTGTTAAGGGCGACCAAATGTTGATATATCTTTAAACTAACACCGATACATTATATTTATTGTTTTACTGAATCTCTGGAATAAAATTTTACTTGTACAGTCTCAGTCTCAAGAAATAAACACATCAGTTTCTTAAAATTAGAACAGTATAGCATATAAAACAATAGTCATAGATCACAGTGAGATAAAATACATTTTATACAATACATATTGTGAGCCTACATGATATAATACTAGACCCACATAATATACATCCAACACAAGTCACTATCTCAAAATGTACAGCTCTTATACATACACAGAATCCTATACGAGATAAACTAAAAAGTCAAATGATTTATCTTCTTGCTAGCACACCCATCCAAAAGTCTACATGTCCTATAACCTAAAAAGTCTTGGCCTGACCTTAGTATAATAAAACAAACAGGTCAGAGTATCTCTAAATATCCAAAGGGTGAGAACAAGATATAACTCAAGGAGATATGGCGTATAAAACAGATGTCATATGTATAAACAAGTCACCGGAATACTCTAATTCGAAATTTATCTTAAGACACAGAATAATTTAAATCACGAGGCACGGACAAATCATCAAATCTTGGAATCCATCTCAAGACACAAATCACAAACACAGAATAGTCACAAAACCCAAATGTTCCAAAATAAATAATAATATCTCAAAAATCCAAGAAACCAAAGGCATATCGATCTCAATGATTAGACTCATACCATAGAAAACAAAAGATGGTATCATTCATACCGATCTGATACCTATGATTGTCTATACCATGCAAAAAATCTCAAAATCCAAGAAAATAAATCCAAATCGATCACAACGATCGTAGAAACATAACTCAAAGACCGACTTATATCGACCACGAGGATCGTTAAAAATCCATGAGTGTAACTCTTAAGGAAATATTCGCATACACAAATGTCGAACAACAAAAGAGAACACACTCTAAAGTGCCAAATACTATCGCTCTTAGTAATCATGAGAACCTAACCAAAACGTCCCAAATCGGTTGGTGAAATTCAAGTATTTACTAGAAGCTAGTAAATCTCACTCCTTACGGATACCATTGGAAAATTTAAACTATATTCTCTTGAGGATCTATCGACCCCATGCTGAACACCAAAGGAGAATACATCCCTAAAGTATTAAATACTTTCCCAAAGGAAATCACAAGAATTTAACAAACATCCTATACTACTAAGTGAAATTCAAGTATTCACTAATGGTTTAGTAAATTCCACTTGAACTGTAACATTCTTGAATTTTGAACAAGATAATTTGACAATTTATTTAATTTTTGGAATTAAATTATGGAATTTTTGTAGTTAATTTTTAATTTTTTAGAATTAAAAGTTGAATCAATTGGAAGATTTACAGAATAAATAATAATATGCATTTTTAGATTGAATTTGGAATTTAAAAGATTTGAGATTTTATTGTGAATTTAATTATGAAAGTTTTAAAAAATAAGTGTTTGTTAATAAGTTGAACATCTTAAGTTTATAAATATAGATGTATTGAAAATAAAAGTTGTATTTACTAACTTATAAATATTTGCTAATAATGTATAACCTAATTTCAAACTATTTTACTTTAATTTGTGTAAGTATAACTACATAACATATATGTGTAAATATAAGATTGATAAGCATGTTTTATAAATTTAAAATCAAATAAGGTTTAAAAACAAAATGTATGAATTAAAATTAATTGAACTAAAGGACCAAAACAAAATTTATAAAATAAATTCAAGACAAGGTTAAAAACATAAATATACAAAATTTTACAAATGTAAACCATATGACATAAAAGAATAACAAGTGTAAACATAAGTAACAAGTGGCAATTGTTTTACTTATTTTTGTTTGAAAATTATTTTATTAAAAATTTATTAAGTAGAAATCTTAGCAATTCATAATTGTTCAAACATTATCTTCAAAAGAAAATCTGAAATCAGATTTAAAGTGAAATTCAAAACCAAATTTTCTCATCAATTACCTGTAACAAAATTTAAGCATAGCAAATCTGGAACAAGCAAATGCAGTTTTCCCTGGTGATAATTGAAGAACCTGTTTTCACAATTCAATTCATCAATGATTCAATACAAAGATTAAAAAGCAAACAAGTTGCAATTCAAGTATCAGATCAAACCTGGAATTAATAAGCAAGCTAATTTAACAATGAGAAGCAGATCAAAATCAAATATGGGAATAGGCTCTGCATGCAAACCTGAAATGGATTCAACTAAAGCAAACCTGGGAGAAAAACAAAGCTCTCTGGAAAATAAAATAAAAGGCAAGTAATTTTTTTTAAAAGTTTGAATTGAATGTTGTTGATCAATAACAAAGAAAGAATTTAAACAAGTTGTAATTATCAGTTGCAGAAAGAAAAATCAAGTTCAGAGACTAAATTGATTTCTGGGTTTCAAGCAACAGGCAAAGTCCTTCCCTGTTGCATAAGAATCAAGCTGTAAGTAAAAATTTAAGATTTGTTGTTATTGTTGAAGTAAATGAGCAGATGCACTAGGAAATAATCAAAGTTTCTTCTTACAAACTTTGTAGATAAAAGCTTCAAAGGATTAAAGAAAAAAAAATAAAAATAAAAAAATGTAAAGCCTGCAGCCTGGAAAAATAAAGCAAAAAAAATTGAAGCTTTTAACAATTCAACAATCAAATAAAAGATCAAGGATTCACTATTATAAATCAATGCAAGATCAGGCTCAACAACAAACAGTCAAGAACAAAAGAAAAGAATCAAATTAAACAGATCAAAGAAAAGGTCGGGGGCAGAGCAAATTCAAAATGCAAATTTCCAGGCTTTAGCTTCTCCTCTGTCTTCAACAACTAGGTGAGCAACTTTCCCTCCTGAAACCTATTTTCTTGTTAATGCTTGTGAGTAACACTCAATTTAAAATAAGTTAATTAGGAATACATGTTTGTTTATTTGCTGAAGTTAAATTTTTGTACATGTTTTTTTCTACTGCCTGTGCATATATGAATGCAATGCATGCTTGATTTCTAAGGTTCTGATTGTTATAGTTGAGTTCAATTTTGATAAATAGTTTTTCTTTCATTAATCTGGTTGCTATTAGGGATTAGAATTTGAATGGAATTGGTTTATTTCCTGATAAAATAAATTTTTAAAGGCTATATAAGTTGTTTAGTTTTCTGTGATGTCTGGAAACATAAACAAACTAAATTATGAAAAAAATTGGGAAATATAGGTATCATGAATTAATGTTCAGATTTACTTATTGAATCGTTAAGTGGATGCAAGAATTTTAGATCAAAGATTAAGTTTACAGTGTTAAGAAAATAAATGCAGTTTCAGTTAACTGTATTTTTTTTATCAAGATCATTTGATCCATGCATTTGAATTGAGTGAATTGTTTTTCTGGAAGTAGTTTATAAATCATAGATCATAGGAAAAGTATTGAATTGATTTTCAATTCAAGTTTGGATTTGAAATTTTGGATTTTAGATGATGAACCCTAGTTTACTTTGGGTTACTGTTTGGGTTGAATTTGAACTCCTCTGTGCATCGAGTTCAAAGATGTTTAGGGTATTGATGGATGGTGAAGTGATGAAGCTCGTGCCGGAGTTTGGATGTTGTTAGTGGTCGGAGGTGGTTGATACTGGTGTTGATAGGTTGGAGGGAGAATGGGGTTTGTATGTTCCAGGTTTTGATGTGGGTAGTTGCAGGGATTTTTTTTGACTCGGGTGGATCTCGGGGAAAATGAGAAATAACTCGAAGCATGTAAGCTTCTGACCCGAAGTAAAATTTTAGCTTGCTCGAGTACATTGTTTCAGGATTTAAGCAAAACAGAAGCTTGTTTTTTGCAGTTTTGAAATTAAAGTTAAGTTTAAATTTAAACTAAAAATTTAGCTTAGAATTTAACTTGAACCTAAGGATGAATTCAAATTGTTTGAATTATTATTCTGTAATAATTTAAATGTAGAATTTTAAATTTGGTTTGATAAAAAAAAAAAAAAAAGAAACAGAACTGTTTCAGTTTTATAAGATTTGAATTAAATGCAAACTACAAATGTGACTTAGAATTTTGAAAACTGAATTTTAGTTGAATTCAAATAGGTTTGAATTATGTTTTTTGAAAATAGTTTAAAATTCTGGAAAAAAAAAAATTCAAAGTTTAAGTTTTTAAATAAACAGAAAAACTGTTTTCTGTTTTAAATAAAAAGGTAAGTTTAAATTTGAAAGTGGAGATTTAAACTGAGTGTAAGTTTGGAATTTGAATATGAATTCAAATTTAATTTGCCAGATATTTGAAAACATTTATGTTTTTAAATTCAAATTTGATCTTAAACTCTCAAGTGTAAATGCATTGTTGTTTTGCATATTGAATTGGAAAGTTAAGTATTTAAAATTAGAAGTTCAAATGAATTCAAAACTGAGTTTTAAATCTTAATTTAAATTTTAAACTTCAGTTTTAAAATAAAGATTTAAATTTAAATTGCTTCAAATGATTTGTATTTGAATTGAAGATGTAAATTATAGAAAGAGTTTTAAAGAATTAAACTAGAATGAGTTTAGAAGTTATATTTCAATTTTGAAATTTTAAAGAAATTTTTAAACTGATTTGAATTTGATTTGAATTTGAATTTAAATCTTTTTGAACTTAGTAATAAAGTATATGTTTCTTTTAAACATATAAGATTAAGTTGTGTATTGTTTTAAACTCTTATTTAAGACAAATTTGAGTCTTTAAGTTTAAAAGAAATGTTAAATGGAATTTAAAGTAAAATTAAAAACATTTTGTTTTTAAAAATGCATAATTTAAATAAGGAATGTTTATCTAAAGATAAAGAAAAGTTTAATGATTTGTAATTCATTTAATTATTAAGGTAGTACAAATGGATAATTAATATAATTAATTAATTAATGAAATGGATAATTAGTTAAAGTAATTAAGGGTTTTAATTTGATTAATTAAAGTTTAAGATTAATTTTTCTTAGAATAATTAATTTGTAATTAAGAAATCATTAATTGAATGATATTAGATTTTAAATTAATTGAAGATTTATTAATTGAATAAATATGGATAGTTAATTAATTAGGAATAATAAATGAAAGTAATCATGTAGGTAATAAATTTAAAAACCACCCAGTTTATTCATCTTAATTGTAGATGCTGGTTGTTATTGAATGTTGTGTGATGGATTGATATATTTGGTATGTGATGTGATGCTATGTGATACTTTGTGCTGAACTGCTATATTTGTGATGAATATACTGTCGTATGTATATGAAACCCTTTGACCCGTAAAACGACATTTGAATTTCGATGCGACAGGGAGTCGGATTCTAGCTGGTTATCCGAAACCCACATCGAATCATATTAGTGAATTTTTTGATTGATAACTTACTTTATCTATGAATCTGTGAATATAAATAAGCGCTATGGGTTATACCGCTTATCTTTATGATTGAATCTGTGATGATGATGTTGTGCACTATTGTGTTGAACCCCTGGACCACACTTATACACACACAAATATGGATTGCACGTGGTAATGGGTTAAGTCACAGATTTTGAAATTGTTTTAAAATTTGAATTTTTGAATCCAAAATAGTTTTGGAATTAGAATTGAAGCTTTTGAAAAAAATGAATTTCAAAAATAAAACTTATTTTGAATAACTCGATTGAGTTTTGAAATTTTAAATAATTTGAGTTAAATTTGAATTCAATAATTGAATTGAATTCTATAATTTGGGAACTAGGGTTTAAAAAGTTATCCAACTTATAAATGGATTTATATGGGGTTTTAAACCATTTTAAAAGGTGATGTTTTGGAATTTAAATTTAAACCAAGATTTCAACTTGTATAAATCGGACTTTTCTGAAACGAAAACTGTTGTTTTCCAATAATAGAAGCTTTCATATAAGAAATGGATTTTCAATGTGTGTTAAAAGGAATTCAAGTTTTGAAATGAAAATGGTATTCCAAGTTACAAATAAATCTTTGGAACGGGTTTTTGAAAGCTATAAATTAAATCTTTAATTTAAAGATTTATTGAGTTAATCCAATCGGAATGGAAGTTGTTTTAAATCTATGAATAGATCTTTGTGAAATTAGGTGAAACTTTGTGAAATAAATCTTTTTGTTTAAAGATTTAAAATGGTAATTTGTTTAACCATTTGAAAGAAAAGTTTTGGATTTTATAAGTTGTGACTTAACTAAAATCCCATATCCATATGTTTTAAAATATGGCGCTCATTATTCGGTTTAGCCGGGAGAAGACCTAGTGTCATATAGCCCATTCCGAATAGTGATACGACGTTATGGATAGCAATTGAAGACCGGTGGTGAAGACCGGATATTTCCGAAAACAAAAGGGTAACTCGTCGATTGTCTCTGCACTGGCTGATCCCCGGTATAGAGATCTCCATATGTGATGGGAAGTCCGGACGTGATTAGGGATTATCCGAATTTGCAAGGGCTTCTTCGGAAGTGCCTTCGGTTCTGTTCGAACCCGGAACAGACTTGTATGGTTGTATGTCCGACATTACACTTTGAGATATTAACTGATTTCTATCAAATACATTTCTGCCTGGTGGCGGAGAATTTATTCTCTTAGCTTAACACCCTTCTCTGAGACGTACGAGCTCAGAGGTTATGTAGTTGATATTTATCAGTGATATATTCCCAATTTGGTAATGTGGCATGCTGAGTGCTGCTGTGTGATGATCATTGGTTGATCATTTGTGATATGATCATTTGTTTGATCATTTATCTTTGTGATCATTGCTTTGATCATCTGTTGACCCAAAGCATGGCTTTGTGCCAAAGCGTAGCTTTGTGGACGAGACTGCATCAGGACCTCACTCCCCGGAAATGGTCGAAACAGGAAAGATGCGGCAAGGTTATGAGGGTCGCTCCCTTTAGGGTGTGTCATTCCCTTCTGGTAAAGGGTGGTATCAGGTATGGAGCCCTGGTATTTAACCTATGTGGTTGCTCCAATCTCATTTATTGTGTGGTTGTTGCTTTGAGGCGCCTCGGATAAAGGTCCCAAAGGACCGGGGAATGGCATATTCGTGTAGTAGTTACCTAGTTACAGAGGTAACCCGGCCTTGTGTTGGCAGAGATCTAACCGTAACGTTAGTTTCTCGGGACGTCCCGCCAGAGGCGATCCCATAGACAGTAGGAAGTTCCTTAGCCTGACCATTTGTTGGAAATCCAATCAAAACAATACGAGCCCTGTACGGTTTTAGTTGTATAACCTGCCATGGAATGTGGCGGTAACCTGCTATTGAACATGGTAGCTATAGTAGGCATACGACGAAATGTCGTATGTTGGCTAGGATTTATATTATACTTTCGAAATGGTTTTTTCCACACTTTGCACTTATAGTAATAATATCAAAGGATTTTTCTCGTAGTAAGCATGTTTGACTATCATAAGGAGAAATCTCCCCCATGTGTGCGTTTGCATTGTGTGTGTGCCGGGAGGCCTTATGGTAGTTTCATTTTTTCAAAAAGCATTGCGGATTTCAAATTTAAATTCTGTTGTTGTTTTAAAAAGACCAATTGCTTTTGTTTGCTCATACCAGTCCCATGACTGACCTGGAGTTTATTGTTCCTTTCCTAAACTCTGGGTGCCCACTATTTTCCCACACGGGCAGTCTAGAGTTGGGGTTTTCAGATAATCTGTAGTAGGTGTAGATTCGATAGCTTTCAGCCTTAGGATTTGGCAATTACAATTGGATCGAGTTGCTTCTCTTCATCTTGATTTGGGAGTTCTCGCTATTTCTGGATTGATGCCTTGGAGATGGAGTTACAGCTGGAGTTCTTTCTTGAAGCTACATTGGAGATTTTGTTCCGCTGCTAGTGTTATCTTTTATTTCCGCTGCTATTCTTTGTAACTCTGATGTATATTGATGTTCATCGTATCATTCTGTTGTATCAAATGTTGTACATTGATATATGTTATTCATTTCTTCCGCTGTGTTATTTACTTAATGTGTTATAAGCTCCGGCGACTCGAATTTGAACGATCGAATCTGCGGCATTCGAGTACAATGTAAAGTATGGATGTCGATTTTCGAACGCGAAAAATTCGAATCGTTACATGAACATTCCATTCAATGAGTTATACCACATTCGATGAAGCATTTCTTGAATATATTTAAACCAATCAATAACATTAAATCGATTATTAGTACTCTTCGTATTATAGAATTAAGATTGTCAAAATATTTTTATCTCCAAATCCAAAAGTCACACAAAATTGTCAAATTAACCCATAAATAGCCAAAGGTTAAGTTTAATAAAATCCAATAAGAATTTACAGTTTGAAATCAAATAACATGGTTTTACCATATAAGAAATGGTTTGTAAAATACTTTATATATATACTTACCTTCAACTTCTTATTTAAAAATCCATAAACCTATTTATTATTCAGCTATGTGTGTTTGTGTGTATAATAAACCATAATTCCAATTTTTTTTTTATCAAAATGCTTTTATATATAGTTATTCCAAATTCCTATTTACAAAGAAATCCATAATACACAAATTGTATAACAAAAATCCCATATATATATATATATATATATATATATATATGAAACAATTTATTTTATAAAATCATAATACTTATATTCCAAACCCATATTGGTATTCCAACCTTTATTTAAAAATAATTTAAATTTATAATTCCAAAACCATACTTAAAAATCCATAACAATTTCTACAACGACATTTAATAAATATAATTACTTATTTAAAATCATTTATCAAAAGGAAATAAGATTGATAGGAAAACAAGTTTAAAAATTTATAGTTATAGTAACTTTCTTTTATAAATTTCTTGTTTAAATCTATATGATAATTAAGTAAATCTATCCAAAACTTAAACCAAATTGAATTCACCAAATTAGATAATCCAAACTTTGAAACTCAATAGAAAATCTGGAAAATCATCAAATTAGTGCTAGACTAAAGGAGGTTTAAACCGACAAAATAAAATGGCAACATCAACATGGAACTCACATTTCAGGTTTTTGACAGGTCGACCAGTGGGATACCTGGAACATGAGTTCCAGGTCGCCTCACTTCCCATCGTTGACTTATTTCGATTCCGATCCATTTCCAGTTTATTTTGACAACTTGTGCTTGCAATTTATGCTCTAAAAATAGCATGCATCCGAAAACTACTCAATATATAAACCAAATTACTCAAGAGAGAAAGCAAACTTATTTTACAATAAATGTTTGACAAGGAATGACAACTAAGGTTACAATCATAGAGACCGCAATTCAATTCAATTCAATCACCAACTGAAAATATAAAATTAATCAAACCACAAAGCATGCAATTAATCTAGAGATAGATTGTGTGAAAGTTAATTCACCTCTTTTCCTTAATCCAACAGTAAATAGAGCATTGCATTTCCAATTTCCTCAAAGCTCCAACCCTAGCAAACTGACGTGCACGTAAACGTGTATATTAATACTCACATATTTAATCTTGTTTTAATTAAGTAATGATCATATTAAGGTGTTTTTACATGTTTGTACCAAAACCCAAATGTCATCAAATCATCATTCATTCATCTTCATTTAGAGGCAAAATGGTAATTTTGTGCACGTTTTAATTTTGAGATTATTTATTTGCATATTTTAGTTTTATTTGTAGGAATTTCAATGGAACATGGAAGAGACTTCATGTATGTATGCATGCACAAAGGTTGGAAGACAAAGGAATGAAGATATAAAAGAATTCATGAAATCATGGAGGACCCCACCTACCCACTTACTATAATATACAATTAGGAGCTAATATACATATTAGCGGAGATTAAAAGCACATGCACATGTATTGGAGGATTAATTACATGTTAATGATAACTTGGAGGCCACACTTCCTAAGATGCGTTTTGTGTAGTCCCCTAAAATTTGGATTAGGGTATTAGCCATGTATAAATAATCCTCTTATGTTCATGTAAGAAGCTTTTATCTACTTATCATATTTTGAAAGTTGTAGCAATAAACTATATGAGAAATAAAATGGCTTCCTAAGCCTCTTCTTCTTCTTCTTCTTTCTTATTTGCTTTTATTTTATTTTCATGCTCATTTTTATTTACATGCTCTCTTTCCTTTTGTGCTAGTAGCTTAGTTTTATTTTTATGCAAGTTCCTTTTTTTAATTAGCTTGGACTTTCCTTTTATTTTCTATGTTGAAATTTACATGTGTTGAAATAATAATACAAATGAGTAGCTAAACAACTTCAATTTTGAGGTAATGAAGCTCTCTTAAAATTATGTAAATTCAACGTATTTCATGATTTATGATCTCTATATATATTTCGTGAAAGGTTGGATGTTGATGTAAGTTTATTAGGAAATTTGATAGCATGTGTTGTAATCACAAATGGACTATGCTTAATCCAACATAAATACGCATCATCATCCAACTAATTGATTTGGATAATGAAATTAAAGTAGAATCAAAATTTGATGAGTTATATTACTAAGCAAAAGAGTAAATAGATCATACCTAAAATAGCTTTTGCTTTGGCTTCATGTTTATTTTCATTACAATTGTAAGTGGTTTTAGTTGTTGTATTAAAGTTTGATGGTTTAAGCTATGTATATAACTAACATAAATAGCCATACTTATGATAAATACATCACTAATTCTACTTAGATCAAAATAACGAGATCATGGATTGGTTTTATTTTGATTTATGTGAATATGAGAATGGATTTGTGTCTAAATTGTCTTCTAATCTCATATTTCTAATCACTTTTATTTGTATTTAATTTTTGCATTTCTTTTTAGTTTAAAAAACTTACAAATTTGGGTTGATTTGAATGAATAGAATTTATAATCATTTCAACTCCCTGCGGGTTAACCAACATATGTATAAAAAATGTACACATTGCACTTGCGGTTATTTTTATCATAATATTTTTCGACGATTATATAACCAATAAATAAGAAATTAGTTAATGAACAATTTTAAGACACCATTGCCTGGGATTAGATTTGGTTTTAATTTTTACTCATCGAATTATCTTTTGTTTGATTTTAGTGTGTTTTCGTTTTGTTTGTTGAGTTGTATCTAAAAAAAGAAGAAGAAAAATATGTCGCATTGTGTGTTTATGTGATTTCTGCTTTCATTTGATTTGTGTGATTATTGTTTTTCAATTTGCATTTCTATTAAAAAAAAGATACATAATTTCAAAACAAAAAATATTTTATTATTTATAATTGCATTTACATTGTCAATTACATTTAAAGTTTTCTTTTTACAAAACTGACTGCACCAAAACCCTATGCATACATCAAAATGTGCACATCAAATTCCCTCACCATCACACTACTTACTGCCCACATTTCCTCCTCCATCAGTAATTCCTTACTGTCAACAAGCCACCACAACCAACAGTGATAGTGCACATCACATACCAATCCCTTCATTCACAAACTTGCTTCAACATTCCTCTACCTATAATTGAACCACTTCAATCACCTTACTGCTGCTACTCCACCATAACACAAGTTCAACCTCCAACCATACACAACATCTTCATCAACCCCATTTCTCTACCTATTGCCTTCCTTCAACATCCACCAGAAATACCGCATCCACTTACCAAACTAATCATCACCTACATTACAACAACAACATCTCAAACCACAACTTCCTATCCTCTGCCATATAACATTCAGCATCCAACCTCTGCACAGCCCCGAATCACTTCCTCACTGCATCTACCACTTCTTTGTGCACCATTTGCCTCATAACAGTTCCACCACCAACCAAACTCCTCACCATATAACTTCTGTGCATCTTACATTACTTCAACTTCACTATGCATATCATATCATATCACTTACATGCATAGACTTCTGTCTACATCCTCTACCATCCATAACTGCCTAAAACATTTTCCATCAATTTCTGCTACCATCACCATCATCTACCATAGTCACCTTCATTCACCTACAACTAGTGCAATTCCTTCAAACTACTGCCTTCAACAGACTTCAACACTCCACCCACCTGAAATCTGCCATCTTACTGCACTTTAAACCACTGTACACCCCTAAACCATCCTCCATCAACCACTGTGACCAACATCACACTTCACCATTCACTGCCTTCTTTATTACCCCTTCTTCTTCTTCTGGCTTCCACTGTCAACTGCACATTTATACCAGTCATCCCTTCCCTATTCACGATAATATTCACCACATACCTATAACCATCATTCCATCACCCTCCTCCACCATCAATATCCCCTGCTACAAGTTCACCAAACTGCTGCTCATCCTTCAAACTCCACATTTCCATCAACATTTCTCTGTGCATCATAGTTCACTATACCAACTGCACACCATTGCTTCACCCTCTACATTATCCTCTTCAAACTGCCATACTATCTAAACTTGCATCCTCCTAAAATTCTGCCTCCTTCACTATCTCTTCCAACTAGAGCAATCAACACCTATGATTCATAAATAAACACATCAAAAACACCCACTGTTACATCTAATATCATACAGTAACTCACATCCTATACCTTACTTGCCACTACACAACTCACAGCCCTCATACAACAACTACTTCTCACAATAACTTCATTCCATCAACATTACACTTTCCTCCATAACCTATCCACTACATCATAATTCAAACTGTTGCTTCCAACCAAAACTGCCATTGCCTCCTTCCAGCAAAACAATTCTGCCTTGCCTTCTCCTTGTCATCACAACCATCAATCAACCACTCACTTCCTTGAGAATCAACTACAACCATCCCAATACTTCACTTCGTCACAACTACATTGCTGTCACCACCTTGCCTACCACCATCAACAAACAAGTACAAACTACCACTTCCACCCATCTCCATATCTCCATATCAACCAACTCATCTTGCCATACCATCACAGCCTCAACTTCCAAACCAAAAATCCCTCATCACATAAACACTGCAACTTTGCCTCACTGTGGCCTCACCATCTTCACTGTCGTTCATCTCCTACACGCCTTCAAGTCAAACTAACTCCCTGAATCATCACCAACCTGTAAATTTCAAAACAACACCCAAACACCAAAAGCCGCCACCGCAACCATCAGGCTCATAACAACTTCTACCTACACTGTAACTTGCTGCAACGCATATCCCACAACCCTCCGCATTTCGCTTCAGCACGAACTACCATCAATCGCCTCTTACAAAACAAACTTTCCAATCGCGTCTTCAACTTCCTCGAATTTAACTTGCTCGAATCCAAATTAAAAATTTGAACGCAAATTCACGAATTCAACTTGCTCAAATCGTGACCAAGAACCTATTTTGGAATTAAAAATCGAATTTTATTTCGAATTAAAAGAGAGAACTTCCTCTTCTTTTTAATAGAAGAAATGTGCGGATTAATATTTAGCATTGTTTGGATCTTATCTTTGTGGGCTTGTTATTAGTTGATTGTTTTATATTGTTTAACTTTTGGTTTAAACGAAATCCTTCTTTCTACTTTCAATTTAATATTTTCTTTATTAATAGTTGTAATACCTTTGGTGTCACACTTTTTTGGCATCAGTGTGAACTACCAAAAATTCCCCTTTATCTTAATATCGCTTAAAATTTGGATCTAACTTCTTTTACAGATTAAAAATTCTCTTCTACAACTATTACTGAATCTATCTTAATATCCCTTAAACATAGGATCTAACAAATAAACCTCCACAAATGTTATCAAACCTTAGTGTCACTTAAATATAAGATCTAATAACTAAAATTTCTTTACAAATTCTAAATTTTCCTCTACAAATATTACGGAATCTTAATACCACTTAATCTAACATATTCATTTTATAGAAAAATAATTCATGTATAAAGCGCGTGTCATTATCACGCGCGAAGCGCGTGCCGTAATGCTCGTTAATAATAGTTGTAATACGCTTGGTGTCACAATTTTTTGGTGTCAGCGCAAACTACCAAAAATTCCCCTAATGTCAAATTTTAATATCGCTTGGTAATAGGATCTAACATTTAAAACTTTTTTTACAAATTCAAAACGTCCATTCAAAATCTTAATATCGCTTAAAAATAGGATCTAAAACATAAAGTTTCTTTACAAATTCAAAACGTACATCTACAACTAATACCAAATCTTAATATCACTTAAAAATAGAATCTAATAAATTAACTTTTTTTTCAGATTTATTCTATATTAACTAATAATATAAATAAAAATTTAAACTAAAAAAATTAGATGTTGCAACTTAGAGATAAAATTTAAACTAACAACAAATGATTTCAACACAAAAATATGGCTGAATATTTATGCAAATCATTTTCTCTTGAATACGCTAAACATATAAAATTTGTAGAAAAATAATTCATGCGTGAAGCGCATGCAATCATCACGCGCGAAGCGCGTGCCGTAACGCTCGTTAAAAAATAAAGAGAGAAAGAATTTATTTTATTTTTCACTTGGTATTGGTCATATTAAAAAAATATTGTTTGCTTCCAATTGTGTGTTTTTGTTTTTGTTTTTGTTTTTGTTTTCATTTCAGGTTGCAAAAGCATACAAGAAAAGGAGTAGCTTGCTAAAATACTGCTCTGCTTAGCTTGCTAAAAATAAAAAAAATCGGTACTTTAGAATAAATTGCCAATAATTCGGTACGCTTTGGTATCGTGCCCTTATCTCTTGTTTTCATTTATTTTGCATTGTTGGTTGCTTGCGTTTTAAAAAAAAAATCAAATTTCATTCGTAGTTGCATTGTTAAATCATCTTTAATTTCCGTTTTGCATTCATATCATCTTGTTTTTCTTTTCTAAGGGCAATAGCCAAATCCACATAAGGTGGAAGATTTCATCACTCCTTCCTCGGTCCACAAATCATAAAATTTGCTAATAATAACGATTAAACTTTAGACTTAAGGGGGTCACGAGTTCACCTAGGGATTAATTATATCTTGACAAGTTGTCTTCTTTGAACATTTTTTTTCTTGGCCTCTAAGCAACGGTAGAGAAATAATCATATATAAATATAAATTCATAAATATTATAGTGATTATTTCTCTAAAGGTACTTAAACATTTGGCTGCATTGCTACGGTGATTCGTGGTGTACAGATAACTCATGTTCGTTACTTGGCTGACAAATATTTTGTTGGATTAAGACAAAGTGTGCTAATACAATTTTAGGTTAGGAGCTACTAGTGCAAAAAATTTATAATTAAGTCCTCGCATTAATTTAATTGCATTTGTTCATGCATATTTAAAAAAGCAACAAAATCCAAAACTAAAAACATTGTAATTTTTACTTAACTTACTTCTTGTTTAATCCAAAATCCACAAAAAATCTTTCTAACTCTTTTCTTTTGAAAATTTTCAATTAAAATCCAAAAATCCAAAAAAAAATCGAGTTAGTATTTTTTTGAAAAACAAAAATCCAAAAAAAAATTATATATAATCTTTTCATAAAACAAGAACAAAAACATATAAAAAAGATTTTTTTTGAAAATCCAAAAACAAAACATAAATCAAATCTCTCTTCTGAATAATAAATTATTTTTTGGTAAATATTTTTCCTTTTAAGAAAAAGAAGTATAAAAAACAAATTTTCGCTTCATTTCACCTTCTAAACCATGCTTCTTTCTCTTAAATTCAATTCTCACCACTTTCTCTTTTCGATCTTTTCTTATGCATGAGTAATTGGACTCATGACAAAAAAAAAGAATACTTAGCCACGTGACCACTCTACAAATGGTTTAACTCGAACAAATGATCCTCCTACAATGGCGAACGAGAACGCCCCTCAAGCTCTCTTGGATAGAATCTTTCCCGATAGAGTTTCTATTCCTTCTTGTATCACTTTACCCGCCACTATAGGTAATCACTTCGAAATTCATTCAAACTATATTTCCATGCTTCCGAAATTTGGCAACTTTGAACATGATGAACCATACATTTTTTTTAACAAAATTCGAACAAGTTTGCACAACCACTAAATTCCAACAACTTTGTGATGACTGAATCTAACTCTGATTAATCTCATTTTCTCTTACTGATTACACGAAAAAAATGGTTTTATAGCTTGCCATCAAACTCAAATAAAACTTGGGAATAATTCGTTAAAGTTTTCTTGAAAAAATTCTACCCCTTGAAAAAAACAACTAAAATTCGAAACGAAATCGTCAATTTTCATCAATTTAGGGGTGAACAGTTCGGAAAATATTTTGAATGATTTAAAGAGCTTTTAACAAAATGTCCACACTATAATTTCAAAAAAATGGAATCTTTGCCAAATCTTATACGATGGACTTGAAAACATTTCATGAACCATGCTTTAATCGATGTGCCATGGCAACTTTCTCGCCCAACATCAGATGATGCTTGGCAATTTCTTGAAAACCTAGCCGAAAAGTCATCCTAGTGTGAACGTTCTAACGAAAAGTTAATTTATTCATGATTGAGCGCACACTCGATAGGATCATCTTTGGCTTTGGTAGCTAAAATTGATGCAATGATTAATAAAATTGATAATGTTTTCTTGTCCAATCAGATGAACCAAGCTTCCCAATTATGTGTTATAAATGTAACGATCTGAGTCACATTATCGATCAATGCCCTAATTTAATTGAACAACTCAACACTTTTAACAACGTTAAAAATGACCTGTTTTCTTTAACTTACAATCCTGGTTGGAGAAATCATCCAAATTTTGCATGGAACCAAAATAATCCCAATACGAATTTGGTTCGTCCTACTTTTCAAGCATTTTCGAACAATGCTTCGAATTCTCCCTTTCAACCTAATCATTTTCAATAAAATTTTGTGTCTCTGTCTCAAAATGAACCTCATCAACCTTTTACTCCCCAAGACGATAAACGATTAAGTTCGCTTGAGAAAAGTCTTGAAACTTTGGCTAAGGCAACCACTCAAAATCTCCAATCAAAAAGTAATTTGCAAAAAAATTAACCTTGCACATGTAGAATACGAGTCAATCGATTGTGAAACTTGAAATGCAAATGAGTCAATTAGCTATATCTGTGAGTAAAACGTGAACGAGGCACATTCCCAAGTCAGCCAGTACCGAATCCCAGAAATCAAAACATGAATTCGAATCAAGCTCATGTTGTTCAAGATAGCAACGTAACCCAAATGAAAGCTATCGTGACTTTGTGTTCCGAAAAACAAATCGATAATCAAGTTGTTAATCCATACGATTTACTGAAAACTCCTCTTGTTACTTCTAAAACAACAAGCGATTCTGAACAAAACGTGGAGCCTGACATCAAATCAAACTCCAATCCAAATTCTTATTCTACTCAAATAGATCCACCTACTGAGTATCATATTCGATTTCCACATCGCATTTGACTCAAGAAACATTCTGACCAAATGGAACAAATGTTGGAAATTATTAAACAAGTCAAAGTGAACATCCTAGTGCTTGATACCATTTAACAAGTCCCAACTTACGCTAATTTCTCAAGGACTTGTATACCCAAAAATGACACACTCTTGTACCCAAAAAAGTTTTGTTAGCCTCCAAACTTAGCGAATTCTTGTCCCAATCAATTCCTGTAAATACAAAGATCCTGGATGTTTGACAATCTCATGCACAATAGGAGACAAAACGATTAACAAATGAATACTCGATTTGGGTGCGAGTGTCAATTTGATTTCTTAATCCGTTACCCAACAACATGGCTTAGGTGAACTAAAACCTATGAAAGTAACTCTTTAATTTTTCGATTATTCAAAAAGGAAACCGTGGGAGAAATCAAGTATGTACTTATCAAAATTGGTCAACTCATATTCCCCATCGATTTCATCATTTTGGAGATTCAACTCGTGAATAATCCAATGAGTCAAATTTCATTGATGTTAAGCTAACCTTTCTTGGTTACTTCGAAGGCCCTAATAAATTGTTGAAACGGTTCGATGAAAATATCTTTTGGAAAAAAGACTTTGGATCTTAACATTTTCAATCTTAAAAATCAACCGAACGAACCACATGACCAAGCACTGGAAATTGGCTTCATTCAAGAAAATGTTAATAACGAAACAGTTGACCTTAACAACGAACGCGAAACCGAATATAAACAACTATTTCAAGATAAGCCTAACGAAATTGAAATCACGCTTCCATTTGAATCCCTTTCTGTTGAATCTGAACTTCAACCAAATTCTTTGATTGAGAAATTCCCGAGCTTGGATCTTAAACCCCTTCCCGATCACCTTAAGTACGCATACTTAGATGACAATGAAATATTTCCCATCATAATTTCTACAACTCTCTCTCAATCAAGAAGCTTCCCTTCTTTCAATTATTTCGAAAAACAAAGAAGAAACTGGATGATCGATCACCGATATAAAGGGAAATAGTCCCACTCTTATTTAACATCGTATCCATTCAATTGACGATGCCAAGCCTATTCGTGACGCGCAACAAAGGTTTAAGCCAAAAATGAAGGATGCGGTTCATGACGAAATTTTTAAACTTCTCAATAACGGAATCATATACCCAATCTACGATAATTCAATGGTTAGCTCAATTCATGTCTTGCCTGGACTTACCATTATCAAGGACTACTCAAACGAACTCATTCCAACCCGTACTCAAATGGTTGGCGTGTTTGCATTAATTTTTGAAAACTAAATGCTACACCACGCATGGATCATTTCCCTCTTCCTTTCATTAACCAAATGCTTGAACGTTTAGCTGGCCATGAATTCTGTTGCTTTCTTGATGGTTATTCCAGCTATTACCATACTCTAATCGCTCCCGAAGATCAAGAAAAACGAATTCCATGTGTCCCTTTAGCACTTTTGCGTATCGACGTATGGCATTTGGCCTTTGCAATGCTCCTCCTACTTTTCAAAGATGCATGGTTAGCATCTTTTCAGAAGTGATCGAACATTTTCTTGAAGTGTTTATGAACATTTTTTCTATCTTTGTAAACTCTTTCTCCGAGTGCTTGCACCATTTTGAGTTGGTTCTTAAACGATGCAAGGACAAACATTTAACGTTAAACTGGGAAAAATGCCATTTCATGGTTAAACACGATATTGTTCTTTGGCAGGTCATTTCAAACAAAGGCATTGAGGTAGACAAAGCGAAAGTTGATGTAATTGAGAATTTACCTATTCCCAAATCTGTCAAAGAATTTGAACATGTTGGTTTTTATCAGTATTTTGTGAAAGACTTCAGTAAAATTGCTCGACCTCTTACGACTCTTCTTAGAAAAGATGTTCCATTCGACTTCAATTCTGACTGTGCTTCTGCTTTCGAACGTCTAAAAATCGAACTCATTTTTTCTCCCATCATTTGCTCACCGAATTGGTATCTTCCTTTCGAAATAATGTGCGATGCTTCTAACTTCACAATTGGTGCTGTCTTAGGACAATGCATTAGCAAAATTCTTCATGTCATCTAATACGTTAGTAAGACTTTAACTGCTAGTAAACTCAATTATACGACCATTGAAAAAGAGTTTTCCTCTGTAGTCTTTGCGCTCGAAAAGTTTCGAGCATATTGATTGGCTCACACCTTACTGTTTACATTGACCATTTCGCTCTTAGGTACCTTTTTGCTAAAAAAGATGCTAAGTCTTGTTTGATCAGTTGAATCTTTTTACTCCAAAAATTAAACCCTACAATCAAAGACAAAAAAGAATCCGACAATGTCATCGTCGAACATATTTTGCATCTTCCAAACACACCATCTCTTTTACTGATCAACGAGAACTTTCTTGATGAACAACTCCTTTCCATTTCTATCGATCCATGGTATGCCGACAAAGCAAACTATTTAGTCACTAATGAAACTTCTTCATTTTTGTGACGACCCTGACTCGACCTTCGAAAATCGACATCGAATACATCACCCTTATTCAAATGTCGCAGATTCAAACGTTGAATCTGGTTCGCCGGAGCTTATAACACATTAAGTACAACAGCACAGCGGAAGAAAAACAATATTTATATTGATATACAACATCGATACAACACATTTATACAATTGATATCAACATCAGAGATACAAGATAACAGCGGAAGAAATAACTCTAACATGATCTCCAAGGGAAAGAGTGAATCCACAAGCTACAACTCTAATGCCAAAGCTCAAAAGATTCCAATCCAAAAGCTCGAACCACCATCACGTTTGACTTAAGCAAACTAGGAAACCGATGAACCGAATGCAATTACCAAGTCCAAAGACTCCAAAGATATCAAATCTACATCTATTATCTAACTATCTAAAAAATCTAACTCTAGACTGCCCGTGCGCAAAATTGGGGGCACCCAGAGTTGAAAAAGGGAATAATAAACTCCAGGTCAGCCATAGGACTGGTATGAGCAAACAAAAATAGCTTATATCTTGAATAAAACAACAAAAGAATTTAAAATTTGAAAATCCGCAATGATTTTTGGAAAATGAAACTACCATAAGGCCTCCTAGCACACACATAATGCAAGCGCACAATTGGAGGAGATTTCCCCTTATGATAGTCAAACATGCTTGATACGCGAAATCCTTTTAATATTATTATTAGTACATGGTGGAAAACATTTGCAAGCATAATATTAATCTTAGCCAGCATGCGTACCATTATAGTATGCCTACTATAGCTACCATGTTAAATGGAAGGTTCTACTACTAAAATCGTACAAGGCGCGTATTGGTGATTGGATTTCCAACAAATGGTCAGGCTAAGGAACTTCCTGGGCCACATAGGTACGCCTCTAGAGGAACGCCCAAAGAACCTAACCGGATCTCTGCCAACACAAGACCGATTACATCTGTAACTAGGTAACTACTACACGAGTATGCCATCCCCCGGTCGTTACCGACCTTTATCCGAGGATCCTCAACACCAACAACCACAAAGTAGTAAATTTGCAGTGACCACATAGGTTAAATATCTGGGCTCTGTACCATGATACCACCTTTTTCCAGAAGGAAATGGGCATACCCTCAGGAGCGCTACCCCCAAATAACCTTGCTGCATTTTTCCTGTTTCGACCATTCTGGGTTGTGAGGTCCTGACGAAGTCTCATCCACAAAGCCACGCTTTACACAAAAGCCATGCTTCGATCAACACATGATCAGCAGCACTTTGTATGCCACATTACCAAATTGGAAATGTATCACTAGTAACCATCAACTACATAACCTCTAAGCTCATATGTCTCAGAGAAGGGTGTTAAGGTAAGAGAATAATCCTCCGCTACCAAACAGATATGTTTTGGATAGAAACCAGCTTTACATCTCAAAGTGTAATATCAGACATACGTCCATACAAGTCTGTTCTGGGTTCGAACAGAACTGAAGGCGCTTCAAAAGAAGCCCTTGCAATTCGGATATTCACAATCCCGATCGGACTCCCCATCACATATAGAGATCTCTATACCAGCACGACTCAGTGCAGAGACATTTGACGGTTAATCCTTTCATTCTCGAAAATACCGGATCTTCACCATCAGTCTTCAAATGCTATCAATTTACATCATATCTTTATTCAGAATGGGTTTTATGACACAAAGTCCTCTTCCGGCTAAACCAAATAACGAGCGCTTATTTTAAATTCATATGGATATATGGGATCTTAGTTAAGTCACAACTTAAAACCCAAAAATCTTTCCTCAAATGGTTTAAACAAATTACCATTTTCAAATCTTTAAAGAAAAAGATTCACTTCAAAGTTTACCAATCTTTCACAAAGATTAATTCATAGCTTTCAAAACTATTTTCAATTCAAATCTTTTATACAAAACGTACCCTTTTAAGATCCTCTTCAATTTGAAAACAAAGTTCACCAATTTTCCACAAAGATTAATTCATAGCTTTCAAAACTATTTTCAATTCAAATCTTTTATACAAAAGATACCCCTTTAAGATCCTCTTCAATTTGAAAACAAAGTTCACCAATTTTTCACAAAATTCATTTATAGCTTTCAAAACAATTCCATTTCAAATTTAGAAACCCCTTTTAATAAAAACTGGAACCAAGAGTTTTCGTTTCGGGAAAATCCGAAACTTGGGTTGAATTTAAATTCTCAAAATAATACATTTAAAATCCATATATATACATTGTATAACTTGTAAAACCTTTCAAACCAAATTTCGAAAACATTTTCAAAACTTAAACAAGATATATTTTATTCAAACTAAATTCAATTTCAAATTTCCTTTTCAAAAGATTTTCATATCCAACCCAATTCCATTTTCAAAACTATTTAGATTCGAAATTTATCTTTTTAAAACCATTACTTTATTTGAATAACATAATATTAAATTCAAATTATCTTGTGATTTGAGCGATTTCCTCGTGCAATCCATATTTGTGTGTGTATGGTGTAGTCCATGGGTTTTACACAATAGTGCAACATCATTAACCATCACAATCCAAGCACAGCAATATCGATAAGCGGTATAATCCTATAACGCTTATCTTCATTCACAGATTCACAGATAAATAGTATAAATTCATCACATATAAATAAATTACATTCATCACAGCTTTGAATCAAAATAATTCATATCACCAAACATCACACATCAGGGATATCAAACAATTCAAAGGCATTTCACACAATCCAAACATCCAAAAGTGAGATTAATTAATCATCTAATTAATTTAAACTAGATTAATTACTTATTAGTAAATTACTAATCCTGGTTAATTAACATTAATTAATCACAAACCATTTTAATTAATTAATTACATTAATTAATTAACTCTTAATTAATTACCATTGAATTAGTTATCCTTAATTGAATAATAATAAGTGATTATCCTTAATCATTTATATCAATAAATCACAAACTAATTACATTGAGTAATTACCCTTTATTACTTGATTAATCAACTTTAGTCGTAAATTAATTACTTTTAATTAAGAAATTATCTTTAAGTAATTAATTACCTTTAATTACTTATATTAATTAATCTTAATTAATTAATTTTAATCATAAATTAATTACTTTTAATTAAGCAATTATCTTTAAGTAATTAATTACCTTTAATTACTTATATAAATGTATCAATCTATAATTAAACTAATCAAATTTAATCATTATTTAATTAACCTTTGATTAACAATTGCTTAATCTTAAATTAGTAATTAACTAAACCATATTCAATTTAATTAATTAGCGTTGATTAATCCTTAAGTAAGTAATTATTCTTTAAGTAATTATCCTCTAATTACTTACATTAATTAATAAGCCTCTTAAAGTTTTAATTAAAAGATAAATCTTTTATCTTAAATAATTACTTTAATTATCATTCAAAATCTTATTAATAGCCTTTAAGATTAATTATCATTAACCAATTAACTTTCAATCTTTAAGTTAAATTAATGATTAAACACTTCATCTTTTAATCATTTTCTTAATTACAATACCGAGTTTATTTAAAATAAACTTTCAAAACAAGGGTTATATATATATATATATTAAAAAAACTTTAAACTTAATTATTTTAAAGTACTGATCTTAAACTTTTGATTAATCCAAACTTAAATCAATATCTATTTTCAAAAGAATAAGTTCAAATTTAAAAACTTGTATTTTTTTTCAAAACCTACTATCTTTTAAAACCCGAGCCAAATAATTGTTTTCTCGAGCCTGACTTCGAGTAACCTGCACGCTTCTCTTCTCCGAGTATTTTTCGCGAATTCTTCGAGTCGAACCCAAGTACTTCATCCTCTCCCCTAAATCCACAACTTTAACTGATAAGACAGTCTCGGTGTACGTGTACAGGCGACAAGGCTACTTTCGACCAACCTCGCTATTACCTTCAGGTCATCGATGACCATCTATAATCCATTGACCACCCAGATCGCCAAAACCCACGAGGAATCAAAATCGGACTTCTGATCCTCAACCTGAAACCCATTACTGATGACAAACCTCTTCGCCATGCCACCGAAGATCACCAGAATCCACGCAAGCTTGACCAAAGCTTCATCACGATCCAATGCATTGCTACCCCTAGGTCCGATCGACCCAATTACCTTGACGAAGACACAACGATCTTGCCATTGTCATCGATCAAAACGAACCCGAAAACTCTAATTCATCCATTATTCATCACTTTAATCAACTAAAAAATATCAGAATATTTTTCCAACAATCTCCAATACTCAAGCTGCCTTCAACGTAAATCTCGAAGCTCATCATCTCCCGTTCATCAGAAGTCGACGAATTAACGATCTCTGATCATCCCACGATATCTCGGCAACCATGCAACTAAAAATCTTGAAACCATAATCAAAAATCACCATTTTCGAATATTCAACAGATTTCAATATCGAAAAGAATAATTTAGACCTTCGAATTTTCTGATATATTTTGTGTTCATCCGTATTTACTTGATTTTCCAGTGAACTCAACTTAATTAAACTAAAAATGATTTTTTAAAATTAAGATCCTATTAATCTAAACACTTTTCTTTTGACCTTAACTTATAAAAAGAATAAGAGAGAGAGGAATTGAATTTTGAAGTTGACTAACTCTGTAAACCTGGAACAGAAATATTTTTGTTTGTAACACAGACATGCATAAGCATATATACATATTTATATGTATATACAAACATAATTTCACTTTAAGCAACATTCCAGATCATACTTCAAGCATCAATCACAATATCAAAGAATATAAGCAGATATAAGGGAGTTTGCTCACCTTTAAAATGAAGAACAGAGGAACAGGAACTTGATTTTTTGAGTTTGATCATTACTTGCTACCTGATTTGGTTGATGATTAACAGAGTTGAACCAGTTTGGATTTATAGTTCCAGGTTGCACTTGTTTGCTTTTGATCTTAAATCTGTTTTCAAGATAATCTTGGCTTCAGAACTTTTTTGATGGCCTTCAGGTCTGAGTTGCTTTACTGATTTATTTTTGAGTTGAATTAGTTGCTTCAGGTTGATGTTTGAATCCAGTTGAAAGAGTTGTTCGGGTTGAAAAGAACTTGTTAGCTTGCTTGCTCAGGTTTAAAGATTTGATTTCCAGGCTTTGGTTTTGAATCTGATCTTTAATTATGTTGCTTTGTTTTATTTTTCTTTCCTGGTTTTGTTTTAGCTTTGATATGTTTGGTGATTTTTTTTTCCTTTTTGATTGTCTTTGAATATGAAGGATTGGAGAAGTGAAGAGAAAAATCAGCCTGGTTCCTTCTTTACAAATATATTTTATATGTTTTAATTTTAAAAAGAAATTAAGCCACTTATTAATTATGTTTACACCTGTAAATTTATGTAGTTACTTTGGTTACAAACGTCATTTGTAATTAAATTGTGTTTAAACCCTTGTTTCAATTAATTTATAAATTTAGTTTTAAACCATTATGCTTTATATAACTTTACGAATGTTATAACTCCTTAATATATGTATTATATTTTAAATTTATAAATATACAACTATATTATTTCATTTTAAAAGAAAATAAAATTTAAATCTTTTTATCAAATTCAAGCTTAAGCTACTATACTTATTTGATGTTTATCTTATTAATTTTGAATTTTCAACTTACATATCTATATAAATATATTTATTAAAGCTTCTTATTCATTTTTGAAAATGATTTGAAATAAAATTATACACTAATAAATAATCTTATTTTTATTAAAAATATTTATTTATATACATTTACTTTTAAAAGATAATTACATATTAAAACTTTGTATTCATTCTTGTTTTAAGTTTTTAAATTCAAGTCATTATATTAAATTTAAATCATTCAAAGCATATTTATTTCAAAAGGATATATGTATATTAAAGCTTGTTATTTACTTATATATATATACTAACTATATATAAAAGAAAAGTATTTTGAATCTTTTATTTAAATTTCATTTTACAAAGCAACTTTAGATATATATATATATATATATATATATATATATATATATATATATATATATGTATGTATGTATGTATGTATATTAGAAATTAACTTTCTGAAAATTATGGGATTCAAAACATAACTTTCAAAACATAAATATACATATATGAAATTAGAAAACAAAGTTCTTTTAGTTTTAAATATAGAATTTTAAATCCAATTTATTTTCAAGACATTTATATTTGAATTTCCAATTCAAATTTTTATTTACAATCTATTTAACAACACATATCTTTATTTATTTTGGAAAAATTCAATTTACTTCACAATTTTAACCTAAAATTTATACTAATTATCAATTCAAATTTGACTCAAAAACTGGGAAAGTTACAGCTTTTCCTCCCTTAAGAAAATGCGACGACCCGGAATTTTCTAGCAATATCAATTTAATAATCTGCATTAAATATTAAATTGATTTGATATATTTTTATTAATTAAATCTGAATTGATACTTTTCTTTAATAAATATCTAATTGGTAAATTTTATCTGTTAAGATTAATTGAATTGTTTTCTATTTATATATGTATATATTTGTATACATTGTAAATAGATGAGATTTTGTTTTAAAGTTTAACTAATAAATTATGTTTTAAATACTAATATATATTTTAGTGAATTGGAAATTGTGTTTTATTTAATATAAACTTTTCAAAGCTAAATAAATAAATAAATATGTGATTTTAAATACATAAGATAAATGTTTAAATAGATTAAAACTTATTTTAACTTAAGTTTAAAATTAACATTTATTAACAAAAAGGTTTGTTTTCTTTTCTTTTAGTATAACTTGATTAAAACATGGATTTAAACAATATATATGAGTCTTTAATATAATTTTGTCAATAAATACATTAACATACATTCATAAATATGTAGTTTATAATAAAAAGATGATTTAATTTATTTATTATTTCAAATTGATAAATGAGTTACTTTTAAATAATATAAATAAATAAAAAAATACAAGCCTACAAAATAAATTGGTTAAATCATAATAGCATAATAACTATAAAGTTCAATTAGTTTTCAAAACAACAAAATAAAAATGCTAACATTCACATACTTTTCAAATGTAATAATAAGTCAACGATTAAAACTAGAAACAAAGAATTTTCAAAGTATAAACCAATATGACCAAACTGCAACCTGTATAATATGTTTAAAATATCGAGAACAAAAGAATAATGTCTAGAAATAAATGACAGTAATAAAAATACATGTTATACAAACAAGTGAAATCATATGCAGGCCGTAGTAAACAAAACAAAGCTGCAATATCTTTACACAAACAAAATAAAGATATAAAGATATATAAGTGTGCAGGCCAAATTGAATGAACAAATGACAGTAACAAAAATAAACCATATATATGTGAAGCATGCTTAGGAAGACATGGTTAAATATCTTAAGCTAACAAACAAAAACTAATTAATGTAAAAATCTTTTAGTACACTAAGTATACATATCAGCCTCCAATTTAATAAAATATTACTGGTAAGAAAATCTGTACAAACAAGATTATATCCTATATTGTCACTATTTCATGAGACATAATAATAAACCTGTCTGCAACTTTTTGATATATATATCTCTGCCTTTTTCATTTTAAATTCGAAAGTTAAGCTAAGAATCTGAATAAAAACCTATTTCAACTCAACAAAGCTTCTACTTGATCATCTCAGCATCATAGTGTCTTTAATTTGCAAGTTTAGTCTTCAAAGGTTTCACAGTTTCAAGCTTCTTCACAATTAAAACCTGAGACTCTGTGTTCATCAATCCAAGTAAGTAACACTTTTCAGATTTTCTTAAGTTTAAATTCTGATGCATGCCTATATTTGAATGCTTAAATAAATTGTGTGAACATTTATATATTCATTCTTTTTCTCTAGATATTTGTGAGTTATAATTCTGCATATCTAAAGCCTGCAAAATCAAATTGTTTTCCTTATAAACTTGTGGTGTTTTCTATTTGCCGTGAGTAGTATTTTTGTTAAACTCAAATATAAAAATGGTTGCTCTATTTATTTCTGAAATAAGTTTGTATGTGTACATGTTTGAGAGTATCTCAGTGTATGTTTGGATGTGTGATGCATTTGGGTATGTGATGCATATATAATACCTGAAGAAACACCTCTGTTCTAAAAAATTTCAAACCCATATTAGTTAAAAATCCGTACTGCTTGATCCATTTATTTTTATGACTTAGGATCAAAACAAGAGTTGATTGTTAGGTTACAAAAGAGATGTTAAAAATTGATTTAAGCTAAAAAAAATTTAAACTTGCTCTGGAAAGATAATAAGGACAATGAAACTCAAGTTTTGATAAAACCCAAACTTTATAATTACTTAGTTCAGGTATATAAACTAAAACACTAAACAAAAACATGATTTTTAAGGCCTGAATCAGAATTTTTAGATAAAGCTTGGAGGAGCAGTTTGTGTCTTTTTGTTCGGAGCTTTTTATGTCGCCGTGGACGATCAACTCGACCTGGTGGTTTGAAATTCGGTCTGGAGGTGGAGGACTGTGCCGTGGAGCTGGGAAAAATGGGGGATGGCGGCGCAAATGGAGGAGGAAGCATCGGTATGAGTTTCAAGTTTTGAAACCTAATTTTACTGCACTTTGAGTTTGGGATCACCGCGGCTAGCATAGGCGTGCGAGTGGTGCGTGGATTTGAGGAACGGTAGAGGGAAGACAGTCGAAGTTGTAGCCGGAGTTTGGTGGCCTCCGGTGGTGGGGGCACCGTGCGCGTGCCGTTGACAGGTATGGAGGGGTGAGTGGGTTAGTGTTTTCCAGGTTTTGTGTTGTGTTCCTCTATTTGTTTTGCGCGCATAGAATAACTCGAAGCAGACTACGGGTTTTCTCGGGGGAAACACGCGTATTACTCGAAGAGAACGCGGGGGGGTGCTCGGGTTTTAGTGTACAGGTTTGTAAACCTGGAACTGTTTTTTTTACAGTTTCAACTGATTTTGAACTTTTGTTTTAAAATTTAAAATCAAAGCTAAAAGCTAGTGCTAAAATAAAGTTTAAATAATGGATTTAAGTTTGTTTTGAATATAGTTGGAAATAGTAAGTTTTCAAAATTTAAATTATTCTAATATCTTAAAAGTGTTTAAAAATTAAAGTATTTTCAACTAGAGTAAGTTCAAATAAAAATTTAAAGATGTTAAGGAAAGAAAAATAAAATAGGAATTAGGACTGGGACATGAAATTCCAGATTTGTAATAAAATAAAGTTTTATAATTTAAATTTATTCAAATGAGTTTTAATTGTAATTAAACATGTGAGTTGGCAAAGGGGTTTTGAAAATATAATAAATTAGTTATAAAACTTTATTAAGAATAAATTGGTTTTTAATTAGAAAGTAAATTAAAATAAATGTTTTAAACATATTGGAATTTTACTTTAAGTTTTAAAAATTTTATATGTGTTTGCACAAAAAATGGACAAACACCTCAAAGGCGTGTGATTTGGTTGATTTTACGTTGTTCTTAGCGGTTTGGGTGATTTATGCAAATATATCAAAAAAGAAGGAGTTAAACTGAAAAAAGACACGCAGATTTATAGTGGTTCGGCCAGAATGTGCATACGTCCACTTTATATGTTATTCTCTCTTTTCTTTCAGATTACAAGTACAAAGCTTTGTATACAAGTATGTGAAAGTTGTTTGAAAATTCCTTCCGTGCTTGAACTCTCAAACTTGTCTGCCATTGTTGTACCCCTGCCCCTCTATTTATAGAGTGAGGCTGGGGGCAGGGGTCTTGGATGTATATAGCTGCTGGTGGGCCTGGGCTGAAGCAATCTGGTCTGGCACATCTGGTTCGGTGGGGCTTGGTTCGGTCGTGGTTGGAGTGGCTTTGGTCCGGTAGGGCGTTGGTCCGGTGGTGAGATGAAGGGGAGTTGGTCCGGCATTATTGGACTTGGGGTTTGGTCCGACAATTGGTTGATCCGGTGGTGAGATGGAGGTGAGGTTGGTTCGGCCATGCTTTGACTCGGTGGGGAGTCGTTCGGTGATGGGTGGCTCGGCAGTGAGTTGGTTCGGTATTGGAAGGGGATGGCCTGGTTCGGTATTGAGTTGGTTTGGTGGTGCATTGGTTAGGTCGTGAGGTGGTTCGGTAGTAGAGGAGAAACACTTGGTTCGGCCTGTAGGGAGAGGAGCTTGGTCCGGTGTGGCTGATTCGGTGGGTTGATGGTCCGGATGGGAGATGGGGTTGGACCGGTGATACCCTGGTTCGGCTAGGGATGGATTTGGATCGGTGGTGAAAATTCGTCTAGCACTTGCCCCCCAAAGTAGGGCATATGCCTGCATATGGCATGCTTTGTTTTTCTATCATCCGGTATGTAATGCCGAATCACCTGGTCCGGTTATTGTTTTTGCTTATAAATAGGGGCCACGTGCCTTCGTTCCTTTTCCACCATTTGAGACAACCGGATCCCTTTAGTGCCGAATCACCTAGTGCCGAATCATCTAGCGCCGAATCATCTTGTGCCGAATCGCCTAGTGCCGAATCATCTTGAAGCCGAATCAGGTGCGTGCTTTTCGCCGAATGGGGTTTCTTTGTTTTACCGAATGGGCTCGCGGTCCTTGAATACCGAATGAGCTTGAAAACCGGATGAGTGTGAAAACCGAATGAGCTTGAAAACTTTCATTTTGGCGAATGAGTTTTGAATTTGTGAGCGAGTTTTCAGGCTGCATGTACCTATTTGCTCATGTTTCCATACTCCTTGTTCTAATTTATTCTTCCGGTGTTTGCAGATAATGTGTCGCGAAGCAGAAACTCGATCAGATGCACGAAAGTTTAGGGGCGAAGGAGAGTCCTCCTTCGTGCCCCCAGCCCAGCCAAGACCGGAACGTCATGGACCTGCCCCGAGGTCGCTAGTAGATGGGTATGGCCCCCAGGAGCTTCTGAATTCTCCGCCCGATTGTTTTCCTAGTTCCCTAAAGGAGGAGCAACTTGATGTTATATCTCGTTCCTTTGGGATAGATAGAGCGCTTATGCGGTTGCCGGGGGACGGGGTGATGCCGTACGACCCCCCGAAGGCTACTTCGCTTACAGCAGATATCATTGCATGTGTGGTGCTATCCCGCCTCTTAATGCTTGGATAGTTAGCTTTATCACATATCTGAAGGTGGCTCCATTCCAGCTTCAGCCTAACTCCTACGCCATTCTGGTGAGTCTTTTCGTCATCTTTCAGAGGAAATATGGGCGTCCCCCTTCCAACCGGGAGATCCGGTATCTGTACAACTTGAGAGGTTATAAGAAGGGGTCTCCATATATCAGCTTGGAAGCGGCCGTGCCCTTCAAGCCTGTTCTGGATTTTTACTCGAAGTTTAGTATGTTCAAGAAAGAATGGTTTTTCATTAAGGATGACTCTGTTTCTTTCCGCCTTTTCACTTCCGGCTGTAAGTTGAACTTCATTTATATTTTCCTCGTCCCGATCGCAACGCTTCTTCTTATATGCTTTTATTTCTTGCTAGCAACAGGTGGCTTTGCGGTCGTGGAGAATGATTCCTTGGCGCGGATGGCTGCTGAAATAAAGGTCATTCTGGGAAGGGATAGGTCGGCTTCCTACCTGATCAGGAATGCCACTCTCCTGGAGTATAACCTGATTCTGCCACGTCAATCTATGGTTAAACAGAGAGATACAGCCGAGGAGAGGGCTGCTAAAGCTAACGATGGGGCTACTGCGAAGAGTAGCAAGAGGAGACCTTTCTCGATACCTCCAGTCGTTGGGGGAAAGAAGCTTAAGAAGTCTGATGGACCCTCTCCCAGCACATGTCCAGACATTCCGGAGGAGGAAGGTGGAGAGGAGGAAAGAGGCGAGGAGGAGAACGGAGGAGATGGATAAGGTGAAGGATAGGGTGGTGGTGGTGCTGGGGCTTTGTCTTCTGAGCAGGCGGGGGAGATCCAGGAGTGGACGGATGACGCCTTCCGCCAGGCTTTTGAGGGGTTGGAGGAAGGATCAGCCTCGGTGGAGAAGGCAAAGGAGGTTGACAAGACTGGGGCTGGTGCCGATCCATTCTCTAAGAGTTCTTCAGCTAAGGCGACTCCAGCGATTCAAGGTGAACTTTTGACTTCCGCACACTCCATTTATGATAGGGACTTTGGAATATTTTATGGTTCGCTTCCGTCATGGACTGAGATTCAGGACTTATTGCAGTATTCTACTCCTCCGCAGGGTTTGTATAACAGACGTGCCTTCTCATTCTTTTTAAGTTAACATATTTCTTGAATTATGGACCCTTGTATGTTCGTAACACTTGTTCTTTATTACAGGGGCAGGCGAGGTGGCCAAAACTTCAGACGTTCGACACCGCCTTGAACAATACAAGTTACTCAGAGCCTCTGCCAAGCCTAAGCCTCCCACTAGTCGTCCATGAGACGTAGTTAGCTACCGTCCTATTCTTGGGGTCATGGAAGAGAGTATTCAGAAAAAGAAGAGGAGTCGCTCCTTATTTGAATCTTCACCTGGTCCGCAGCTTCCACCTCAACCTATCCATGATATCACGGAGGAGGACACTGAGTATATTCCCTCCCCGCATCCATCTGAAAATCCTTCCGTTACTCGTATCGATCGTCCCGGCTTGGCTCGTAATCCATTTGCAGGTCATCCGGATCTGGGTTCCAGTGCTCAAGATATTTCCTTTGACGAGGTTACTGGTGAACATCTTCTCCCCCGCAATCCCATGGTACGGGTGCTTGATGAGGCTAAGTCATTAGACCTCGATTTGCTTACTACTCGGATTGCGACCATGGGGAATGAGGCCAAGGCGATCATCGATCGGGTGGCTGAGGGAAACAAGAGACTAATGGAGCATCATGCTCGACTGGCCAGGGCTAACATCCGGTTGCGGCTACAGGTTTCTGACCAGGCCAAACAGCTTGCCGATCAGGCTATCCAGATATCCCAGCACGAGGCGGCCTTCCGACGACTAAAGAAAACCATGGAGGAGGCTAGCAAGGCTGAGTTGCGAAAGATGGAGGCCGCCTGCAAGGAGAGGATTGACATAGCTATTGCTACGGTGGACGAGGTTCGGAGGGCGGATCTCGAGCAGGTAGAGGATCTATCTGGGAGGCTTGAGGCTGCAGAGCTTGCTCAGGCCAGGCTAAAGGAAGAGATGGAGGAAATGAGGAGGACTCTCCAGGCTGACCGCTTGAGATATCGATCGGAGAGGGATGTTGCCGTTGCTAAGTTGCTGTCTTCCGAGGCCCGGGTGAGGGAGTTTGAGGAAAATGAGGGGATGATGGATGAGATGTTGCAGGATATGTACTTCCGTACCTGGAAGCAGGGTAATCTATCCTGGATGGATGATTATCCCCGGATCATGGCTAGGATCTATCTTCGGGCTTTGGAGGAGGCCAGGGCCGATGCAGATAAGGAAGGTGGAACGGCATTCAGGATGGACATGGTTACCGCCCAGTTCTCAAAGGAGGAGAAGGTAGCGGTGAAGGAGGGGATGCGGCTACTTGCTGCAGAGGAAGCCGGTGTGCCGTTGGGGGATGAGGACCAAGAAGCGGGTGTTGGTGAGTTTTCCCTTTTTAGCTTTTCATAACTTGATCGTTCGTTGCCGGTTTAATGGATTCTTTTTCTGAATTGGACAGGTGGGGCCTCTAGTCATCATGTTGGGAGCTCCGATCCTGCAGCTAAGTAGATTCGGAGAGCTGGTTCTTAGGTGTAGTGGTTAGCGCTAATGCAGCTAGTTATTTGGTTTGGTCTGCTTGACATTCCTGTATATGCTAGTTGAATACATTAATGCACTTTTGAGCTGTAATTATGTCATTGAACGACTTTATGTAAGTTCATAACACAAGCTGATTTTGCTATATTTTGAATGCTGTTATTATTTTGATGTGCTGCATAAGAAGTATAACTATGCATATGCCTGTGATTTAGTTGTGTTTGATGCTAAGTTTTTTTCTTAAAGTATAATTTTCTCATTTTGCAACGTAAATGGGATGTGTGAATATGAACTGCAGCTATGCATTAATGCATAAAAGTAGAAGGTACCGCCCTTCATGTTTCGGCTGTGGACGGCAACTTCGTGCGCCCTGTAAGACTAAGCACGGAATGCTGTTGAGTGTCTCATCATCCGATTGTAAGTTTCTGTTCCTATTAGCGAGCGTTCCCTATTTCATGTCCTGTACTTTCAAGCACCGTTACGGAGAATAGGAGAAAAGTTTAAAATGAAATGGAAATATAGGAAAAGTAAAACTTCCAGTGACGGAAGGCCGTCGATGTGCTTAAGTTCGTGGCAAACGGGTTTTGTAGTCACTTTCCCTAGCTGTGGGTCTTGGAGACATTTGTCACCCATCTTACGACTCTGCGGGGAGTTTTCTTTTTCACCACAGCCGCACTTAAGACACATCGGAGCCGATCGCGCACAGTAACTACCCGGGCCATTATGGCCCGTAATCGCGGGTATTATTCGATTTACTGTGGCCGGCTAGCGTGGGGTCCGATCGTCAACTGTGAACTGCCCCTGGCTGGCCACACCTTATGTTGGGGCTTATGATCGGTTCACACTTGTCGGCGAGCCGAATCGCTGTAATGAGCTGCCATGGCATAATCGGCCTTCTCTGTGGCTTATACTCGGCTTATTACAGTCGGCTTGAAGGGCCGAGGCAAACAATGAGTTAACTCGCGGTAGCGGGATACCGGAGCAAAGTGTCTCATTGGCGAGGGCATAGGATCGTAGCGTACCTGTTAGATTTTGTCCAGGTGGAGTTGTGTTGTGAAGCTCTGAATTGAAATGTCCTCTGCAAGGGATTTTGTTCAACAGCAAAGGATAAAGCTTAACAAGTAGCCAAGATATAAAGGAACAAGTTAACAAGAGCCAAGTTTTTTGAAGTGGTTCGGGACGAAAATGCCTACGTCCACTGATTCTCTTTGTTAATTCACTTCATATGGGCAGTAAAAGTTAAGAAAAGTATCGACGGAGGTGTCGGATGTTCCATGCCCTCTGGAACACCTCTCCGTCCACTGTTGACAAAATATAAGCTCCGTTGTGGAGATCTTTATGAATTACATAGGGTCCGTCCCAGATTGGATCCAGCGCTCCTGGGCGCGGAAAGATTCGCTTGAGGACAAGATCTCCTTTTTGCAAGCTTCGATGTTTGACTTTGGAGTTGTATAGTGCTGCCACTTTTTGTCTGTGAGCAGCTGCCTTGAGTGCTGCATCATTTCTTCTCTCCTCAATTAGATCCAAAGACATGTGGAGGAGTTCTTCATTTTCTTCGAGGTTGTAGTGGATCCTACGATGGGAAGGTACAATAGTTTCAACTGGGAGCATGGCCTCTGATCGGTATGCCAAAGAGAATGGAGTATGCCCTGTTGATGTTCTGAAAGAAGTGCGGTAGGCCCATAGTGCTGTTAGAAGTTCGTCCACCCAAGCGCCTTTTGACTTTTCAAGCTTCTTCTTGATTAGAGTCTTGAGAATCTTGTTGACAGCTTCGACTTGTCCATTTGCCTGGAGATAAGCTATGGATGAGATGCCCTTATGAATTCCGTGCTCTTGGCACCAGTCGGCAAATTCCTCGCTGTCAAATTGAAGCCCGTTGTCTGATATGATTCTGAGTGGAACCCCGTACCTGCACAGAATGTTTTTGATTAAGAAGTTGATAACTTTAGTTGAAGATATTTTATTCAAAGGCTCCGCTTCCACCCATTTGGTGAAATAGTCAACTGCCACTATAGCATGTCTGGCCCCGCCTCGGCCCATCGGCAGTTTGCCAATTAAGTCAATTCCCCATATTGCGAAGGGCCAAGGGCTGGTCATCTGAGTAATTTCATTGGTTGGTAGTCGAGGAATCTTAGCAAATCTCTGACATCTGTCGCATCTTCTGACGAAGTCTAAGGCATCTTTGTTTAAAGTGGGCCAGAAATACCCATATCGGAGTATCTTTTTTGCTAGGGTCTGCCCTCCGGTGTGGTCTCCACAACTTCCCTGATGGATATTGGATAGAATTTCCTTGGCTTCTCTTCCAGCAATGCACCTCAATAAGGGGTTAGAGAAGCCGCGCCGATAGAGGATGCCTTCTTGCATTATGTAGCGGGAAGCTTTCGTTAGAATTTTCTTAATTTCATTTCGCCCGTCGGGTAGGGTGCCGTTTTGTAAGTATTCTCGAATAGGGATCATCCATGTTTCTTCTTCGGTTGCAGCTATCAGATTTACTAGCTTAAAACTTGGTGCCAGCTGTTTTGAGATGGTTAATGCTCCGAAAATAGTGATGTTCTTCATGCTAGCTTGTTTTGCTAGTTCGTCGGCCTCTTGATTCTCTTCTCGGGGAATGTGTTTGATTAAATAGTGATCTAATTGATTAAGCAGTAGCCTGGTCTTCTTTAGATACGCTGTGAGTCGTTCTCCTCGAGTCTGGAATTCTTCCAGTATTTGAGTTACAATAAGTTGCGAATCACTATGGAGACATAAAGAACTGACTCCAATTTCTAGTGCAAGTTCTAATCCGGCTATCACTGCTTCGTATTCTGCATCATTGTTGGTGGCAGCGAATTCCAATCTTAGGGCGTAGTGCAGCTACTTTCCCCTGGGGGTGATTATCACAACACCTGCCCCCGAGCCTTGCTCGTTCGCCGCTCCATCTACGAAGAGATTCCACTTGATATCTTCTGCTATTTCAGATTGGTCCTTACCTTCGCTAGTAGTGAATTCGGCAATGAAATCAGCTATGGCTTGTCCCTTGATAGCGATGCGAGGATGGTAAGTGATATCATATTGACTTAGTTCGATGCACCACTTAAGCAATCGCCCAGAAGTGTCGGGGAGATGGAGCACTTGCCTTAGCGGATGATCGGTTAAAACTATGATGGAATGAGACTGGAAGTAGTGTCGCAGTTTCCGTGACGTGATTAGTAAGCAGTACGCTAGCTTCTCAAGTTTAGGATATCTGGCTTCTTCCCCTGTAAACCTCTTACTTACGAAGTATACGGGCCGTTGCGTGCGGTTATCTTCTCTCACCAACGCGGCACTTAGGGCATGTGGTGACACAGCAAGGTATAGGTATAGTTCTTCACCTTCATTAGGAGTTGAGAGTACTGGTGGTCGCTGGAGGTGTTCGATTAGGTTAAGGAAAGCTGTTGAACACTCATCGGTCCATTCAAATTTTCCTTTGTCTTTCTTCAGGGCTTCGAAGAAAGGAATGCATTTGTCAGTTGCTTTAGAGATGAACCGGCTTAGGGCGGCCACCTTTCCGTTTAGGCTTTGCATCTCTTTTCGAGTGGATGATATCTTGATATCTTGCAAGGCCCGGACTTGTTCGGGGTTTGCTTCAATACGCCTAGCATGAACGATGAATCCCAAGAACTTTCCCAATGATACTTCGAAGGAGCACTTTAGAGGGTTCAGCTTCATTCCATATTGGCGAAGTACTTGAAACATCTCGTCCAGATGGTTTATATGGTCGTTGGCTTTCCTCGATTTTACCAGCATGTCATCCACATAAACTTCCATAGTTCGTCCTATCAGTTCTGCAAACATCTTGTTGACGAGGCGCTGATAAGTAGCTCCGGCGTTTTTAAGTCCAAATGGCATTACCTTGTAGCAGTACAATCCTCGGTCAGTGATGAAGCGAGTGTGGTCTTGGTCGGGGGAGTGCATAGGGATCTGGTTATATCCTGAGTATGCGTCCATAAAGGATAAAAGTTCGTGCCAGGCAGTGCTGTCCACGAGTTGGTCGATGGGGGAGCGGGAAGCAGTCTTTCGGGCAAGCGTCATTTAAGTTGGAGAAATCGATGCATGTTCGCCACTTCCCATTAGCTTTCTTTACCAGTACCGGGTTGGCGATCCATTCCGGGTAGATGGCTTCACGTATGAAGTCATTGGCAAGTAAGTTCTTTACTTCTTCCTCGAGGGCTGCTGATCGTTCTGCCCCCATACTTCTCTTCTTTTGCTTTACCGGTACCTTGGTAGGATCGATGTTTAGTGCGTGGCATGCTATGTCCGGGGAGATTCCAGTCATATCAGCGTGCGTCCATGCAAATACATCCATGTTGTGGCGAAGAAAATCAATGAGTTGATTCTTTAATTCTCTTTTTAACTGAGATCCGACTCTCAGCAGTTTACTTGGATCACGTTTGTCTACAGATACGAATTCCATAGCCTCTGCAGGCTCGGTGGTGGCCTCCTCCTCTTTGTCCCTGGGGTCTAATTCATTGAAAGGATCACTGGTATACCGAAGAGGAGGGGTTTCTTTAGTTGCTATGCTTCCAAGCTTTTCATGCAGAGAACAGTCTCTGCATTTTTCCCTTTATCTCTCCTGCGATTATTGCGAAGTTCGGTTACATAGCAGTACCGAGCGGCGTCTTGATCCCCTTCTACTTCTCCCACTCCATTATCCGTTGGGAACTTCATCTTCAGGCACCATGGGGCGAGGACGATTTGGAAGTCGGACAAGGCTGGTCTTCCCAAAAAGCCATTGTAGGCCAAGTGGTTGTCTATTAGCACGAATGTTTGTTTCCGAACGGCGGAGCGGGGATGACTTCCCAATTCAACAAAGAGATCCAATTGTCCGAGGGGCATCTTTGCTTCTCCAGCGAAACCATGTAGCGGTTTGTTGCAGGGAGACACGTCCTTCATTGACAGCTTCATTTTTTCGAAAGCATGCTTGAATAGAATATTCACTGAGCTTCCAGTGTCTACTAGGATTCGAAAAACTTCAGCTGGGACGAACCAGGCAGAGATGACCATAGGATCCATATGAGGGTATTGCCTTCCTTCTAGGTCGCGCCCACTGAATGTGATGTCATTATTTTCCCTCCGCTTAGGGTGGCGTTCTTCCATAACAGAATTGATGCAGTCTCCCTCGCTTCTGAGTGAGTTTCCATATCTTTCCATTTCTGCCCTGCTCTTGTCGGCGATGTGTGGCCCTCTAGATATTGTACGGACCACTATCTTCTCTTGGCTGGAACCGCTGGTGTTGCGATTTCCTCCGCTTGTCTCTGGGTGGAGCTGCCCTGGGTTTTTCTTGGCGGGAGCTGGAGTCCTATCCTGGCCCTTTACATAGCGTTCCAGCCTCCTTCTCCTGATATGTTCTTCAATTAGGTCTCGGAGATGGCGACATTCATTGGTATCGTGCCCATGAGACTCGTGGAAACGACAGAATTTTCCGGACTGGATTGCGCGATCTGACTCTTTCTTGTACGGGGGGCGCTTGTATGTAAGTTCGTCCTGGGTGGCCAGGAAGATGTTCTCGAATGTTTCATTCAAGGGAGTGTAAGCGTCAAATCTCGGTCCTGGTCGGTACAAGCGCTTTTCTCCCTTCTTGCCCCCTGCATTGTCTGTGGAGTTGTTTCTCCGAATGTCCTTCGCTGCGGCGGGGGCGTTTCCATGAGCCTTCTTAGCCTGTGGTCCTATCTGCCTTTCAGTGGCAGCCTCTTCGAGTCTCATGTACTTCCCAGCTTCATGGAAGAAATCGGGCAAGGTAGCTGGTTTTTCTTTAGTTAGTCTTTTAGCAAACTTGGTATCTGGGTGCACACCACTACAGAGGGCCATTAGGGTGAGTTTCTCATCGGCATCTTGGACTGCGGCCGCTGCGGCGTTGAACCGGGTTAGATATTGTTGCAGTGTCTCTCCGGATTTTTGTTTGACAGTAGATAGAGAATAAGCATCCTTGGGTTGTTCCACATGAATGCGGAACTGGCTAATGAACTTTTCTTTCAACATCTCCCATGAGTTGATAGATCCTTGGGGTAGATGGCAGAACCAGGAGGTAGCTGGGTCTGCTAGGAATAGCGTAAAGCATTTACACAACACTCCTTCCATTGCTCCCTCATGAGCATATGCTGTGTGTATCTATGCAAGTGTACAATGGGGTCGGAAGTTCCCTTGTACGGTTCCATGGTCGGCATTTTCCATTCTCGAGGGGCGATGGTGGTTTCGATGTCGCGGGTGAAAGGGCTGGTTACCCTAGCGCCTATCCCTCGATCCCTTTGCTCCCGTCGGACGCATTTCCTGAATAATCGTGCCATTCTTTCATCAGAATTTGGAGCGGACAAAAATGAGCTTGGTTCTTCCCTGCGGGATCGATCTCGTCCAGATGACCTGTAGGGATGGTATAGTCTATCACTTCTGACATTATCCAATGGCTGCCTTTGGCTGCTCGGATGCATGCTAGGACCAGCTACAGCTGGCCCCTGCCTTGATCTTCCCCTGGGGGGTTCTGTTTCGAGCATTTCCATGGGGTCAACTTCGGGCTGGGTTCTAGCTCGGCTCCGTTCAGCGGGGTTTCCATGATTAGGCGGCATGACTGGCTCAGCTACATCCGACCCTCGCCTGGTGCCTCCTACATTGGGTTCGGTTCCAAGCGCTTCCTCGAGTCGGAGTTCGGGCTGAGTCCGGGCGCGGCCCCTATCATTGTTGTTCCTGTTGATAGCTTCCTCGAAGAGGGAAGACCTTTATTGTCTCCGAGATCCTCCAGATTGAGACTCACCCCATGATTCAGTGTTGCGGTTGGATTCTTCGGCATCCCTTAAGCGTGACATGAGTTGGTCCACCAATGCTTCTTGTTGGGAGATGAAGCGGTTAGTCACTTCAACCACAACCCTGTCTAGGTCTGCCCTAGTAATTGCTGCCGGTTGTTCTGTGGCAGAGGCTGTCGGGTTTGTCTGATCCTCGTTCGGTACTGCTGTTGGAATGGGATGATTCTCTTGATCTGTGATTACTGGATCCGGAATGCTGCTAGTTGTGATGTTCTTTCCCTTATTAGCGTCTTTTCTCGGCCTGGAAGTCATGTTTCCTAGGCAATGAAGGGTGCTATTTGGGAAAGAAGGTTGAATGAGGGAAGCTGAAGCTTCGAGTTCCAAGTTTCTCAGTGAAAGCACCAAAAATGTTTGCACAAAAAATGGACAAACACCTCAAAGTCGTATGATTTGGTTGATTTTACGTTGTTCTTAGCGGTTTGGGTGATTTATGCAAATATATAAAAAAAAGGAGCTAAACTGAAAAAAGACACGCAGATTTATAGTGGTTCGGCCAGAACGTGCCTACGTCCACTTTATATGTTATTCTCTCTTTTCTTTCAGATTACAAGTACAAAGCTTTGTATACAAGTATGTGAAAGTTGTTTGAAAGTTCCTTCCGTGCTTGAACTCTCAAACTTGTCTGCCATTGTTGTACCCCTGCCCTCTATTTATAGAGTGAGGCTGGGGGCAGGGGTCTTGAATGTATATAGCTGCTGGTGGGCCTGGGATGAAGCAATCTGGCCTGGCACATCTGGTTCGGCGGAGCTTGGTTCGGTCGTGGTTGGAGTGGCTTTGGTCCGGTGGTGAGATGAAGGGGAGTTGGTCCGGCATTATTGGACTTGGGGTTTGGTCCGGCAATTGGTTGATCCGGTGGTGAGATGGAAGTGAGGTTGGTTAGGCCATGCTTTGACTCGGTGGGGAGTCGTTCGGTGATGGGTGGCTCGGCAGTGAGTTGGTTCGGTATTGGAAGGGGATGGCCTGGTTCGGTATTGAGTTGGTTTGGTGGTGTATTGGTTCGGTCATGAAGTGGTTCGGTAGTAGAGGAGAAACACTTGGTTCGGCCTATAGGGAGAGGAGCTTGGTTCGGTGTGGCTGATTCGGTGGGTTGATGGTCCGGATGGGAGATGGGGTTGGACCGGTGATACCCTGGTTCGGCTAGGGATGGATTTGGATCGGTGGTGAAAATTCGTCCAACAATATGCATTAACTCTTAAGTTGATTAAGTAAGAATAATTAATGATTGAAATTAATTAAACTAGTAATTATAGTGTAAAAGTAGTAATTAAAGTTAATTAGTAAATTAATTAACTAATATGTGATTTAGAACTATAGATTAGATTTTTAAATTAATAATGGTTAATTAACTTATAATTAATAATTAATATAAGTTGATTATGTTAGAAGAAAATAATTGAATAATTATTAATGAAGTTCATTAACCAGATTATGTTATAATTAATTAATATGATTGATTTTTTAATAAATTAATTAGAATATGTTTTAATAATCCAATAGTTTAAATGAAATTATTTATTGAAAAGTAATTAAGAAATTAATTACTTATTAATTATGTAAATTGATTTGAGTTAATTAATTTAATTAACTGATATTTTGGAATTAAATTACTTAGAGAAGTAATTGAAGGATAATTATGGGATGTAATTAATTGGGTGATGTTGTTAATAGGAGTAATTGGAATATAATTACTTAAAATTAATCAAGGGATTAATTAAGCTTGTTATTGAGAAGTAATTAATTATGAATGATTAATTACTAATTTGTTATTAATCAAGAGGATTAATTTTTGTAATCTGAAGATTTGTATTCTTAATATAATTAACAAATGAAATGTAATTAAGAAATTGATTTATTTGAGAATAATAAATCAAAAAGATAATTAAATGGAAATAAATCGATATAAATGTAATTAATGGATTTATTCTATTAATTTCTGTAAATAAATTAAAGGAAATTTCTGGAATGCAGTAAAGGATATTTAAATCAAAGATGATTAATTTGAATATATAAGTAATTGATGATAAGATTTAAATTAAGTAAATTAATATTAATTAATTTTTGAAATCATTTGATGATTTGGTATGTGTAATTACTTAGTGTAATTAATGGAGCATAATTACTCAGAATAGTAATTGGATGATCATTACTTGATGAAGTTAATACAAGATGATTTGTAAGTGAAGTAATTTGAGTAATTTATTTTGTATTTAATCAAAGGATTTATTTATGGAAATAATTAATCATGGAATGATTAATTTGTTAATAGGTAATTAAGGATAGTTAATTACTGGTTTGTTATTAATCAAGGGGTGATTAATAATTGAGTTTAAGTAAATATTAATCACTTAATTAATTTAAATACGTAATTTAATATAAATTGGAGATCATTAATTAATATAATTAATGATGTAATTAAGAATTGTAAATTAAGGAATAATTAATGGGTAAGTAATTAAATGTTAATCTACTATGAATGATTCAGAATAATTCATTTTAGAAATTAATTAAAGACTAAATTACTTCTTGTAATCAGAGAATGGTTAATTAATTTGATTTATAATTAATTAATGATTGTGAGAGCAGGATTTATGAAATGAGTAATTAATTTAAATTAATTAAAGATGGAAGTAATTAATTTAATTCATTTTAAATTAATTATAGCTCGTGTTTCATAAATCATTGCTTATGGATGATATGGATATTTTATTGATTGATTGTGGGTTCAGGAATGAGATAGATAATGTCTATGTGATATGGATATATGTTTTAAGTATGATAATATTTATTTATCTGCTTGGATGATGATACTAGTTATCTGTTTATGATGATGATGTGATTATCTATTATGAGATGTGAATTATCTATCTGTGCATATTGATAATATTGAATTCACTGTTAAGACTAAATAGACAACTTGGCCTTAAAAGACACGTTTTGGATTTCGATGAGACCGGGATCGGTTTTCCTTATTTGGAATATTCGAAAACCACATCGTTTCTAAATTAACGATAGGTCAAGAATCTGAAGTGAAGATGAAGGTTCTGAATGCAAGGATTATCGTCGTTAACTCTGAGGGTGATTCCAAAATGAGTGTAACGAGATGATGCCTTCGGTTTCGTTCGAACCCGTAACGAACTTGTATGGATTGAATGCTTTCAACACATCGTCAGGCAGACGATGAGCATTCTAGGAAATATGTTCAATAAAGGTAATCGTAACCTCAAGCCTCATCAACCGGGAATGGCTAAAACAGGGGAGGTGCAGCAAGGTTAGGTGGGTCATCCCCAAGCAGGACAAGGATATTCCCCTGTCTAGATGTCCCTTTTTATTCGGCTTAGTGGGCAGTTGGTCTGCAGCCAACTGCGGGGTTTATCTTGTTCGGGACTGTTCAGTAAGGAATGGTTCCAGCCTTGTGTTGCAGGGGATGAAGGGAGTAATCCTCGGTACGTTGATCTAGGCCACGTACTGTGACGGGCGGTACCCCAGTAGCCCTGCCATTGTATGGAATCCATAATCCAATAAGTACCAACGGTTTTGATTGTATTACCCACTTTTGTGGCTAGTAGCTGGAATTTAATCATGTAACAATTTCGGCTATTTTCTATTTACTTGAAAACCCTAGACCTATTATAATATCACTGGATTTCCTATCAAATGTTTTGGTTAGCGTAAGGTAAAAACTTTTCCATGTTTATGTGTGGGAAGTCTTACGTGATACCTTTTGTTTTCAAAGGATTTTTCAAAATTAAGCAACTTTAACCTGTTACTCATACCAGACCCATGTCTGACCCGAAGTTTATATTTTGTTTTTCATAAACTCTCGGGTACCCAAATTTTTACGGCTAGCCAAGGGATTCAGGTTTAGCTTTGACGAATTCTGGAGGAGCAATGGTGCAGGAGGCTTCAGCGTTATAGATATATATATAGTTCCGCTGTGTGGTATCTCTGTGATGTATTGTGTATTGAGTTGTATAATTAGACAGGTGTTTATAACTGTCTAGTATGTGATGTACTATATGTATCACTCTGATTGATGTTATATACTATGTAAATACTTATGTGATTAATATATTTTATTCGTTCCGCTGTGAGATTCTGATGTTGTTGTTCTTTCTTCTCTATCTTTTCTATTTTCTCACCCTTTTCTTTCTTATTAACGATGCTACTTCCTGGGCGTAGGAAGTGGGGTCGTTACAGTGGTATCAGAGCGCTAGGTTGAGTGAATACCTAGGCTCTTGAGTGATTTCTTTCCTGAGAGAGCGTATTTGTAATTTTATTATATATATATATATATATATATATATATATATATATATATATATATATTCTATCTATATGTTGGATTACCTGTTCGGTTTTTCTAACATAAGTATAAGGGTAAATTGAGTAGTGGTGTGTGTAACACGACTACGTGTGGTTGGAAGTATATTTGACGAGACTGTAGACCTAATGCTGTCTCAAGTAAATTTGTGATGTGAGGATTTCACCTAATCTCTGGAGGGAAACTGTTAAGATTTGGAGTCCATTTTTGTTGTACAAGATTGGATGAGTAGAATTTGGATTGTGTGAGTTAAGCAGAAGCTAGAATATTATCTTGGTAACTCAAGAAGTAGTGGTTGTGTGTTGGAATGCAGTAACGGTGGATTGTTTCCGTAGAAGTTCTCAAAGATCTTTGGATAAGGAAGTGTGTCTGCATCAGTTCTGAGGTTGAGTTCAGTTGAATGTTGTGTTTGGCATTTAGGCCTGAGTTTTCCGAGGAATTTTGGATTAAGAATTTTTTTTTTGGCATCAGTAGCAGTGTTGCAGCTCAGATTGTTCTGTCGGCACACGAGGAAGTCATTTGTCAGCAGTTCTCTAGAGGTGAAGTCCAGAACCAGTTTTGTGAATCCATGTCTTCAATGGATTGGCTGGAATAAGCTTAAGCTGTTCAGATAGGTAAGGAGGGAGCAGTTTTCTTTGGATGTTAGCCTGGGTTGATCGCAAAAGTGACTTGCGATAGTTGAGTATTCTCTGGGATGGCAGGAATACTTTTGGATATCTTTGAAGAGGTCGGTTGTTTGCCTTAGCATCTGAGGAGTTGAGTTTGGTATCGACTGATTTCAGAAGTAATACCGATGGTTCAGCTTAGTAATAGAATGGTTTCTAGAGTGAGAAATTAGTAAAGCGACTCAAGTTTTGGAGGAATTTCTGAGTTTTATTTTGGGTCTGTTGAATCATATTTTTGTAATGTGTGGTCCAGTTTGTGCTTATGTGTATCATCAGTATTTTCATCTATCCTAGATCAGAGTTGTGCAGCGGAAGCAGTTGGGAGTGCATCTGTTTTTCTTTTCTGAAAAAGAGAAGTTGTTTTCTACTGAGGATAGAAAAGGTTGAGTCCTTGATTCCGAGAAAATTATTCTACTGGATTGTTTTTTGGATTCAGATTGTTTTAGGAGTTATCAGCGAAGGTTGAGCTGATCAGTAGGGTTGAAGGCAGCTCTGGATCATCAAAGGAATTTGGGAGTCGAAGATTTCATGTATGAATTTTCTCTGATTCAAAGGAGTTCTATAGATTAGTAGTATAAACTGTTTGGATTCTATAGATCGAGTATTCCGGTGTTATACTGGGAAACTCTAGGGAGCTCTATCCAGAATTTTGTCTGGATAGTTAGCTTTGTTGATTGAGTAGATTGGTTGTGATGATTGTTAGCATAAGATTGATATATGCTTATGGTTTAAAATTAATTAAAATCTTAAATATATTATTAAATTACCTTTGCTTTTAAATTTCGGGGACGAAATTCTTTTAAGGGGGGAGGAATGTGACGACCCAGAATTTTCTAGCAATATGAATTTAATAATATGCATTAAATATTAAATTGATTTGATATATTTTTATTAATTAAATCTGAATTGATACTTTTCTTTAATAAATATCTAATTGGTAAATTTTATTTGTTAAGATTAATTGAATTTTTTTCTATTTATGTATGTATATATTTGTATACATTGTAAATAGATGAAATTTTGTTTTAAAGTTTAACTAATAAATTATGTTTTAAATACTAATATATATTTTAGTGAATTGGAAAATGTGTTTTATTTAATATAAACTTTTCAAAGCTAAATAAATAAATAAATATGTGATTTTAAATACATAAGATAAATGTTTAAATAGATTAAAACTTATTTTAACTTAAGTTTAAAATTAACATTTATTAACAAAAAGGTTTGTTTTCTTTTCTTTTAGTATAACTTGATTAAAACATGGATTTAAACAATATATATGAGTCTTTAATATACTTTTATCAATAAATACATTAACATACATTCATAAATATGTAGTTTATAATAAAAAGATGATTTAATTTATTTATTATTTCAAATTGATAAATGAGTTACTTTTAAATAATATAAATAAATAAAAAAATACAAGCCTACAAAATAAATTGGTTAAATCATAATAGCATAATAACTATAAAGTTCAATTAGTTTTCAAAACAACAAAATAAAAATGCTAACATTCACATACTTTTCAAATGTAATAATAAGTCAACGATTAAAACTAGAAACAAAGAATTTTCAAAGTATAAACCAATATGACCAAACTGCAACCTGTATAATATGTTTAAAATATCAAGAACAAAAGAAAAATGTCTAGAAATAAATGACAGTAATAAAAATACATGTTATACAAACAAGTGAAATCATATGCAGGCCGTAGTAAACAAAACAAAGCTGCAATATCTTTACACAAACAAAATGAAGATATAAAGATATATAAGTGTGCAGGCCAAATTGAATGAACAAATGACAGTAACAAAAATAAACCATATATATGTGAAGCTTGCATAGGAAGACATGGTTAAATATCTTAAGCTAACAAACAAAAACTAATTAATGTAAAAATCTTTTAGTACACTAAGTATACATATCAGCCTCCAATTTAATAAAATATTACTGGTAAGAAAATCTGTACAAACAAGATTATATCCTATATTGTCACTATTTCATGAGACATAATAATAAACCTGTCTGCAACTTTTTGATATATATATATATCTCTGCCTTTTTCATTTTAAATTCGAAAGTTAAGCTAAGAATCTGAATAAAAACCTATTTCAACTCAACAAAGCTTCTACTTGATCATCTCAGCATCATAGTGTCTTTAATTTGAAAGTTTAGTCTTCAAAGGTTTCACAGTTTCAAGCTTCTTCACAATTAAAACCTGAGACTCTGTGTTCATCAATCCAAGTGAGTAACACTTTTCAGATTTTTTAAGTTTAAATTCTGATGCATGCCTATATTTGAATGCTTAAATAAATTGTGCGAACATTTATATATTCATTCTTTTTCTCTGGATATTTGTGAGTTATAATTCTTCATATCTAAAGCCTGCAAAATCAAACTGTTTTCCTTATAAACTTGTTGTGTTTTCTATTTGCTGTGAGTAGTATTTTTGTTAAACTCAAATATAAAAATGGTTGCTCTATTTATTTCTGAAATAAGTTTGTATGTGTACATGTTTGAGAGTATCTCAGTGTATGTTTGGATGTGTGATGCATTTGGGTATGTGATGCATATATAATACCTGAAGAAACACCTCTGTTCTAAAAAATTTCAAACCCATATTAGTTAAAAATCCCTACTGCTTGATCCATTTATTTTTATGACTTAGGATCAAAACAAGAGTTAATTGTTAGGTTACAAAAGAGATGTTAAAAATTGATTTAAGCTAAACAAAATTTAAACTTGCTCTGGAAAGATAATAAGGACAGTGAAACTCAAGTTTCGATAAAACCCAAACTTTATAATTACTTAGTTCAGGTATATAAACTAAAACACTAAACAAAAACATGATTTTTAAGGCCTGAATCAGAATTTTTAGATAAAGCTTGGAGGAGAAGTTTGTGTCTTTTTGTTCGGAGCTTTTTATGTCGCCGTGGACGATCAACTCGACCTGGTGGTTTGAAATTCGGTCTGGAGGTGGAGGACTGTGCCGTGGAGCTGGGAAAAATGGGGGATGGCGGCGCAAATGGAGGAGGAAGCATCGGTATGAGTTTCAAGTTTTGAAACCTAATTTTACTGCACTTTGAGTTTGGGATCACCGCGGTTAGCATAGGCGTGCGAGTGGTGCGTGGATTTGTGGAAGGGTAGAGGGAAGACAGTCGAAGTTGTAGCCGGAGTTTGGTGGCCTCCGGTGGTGGGGGCACCGTGCGCGTGCCGTTGACAGGTATGGAGGGGTGAGTGGGTTAGTGTTTTCCAGGTTTTGTGTTGTGTTCCTCTATTTGTTTTGCGCGCATAGAATAACTCGAAGCTGACTACGGGTTTTCTCGGGGGAAACACGCGTATTACTCGAAGAGAACGGGGGGGGGGGGGGGGTGCTCGGGTTTTAGTGTACAGGTTTGTAAACCTGGAACTGTTTTTTTTACAATTTTAACTGATTTTGAACTTTTGTTTTAAAATTTGAAATCAAAGCTAAAAGCTAGTGCTAAAATAAAGTTTAAATAATGGATTTAAGTTTGTTTTGAATATAGTTGGAAATAGTAAGTTTTCAAAATTTAAATTATTCTAATATCTTAAAAGTGTTTAAAAATTAAAGTATTTTCAACTAGAGTAAGTTCAAATAAAAATTTAAAGATGTTAAGGAAAGAAAAATAAAATAGGAATTAGGACTTGGACATGAAATTCCAGATTTGTAATAAAATAAAGTATTATAATTTAAATTTATTCAAATGAGTTTTAATTGTAATCAAACATGTGAGTTGGCAAAGGGGTTTTGAAAATATAATAAATTAGTTATAAAACTTTATTAAGAATAAATTGGTTTTTAATTAGAAAGTAAATTAAAATAAATGTTTTAAACATATTGGAATTTTACTTTAAGTTTTAAAATTTTTATATGCATTAACTCTTAAGTTGATTAAGTAAGAATAATTAATGATTGAAATTAATTAAACTAGTAATTATAGTGTAAAAGTAGTAATTAAAGTTAATTAATAAATTAATTAACTAATATGTGATTTAGAACTATAGATTAGATTTTTAAATTAATAATGGTTAATTAACTTATAATTAATAATTAATATAAGTTGATTATGTTAGAAGAAAATAATTAAATAATTATTAATGAAGTTCATTAACCAGATTATGTTATAATTAATTAATATGATTGATTTTTTAATAAATTAATTAGATTAATTAATTCAATAGTTTAAATGAAATTATTTATTGAAAAGTAATTAAGAAATTAATTACTTATTAATTATGTAAATTGATTTGAGTTAATTAATTTAGTTTAATTAACTGATATTTTGGAAATAAATTACTTAGAGAAGTAATTGAAGGATAATTACGTGATGTAATTAATTGGGTGATGTTGTTAATAGGAGTAATTGGAATATAATTACTTAAAATTAATCAAGGGATTAATTAAGCTTGTTATTGAGAAGTAATTGATTACGAATGATTAATTACTAATTTGTTATTAATCAAGAGGATTAATTTTTGTAATCTGAAGATTTGTATTCTTAATATAATTAACAAATGAAATGTAATTAAGAAATTGATTTATTTGAGAATAATAAATCAACAAGATAATTAAATGGAAATAAATCAATATAAATGTAATTAATGGATTTATTCAAGATTAATTTCTGTAAATAAATTAAAGGAAATTTCTAGAATGCAGTAAAGGATATTTATATCAAAGATGATTAATTTGAATATAGAAGTAATTGATGATAAGATTTAAATTAAGTAAATTAATATTAATTAATTTTAGAAATCATTTGATGATTTGGTATGTGTAATTACTTAGTGTAATTAATGGAGCATAATTACTCAGAATAGTAATTGGATGATCATTACTTGATGAAGTTAATACAAGATGATTTGTAAGTGAAGTAATTTGAGTAATTTCTTTTGTAATTAATCAAAGGATTTTTTTATGGAAATAATTAATCATGGAATGATTAATTTGTTAATAGGTAATTAAGGATAGTTAATTACTGGTTTGTTATTAATCAAAGGGTGATTAATAATTGAGTTTATGTAAAGATTAATCACTTAATTAATTTAAATACGTAATTTAATATAAATTGGAGATCATTAATTAATATAATTAATGTTGTAATTAAGAATTGTAAATTAAGGAATAATTAATGGGTAAGTAATTAAATGTTAATCTACTATGAATGATTTAGAAAAATTCATTTTAGAAATTAATTAAAGACTAAATTACTTCTTGTAATTAGAGAATGGTTAATTAATTTGATTTATAATTAATTAATGATTGTGAGAGCAGGATTTATGAAATGAGTAATTAATTTAAATTAATTAAAGATGGAAGTAATTAATTTAATTCATTTTAAATTAATTATAGCTTGTGTTTCATAAATCATTGCTTATGGATGATATGGATATTTCATTGATTGATTGTGATCTCAGGAATGAGATAGATAATGTCTATGTGATATGGATGTATGTTTTAAGTATGATAATATTTAATTATCTGCTTGGATGATAATATTAGTTATCTGTTTATGATGATGATGTGATTATCTATTATGAGATGTGAATTATCTATCTGTGCATATTGATAATATTGAATTCACTGTTAAGACTAAATAGACACTTGGCCTTAAAAGACACGTTTTGGATTTCGATGAGACCGGGATCGGTTTTCCTTATTTGGAATATCCGAAAACCACATCGTTTCCAAATTAACGATAGGTCAAGAATCTGAAGTGAAGATGAAGGTTCTGAATGCAAGGATTATCGTCGTTAACTCTGAGGGTGATTCCAAAATGAGTGTAACGAGATGATGCCTTCGGTTTCGTTCGAACCCGAAACGAACTTGTATGGATTGAATGCTTTCAACACATCGTCAGGCGGACGATGAGCATTCTAAGAAATATGTTCAATAAAGGTAATCGTAACCTCAAGCCTCATCAACCGGGAATGGCTAAAACAAGGGAGGTGCAGCAAGGTTAGGTGGGTCATGCCCAAGCAGGACAAGGATATTCCCCTGTCTAGATGTCCCTTTTTATTCGGCTTAGTGGGCAGTTGGTCTGCAGCCAACTGCGGGGTTTATCTTGTTCGGGACTGTTCAGTAAGGAATGGTTCCAGCCTTGTGTTGCAGGGGATGAAGGGAGTAATCCTCGGTACGTTGATCTAGGCCACGTACTGTGACGGGCGGTACCTTAGTAGCCCTGCCATTGTATGGAATCCATAATCCAATAAGTACCAACGGTTTTGATTGTATTACCCACTTTTGTGGCTAGTAGCTGGAATTTAATCATGTAACAATTTCGGCTATTTTCTATTTACTTGAAAACCCTAGACCCATTATAATATCACTGGATTTCCTATCAAATGTTTTGGTTAGCGTAAGGTAAAAACTTTTCCATGTTTATGTGTGGGAAGTCTTACGTGATACCTTTTGTTTTCAAAGGATTTTTCAAAATTAAGCAACTTTAACCTGTTACTCATACCAGACCCATGTCTGACCCGAAGTTTATATTTTGTTTTTCATAAACTCTCGGGTACCCAAATTTTTACGGTAGCCAAGGGATTCAGGTTTAGCTTTGACGAATTCTTGAGGAGCAATGGAGCAGGAGGCTTCAGCGTTATAGATATATATATAGTTCCGCTATGTGGTATCTCTGTGATGTATTGTGTATTGAGTTGTATAACTAGGCAGGTGTTTATAACTGTCTAGTATGTGATGTACTATATGTATCACTCTGATTGATGTTATATACTATGTAAATACTTATGTGATTAATATATTTTATTCGTTCCGCTGTGAGATTCTGATGTTGTTGTTCTTTCTTCTCTATCTTTTCTATTTTCTCACCCTTTTCTTTCTTATTAACGATGCTACTTCCTGGGCGTAGGAAGTGGGGTCGTTATAGAAAATTTCGTCCCCGAAATTCGCTAGATAGAGAGACAACAAAGAACAGAATGTGTTATCAGTTAAAACTGAATATCTATTCTGCATTTGGCTTACCGAATCAGAATATCATCAATAATTATGAGAACGAACTCATTCAATACTATACAAGATACTCGGGTCACCAGATCTACGAAATAAGCTGGGGCATCGGTTAGTTCGAAGGGATAACTAATTGTCGTACAATATATCTGGACCAAACAGAACAAACAATGGATACTTAATTGAGGTTGGAATATCCAAAGTATACACTAACTTGTCCCTCTCCGGACTTGGTTCCTCAAAGAATAAACAAGAAGATACAACTTAATTCAGTTTCATTATTAACCAATCTATTCCAATTAAAATTTCAATTTCATTAAAGTTAAAACGAAAAGTTGATAGAAACTGATGATTAGAATAAGAATTTAGAATCTTTTCTACAACGTAAACCAAGATTCGCAGGGCCACCATCACACTAAAGCCTCTTTCCAGAGCTGTCATGAAGCAATCAAAGAATTTGAAATCGGATGATGATCAAAAGAGATTGAGGGAAAAAGTTGTTCCTTGTTGCTACAGGGTATCGACCATTTATAGTGATACTCCCTTGTCCCCTATCTCATCATTTTCTTGCACTCATATCACTATCAGCGGATAGTAAGAGAATTTACTGAGGCACACAGATGGATATTTTAGGGATATACTTATTCTAGGGTATTTGTAACCCTATCTCTAATGAGTTACCTAATGTGTTATACTCTTGATGATAAATTTCTTACTCAACCTTCAGCTCTGATACCAAATGTAATGACCCTAACTCGACCGTTGAAAACCGGCACCGAATGCATCACCCATATTTAAATGCCACAAATTCAAACATCGAATCTGGTTCATCGGAGCTTATAACAAATTAAGTACACCAACACAACGAAAGAAAAACAATATTTATATTGATATACAACATCGATACAACACATTGATACAATTGATATCAACATCGGAGATAAAAGATAACAGTGGAAGAAATAACTCCAACATGATCTCCAAGGGAAAGAGTGAATCCATAAGATGCAACTCTAATGCCAAAGCTCAAAAGATTGCAATCCAAAACTCGAAACATCATCACGTTGAAATTAATAAAAATAGGAAACTGATGAACCAAATGCAATTGCCAAATCCAAAGGCTCCAAACATATCGAATCTACATCTATTATCCGACTATTTGAAAAATCTAACCCTAGACTGTTCTTGTGGAAAATTATGGGCACCCAGAGTTTAGAAAGGGAACTATAAACTCTAGGTCAGTCATGGGGCTGGTGTGATCAAACAAAAACAGTTTATATCTTGAATAAAACAACAAAAGAATTTAAATTTTCAAATTTGCAATGATTTTTGGAAAATGAAACTACCATAAGGCCTCCCCGTACATACACAATGCAAGCGCAAATTGGAGGAGATTTCCCCTTATGATAGTCAAACATACTTGATACATGAATCCTTTTAATATTATTATTAGTGCATAGTGGAAAACATTTGCAATAATCTTACCTAGAATACGTACCATTATAGTATGCCTACTATAGCTACCATGTTAAATGGCAGGTTCTACAACTAAAACCGTTAAAAGTGCGTATTGGTGATTGGATTTCCAATAAATGGTCGGGCTAAGGAACTTCCTGGGCCACATGGGTACGCCTCTAGAGGGACGCCCTGAAAGCCTAACCGGATCTCTGCCAATATATGGGTTACCTCTGTAACTAGGTAACGAGTATGCCATCCTCCGGTCGTTACCGACCTTTATCCGAGGATCCTCAACACCAACAACCACAAAGTAATAAATTTGCAGTAACCATATAGGTTAAATATCTGGGCTCCATACATGATACCACTTCTTTCCAGAGGGAAATGGACATACCCTCAAGGGACGCTACCCCCAAATAACCTTGCTACATTCTTCCTGTTTCGACCATTCTGGGTTGTGAGGTCCCGACGAAGTCTCATCCACAAATCTACGCTTTACACAAAAGCCATGCTCCGATCAACACATGATCAGCAGCACTTCATATGCCACATTACCAAATTGGGAATGTGTCACTAGTAACCACCAACTACATAACCTCTAAGCTCATAAGTCTCAGAGAAGGGTGTTAAGCTAAGAGAATAAATCCTCCGCCACCAAATAGAAATGTATTTGATAGAAACCAGCTTTACATCTCAAAGTGTAATGTCAGACATATATTCATACAAGTCTGTTCCGGGTTCGAATAGAACTGAAGGCACTTCAAAAGAAGCCCTTGAAATCCGGGTATTCACAATCCTGATCGGATTCCTCATCACATATGGAGATCTCTATACCGACGCGACTCAGTGTAGAGACATTCGATGGGTAATCCGTTCATTCATGAGAATACCTGGTCTTCACCACCGTCTTCAAGTGCTATCCATTTACGTTGTATCATTATTCGGAATGGGTTTTATGACACAAAGTCCTCCCCCGGCTAAATCAAATAATGAGCGCTTATTTTAAAATCATATGGATATATGGGATCTTAGTTAAGCCACAACTTAAAACCCGAAAATCTTTCCTCAAATGGTCTAAACTAATTACCATTTTCATATCTTTAAACAAAAAGATTCACTTCACAAAGTTCAGCAATCTTTCACAAAGATTAATTCATAGCTTTCAAAATTATTTTCAATTCAAATCTTTTATTCGAAAGATACCCCTTTAAAATCCTCTTCAATTTGAAAATAAAGTTTACCAATTTTTCACAAAGATTAATTCATAGCTTTCAAAACTATTTTCAATTCAAATCGTTTATACAAAAGATACCCCTTTAAGATCCTCTTCAATTTGAAAATAAAGTTCACCAATTTTTCACAACGATTCATTCATAGCTTTCAAAACAATTCCATTTCAAATTTTGAAACCCCTTTCAACAAAAACTGGAGATCCTTTCTTTATTTGAAAGTTATTATTATTTGAAAACCAAGAGTTTTTGTTTCGATAAAATCCGATTTGCTCAAGTTAAAGCCTTTCAAGTACAAACTTAGATTGAATTTAAATTCTCAAAATAATACATTTAAAATTATTGGAACCAAAATTGGTCACTAACACCCTTAGAAAAATTGTGTAGAGGGAATAATGAAGAAAAAAAATTAAAACAGAGAAGAGAATATAAACTTAAATGCAGAAATTAAGAACACCAAATTTATAGTGGTTCGGCGTAACTGCCTACATCCATTTTGAAGTTGATTTCCATTGATTTCCTTGATAGTTGATTACGGATACGATCCGTTTTTTGTTACTTGAATACAATTGCAAAGTAAAAGTAATAAGTCTAGGACGAGTCTTGAAAATGGCAGAGTTTCCCCAGTGTTCTCTAGAATCTGATCCACTTTTTCTGTGTCCCTGCCCCTCGATTTATAGGCGAAGGTGGGTTGGACTTCCCTGGTGGGCCTGGTAGATGAATATCTTGGTCCAAATAGTGCTAGCTCTGCGCGTCGAACCAGGGAGGCCGAACAGTAAGATGCCGAGCCATGGCATTTATGCCGAACAATGTTCTTATGTCGAACCAAGCTGGGATGCCGAACGATATAGGCTCTCCGAACGTGCCACGCCGAACCAAGCTAGGATACCGAACGATCTAGGCTCGCCGAACGTGCCATGCCAAACCAAGCTGGGATGTCGAAAGATCTAGGCTCGCCGAACGTGCCACGCCGAACCAAGCTGGGATGTCGAGCAACCTTTAATCTCTGAATGATCTTATGCCGAGCGTCTCCCTTTGGCCGAACGGTATTTAATACCGAACGTTCCTCGATACCGAGTGCTCCTAGATGCTGGACGTTCTTCTTATGTCGAGCGCTCTTATGATGCCGAGCACACCTCTGAAATGCCGAACATCCTTGGTGCTGACTGTCTAGTTTCCTGGTCAAACTTCCAGGTAACACTTTGCCCCCAAAGTACATCATGCGATCAAACACAATGTGCTTTGAACTACGAGTTGGTGTGATGCCGAGGCTGAACGATACTCGAATGATGATCGAGATAGCCCATGCCGAAAGTTCCTCTATGCCGAGCGTATTTCGTGCTTTGATCGGTTGTACCAGTCAGAGTCATTTCGACTTCTTCTCCTATAAACCTAGTACTCTACTTCTTCTTCTCTTTTTCACTTCTTACCTGTGATTCTCCAAGAGCACGCGGCTTGCCTCCTTTAAGTTTTACTCATCCCTTCCGAGCCTCGAATCTAGCACGTCCCTTCCTTCACCTCCTTCCCGAGCTCCTATCATTCCTCTTGGTAAGAACTTTCGTAAGTTTTCACTTGAAATCACAATTTGTAGTTATACCTGAGTTCGTGAACCTTCCACAGATGATGTAGGAGGTGCGGGATTAGGGAGACGAGATGGGTCGCGATCGTGCCATGAGGATGGGACTTTTTTTGACCTTAGGCGGTTCCAAGGCGGGTGGAACGGAGAGGAGAGAAGTAGATGGTAGAGGCGCTCGAAGGTGGGAGTTAGTTAGAGATGTGTGGTAGTAGAGGTGGGATTTGGTGGTATGGGTCGGCCTTGCAATGGTTTGGCATGATCTCCCTATGCCGAACGAGGTTGAAGAGAAAAAAATCATAGGGAAGTGGGGAAAGGACGGGATGTCGATCGATATCCTGGCCGAACAGCGTTTTAGCCAAACGATATCTTGGCCGAACAGATTTTTAGCCGAACGATATCTTGGCCGAACAGTATTTTGGCCGATCGATATCTTGGCTGAATGATAACTTCCCCGTTTGGCAATTAAGCCGAACAACCTATAGACCGAACGATCATGAATGTCGAACCAAACGTGCCGAACAATGCATAGCCGAACAACATATAAATGCAGAACGAACGTGCCGAACAATGCATAGCCGAACAACATATAAATGCCGAACGAACGTGCCGAACAATGCATAGCCGAACCATACATAAATCTCGAACAAACGTGCCAAACAATGAATAGCCGAACCACACATAAATGCCGAACCAAACATGCTGAACGGTCGTAAAACAAGGACAATGACTCTAACATTCTAGCATATCGAACTGATTTGGACTAATAACCTCCTATTTCCATTAGCCATAAATCTGAACTTTACTTGACGTAATCGGATAACTTCCTCTAACGTTTTCTGAACTTGAAACTGTGATCGCCATGAGGAAGGCTTTTGGAGACGGTCAGCGATGACGGTCTTCGAAGGTGATGATTTTAAGCTTAGTTTTATATCATTAATCTTGCGACTTCCAAATTTTCAATACTTACGCACGATTGATTGCACTAGTTCACACACCACGTGGGGGGATTATTCGTGTTGTTAATTCTAACATCGATCATTTTTCAAGTATACTTCACACAGGTGCTTAGCCGAATTCACTATTTATTGGAGATGTCTAAAAAATCCAGCTCCGCCACGATTTCTGATAGGCCGGGGCCATCCTATCGACAAGAAGTCATTGATGTTTCGATTCCTTCAACCTCCCCTGCACATGATTTAGCCCCTAATGCCCTGGAGGCATCGGTTTTCTTGGACAATCCTGTCGACTCTCAAGCTTCGAAAATTCAGCGACGTCGCGCTCCGGCGGATATGCTCCATTTCATGGAATACCTTTTGACGACGTGCTGGTTCCATCGGGGCGCGGCCGTCCGCAACTGCCCAAGTCAGATATACAACGTGTAATAAATTCATGTACTGGGTCGGCAGCATGCCTCTGTTCATCTTATTTCTTAGGGATATGCTGCAGTATATTGACATCGCCCCGTCGCAACTGCATCCAAATGATCATGCCTTCATCTATGGCACCTATATGCTCTTCATGACCGTCTACTCCAGGCCCCCAACTCCTGGCGATATCAGATACATATACATGGTCAAGAAGCGAGGAGATTGTCCCTCTTACACGTTCCTAGAGCCACATCGGAAATGTCAAATCTTAACCGGGGGGTGGAGCAGCAAATTTTCCCTGTACAAACAGGAATGGTTCTACGTGCGTTGCCCCCCGGGTTTTGCGTGGAGATGGGTCGAAGGAAGTAAGCCCCTTCTTTGGATCGCTATTTATGCTTAGACAAAGTCATACCTTCTCTAATTCTTTTTTCATCTTCTCAGGTACCATCCCACGCCCTGACGGTCGCAGGTATTCTGAAGCCGTTGAGGCCATTAGAGCTCTTCCTATCGAGGAATGGGACATCCAAACCCTCATTTCAAACGAGTCATTATCAAGAATCGGATTGTTAGCAGGAGGCCTCCGGATTAGCCTTTCTGAGGGCGTCTCGATTCCCAAGTCTGTATCTGGTAAAGGGAAGAAGTTAGCTAAATCATCATCACGCCACACCCCCGATGCACATGAGGAGGGGGGAATCAAAGAGAGTGAAGCTCCCGAAACACAAGGTGAGAATGTGGGTCCTACTCATTATCCGCTGGTCGACGTGCATGACATTGAAACGTCATCTTCCCCTTCGAAAGGGAAAAAGAAGTTGGCATATAAGATAAGGAAGGAGAAGGTTGGCGGAACTTCCAAAGTTACGCTCATCCCGACAGAGAAAGAGGCTTCTTCACAGCATATGGAAAGTTCTTTAAAGGGCCTGTCGAATCTCTCCATCCCCGATGATGTACTCAACTACGATTTTGGCGATAAGGAGGCATTCAAGTTCCACTCGCCCATCAGAGGCGATGTGGGCATTCCCACCCAAATTCAGGGAGAGAAAACCCCTGTTAGCAAGGCTACTAGTCCGTGCGGGGAAACACTAGGCCACACACGAACACTTGCACTTCAATTCACGCTTAGCTTTTCATCGTCACGCCTCTTTTTTCCAATTCGCTGTTATTTGAATTTTGTGCAGGTGACATGGGGCGCTCACACGGATTCGATCGTCTCCGTGGTTCTTCTATTTTTCATCCGTCTGGACGGGACTCTAGTACGTCGAGATGGAGATGGCCATGGCGATAAAGACTATCATTCCCGGGACTCGTCATCCCGGAGGAAAACTCACTATCAGCCAAAGCACCACCAGGATACTTCTTCTCATGCGGAGCGTAGCAAGGACAAGCACGACCATAAGAGGTTGCAACCCGATGCTCCCCGGGACCAACATTCTGATTCCCCTTCCACTCGACAGTCCCGAGATTCTCACAGGAGGGGCGAACTTTCAAAGCCGTCACCCCCTGTTCCTACGACAGACCCGACAGTACCAAAGAGACTGGCTGAGCTTAAAGACAGATTTCCAAGAATCTGCTTCGATGGGCTGAAATTCCTTCCAACGATTCACCCTATTCCTGGTCATGTTAAACAGGGCGCTCTTGCCTATACGAATGACGTCTATGTTCAACATGATGCATTTATTCACCTGGTTGAGAAACTTTCAGAAGTCTCTGTGGAGCGCCAGCATGAGATCGACCGTTTGAACCTTGAGGCTATCCACGATAAGGACATCATTAAAGCCTAAGACGAAGAAATCGCCACTTACAAGGCTGAACTCGAGGTCGCCCATCGGAGCGCCAGGGATACTGCTGAGGTCGTTACCCGCTTGGAATCAACTCATAAGAAAGAGCTTGACGAGGCGGTTCAACGACGTGGGGCTTTGGCCTTAGAGAAGGACTCCGTTCAAAAGGAGAGGGATGCGTTCAGCCTTCGGGTCAAGGAACTTGAGGAGCTTCTCCGCAGAGAGAAGGAGGAGAAAATGGCGGCCCAAGAAGAGTCACAACGATACTGTGATGAGATTGTCGCCACTCGACTCTTAAAAGAAAAACTTGAGGTAGAGCTTTCCAGGGTCGAGGCGTTAAAGAGTGAGGCCCGTGAAGAGGGTAAGAGGATGGCGTCTTGGGACATCGATACCCGTCTTGAGGAAGCCAGGGAAGAAGGCAGAGAGGAGATCAAGACCGCGTTCGACCCACTTATTACCGAGTTCAATGCCCGCGTGCTCATGCATCGGGACTTAACTTTCCTAGGAGAGGGTTACCTTGAATCTTTGTTCGAGGCATGGGAGACTTTGATTCAAGTTAGGAAGGCCGAGCGCGGTGTCGAGGAGGTTGACGAGGGGGCTCTGATAAAAGAATTTCTGAAGGGAAACAAGCTTTCGGACTTGTCAGCAGCCAAGGCCCTTTATTGCAAAGGCTCCCCCTCGAAGAATGGGCAAGAAGTCGCCGCCGGTCCATCCAGGGTCGAGCCTATTGTTCATGTGCCTACCCAACCGGCCAGTCGGCCTATACTCGATCCTTTTGAGAAGCACATTGGCTATGATCCGGAAGCCCCCGGCCTGGGCGTTCATGTTTTGTCTCCTATCCCGGAGGGTGAGACCCTCCTAACGGCTGAAATCCAGCCAGAATTTGGTAGGCAACTCTTTTGTTTTATCATTCCAAGTGTTTCCCTAGAAGCGGTCGTATTCTAATACTTGCTTTTCATGATTTTGTGCAGGTCGTTCTGATCCTGAGCCTACTCCGAGGAGCGATGTCGCCAAGGAGGCGGAGGAAAAAACAGAGGAGGCTACTCATGCTGGTGAGGCTCCCGGACCAGACGCTCAGGTGATCGGAGCGCTCAACGAAGACAAGTCTGATTCTTCCTCCGGGGATTTTGAAGTAGAGGTCACGGGCGCCTCCGAGCACACATCAAAATTGAGCATGAAGGAAAGGCTCGAGAAACAGAAGAAGGAGACAGCCTAGGTCAAGGTTGAGCCCCGCGTAGTGGACCAGGACGATTCCTTGGACAAGCCGTTGAAGGTAATCCTTCCTAGCAGGTCCAAGCCCTTGGATTCCACCTACTTCTTCCATCGTTACCCCTCCATCAAGGAAGGGTTCCAAGGGTAAACGTTCTTGGGAGGGGTCATTCGGCAAGAAGCTGAAGAAGCACGATGATCATTGTTCTCGTTCAACGAGAGTCAGCTTAAATTATATAACAATTTTTTATGTAATCTTTATAGATAGACTGTCAACTCCATACTTTGGAGTGTTTGTAGTAGAAAACTTTTCTCGAATAAAGTTTAGTTTCCTTTTCTATCTTTACGAAAGATTCTTGTTATTGAGTTTTCTTTATGATTTTCATCCATGTTGTTGCATGTGACATACACTTCTTGGCTTGTCTTCATATGGCTCGGATATTCTTTGGTAGTCGTTCAATCTCCATTCTGTACTTCAGGTACTTAGAATATTTTCTAGCCCATATCCTAAGGTTTTGAAAGACTCAAGTCATTTGTGTCACCGCTTTACATTCAGGGAACTTGGAGACCCGACTTGCTTATATTCGAATCCGCGTTCTGGGGACTTGGGGATTCCGGTCGTTTATTCTTGAGTCCGCACTCTGGGGACTCGAGGATTTGATTCGTTTACGCTTGAGTCGCGCTTCGGGGACTTAGAGTACTCCAGTCCACACTCTGGGGACTTGGAGATTTTTAGTCGTTTATACTCGAGTTTGCTCTTTGGGAACTTAGAGTACTCCAGTCCGCGCTCTGGGGACTTGGAGATTTTGAATCGTTTATGAGCGTTCGCACTCTGGGAATTTAGAGTACTCCAGTCCACACTCTGGGGACTTGGAGATGTGGAGTTGTTTATACTCGGGTCCGCGCTCTGGGACTTAGAGCACTCCAATCCGCGCTCTGGGGACTTAAAGATTTTTTTAATCGTTTATACTTGAGTCCACGCTCTGGGCACTTAGAGTACTCCAGTCCGCACTCCGGAGACTTGGAGGTTTTTTAATCGTTTATACTCGAGTCCGCGCTTCGGGGACTTAGAGTACTCTAGTCCGCACTTCAAGACTTGGAGATTTCGAATCGTTTATACTTGAGTCTGCGCTCCGGGGACTTAGAGTACTCCAGTCCGCACTCCGGGGACTTGGAGGTTTTTTAATCGTTTATACTCGAGTCCGCGCTCCGGCGATTTAGAGTACTCCAGTCCGCACTCCGGGAACTTGGAGATTTTTGAATCGTTTATACTCCAGTCCGCGCTCTGGGGACTTAGAGTACTCCAGTCTACACTCCGGGGACTTGGAGGTTTTTTAATCGTTTATACTCGAGTCGGCGCTCCGGGGACTTAGAGTACTCCAGTCCGCACTTCGAGGACTTGGAGATTTTTGAATCGTTTATACTCGAGTCCGCACTACGGGGACTTAAGAGTACTCCAGTCCACACTCTGGGGACTTGGAGATTTTTGAATCGTTTATACTCGAGTCTGCGCTCTGGGGACTTAGAGTACTCCGGTCCGCACTCCGGGGACTTGGAGATTTTTGATCGTTTATATTCGAGTCCGCACTCTGGGGACTTAGAGTATTCCAGTTCGCAATTCGGAGACTTGGAGATTTTGAATTGTTTATTCTCGAGTCCGTGCTCCGGGGACTTAGAGTACTCCAGTCCGCACTCCGGGGACTTGGTATTTTTGATCGTTTATATTCGAGTCTGCTCTCTGGGGATTTAGAGTATTCCAGTCTGCACTCCGGGGACTTGGAGATTCTGAATTGTTTATACTCGAATCCACGCTCCGGGGACTTAGAGTACTCCAGTCTGCACTCTGGGGACTTAGAGATTTTTGAATCGTTTATACTCGAGTTCGCGCTCTGGGGACTTAGAGTACTCCAGTCCGCACTTCGGGGACTTGGAGGTTTTTTTAATTGTTTATACATGAGTCCGCGCTACGGGGACTTAGAGTACTCCAGTCCGCACTCCGGGGACTGGGAGATTTTTGAATCGTTTATACTCGAGTCCGCACTCCGGGGACTTAGAGTACTCCAGTTCGTACTCCGGGGACTTGGAGATTTTGAATTGTTTATACTCAAGTCCGCGCTCTGGGGGCTTAGAGTACTCCAGTCCGCACTCCGGGGACTTGGAGATTTTTGATTGTTTATATTCGAGTCTGCACTCTAGGGACGTAGAGTATTCCAGTCCGCACTCTGGGGACTTGGAGATTTTGAATTGTTTATACTTGAATCCGCGCTTCGGGGACTTAGAGTACTCCAGTCCACACTTCGGGGACTTGGAGATTTTGAATCTTTTATGAGCGTTCGTACGCCAGCCAGAATAACATAATTTTAATTGCTTGCCACAGGGCTATCATACGCAGAAACATTAGTCATTCATGAAAAAGATGGCTTCAAGCCTTTATTAATGAAAGCAAGCTGAATTGTCTTATTACATGCCAAGAACTAGAAATGAAAACGTACTAGAAATAAATGCAACTACTGCATAAAGGAAACATACTAAGTGTATTAACGCCGCAAGTGCTCGCTATTCCATGCTCGGGGGAGTGTCACACCATCGACGGTCGCCAGCTTGAAAGTTCCTTCTCCAAGCCTCCGTTCGATGACGTATGGACCTTCCCATGAGGGATTCATGTGAGATGGAGTTGGAAAGACTCGTTTCAAAACCTGATCTCCCACATCAAAGATTCTCGGTTGGACTTTTTTGTTATAATACCCGATGACTCGATGTCGGTATGTGGCCGCTCTCAAATCAACTTCTTCGCGTTTCTCATCAATGAAGTCCAATGATTCCAATAAGAGATCCTGATTCAACGCAGGATCGTAATAAGTTACCCGATGTGATGGAACTTCAAGTTCCATGGGTATGACAGCTTCCGTACCATATGCCAATGCGAATGGAGTGTGGACAGTCGCGGTTTTGTGGGTAGTTCTACAAGCCCAAAGCGCCGTCGGGAGTTCATCTACCCACTTGCCTCTAGCTTTTTCCAATAGCTTTTTCAATATGGACTTCATTATCTTGTTTATGGCATCTACCCGACCATTTGCCTTTGGATGAGTGACTGCTGCAAACCTTTTCTCAATGCCATATTTCTGACAAAATTCTTTGAACTACTTACTTTCAAATTGAGTTCCATTGTCTGTTATGATGGTCCATGGAAGGCCAAAACGGCATATGATATTTTGTACAACGAAATTAATGACTTTATTGGTGGTGATCATGGCCATAGGCTCTGCCTCTGCCCATTTGGTAAAGTAATCGACTGCAACTACTGCATATTTCGCGCCTCCTTTGGCTATGGGTAAAGAACCAATTATGTCCATTCCCCACATTGCAAATGGCCATGGACTAACCATTTGTGTGAGTTCCGTTGACGGAGCTCTCGGAATTCTTGCATATATCTGGCATTTGTCACATCTCCTTACGTATGCTGCGGCGTCCCGATTCACGGTTGGCCAATGGTATCCATAGCGGAGGATTTTCTTTGCCAATGTTTGCCTCTCAGTATGGTCACCACACTCTCCCTCATGGACTTCCTTTAGTACTCGGTTTATCTCATCATGGGCCACGCACCGGAGTAAGGGGACCGAGAATCCCCTTCGATACATTATTCCACCGTGTACTACATAACGCGAAGCCTTACGAAGGACTTGGCGTCTTTCGCTCCTCTTTTCAGGCAAATCTCCTTGTAGCAGGTACTGTTTGATTGTGGTCAACCACGATTCCTTTTCAGGTTCGGTCTCTAATATGAAATCTATCTCCATTATGTCTATACTTGGAGCATGGAGAGTCTCAAAAGGGAACAACCCCATTTGTTGTGCATCGCCAGTGCTTGTGAACTTCGCCAACGAATCAGCTTCTCTATTTTGTTCGCGTGGGACATGCGAGATGTCATAATATTCGAGACTCGCCAGTAGCTCTTGAACCCAGGCAAGGTAAGGAGCCAGTCTCTGTCCCTTTGCTTGATAGTCTCCCCGCGCCTGATATACCACCAGCTGTGAATCATAGAAGATTTCGATTGAATTCACTCCCAGTTTGATAACAAGTCTCAAGCCAATAATCAATGCTTCATATTCAGCTTCGTTATTTGTTGCTGCAAACTCAAGCTTCAAAGCGTAGCAAATCGATCGATCTTCAGGAGTTACAATGACTATACTTGCCCCCGAGCGATGGTCGTTAGATTCCCCATCGGTGTACATCTTCCATCGAACGGGGGGTATGACCCTGTGACAGCTCGGTTCATCTGGCAGAGTGAATTCAGCAATGAAGTCAGCTAGTGCTTGTCCTTGTATGGCCCTTCGCAGCAGATAGGTAATGTCGAACTCACTCAACTCAATATTCCATTTTAATATCCTTCCGGAAGTTTTCGGTCGTTGGAGTACCTGTCGCAAGGGTTGGTCGGTGTAAACACCGATTGAATGTGCCTGAAAGTAGGGACGAAGCTTGCGTGATGCAATCACCAAGCAATAAGCTAGTTTCTCGATCTTTGGATAATTCCTTTCTGCCCCCGTCAGGCATTTACCAACATAGTAAACATTGGCCTTTGAACTCGGTCTTCCTCGCGGACCAAGGCTGTGCTGATAGCATGCTAGGAGACAGCTAAGTACAAGTATAACATCTCATGGTCTACTGGTTTCGATAGTACCGGGGGACTTTCTAAGTGCCTTACCAGAGCCCGAAATGCTTCCTCACAGTCAGACGTCCATTTCGAAGTTTCTTTTTCCTTTCTTTATAAGGTCGAAGAATGGAATACACTTGTCTGTAGCTCTGGATATGAATCGACTTAGTGCAGCCACTTTTCCATTCAGACTTTGCACCTGCTTTATGGTTCTGGGTACTTGTATATCTCAGATAGCCTAGATATTCTCCACGTTATCTTCAATCCCCCGTGCGTTCACAATGAAACCCAAGAACTTTTCTGAAGCTACGCCGGATGAACACTTCAGAGGATTGATCTTCATCCCATAGTGTCTGAGTACATTGAACATCTCTGCTAAATCTCGGATGTGGTCGTTTGGCTGCCGTGACTTCACAAGCATGTCATCCACATAGACTTCTATTATTTTACCAATCTGGTCTTTGAACATTCGATTCACCAGGCGCTGATAATTTGCTCCTGCGTTCTTTAATCCAAAGGGCATTACTACATAGCAATACAGCCCGACGTTTGTGACAAAACTGGTGTGTTCTTGGTCGGGACTGTGCATTGGGATTTGATTGTGTCCAGAGTATGCATCCATAAAGGACAGCAACTCATGTCCGGCTGTAGAATCGACCAGTTGGTCGATTCTAGGTAATGGGAAGCTATCCTTCGGGCATGCTTTGTTTAAATCAGAGTAATCAACACAAGTTCTCCATTTCCCGTTTGCTTTCTTTACTAACACCGGGTTGGATACCCATTCAGGGTAAAGGGCGTCGCGGATGAACCCATTGGTTTTGAGTTTGTCTACCTTCTCTTTGAGAGCCGCGGACCTCTCTGGGTCCATGCCTCTCCTTTTCTGTTTCACAGAGACATGTCTCGGGTCTATGTTCAACATATGACTCACAATTGCAGGAGAAATCCCGCACATATCAGAATGTGTCCAAGCAAAAACATCAAGGTTCGCTCGGAGGAAATCAGTAAGGTTTTCAGCTGCCATGGGGTCTAGTTGTGATCCTATTTTAAGAACTCGTGATGGGTCGTTGCAGCTAACTGAGATGTCAACGGTCAGTTCAGCCGGTACTGCATTTGTTTCCCTGGGTTCCCCATCATCATCTCTCGGATCTATGTCTCTATGGGTCCGAGATTGTCGCCCGAGCCAAGGCTCGGTCGCTAGTTGTCAATCATTAGAATTTTGAATGCGGACAGAGCTGTCCGCAACCTTTCCTTTCTCCCTATGTTGTGCTTCTCTGAGCTCAGCCACATAGCATGCACGACCGATTTCCTGATCACCGTGTACCACTCGTACTCCTTTGTGTGTGGGAAATTTTAACGTCAAAAACCATGGGGCTAAAGCTGCCCTGAATTCTGCCAGGGCTGGACGCCCTAGAAACACGTTGTATGGGGAATCAACATCCAACACTATGAATGGTAGGATTCGCACTCTCCTGCGTTCACCTTGTCCCAGTTCAACTGGTAACTCCACGTATCCCATTGCATCAGTTGCCGTGCCATTAAAGCCATGGATTCTGGCTTTGGATGGTTTCAAATCCTTAGTCTCCAACTTCATTTGGTCGTACGCCTTTCGGAAGATGATGTTAACGGAACTTCCGCAATCAATTAGAATTCTCTTCAAGAACGCTGGCCCGATGGTCGCGGATATGACCATTGGGTCGATAGTAGGGGCCTCTACCTTACCCGCATCTCTGCTCTTGAACACGATGTCATCATTCATCGTGCGCTGCTGCTTTGCGGGAGTTCCATCCTCCACATTCGAACAACACTCATAATCCGCATGTCTCAAAGATTTAACATATCGCTCCATCTCCTGCCAATTCTTATCCACAGAGGGAGGTCCGCCAGCAATCGTGTTAATAACCAATCTACCCATTGTTCGAGAAGGTTGTTCTAGTTGGTGTGGGGCTGGCCCGCGCCCAGGGTCCGATGTCTCTTGCCTCCCTTCCTGTGGGTCTTTGACGAATTCATGTAGCTTATTCTGTCTAATTAGCTTTTCTATAGCATCATGAAGGTGTCTACACTCCTCTGTGTTGTGACCATAAGACTCGTGAAAGCGGAAATACTTCCCAGTCCGCTTCTGTTCCTCTGTCGATTCCTTCGGGCGTGGCTTTCTATACTGAAAAGTGTTGCAGGTTGATAAGTAGATGTTCTCAAGAGATGCATTCAGTGGAGTGTATTCGTTGTAGGTCGGGATCCTTGACTTCCATCTCCCTGTTTCTTTTTTCTTTCCGGGATCTCTACCTATGGATCCTTTAGACTGCCCGGGCTTGTTCTGGACGTTGGCTTGAGTCTTTCCAAGGTTATCGCTGGTTGTCTTCACGGCGATGTTACTCTTAATAGATTCCTGAACAAGCCCTGGTGCCTTGTCTTTCCTTGTCCATCGAGCTTCTTCCCTCCTTATGAACTGGTGAGCTTTCGAATAAAAATGCTCCAGTGTAGCTGGGGGCTTTCCCGCTAACCAATCTCCAAATTCAGAATCGGGATCCACTCCATGCATCACTGCCATCAAAATTGCATGGTCGTTAGGATTGCTCACTTCAGCAGCAACAACATGAAATCTCTACAAGTATGCTTTCGGTAACTCTCCTGGAGCTTGGGTCACACTTGATAAGGACATCACGTCCTTTGGACGAGTAGTGTGTATCCTAAATTGTACTGTGAATTTCATTGCTAATTCGTTGAAGCTGGATATAGATCGTGGGGAAAGTCGAGTAAACCACATGGTGGCAATTCCGGACAGAGTAATTGGGAAGCACCTACACTTGGTCGCGTCATTGGCTCTTGGAGAATCCATCATCCATCCATATCTCATCACATGTTGTCTAGGATCGGTCTTTCCTTCATAGGCTGGAATAGTGGGCATGCTGAACTTTCTTGGGTATTCAGCCTGTAAAATGGTATCCCTGAAGGGAGTATGACTCTTAGACACTCCCCAGTCTTCACTAGTTAGACCTTGGTTCTCTTTCATCAACTGCCTGACCATAGCTGTCAAATCTGGGGTTTGTATGGAAGATGGGAGGTTGGGTTCCGTTCCACGGGACCGTGCAGGTTGATGTCCCGTCCAATTTGGGTCTTGGTTTCTAGTAGATCGATCAGTGGTACCTGCATGTGCATCTTCATCCTTACGGCGTCTACGCCTAGGGGGTTCATCAGCAAAGGTCGAACTATCATCTTTAGAGTAAGGGGCAGGGCTACCTCCAGCATTCTGATGCCGCTGTTGAGTAAGCTGAGTCATGAGGTCAGCGTTGGCTTGCATTTGCTCAGTAAGTTGCCTTCTAATTTCTTTAAGTTCTCTTATCAAGTCATTGAATTCTGCTCGGGAAACAACTTTTGCTTGGTTTTGGTTGGAGGGCACTACACCTCAAATTGCTTGCTGATTGCCAGGTCCAAGTCGTTGCACACTAGCAGCTTCGTGGACATCTGCATTTTGAGAGGCTGATCTAGTTCGTGGTCTTCCCATGGTAGAGTTGTTGGCTGTAACTCTAAGTAGAATCAACAGATGCCTTACGAATGATTATGGATCTCCTTTGGGGGACTTATGCAATCCAGTAGCTAGAAAGTAGATCCTAATAGCTTGAGAATTCAATTCTCAGTGAAAGCACCAAAATTGGTCACTAACACCCTTAGAAAAATTGTGTAGAGGGAATAATGAAAATTAAAATAGAGAAGAGAATATAAACTTAAATGCAGAAAGTAAGAACACTAAATTTATAGTGGTTCCGCGTAACTGCCTACATCCACTTTGAAGTTGATTTCCATTGATTTCCTTGATAGTTGATTACAGATGCAATCCGTTTTTTGTTACTTGAATACAATTGCAAAGTAAAAGAAATAAGTCTGGGATGAGTCTTGAAAATGGCAGAGTTTCCCCAGTGTTCTCTAGAATCTGATCCATTTTTCTGTGTCCCTGCCCCTGTAACGACCCGTGAATTAATAATATTTAATAAATTGAATTAATATAATTTCAAATTTGTTGAGGAATAAATGTAGAGATTGGGTATAGTAGTTGAAATTTAGTGTTAAAATATAAATTTTATGACGATAAATGTGGATAATGCAAATTGTCACAATTTGATTTAAAGTTAATTTTAAGAAATAAACAAATGTTGAATCTGTGAATGTAGTACAAATATTAACTTGAATGGTGTTCATTAATACAAAGATGTAATTAGTGTAGATAGTAATAATTTATGCCTGTAGTGAAAAAGAAATCTAATAGAGACATAAACTCTAATTATATAAAGGAGTATAGATCTGAACAAATTTATGAAGATTGATAAGGACAGTGTTTGTAATCAAGTTTGGTTATTAATATTTGAAAGATAGAGATGTGTAAATACGTTAATGAATTTATAATGGGAAGGAATGGTAGAATGAAAGAATATATATAATAATAAGCATTTGATTCAATTAAGGGAATTAAATTATAATAAATGGTCATTTAATAAATTCAACGTTTGTGAGAAATCATAATAGTTGTGTAAAATGTGTACAAACTTGGATTTGGAAGTTTATTGGATTTATAACGGTTTTGTTAATTAAGTGTATGAGTTTAAAAGTTATTCCCTTTTGTAAAGTAATAGAAGAATGCATAAGATATAAACAGGGCTTAATAGAATTGACACTTAATGAATTGAATAAATTACCCATTTATGTAGATATGTATAGTGGACTATAAATGGCCTAAGCAAATATAAAATGGAATAATCATTGAGATTTGTACTATGAAAATAAATAGTAACATTTATTTGCAAGGAATAAAAGACTATTTAGGTGACTAGAATTTGGAGTAATGACTATTGTATGTTACCTAACCTTGTTTCTTGTTAATTTAGATTTTGGGAATCAAATTCAATTTATCCGCCAATTTACCGCAGTTAAAGTGAAATGAATTGGTGATTGAGAAATGTTAAATACAAATAAGATGTAAACCAAAGAAAATCCCATTTGTAATAAATTATGTAGAATAAAGTAAAGAAACTAGGAAATGAAAATGTGAAAATGTGGATGCAGTGAGATCTTAAGTGATAATAACCTTGTTAGGCAAGTGATAACGGAATTTTGTGTATATGTAATATTTACTGGTGTGTCAAGTAATAAACACATAGATGCAAGAAAAGGAAAGTTGGTAGCAATCTATATATGTTATTTATCTTACTTAGTATATTAAATAAGGTTTGGAATTCAAATTTTAATTAAAGGAGTTGGTAGCACGTTAGTAGAAAATAATTGTAAGGGTGGGATAACAACTACTATAAACTACCTAATTTAAATGAGTCAATGAACTTATTTGAAATAACGTTCATCTAAATATGAGTAATTAAAATGGCGGGGTCAACAATAAACGTTACTTTAGAATTAATTTATATTTTAACGGAAGTGTGAAAGTAAAGCAATAGAAGCGTAAACTTATCAAGGTAGAATTTAGTAGTGTAATGATAAAATGTTAAGAATGTATAGTATAATGATTGATTGGAAATCAAAATTTACTTGTTTGAATGTAACTTTAGGGAAATTGGATTTAATTAAAATAAAAAGGAAGAAAAAAAAATTGGATGAAATTTAATGTTGGAATATTATGTAAATATAAACTTAGATAAAATTTAATGATATCTACGTAATAGAGTGTAAAACCAATGTTAATTTCATCTATTTAATACTAATAGGTTAATAATAGAATGAAGAGTAAATTTAATGTTAAGTTAATATGAATTAAGGTAATATTGGGGAATAATGTGAATTTTCTTCATAATATGATAAGTTGTAGAATACAACGTAAACTTAAGTATAACCTTCGGATTGAAAACATTGTTAAGGGTTACCTGTTAAATTTGGATGGAATTGGCAATAAATGTTACACTTATGGGTAAGGAAATAAAAATGTCCAGAATTTGAGTATATTAAGAAATGGGGATTGAAATTGAAATCTTGCAACGAATCTAATAATACGTTACATAAGTGTTAAATTAAGGTAACATTTGGAAAATATGATAATGATTTTCAAATTGAACAAGTTGTGGAATTAATAAGGATGGAAGAAAAAAAATCAAGATTTATTTTATTTATTGGAATGAAAAATTTATAATTTGATTTATTGCGAATAATTGAAATTTAATTTGGTAAATGGCGAAATGATTAATGATTGAATTAACATAGAACTTGTTGTTAGTTATTAAAATTGTTTAAGAAATCAAAGGAGAGAAATTTTATAAAATTTTAAATTTTGTAATTGGATTGGCTAAAGTGGGAAAGTGGAATTAATCAACGTTGTTACTTTTATCTCCTTCCCTATTAGATCCTTATGTGATTGCATCCACATTTATTGTTGATTATTCCTATATATTGTCACCAATTAATCGTACTTGATGTATGTTTAGAAATTTTGTCACACAGTTAAAGTATGAATATATATATATATGATGTATTCAAATTTTTCTGTATCTAGCACTTAATTAATTTAGAATCAAACTAACGAAACGTGTCATTTATTTTTGTCCCTCCATATTCATTTTCTTTCTAATTAATAAATACCTCTTTTTAATACCTGCTACTTTAAAAAAAAAAGGGACTGTTCATATTTGCTATATTTCAATACCAAGTGTTCATATTCACTTTATTTCTAATTAATAGCAGCCTCTCCTTTCAAATCTATTTGTCCCTAAACCTAACTCTAACCTTATAAATAACCTACTTCTTATTCTTCTATTACATTTTGTTTCTCCTAACTCTAACCCTAGCCTCCATGCTATTCTTCTTCTTCTTCTTCTTCTTCTTCTTCTTCTTCTTATTCTTTTTCCTTGTTTTTCTCAAAGCTCCTTATTATCTCTCATTTTAATTTTTTTTTCTTTCTCTTCAAATATTCTTCTTCTTCTTCTTCAAATTTACTTCTATTTCAAACTTTCTTCTTTTCAAATCCAGATCTTCTCTTCCATTTTCAGTTCTTATTTTAATCATTTTTTTTCAACTCTTCTTTTTCAAATCTTCTTTTTCTTTCAAACCTTTTAAAATACATACATTCATATAATAAGGAGGAAAATTAAAGTAAATCGAAATAAAAGAAAAATTACGGAACAAAGTTAGCAATCAAGAAGAAGCATATGCGTTTTTCACGAGGGAAGGTGGATGTGGCACGGTATTTTATTTTTGTTTTGTTTATTTTTAATTTTTTTTATTTCAATTGCAAATCGTTTAATTGTGATAACTTTCACATACGAACTCCGTTTCACACGAAATTTCTTTTGTTAGGATCGTAATTAAATTCCGGATCTGATGACGCTGGTTTGGATAAATTTAGAGACCGTCAAATTTTGGGTTTAAATCGGATTTACATTCGATTTAAATTCAAAAGGTGAGTGTTTTAACCCACTCACAATTACTAGAAGCTTTTATGTTTGTTAAATAAATTTTAGAAATGAATAGAAATTTATTTATGAGCTTTTGGCATGTTATTTCACCCATATCTGTTGAATTGCATTTTTTTGAATTTAGCTGTTAATTAAATTGATTGATTGCGTATTAATTGGCTGTTGGAAACTATTGTTTGCATAAGAACTACTAGTTAACAGTTATGTCAATTATCACTGAAAATAAACTGTTAGATTTATAGTTGATAAATATAATTTGAATTAAACTGCCAATTATTACCTGTTGTATATTCCCAAACATATTTTGTTATTGGTTGATATTGCTTGATGTTTGTGACTGGATGATGGATGTGTTGTTGAATGGATGTTTTATTTGATATCATTAAACTGCAAGTTAGCATACATTTTACATTTCATTCGGGATTGTGGTTTGAAATGATAAAACCGCAAAGTTTTATTTTTTTAAATTGCGGATTGAAATGATAAATTTCCGTATCACTTGACCATAGGATAGAAAATTATATACAGGCACCGCGGTCTATATATAACTATTTTAATGTGATTTCTATGGTTTGGATTGAATACGGTCTATAAATCTTAAATTTATATTGTATAAATATTTTATTCCATATTTATATACCTATGAAGTTGAAATTTTGAAATTAAAAGGAATATAAATTTCTTTATTGAAAATGGAAGAAATTTAGAAAATGGAGTTTGGTAAATTTATATCCTATGTTTAAATGTAAAGTTGGAAATTTTAAGATATGATATTTGTAATTGGATTTTCCCAAAATAAATAGAAATGGATATTCTAGTATAATTTGAAGTGGAAAAATTCTATATATATATATATATATTTTACTAGAAATTGAAGTCTTATTAATTATGGATTTTATGTGAATGGTCAAGATTAATTAATAGAATATTGATTTTGAAAGGATAAAAAAATCCAACTTTAGTTGAAATATTAATGCTCAAAAATGGATATAAATATATATAAAATTGAAATGGTTTTGGGACTTGAAGTAATATTTTGGATTTTGGTTTAACTTTAAAACAAGAAATATTTGGAAAGCCATGTAATTTATTCTTTATAAAGCAACAGTAAAGTTAAACCTTTTTAATTCGCATACCGTTGAATATCCAAACCATTTAGTTTTGAAAATAATGGTTTTAAAATACTATGGATTTTCGAAGAATTATGTTGAAAGTTACAAACAAAATATTGGTTACATGGGATATTAAATAATAAAAAGTGACATAATTTTTGGAAAGGAAAATTTTATTTGGGAAACGATATCATTGATTTGGGCTTTTATAAAATAATATGAAAATAAATTGTTTGTGTTTTTAAAGAAGAAATGATATCGTAATATTATGGTTTTGAAAGGGATTATATTCTAGTTTTAAAGTATAAACTGTTTTTAAATAACCGCGGTGTTATAATAACGATTGGTTGGCAAAGAGACCGGGATTAGATATGGACATACTCTCTGTCGATACCGAAAACCACTTTGACTAACCGTGTACGCGGTGGAGATTCCAAAATGAAGTAGGTGGTGGCGACGTTTCCTGTAAGGTAAATACGTGGACCCAACTCCCGTGAGTTGGCATAAGGTGGCTAAAACAGGAGCGATTCTCAGGCCAATGAGGTCATTCCTCTGATCGGACGCTCCTCTTCGATATTATACTTTGACTTGGATTTGATTCAGTGGCCACTTCTATATTTTGATTTTGGGGAGTCAGTCCGAGGTGGGCGGTAACTGCGGCTACGCGTTTCCACCAGCCTGGATAGCAATTGGTATATCTACCCTGGCATTGCCTAGTTGTGCCGTGTCACCTACCATATCGAGCCTTTACTACGAGTTTCTATTTGTGTCGTACCTATGGAGTATCCTCTGGTAGCTTCCCGATCAGGAGGTATTACGGTACTATATAGACTATTGGCATTTTACGTGTTAAGGTGGAAAATGTAAAGCCTTAACGCTATTTAAAAGTAAGTTTATTTTATAAATAGACACTATTATAATAGCGCAATATACTACATAGTAAATAGTTTAACGGATCCTTAGGAGATGTAAATCCCGAGCATCTCTTGAGTTACTGTACTCATATTTATTTCTGTTTATTTAACTCACATAAGATATTCTAGTCTGACTCGAGTGTTTTTGTCTTTTCAAATTCGCTCGGGTCAGTCCGAGCGTTTCAGGATTTGAAGATTTAGCTTTGGAGGACGAAGACGAAGATTTGTATTATTATTATTTATACTAGTGCACTACACCATTTAATTCCGCTGCATTGTTGTATTGGTGTGTGTAACTCTGATATTTATTGCACAAGAAAATAAATTATTTTGTAAAACAGTTTCATGAACTGTATATTTGATTATTATATTTTATCCTTCCGCTGTGAGATTCTGTTTTGTTTTATTTCTTCTCTGTTTTTCTCATTTACCCCATAACAATCCGCCCTTCCGTATGGTTTGAGTTGGCGCGTGTGTCGGTTTAAAGTGTGCGAAAAGGCGGGATGTTACAGCCCCTCTATTTATAGACGAAGGTGGGTTGGACTTCCCTGGTGGGCCTGGTAGCTGAATATCTTATTCCATATAGTGCTAGCTCTGCGCGCCGAACCAGGGAGGCCGAACAGTAAGATGCCGAGCCATGGCATTTGTACCGAACAATGTTCTTATGCCGACCAAGCTGGGATGTTGAACGATATAGGCTCGCCGAATGTGCCACGTCGAACCAAGCTAGGATGCTGAACGATCTAGGCTCGCTGAACGTGCCACGCTGAACAAGCTGGGATGCCGAACGATCTAGGCTCGCCGAACGTGCCACGCCGAACCAACCTGGGATGCCGAACGATCTAGGCTCGCCGAATGTGCAACGCCGACCAAGCTGGGATGCCGAGCAACCTTTAATCTTCGAATGATCTTATGCCGAGTATCTCCCTTTGGCCGAACGGTGTTCAATATAGAACGTTCCTCGATGCCGAGTGCTCCTAGATGCCGGACGTTCTTCGGATGCCGAGCGCTCTTTTGATGTCGAGCGCACCTCTGAAATGCCGAACGTCCCTGGTGCTGACTGTCTAGTTGCCTGGTCAAACTTCCAGGTAACATTTTGGTTCTACATTCATGATCGTTCGGTCTATAGGTTGTTCGGCTTAATTGAAAAACGTGGAAGTTATCATTCGGCCAAGATATCGATCGGCCAAAAGACTGCTCGGCCATGATATCGTTCGGCAAGAACTCTATTCGGCCAAGATATTGTTCGGCTAAAACGCTGCTCGGCCAGGATATCGATTGACATCCTGTCCTTTCCCCACTTCCCTACGATTTTTTCCTCTTCAACCTCGTTCGGCATGGGGAGATCATTCCGAACCGTTGCAAGGCCGACCCATACCACCAAATCCCACCTCTATTGCCACGCATCTCCAACCAACTCCCACCTTTGAGCGCCTCTACCATCTACTTCTCTCCTCTCCGTTCCACCCGCCTTGGAACCGCCTAAGGTTAAAACAAGTCCCATCCTCAGGGCATGATCGCGACCCATCTTGTCTCCCTCATCACCGCACCTCCTACATCATCCGTGGAAGGTTCGTGAATTCAGGTCTAACTATAGATTGTGATTTCAGGTGAAAACTTACGAAAAGTCTTACCAAGAGGAATGATAGGAGCTCAGGAAGGAGGTAAAGGAAGGGGCATGCTGGATTCAAGGCTCGAAAGGGATGAGTAAAACTTAAAGGAGGCAATCCGCGTGCTCTTGGAGAATCACAGGTAAGAAGTGAAAAAGAGAAGAAGAAGTAGAGTACCAGGTTTTACAGGAGAAGAAGTCGAAACGACTCTGACCGGTAGAACCGGTCAAAGCACGAAATACGCTCAGCATAGAGGAACGTTCGGCATGGGCTATCTCGATCGGCATTCGAGTATCGTTCAGCCTCGGCATCACACCAACTCGTAGTTCAAAGCACATCGTGTTTGATCACATGATGTACTTTGGGGGGCAAAGAGTTACCTGGAAGTTTGACCAGGAAACTAGACAGTCAGCACCAGGGACGTTCGGCATTTCAGAGTGTGCTCGGCATTAGAAGATCTCTCGGCATCAGAAGAACGTCCAGCATCTAGGAGCACTCGGTATCGAGGAACGTTCGGTATGAATATCGTTCGGCGAAAGGGAGACGCTCGGCATAAGATCATTCGTAGATTGAAGGTTGCTCGGCATCCCAGCTTGGTTCGGCGTGGCACGTTCGGCGAGCCTAGATCGTTCGGCCTCCCAGCTTGGTTCGACGTGGCACGTTCGGCGAGCCTATATCGTTCGGCATCCCAGTTTGGTTCGGCGTTGCACGTTCGGCGAGCCTAGATCGTTCGACATCCTAGCTTGGTTCGGCGTGGCACGTTCGGCGAGCCTATATCGTTCGACATCCCAGCTTGGTTCGGCATAAGAACATTGTTCGGCACAAATGCCATGGCACGGCATCTTACTGTTCAGCCTCCCTGGTTCGGCTCGCAGAGCTAGCACTATTTGGACAAAGATATTCAGCTATCATGCCCACCAGGGAAGTCCAACCCACCTTCGCCTATAAATAGAGGGGCAGGGACAAAGAAAAAGGGATCAGATTCTAGAGAACACAGGGAAAACTCTGCCATTTTCAAGACTCATCCCAGACTTATTTCTTTTACTTTGCAATTGTATTCAAGTAACAAAAAACGGATTGTATCTGTAATCAACTATCAAGGAAATCAATGGAAATCAACTTCAAAGTGGATGCAGGCAGTTACGCCGAACCACTATAAATTTGGTGTTCTTACTTTCTGCATTTAAGTTTATATTCTCTTCTCTGTTTTAATTTGTTTTCTTCATTATTCCCTCTACACAATTTTTCTAAGGGTGTTAGCGACCAATTTTGGTGCTAACAAAAATCCTTATATACACACACACACACACATTATATAACTTGTATAACCTTTCAAACCAAATTTCTAAAACAATTTCACAACTTAAACAATATATATTTTATTCAAACTAAATTCAATTTCAAATTTCCTTTTCAAAAGATTTTCATATTCAACCAAATTCCATTTCCAAAACTATTTGGATTCATAATTCATCTTTTTAAAACCATTACATCGTTTGAATAAAATAATATTAAATTCAAATTATCTGTGAGTTAATCGATTTTCTCATGCAATCCACATTTGTGTGTGTATGGTGTGGCCCAGGGGTTTTACACAATAGTGCAACATCATCAATCGTCAAAATCTAAGCACAGCAATATCGATAAGCGGTATAATCCTATAACACTTATCTTCATTCACAGATTCATAGATAAATAATATAAATTCATCATAGATAAATAAATTACATTCATGACGACTTTGAATCAAAATAATCCATATCACAAAGCATTACACATCAGAGATATCAAACAATTCAAAGGCATTTCACACAATCCAAACATCCATAAGTGAGATTAATTAATCAACTGATTAATTTAAACCAGATTAATTACTTACTAATAAATTACTAATCCTAGTTAATTAACATTAATTAATCACAAATCATTTTAATTAATTAATTACATTAATTAATTAACTCTTAATTTATTACCATTTAATTAGTTATCCTTAATTGAATTATAATAAGTGATTATCCTTAATCACTTATATCAATAAATCATAAATTAATTACATTGAGTAATTACCCTTTTATTACTTGATTAATCAATCTTAATCGTAAATTAATTACTTTTAATTAAGCAATTATCTTTAAGTAATTAATTACCTTTAATTACTTATGTTAATTAATCTTAATTAATCAACTTTAATCATAAATTAATTATTTTTAATTAAGCAATTATCTTTAAGTTACTAATTACCTTTAATTACTTATATAAATTTATCAATCTCTTATTAAAATAATAAACCTTTAATCGTTATTTAATTAACCTTTAATTAACCTTTAATTATTGATTGATTAAAATTAAATTAGTAATTAACTAACCATTATTCAATTTAATTAATTAACCTTAATTAATCCTTAATTAAGTAATTATTCTTTAAGTAATTATTCTTTAAGTAATTATCCTCTAATTACTTACATTAATTAATAAGTCTCTTAAAGTTTTAATTAATTAAAAGATAAATCTTTTATCTTAATTAATTACTTTAATTTTCATTCAAAATATTATTAATAGCCTTTGGGATTAATTATCATTAACCAATTAACTTTCAATCTTTAAGTTAAATTAATGATTAAACACTTCATCTTTTAATCATTTGCTTATTTACAATATTGAGTATATTTAAAATAAACTTTCAAAACAAAGGTTATATATATATATATATATATATATATATATATATTAAAAAAAGCTTTAAACTTAATTACTTCAAAATACTTATCTTAAACTTTTGGTTGATCCAAACTTAAATAAATATCTATTTTCAAAAGAATAAGTTTAAATTTAAAAAAATTTATTATTATTTTTTTCAAAACCTGCTATCATTTAAAACCCGAGCCAAATACTTGTTTTCCCGAGCCTAACTTCAAGTAAACCACATGCTTCTCTTCTCCGTGTATTTTTCGCGAATTCCTCGAGTCGAACACGAGTACTTCATCCTCTCCTCTAAATCCATAACTTCGACTGATATTGCAGTCTCGTGTGCATGTGTACAGGTGGCATGGCCACTTCCGACCAACCTCGCTATTACCTTCAGGTCACCGACGACCATCCAATACCCACCAAGAATCAAAATCGAATTTCCGATCCTCAACCTGGAACCCATTACCAGTGACAAACCTCTTTGCCACGACACCCAAAATCACATGAATCCACGCGAGCTTGACCAAAGCTTCGTCACGATCTATTGCATAGCTACCCCTGGGTCCGATCGACCCAATTGCCTTGACGACGGCACAACGATCTTGCCATTGTCATTGATCAAAACGAACCCTTAAACCCTAATTCATCCTTGATCCATCTCTTTATTCAACTAAAAAATATTACAATATTTTTCCAACAATCTCCAACACTCAAGCTACCTTCAACGTAAATCTCGAAGCTCATCACTCCCCATTCATCAGAAATCGACAAATTAACGATTTCTGATCATCCTATGATATCTCGGCAACCACGCAACTAAAAATCTTGAAACCATAATAAAAATTATTATTTTCGAATACTCACCAGAGTACAGTATCAAAACTAATAATTTAGACCTTCGAATTTTTTGATATATTTTGTGTTCATCTGTATTTACTTGATTTTACAGTGAACTCAACTTAATTAAACTAAAAATGATTTTTAAAATTAAGATCTTGTTAATTTAAACACTTTTCTTTTGGCCTTAACTTCTAAAAAGAATTAGAGAAGGGGGAATTGAATTTTGAAGTTGACTAACTCTGTAAACCTAGAACAAAATATTTCTGTCTGTAACACAGAAATGCACAAGCATATATACATATTTATATGTATATACAAACATAATTTCACTTTAAGCAACATTCCAGATCATACTTTAAGCATCAATCACAATATCAAAGAATATAGGCAGTCATAAGGGAGTTTGCTCACCTTTAAAATGAAGAACAGAGGAACAGGAATTTGATTTTTTTGAGTTTGATCATTACTTGCTTCCTGATTTGCTTGATTAACAAAGTTGAACCAATTTGGATTTATAGTTCCAAGTTGCACTTGTGTAACGACGCGGATTTTGCCCGCTCGAAAATCGACATCCATACTTCAAATCGTATTCGAATGCCATAGATTTGATCGTTCAAATCCGATTCGCCGGAGCTTATAACAACATTAAGTAAATAACACAGCGGAATAAAAAGAATAATACATTGATATACAGCTTTGATACAATATCTGATACTATAGATGATCCAATAGATATCAATATACATCAGAGATATGATACAATAAATAGCAGCGGAAAAGAAAAATAGATAACATCTAGCAGCGAAACAATATAACTCTGAGATAGTCTTCAAAAGAGAACTCCGAGAACTGCAACTCCATTTCCAAGAATCAATCCAGCAATAGCTCGAACCCCCCATAACATATCACCAAGCTCAGCAAGACTGGTGTGATCCAAAGACTGAACTAACTCCAGATAATCTGTTAAATCTAGCTATCTGAAAAACCCAACTCTAGACTGCTCGTGTAGGAAATAATGAGCACCCAGAGTTTAGGAAAGAAAACAATAAACTCCGGATCAGTCGTGGGACTGGTGTGAGCAACAAAAACAGTTTATCTTTTAAAAACATCCAACAAAAGATTTTCAAAGTCAATTCGCAATGCTTTTGAAAAATGAGACTACCATAAGGCCTCCCGCACACACACACATGCAAACGCAGAATCGGAGGAGATTTCTCCTTATGATAGTCAAAGATGCTTGATACGCATTTAAAATAACATTTGGTATTATTACTAGTGCATAGTGTAGAGAAAATTCATTTCGAAAGTAGAATATAAATCTTAGCCAGCATAGACATTTCGAACTATGCCTACTATAGCTACCATCCAAACAGTGGTGACCACCATAAGTGAATGGCAGGTTCTACAACTAATACCGTACAAGTTTCGTATTGGGAATTGGATTTCCAACGAATGATCAGGCCAAGGAACTTCCCATTGCCACATGAGAATGCCTCTGGATGGACATCCCCGAGAACCAAACCGGATCTCTACCAACACAAGGCCGGGTTACTCCTAACTGAGCAACAACTGACCGAATATGCCATCCCCCGGTCCTTTGGGACCTTTTTCCGAGAGCGCTCTCTAATCAATTCACACAATCATAACAAAGTGTTTTCAACATGAGTAAGTATCTGGGCTCCATACCATGATACCACCCTTTTCCAGAAGGAAATGGACACATCCTAAAGGGTGCTACCCCTCATAACCTTGCTGCTTCTTTCCTGTTTTGACCATTCACGGGGTGTGAGGCTCGACGAAGTCACGTCCACAAAAACATACTTTATATAAAAGCCATGCTTTGGGTCAACAAATGATCAACACAATGATCACTAAGATAGACGATCAAATAAATGATCCTATCACAATAATCAACACAATGATCATTTCAGCATCACTCAGCATGTCACATTACCAAAATGGGATATATCGCTGATAACTTCAACTATATAACCTTTGAGCTCGTACGTCTCAAAGAAGGGTGTTAAGCAAAGAATAAATTCTCCGCCACCAACAGAAATATATTTGAAAGAAATCGGCTTTATATCTCAAATTGTAATGTCAGGCATACAATCCATACAAGTCTGTTCTGGGTTTGAACAGAACCGAAGGCACTTACAAAGAAGTCCTTGCAATCCGGATATTCACAATCCTGATCGGATTCACCATCACATATGGAGAACTCAATACCGTAGCTACTCGGTGCAGAGTCAATCGACAGGTCATCCTATCGCTCTCGCAAATACCCGGTCTTCAACACCGATCTTCTAATGCTATCCATAACGACATATCACCTATTCGGAATGGGATATATGACACAAAGGTCCTTTCCCGGCTAAACCGAATAGTGAGCGAAATAGTTCAAAAACAAATGGATAATGGGATTTCAATTAAGTCACAACTTAATAATTCAAAAACTTTCTTTCGAATGGTTTAATCCAATTACCATTTCAAATCTTTTAAACAAAAGATTCATTTTCACAACCTTTAACGGTTTAAACAGTTTTCACATTTTAATCTTTTAAACAAAAGATTCATTCACAGATTTTCCAAATAAATCTTCATTTCAATTTGATTAACTCGTTAAATCTTTAGATCAAAGATTTAACTTATAGCTTTCAAAACAATTTCATTTCAATTTGATTCAAACAAATTATCAATTTAAATCTGTTAAAAATAAACAGATTTAATTCATAGCTTTCAAAACAAATTCATTCATAACTTAGGAAAATCATTTCTCTATTCAATCATGCAATTCCCCTAATTAACTGGAATCTCAGTTCTTATCTAAAAGTGTTTATCATTTGAAAACAACAGTTTTCATTTTGGAAATCTGATTCATTTATACGAGTTGAAATCCTTGGGTTAAATTCAAATTCCCAAAAATAATGCTTAAAAGTGGTTTAATCCCTATATAACCAATCATAATATCTTTAATCCCTAATTTCAAATCATAGAATTCAATTTCAAGTATTGAATTTAAATTTAAATCAAATTATTTAAACTCTAAAACTTAATCAAGTAATTTAAAAATAATAAATTTTATTTTGAAATTCCATTCCAAAAGCTTTTCACATTTATTCCGATTCCATTTCCAAAACATTTGAATTTAAAAATTCAAATTTAAAACTATTTCAAAATCTGTGACTTAATTGATTTCCTCGTGAAATCCATATTTGTGTGTGTATGAGTGTGGTCCAGGGGTTATACACAGTAGTGCAACATTATACAATAATCACAGATCAGAATACAGGAATATAATTGATAAGCGATATAAACAATAACGCTTATCATATATTCACAGATTCACAGATAATATACAAATGTATCATCCATAAAGGAACAAATTATACATACCACAATCTACAGAACAAAATATCACAGATCAGATAGGAAAAACAATTCAAGGCAACTCATACCATACAATTATTCATGAGTAAGGTCAGGCATTTGATAATCATTCATAAACAGGATTAATAAATCGTTTAATCCTAATTGATTCAAGTTATTTCCAATTTAATTAATTACTTATGAATAAATTATCCATTTATTATTTCTCTAAGTAATTACCTTTCCAAAATTATCGAGTGATTATTCTGAATTAATTAAATTAAGAATTTAATTTAAACAGATTTGATTAACCTAATTAATTATATTGAATAATTTATTTTTAAATTACTGTTATTAAATAATTATACTTAATACAATCCACAAATTAATTTATCACATTAATTATCAAGATTAATCACATTAATAAATTATCAAATAAATCTCAAGTAAATGATCCTTATTAACTATTCATAATTATTTAATTACTATTCTTAAGTAATTGAACTCAATTTAATTATTGTTAATTACCCTTTAATTAGCCTTTGAAATCATATAATTAATCACTGATTATTTAATTAACCATTAATTCTCAATTAATTAATCATTTAATTCTCAATTAAATTACTAAATTAATTAACTGTTAATCATTCATTTGTTAACTTAAGTAGTTAATTGCAAATTCATTTATTACCCATCATCCATTACTAATTACAATTAAAAATTTAATTAACCAATCTTTACTCACCATTATGAATAAATCAATCTTAATTACTTTTAGAACAATAAATTTATAATAGAAATTATCTTAATTAACATTTTAAAAATAAACTTTCTTAACTTTGAAAACAAATCATCACCAATTTGAAAACTTGAATGTTAATTGACTTCAACACTTATTGTTAATAAATCACAATTTGATCACATCGAGAAATTATACGTTATTCCCTTGATTAACTATTCTTAATTGATTAATCATTCATAAATTCAAATTGACTAACCATTAATACTCATTAATTAATCCAAACATTAATTAACCATCTCATAGTTAATCATCATTAAAAATTATTAATTTCAAATATTTTTAACTTAAAATTAACCAACATTGTTTAATTAATTTAATGTTAAACTTTGTATAACAAAATTCTTAAAGTACTTAGGCAAAAATTATCAGGATCTGGACCCGAGGCAACCCACGCCTTTCCTCGAGTAACACTCGACCCTTCTTCATGTTTCCCCCGTGTTCCTTCTCCCCCTACCCTTTTCTTCTTCTTCACCCTGTTCTTCTTCTTTTTCTTACTATCTTAAGTAAAAATAATTTAAACTACAGTATAAAAAAAAAACTCACACTGGAACATTTCAACGCGAGCCCCCCTGACACGAGATCTCCCCTGTGCATGTGCACATCATCGCGGCGACGCTCTGGCGAACCTCGCCTCATCCGACACATCACAAATCATCACCAAACTCCATTGCCATCTTCAATTTAAAGCCTAAAACCTCCGATCCAAATTTCACCTCTCGATCGAAGCACCTGAACCCAAACTTCAACCAAAACCTCCTCGCGATCACATCACCAACCACCAGAAAATCCATGCTTTCGACCGTAGCACGTCGACACCGTAAGCTATCAAACCCCAAACCCCCGTGAAGCTCGATCAACTATAGAGGGCGCGGTCCTCTTTTTACTGAACATGTTAAAAATTGAAGCTAAAACCCTAAGATGACCACAAACCCAAATCTCTCGCAATAGAAAAATTAATTAGCAATTTTCCTGAGATCCCTAATGTTGAAGCATGCTTCAAACCAAATTTTAGTGATTTATATTGGATCGTTTGCTGGAAATTAGAAAAAATGTAAATTTGGTTAAATTTCGAACTGCTCTTAAACTACCTAAGTTAAAATCATCATATTGCTTTTAAAAATCATCACTTTGTATGCTTATTCAAATTATACAAATGAATCAATGTTTAAAACTATCTGAATTCATCATATGTTAGACTATTTCCTGTAAAACTGGTTTACAAAACATGTTCTTCATCATTATGCAGAAAACAAAATTTTATGCCGAGATCTAAGTTTAAACAAACTTGATTATTGATGATTTTAAGCCTAACAAAAATTTATGATTATATTTTTAGTCTGGATTGAATATTTTTGGACCCTGTAACTTCTCCAGAGAATAACAAAATGTCACAAACCAAACACAGAATCTATATTTAAAACCAAACATATACCAACTATATTATCATTGGATCTTGTAATGTTTTTAATTAACTTAAAGCTTTGAAGTGTATGTTTTACTCACAGATATACCTACATATATATAAGCAAAAGTTTGATATTTTAAAAGCATCTAAAAAGAATAAGTTACTCACATCCATCAATATCATCATCACAAGCATAAATTTTCAAAAGAAACTAGTTTATACAATCAGTTTGCTCACTTTGATCAGAAATAAACAGAGCTTCCTTTTTATGTTGAACTGCAGTTGTTATTTCCCTTCTTCCTTTAATCTCTTTTTCTTTTTCTCTCTGTTTTGTTGAATTGAAGTTTTGTTTCAGTCGAATGGTTTTGATTATTTAACAAGATCTCGGCTTGAAGGAATGAACTGTGGTGAGGAAGATGATAATATAGGAGAAAGTTTACAGAGTTTTACTATTGCTTTGTACAGGTGATATCTTTGCACAGGTGATAAAATAGTATAGGGTGATGTCTGTTCGTACCATAAGCATGCTTTTGCTTTGTTTATTCTTGCCTTTGCATCACTACATTACAGGCTACACTCTTGAATTTATACAAACCTGGTACATCTTCTTTTGTACTTTTTAAATTCTTTAGTACATAGATAGTTTGCATATATTTCAATTGCATACTTATATATTTATCATTAATTTGCTTATACTTGTTTATACATATAATGTATTTGTTTACTTGGTTTATGTTTTAAGTGTTTATGTTTTGTTTGTACTTATTTATGCATATGTTTATTTTTTTTTTCATTTGATTTTATTTTATTCCTTTTACAAGTATACCTACTTGTCTTCATATATCTGTTTGTTTGCATTTACATTTTCATTTGTTTGCTTTGTTTATATTTGAATGCTTTTATTTGCATTACCAAGTTTGTATTTGTATTTGTTTGTATATAGCTATATGTTACTTTGATTAATTTGTTTGTTAATATTTGTTTTATACTTATTGTTTTTATTTATTTCTTTTCTTTTCTTTTGTCAAATAGGTTTTATTCTATATGTATTTGTTCCATTCTTTTGTTTGTTTTTATCTTATCTTTATATTTTCTTAGACATTTTATTATTTTACTTTATGTATAACTATAAAGTTGTTTTAGTCCTTTGTTATAAAACTTTTATTTGCTCTTATTTTATTTTATTTTGTCTAAAGCTTTATTACTTTGCCTTGTTATTTTGTCATATGAACACATTTCTATTTTTATTATGTTGTTAAATTTTATTCTAGTGCCATCACTTTACATTTATTTCTTTGCTTTGTACATTGCTTTACAATGTAAATAAATTTCTATAGTCCCTATGCTATTTGAAATTCGTCTAATTTTATTTACTTCATAATTTATAATTCATCATATATAAATATTCCTATTTCTATTTCTATTTATTTTTAAAACCCTTTATTAAATTTTTTTTTTATTTCAAATCCAACATATATTAAAATTTTATACGACTTAATATATTTTCTATTTGAATTGACGAAACTCGCTTCCATTTATAATTAATTTTATAAATTTTTATTCAAAATTTCATTTAATTATCAATTTAAATTAAATTATAATCTAGGGTCGTTACAAACTTCCCCCCTTAAAAGAATTTCGTCCTCGAAATTCGCAGGCACGAAAACAACGCAGAGATAGACAGATTCGATCTCCTATAATTCCTCTAACTTAAGATATGAATTCCAAACTCAAGTCGGAATATCTCAGAATACGTACTAATTTGTCCCTCTTCGGACTTCGATTAACCTAAGAAATTTCAACAGAATTTCAAAATTTGGTTTCAAACAAAATCGATTTATCGATACAATTCGATTATCCTTCATATTCTATTAATCAATTTAACTCAATTTAAAATTTCTAATTCATTTAAGATTTTCAATTTAAATTTGCAAATTCATATTCATTAAAGTTTAAATAAGAAACTGATAAGAAATCAATAAAGATAAGGATTTTCTATAACGAATCGTAGAGCTACCATCATATCGAAACTTCTTTCGGGAGCTGTTACGAAGCAATCAAAAGGAATTTGGGAACGAATCAAAGAAAATTGATAAGAAAGTTGTTTCCACAGTTACAGGGTATTGACCGTTTATAGTCGTATTGCCCTGTCTCTAATCTCATTCTCTTCTTGCACTCATACTTACTATTAGTGGATAGTAAGAGAATTTACTGAGGCATTCAAACGGATATCTTAAGGATTACTCATTCTAGGATTTACTTCACCCTATCTCTAATGAGTTACTTAATGTGTTACACTCCTGAGCTAAAGTTTCACCTTAGCTCTGATACCAAATGTAACGACGCGGATTTTGCCCGCTCGAAAATCGACATCCATACTTCAAATCGTATTCGAATGCCATAGATTCGATCGTTCAAATCCGATTCGCCGGAGCTTATAACAACATTAAGTAAATAACACAGCGGAATAAAAAGAATAATACATTGATATACAGCTTTGATACAATATCTGATACTATAGATGATCCAATAGATATCAATATACATCAGAGATATGATACAATAAATAGCAGCGGAAAAGAAAAATAGATAACATCTAGCAGCGAAACAATATAACTCTGAGATAGTCTTCAAAAGAGAACTCCGAGAACTGCAACTCCATTTCCAAGAATCAATCCAGCAATAGCTCGAACCCCCCATAACATATCACCAAGCTCAGCAAGACTGGTGTGATCCAAAGACTGAACTAACTCCAGATAATCTGTTAAATCTAGCTATCTGAAAAACCCAACTCTAGACTGCTCGTGTAGGAAATAATGAGCACCCAGAGTTTAGGAAAGAAAACAATAAACTCCGGATCAGTCGTGGGACTGGTGTGAGCAACAAAAACAGTTTATCTTTTAAAAACATCCAACAAAAGATTTTCAAAGTCAATTCGCAATGCTTTTGAAAAATGAGACTACCATAAGGCCTCCCGCACACACACACATGCAAACGCAGAATCGGAGGAGATTTCTCCTTATGATAGTCAAAGATGCTTGATACGCATTTAAAATAACATTTGGTATTATTACTAGTGCATAGTGTAGAGAAAATTCATTTCGAAAGTAGAATATAAATCTTAGCCAGCATAGACATTTCGAACTATGCCTACTATAGCTACCATCCAAACAGTGGTGACCACCATAAGTGAATGGCAGGTTCTACAACTAATACCGTACAAGTTTCGTATTGGGAATTGGATTTCCAACGAATGATCAGGCCAAGGAACTTCCCATTGCCACATGAGAATGCCTCTGGATGGACATCCCCGAGAACCAAACCGGATCTCTACCAACACAAGGCCGGGTTACTCCTAACTGAGCAACAACTGACCGAATATGCCATCCCCCGGTCCTTTGGGACCTTTTTCCGAGAGCGCTCTCTAATCAATTCACACAATCATAACAAAGTGTTTTCAACATGAGTAAGTATCTGGGCTCCATACCATGATACCACCCTTTTCCAGAAGGAAATGGACACATCCTAAAGGGTGCTACCCCTCATAACCTTGCTGCTTCTTTCCTGTTTTGACCATTCACGGGGTGTGAGGCTCGACGAAGTCACGTCCACAAAAACATACTTTATACAAAAGCCATGCTTTGGGTCAACAAATGATCAACACAATGATCATTAAGATAGACGATCAAATAAATGATCCTATCACAATAATCAACACAATGATCATTTCAGCATCACTCAGCATGTCACATTACCAAAATGGGATATATCGCTGATAACTTCAACTATATAACCTTTGAGCTCGTACGTCTCAAAGAAGGGTGTTAAGCAAAGAATAAATTCTCCGCCACCAACAGAAATATATTTGAAAGAAATCGGCTTTATATCTCAAATTGTAATGTCAGGCATACAATCCATACAAGTCTGTTCTGGGTTTGAACAGAACCGAAGGCACTTACAAAGAAGTCCTTGCAATCCGGATATTCACAATCCTGATCGGATTCACCATCACATATGGAGAACTCAATACCGTAGCTACTCGGTGCAGAGTCAATCGACAGGTCATCCTATCGCTCTCGCAAATACCCGGTCTTCAACACCGATCTTCTAATGCTATCCATAACGACATATCACCTATTCGGAATGGGATATATGACACAAAGGTCCTTTCCCGGCTAAACCGAATAGTGAGCGAAATAGTTCAAAAACAAATGGATAATGGGATTTCAATTAAGTCACAACTTAATAATTCAAAAACTTTCTTTCGAATGGTTTAATCCAATTACCATTTCAAATCTTTTAAACAAAAGATTCATTTTCACAACCTTTAACGGTTTAAACAGTTTTCACATTTTAATCTTTTAAACAAAAGATTCATTCACAGATTTTCCAAATAAATCTTCATTTCAATTTGATTAACTCGTTAAATCTTTAGATCAAAGATTTAACTTATAGCTTTCAAAACAATTTCATTTCAATTTGATTCAAACAAATTATCAATTTAAATCTGTTAAAAATAAACAGATTTAATTCATAGCTTTCAAAACAAATTCATTCATAACTTAGGAAAATCATTTCTCTATTCAATCATGCAATTCCCCTAATTAACTGGAATCTCAGTTCTTATCTAAAAGTGTTTATCATTTGAAAACAACAGTTTTCATTTTGGAAATCTGATTCATTTATACGAGTTGAAATCCTTGGGTTAAATTCAAATTCCCAAAAATAATGCTTAAAAGTGGTTTAATCCCTATATAACCAATCATAATATCTTTAATCCCTAATTTCAAATCATAGAATTCAATTTCAAGTATTGAATTTAAATTTAAATCAAATTATTTAAACTCTAAAACTTAATCAAGTAATTTAAAAATAATAAATTTTATTTTGAAATTCCATTCCAAAAGCTTTTCACATTTATTCCGATTCCATTTCCAAAACATTTGAATTTAAAAATTCAAATTTAAAACTATTTCAAAATCTGTGACTTAATTGATTTCCTCGTGAAATCCATATTTGTGTGTGTATGAGTGTGGTCCAGGGGTTATACACAGTAGTGCAACATTATACAATAATCACAGATCAGAATACAGGAATATAATTGATAAGCGATATAAACAATAACGCTTATCATATATTCACAGATTCACAGATAATATACAAATGTATCATCCATAAAGGAACAAATTATACATACCACAATCTACAGAACAAAATATCACAGATCAGATAGGAAAAACAATTCAAGGCAACTCATACCATACAATTATTCATGAGTAAGGTCAGGCATTTGATAATCATTCATAAACAGGATTAATAAATCGTTTAATCCTAATTGATTCAAGTTATTTCCAATTTAATTAATTACTTATGAATAAATTATCCATTTATTATTTCTCTAAGTAATTACCTTTCCAAAATTATCGAGTGATTATTCTGAATTAATTAAATTAAGAATTTAATTTAAACAGATTTGATTAACCTAATTAATTATATTGAATAATTTATTTTTAAATTACTGTTATTAAATAATTATACTTAATACAATCCACAAATTAATTTATCACATTAATTATCAAGATTAATCACATTAATAAATTATCAAATAAATCTCAAGTAAATGATCCTTATTAACTATTCATAATTATTTAATTACTATTCTTAAGTAATTGAACTCAATTTAATTATTGTTAATTACCCTTTAATTAGCCTTTGAAATCATATAATTAATCACTGATTATTTAATTAACCATTAATTCTCAATTAATTAATCATTTAATTCTCAATTAAATTACTAAATTAATTAACTGTTAATCATTCATTTGTTAACTTAAGTAGTTAATTGCAAATTCATTTATTACCCATCATCCATTACTAATTACAATTAAAAATTTAATTAACCAATCTTTACTCACCATTATGAATAAATCAATCTTAATTACTTTTAGAACAATAAATTTATAATAGAAATTATCTTAATTAACATTTTAAAAATAAACTTTCTTAACTTTGAAAACAAATCATCACCAATTTGAAAACTTGAATGTTAATTGACTTCAACACTTATTGTTAATAAATCACAATTTGATCACATCGAGAAATTATACGTTATTCCCTTGATTAACTATTCTTAATTGATTAATCATTCATAAATTCAAATTGACTAACCATTAATACTCATTAATTAATCCAAACATTAATTAACCATCTCATAGTTAATCATCATTAAAAATTATTAATTTCAAATATTTTTAACTTAAAATTAACCAACATTGTTTAATTAATTTAATGTTAAACTTTGTATAACAAAATTCTTAAAGTACTTAGGCAAAAATTATCAGGATCTGGACCCGAGGCAACCCACGCCTTTCCTCGAGTAACACTCGACCCTTCTTCATGTTTCCCCCGTGTTCCTTCTCCCCCTACCCTTTTCTTCTTCTTCACCCTGTTCTTCTTCTTTTTCTTACTATCTTAAGTAAAAATAATTTAAACTACAGTATAAAAAAAAACTCACACTGGAACATTTCAACGCGAGCCCCCCTGACACGAGATCTCCCCTGTGCATGTGCACATCATCGCGGCGACGCTCTGGCGAACCTCGCCTCATCCGACACATCACAAATCATCACCAAACTCCATTGCCATCTTCAATTTAAAGCCTAAAACCTCCGATCCAAATTTCACCTCTCGATCGAAGCACCTGAACCCAAACTTCAACCAAAACCTCCTCGCGATCACATCACCAACCACCAGAAAATCCATGCTTTCGACCGTAGCACGTCGACACCGTAAGCTATCAAACCCCAAACCCCCGTGAAGCTCGATCAACTATAGAGGGCGCGGTCCTCTTTTTACTGAACATGTTAAAAATTGAAGCTAAAACCCTAAGATGACCACAAACCCAAATCTCTCGCAATAGAAAAATTAATTAGCAATTTTCCTGAGATCCCTAATGTTGAAGCATGCTTCAAACCAAATTTTAGTGATTTATATTGGATCGTTTGCTGGAAATTAGAAAAAATGTAAATTTGGTTAAATTTCGAACTGCTCTTAAACTACCTAAGTTAAAATCATCATATTGCTTTTAAAAATCATCACTTTGTATGCTTATTCAAATTATACAAATGAATCAATGTTTAAAACTATCTGAATTCATCATATGTTAGACTATTTCCTGTAAAACTGGTTTACAAAACATGTTCTTCATCATTATGCAGAAAACAAAATTTTATGCCGAGATCTAAGTTTAAACAAACTTGATTATTGATGATTTTAAGCCTAACAAAAAATTATGATTATATTTTTAGTCTGGATTGAATATTTTTGGACCCTGTAACTTCTCCAGAGAATAACAAAATGTCACAAACCAAACACAGAATCTATATTTAAAACCAAACATATACCAACTATATTATCATTGGATCTTGTAATGTTTTTAATTAACTTAAAGCTTTGAAGTGTATGTTTTACTCACAGATATACCTACATATATATAAGCAACAGTTTGATATTTTAAAAGCATCTAAAAAGAATAAGTTACTCACATCCATCAATATCATCATCACAAGCATAAATTTTCAAAAGAAACTAGTTTATACAATCAGTTTGCTCACTTTGATCAGAAATAAACAGAGCTTCCTTTTTATGTTGAACTGCAGTTGTTATTTCCCTTCTTCCTTTAATCTCTTTTTCTTTTTCTCTCTGTTTTGTTGAATTGAAGTTTTGTTTCAGTCGAATGGTTTTGATTATTTAACAAGATCTCGGCTTGAAGGAATGAACTGTGGTGAGGAAGATGATAATATAGGAGAAAGTTTACAGAGTTTTACTATTGCTTTGTACAGGTGATATCTTTGCACAGGTGATAAAATAGTATAGGGTGATGTCTGTTCGTACCATAAGCATGCTTTTGCTTTGTTTATTCTTGCCTTTGCATCACTACATTACAGGCTACACTCTTGAATTTATACAAACCTGGTACATCTTCTTTTGTACTTTTTAAATTCTTTAGTACATAGATAGTTTGCATATATTTCAATTGCATACTTATATATTTATCATTAATTTGCTTATACTTGTTTATACATATAATGTATTTGTTTACTTGGTTTATGTTTTAAGTGTTTATGTTTTGTTTGTACTTATTTATGCATATGTTTATTTTTATTTTCATTTGATTTTATTTTATTCCTTTTACAAGTATACCTACTTGTCTTCATATATCTGTTTGTTTGCATTTACATTTTCATTTGTTTGCTTTGTTTATATTTGAATGCTTTTATTTGAATTACCAAGTTTGTATTTGTATTTGTTTGTATATAGCTATATGTTACTTTGATTAATTTGTTTGTTAATATTTGTTTTATACTTATTGTTTTTATTTATTTCTTTTCTTTTCTTTTGTCAAATAGGTTTTATTCTATATGTATTTGTTCCATTCTTTTGTTTGTTTTTATCTTATCTTTATATTTTCTTAGACATTTTATTATTTTACTTTATGTATAACTATAAAGTTGTTTTAGTCCTTTGTTATAAAACTTTTATTTGCTCTTATTTTATTTTATTTTGTCTAAAGCTTTATTACTTTGCCTTGTTATTTTGTCATATGAACACATTTCTATTTTTATTATGTTGTTAAATTTTATTCTAGTGCCATCACTTTACATTTATTTCTTTGCTTTGTACATTGCTTTACAATGTAAATAAATTTCTATAGTCCCTATGCTATTTGAAATTCGTCTAATTTTATTTACTTCATAATTTATAATTCATCATATATAAATATTCCTATTTCTATTTCTATTTATTTTTAAAACCCTTTATTAAATTTTTTTTTATTTCAAATCCAACATATATTAAAATTTTATACGACTTAATATATTTTCTATTTGAATTGAGGAAACTCGCTTCCATTTATAATTAATTTTATAAATTTTAATTCAAAATTTCATTTAATTATCAATTTAAATTAAATTATAATCTAGGGTCGTTACAACTTGTTTGCTTTTGATCTTAAATCTATTTTCAAGATAATTTTGGCTTTAGACCTTGTTTGATGGCTTTCTGGTCTGAATTGCTTTACCAATTTGTTTTTGAGTTGAATTAGTTACTTCAGGTTGATGTTTGAATCCATTTGAAAGAGTTGTTTAGGTTGAAAAGAACTTGTTAGCTTGCTTGCGCAAGTTAAAGATTTGATTTCCAGGCTTTGGTTTGGAATATGATCTTTAATTATGTTGCTTTGTTTTAATATTTCTTACTTGGCTTAGTTTTAGCTTTGATTTGTTTTGTGATTTTTTTTCTTTTTGATTGTCTTTGAATATGAAGGATTTGAGAAGTAAAGAGAAAATCAGCCTGATTCCTTCATTGCATATATTTTATATTTTTTAATTTTAAAAAGAAATTAAGCCACTTGTTAATTATGTTTACACCTGTAAATTTATGTAGTTACTTTGGTTACAACTATCATTTGTAATTAAATTGTGTTTAAACCCTTGTTTCAATTAATTTATAAATTTGGTTTTAAACCCTTATGTTATATATAATTTTACAAATGTTATAACTCCTTAATATATGTATTATATTTTAAATTTATAAATATGAAACTATATTCATTCATTTTAAAAGAAAATAAAATTTAAATCTTTTTATCAAATTCAAGCTTAAGCTACTATACTTATTTGATGTTTATCTTATTAATTTCAAATTTTCAACTTATATATATATATATTAAAGCTTCTTATTCATTTTTGAAAATGATTTGAAATAAAATTATACACTAATATATAATCTTATTTTTATTAAAAATATTTATCTACATACATTTACTTTTAAAAGATAAATACATATTAGAACTTTGTATTCATTCTTGTTTTAAAAATTTAAATTCAAGTCATTATATTAAATTTGAATCATTCAAACCATATTTCAAAAAGATATATGTATATTAAAGCTTGTTATTTACTTATATACATACTAACTATATGGGCTACTAGGTTTGTGTTGCGGCCGCTGCATATAGATATCGGTCTAACTCTGCTTGTCTTGGAAGAGTATATTCTAGTTCATCGAGACCTAGGCATTCGCCGATCCTGCCGAAATTCGTAGTAGCCACTCTTGCTCTTCCATTCTTCCTCCGCTAGCGCTAGTCCAGCCCGTGCCTACTAATTGCTATAGCCTAGTGTGTAATCACAACAATGAATCATGACGAACCCGCAGACGACCCATCTAAGATTAGGGAGGAGATCCGTGGTAGAGCTTCGCTGCCTTTGACTCTTCCACGGACTTATACGTGTACCGAAGCTCATACGGGAAAGTGAACTCCTGGGTCTGGAACCGAGGGGGTTGAGAAATCCTTTCTTTCTCGTCTACTCCAAGGGGTGCGGACACACCTGCGCGGATTACAGGTGACGGTTACAAGTATGGCGGGGAAGTGAACATATATAAAAGAAAAGTATTTTAAATCATTTATTTAAATTTCATTTTACAAAGCAACTTTATATATATATATATATATATATATATATATATATTGGAAATTAACATTTTGAAAATTATTAGATTCAAAACATAAATTTCAAAATATAAATATGCACATATGAAATTAGAAAACAAACTCTTATTAGTTTTAAATATAGAATTTTAAATCCAATTTATTTTCAAGACATTTATATTTGAATTTCCAATTTAAGTTTTTTATTTACAATCTATTTAAACAACACATATCTTTATTTATTTTGGAAAAATTCAATTTAATTCACAATTTTAACCCAAAATTTATATTAATTATCAATTCAAATTTGACTCAAAAACCGGCAATGTTACAATTTTGGTAGAATTAAGATAAATATAAATTTCTTTCCCAAGTCAAGTACTTCTATTGGGATGATCCATACTTGTTTAAATAATGTTCCCACATAATTATTCGGCGTTGTATCCCGAATTGTGAAATAAAAAGTGTTCTTTCATTTTGTCACGACCAAGCTTGTGGAGGTCATTTTGCTTATAAGAAAACTGCGGAAATGGTGCTTCAATGTGATTTTCGCTGGCCTACACTTTTCAAAGATACGTTCAAGTTTTGTAAAACTTGCGATCGCTGCCAAATGATATGAAGAATCTCTTGACGAAACATAATGCCTTTGAGCCTCATTCTTACAATCAAAATCTTTGATGTTTAGGGTATTGACTTTATGGGACCATTTCCAAACTCTTTTGAAAATCTGTACATTCTCCTTTCTATCGATATATATCCAAATGGGTTGAATCCGTTCCATGTAAAACCAACGACCGTATAAATGTTGTGAAATTCCTTAAAGAAAACATCTTTCGAATTTCGGCACACCTCGCACAATAATAAGCCTTAATGGAACCCTTTTTTGCATCGATCGTTTAAAACTCTAATGAAAAAATACTCAATAACCTACAAGTTATCCACTCCATATCATCCTCAGAGTTGTGGTCAAGTGAAAGTTTCAATCGACAAATAAAACAAATTTTGGAGAAACCTGTTAATAAAAATCGAAAAGATTGGTCTCAGAAATTGACTGACGCACTTTGGAGTTACCGCACCGCTTTTAAAACTAACCTTAGTATGTCCCCATTTCATTTAGTTTATGGGAAAGCATGCCTTTTATCAGTTGAACTCGAACATAAAGCATTATGTGCAATTAAGAACTTAAACTTTGATCTTGACAAAGCTAGCGAAAATAGAAAATTGCAAATCAACAAATTAGAAGAATATAGGAACGATGAGCATGAAAATGAGAAAATCTACAAAGAAAGAATTAAAAAATTTCTTGAAATGTCAATCCTAAGGAAAATATTTTCGCCAAATCAAAAAATTCTTTTGTATGACTCTCGACTTTTTTTGTTCCTTGGGAAATTAAAATCAAGATGGACGGGACTATTTGTGGTACGAAATGTTTTTCCACATGGTTCCATACAAATAAAAAACCTAGGGATGGATCAATTTTCAAAGTTAATGGCCATCATTTAAAGCCATACTTGGAATTTTCAAGTAATCAAGAGGAGGAGCTCATGATTTTTCATGAGCCAAACTATTTCTAGTAAGAAATGTTAACCTTCTTTTGTAAATATGTACATATTTTTCCTCGTTACATTCATTATATCATGCATTGACTGTGGGAACACATACAAAATTAAGTGTGGCTGGGAGTCTCATTTTCATTTTTGATTTTTCATGGTTTAGTATTTTTCATTTTGTTTACAAAACTCAAAACTTATAGAAAAAAGATAATATAATTCGAAATCAAATTTTCTTTTAAGCATATGGATTTATTTTTAGAGAAACATTATAAGATAAGTTTATGTTTTGGTTATTAAATTAAAAAATTTGAAAATTTATTTGTCTCAACAAAAATAAAAATATAGTTTGATTACAAATAACTATGGTTTAACTAGTTTATAGGAAGGTTCGTGAGTGTTAATTATAAAGTATATCCTAATTGTAAATCTTTATTTAAAAGAGTCGTTGATTTAAAGTAAAGGCGACAACATTTTTGATATTCTAAGTTAAGCGGTTCTAAGTTGATTTTGCAAAACTCTCTCTTCATTTAAAAAACATTAGAAAAATGGTTTTTCTGAAAATAAGAAACATCTAGAGTCATGTGTTCACACGAAAGTGTGTACACTCGCCATGCTCTATACCCTTCTTATGTAAGCCCGAAAGGCAATGCAGGATCAATATATCTGGCCTCAGTTTATTTGAGTTAGGTGTATGTAAACAGATTTAATAAAAATAGCCGCATAGAGTCATGTGTTCATGCGCAAGTATGTGCAGTTGCCATGCTCTGTACTCTTCTCATGTAAGCCTGAAAGGCAATGTGTGATCAGTATATCTAGCCTCATTTTATCTGAGTTAAGTGTGTAAATAATAATAACGTTGATACTTTTCGAAAATAGAGAGAGCTAGCAATTGAAATTCAAGCACTATTTTCACTTAGTTGATTCGACTTGTTATTCAAAAGAAATGACAATACCACTTTGAAAACTTTGATAATCAATTAAGGATCCATTTGATAGTTGCACTATGTCATCAGCCGAAACAATTAGCCAAACTAGAGTCTAATTGTGATGATAATTTAATTTTTGTTGGAAGTTTTGATGAGTAAAACGACTTTAATTTCTTGATAATGACCAGAACTTATATTTAACTTATTTATATCAATTTAAAAGCAAATTCTTCATTTGTAAATATTTTCAAAAAATTGCATTCATATCTTTGTAAATAAATCTGACATTTAGGAATTTTTCATGTTGCATTTTGATTTTGTGGGTAGTATCCATCGAAAACCCTCACAAGACAAGACTCGTCCTACTAGGGACACCTAAAAGTTTAACAGCTTGTTACATACGCTCAATGCAATCGTGTTTCCTATGAAAATGGATTTATCTTAGTTTTTTGTTTATTCGAGGACGAACAAAAGGATAAGTGTGCGGGTATTTGATGTGCACATAAATAAATTAATTAACACCCGTATGTTTAATCTTGTTTTAATTAAATAATGATCATATTAGGGTAATTTTACATGTTTTTACCAAAACCCAAATGTCATCAGATCATCATTATCAAAGGGCAATTCTATGCATATATTAATTTTTATAATATTTATTTGCACATTTTAGTTTTATTTGTGGGAATTTGGATGGAAAATGGAAGAAGCTACATGTATGTATGCATGCAAAAAGGTTGGAAGACAAAGGAATAACATATAAAAGAATTCAAGAAATCTTGGAGAACCCCACCTACCAATTTACCATAATCTACAATTAGGAGTTAATTCATATGTTAGTGGAGATTAAAAGCACTTGCACATGTAATAGAGGATTAATTACACGGTAATGATGACTTGGAGGCCACACTTCTTAAGGGGCGTTTTGGGTAATCCCTTAAAATTTGGATTAGGGTTTTAGCTATGTATAAAATAGCCCTCTTATATTTATGTAATGACCTTATACTACTTATCACATTATGAAAAGTTGTAGCAATAAACTATATGAGAAATAAAGTGGCTTCCTAGGCCTCTTCGTCTTCTTCTTTTTTCTTCTTTGCTTTCATATTACTTTCATGCTTATTTTTATTTACATACTCTCTTTCCTTTTATGTTAGTAACTTAGTTTTATTTTTATGTCCCTTTTATTTTAATTAGCTTGCACTTTCCGTTTATTTTCTATGTTGAAATATACATATGTTGAAATGATAGCAGAAATGAGTAGCTAAACCCCTTCAATTTAGAGGTAATGAATTTTTTTTTTGAATTATGTAAATTCAATATATTTTATGATTTATGATCTCTTTTTATGCTTCATGAAAGGTTGGATGTTGACGGAAGTTTATTAGGGAATTTGGTATTCTACGTTGTAATCACAAATGACCATGCTTAATCCAACATAAACACAATTTATATTATCATCTAACTAATTGATATAGATAATGAAATTAAAATAGAATCAAAATTGGATGATCTATGTTACTAAACAAAATTGTAAATAGATCATACTTAAAATAGCTTTAGCTTTGACTTTATGTCCATTTTCATTACAATTGATAAGTGGTTTTAGTTGTTGTATTAAAGTTTAATGGTTTAAGTTATGTTAATCAATAACATAAATAGATCATATTTATGATTACTACATCACTAATTCTACTTAGATCAAAATAAAGAGATCATAAATTGCTTTTATGTTGATTTATATGAGAATATGTGAGTGGATTTGCCTATAAATTGTCTTCTAATCTCATATTTTAATCACTTATATTTGTAGTTAGTTTTTCCATTTCTTTTAGTTTAAAACAAACTTACAAATTTGGGTTAATTTGATTGAGTAGAATTTATAATCAATTCAATTCCCTACAACCGATCCACACTCCCCACGTAATAAAATTGTGTTCCATGCGCTTGCGTTTATTTTTATCACAATATTTTTTGATATTTTCTAACCGATAGGATATTAGCTGACAAACACAAACCTCAAGACCAAACACAAAGAACAGAAAATCAAACGCAATGGATGAAATTGATTGTTAAAAAGATAAAATTAAGGTTTCAAAACCATTACCTTGATTCTCTCTAGATTTATTAGCAATTTCCTCCTATTTTTATTTGTTAATTTAGCTTCTAGGCTTTGAAAGAGGAAACTAAGTTTCTTTTCTTTTGTTTTGTTTCGGTTTGTTGAATGTTAAGAATGAACGTACATTCAAAGGAATGAGAAGAGAAATTAAGTTTGGCTTCTCTTAGTTAGCAGGCTTGGATTACTAACACTTCTTTTAAGAAATTTTAGAATTTATTTTATTAACAAAACCCTTACATCCTTTCATTTAGTTTCCTTGATCCTTTCAGTCCTTTAAACCAAATTCACCTTTCATTTATTTATCTAATAACTCCAAAATATTAATTCCTTATATGTTATTTAAATTTAAAATTCTCATTCATAGGAATTTATTCGTTTCTATACAACACATAAATTATAGTTTCTCAACTATTTCATAAATTCAGAATTCACCTTAATGAATTAATTCCCAATAATATTTTCAAGTGATTTTCAACACTTTGAAAAATACTAATATTTCTCAATTTAACATTGTTTTAGACTTAATCATTGTAAAACAAATTATCATTTATAAAAGACTCCAAAGTTCCAAACTAATGATTTAAATTCTCAAATTTAAATCATTATCTATTTTACTTATTCTATACAAATCTATATTGTCATAAACTTCCCCCTTAAAGAAATTGCGTCCTCGCGATTTCGATTCAAAGAAAATGTCAAGATTAGAAACACAAATATATTCAAAAGTTCATTCTTTAAATTTGACCAAGCACAGGGATAAAACATTATTCTAACTTACACTTTAATTTATAAAACTAATATATCCTCCTTCCTTATTTTCTAATTTGAAAACAAGTTCACAAAAATATATTTAACTTCAAATTTCAAAGTTTCTATCATTTCTCCAAATATTTCTTTTACAAATTTTACATTTTCCATAGAATATAATCTAAATGATCAAATTATAAAATTCCAATTTCTTTCTAATTAATTTATTAATTTGAATTTCCAAATTTTAATATCCATCTAAATCATAAAACGATATACACAGTAAATCAAACATTATCACATACTATTCCTCTTAGTATATATTTTAAAATAGGCATTCATAACTTGCAAATATCAAATAATAAAATGATGTTGCATCACCATCTATCTATAGCAAATTGCTTTGTCAATTGGTTGGATGCTGATCAAGAAATCCACATAGTTTCGCCACTAATCTATGTTATTACTAATGTTTGGTGGCTGCACACATCATCTAAATCAATACATATAATGCACTTTTGTAATTTTCATTATAATTTTCTAAATCACCAAAGCCTTTAAACTAGATAAATTTTTCCCTCTAAATTTATTTTCCAAAATATTTTCCCAAAATATTCTACTTTACACAAAAGATAATATGAAGTTCCAAATCATTTACTTAATATTGTTATCGAAACTTCAATTAATATCTTCTTTCCGAATACCAATAACTTATAATATTTCCTTTTAAACTATTATTTATATCCAATATATTTACTTTAAAAATTTATCACATTTGTATATACAAGTATACATATTTTTTAGAAAATATCTTTTCACTTCCAAAAATATGCATGCAAATACAATTTCCAAAACATTTATCTCATTTCAAAATAATATTTAATTCACTTAAAACTTTATCTTCTCATAATTATTATTTTAACACATTCACAATTATTTATAACACTTCAAATATAACAAATTAAAATTTCTATGTCTGAATGTCTCGTCAAAGCGTTTAGAAATCCTGTCAATACTTTGGCATCCCACGTCTCGACAAGAATTCTTAAAGCACTCAATGGAAATTTAACACAACAAATTCCAAAATTTATAACACTCTATATTTTCATGCAAATGAAAAATTACAATAGCAATTCAATAATGAAACCATTCATCCATGAATACATCATCCAATCAAACATATATAGACCGCAAATTACTATGTTCAGGGAAAATATTCTATTAGCTTCCACTGGGCAACTCTAATCACTAACGGATCAAAACACTACGACACAACACTATACTTTTAAAAATCATTTTATATCAATAATTTATAAATTAATTCATAATTTTCAAAAATACGTCCCAATGGTTATTCCTATAATCATTTTATATTCCTATCCTTATATAGATAATTAATATAACTATCTACCACACACCCAGAGGACAGGACTCTATGTCTCATTAGGTCTAAATCTATCATATTATATTCTATAATGTTCTGACTCGGATCTAATACCAGTTACATCGACACCACCGCTATACCCATATTATTAAAGAACATTATAAATAATGTCGTCCAATATACGGAGAATACGGCTTGTTAAGGGCGATCAAATGTGGATATATCTTTAGACTAGCATGACATGTCATACTTACTATATTAGTGAATCTCTGGAATTAAATTTGATGTGTACCGTCTCAGTCTCAAGTAATAAACACATCGGTTTCTCAAAATCAGAATAGTATAACTTATAAAACAATAGTCACATATCATAGTGGAATAAAATATGTCGTATACAAATATACATTGTGTGTCTACATTGTCACGACCCGAATTTCAACGTTCGAAAATCGACACCCATACTTCACTTGTACCTGAATGCCGCAGATTCAAATATTGAAATTCGATTCGTGCCGGAGCTTATAACCATTAAGTACAACAACACTACATAAGAAAACAATGAATATATCATTGATACAACAATGAGTACACTATCCGATACAATATGAATTCCAACAATATCAGATATAAATATACAACAACGGAATAGGATAACAACAACAAGGATGGTCTAGACTTTGCGACCATCGCCAATAGAAAGATGACCATCGATAGAGTCTTTCAAGTGAGAAAGCGGGAATCCAACAAATTGACTTTTCAATGCCAAAGCTCCAATGCTCCAAACTTGAACCACCATCATTGCTGAACTTGTAGCAAATGCGATCCAAACATCGATTTCCAAACCAAAGACTTCAAATACTATCGAATCTACATCTCCAAACTGATTATCTGAAAACCCAATTCTAGACTGCCCGCATGGAAAATTGTGGACACCCAGAGTTTAGGAAGGGAACAATAAGCTCCAGGTCAGTCATGGGACTGGTGTGAGAAAACAAAAATAGTTTATCTTTAACAAAAGTAAAACAAAAGATTTTAAAATAAATCGGCAATGTTTTTTGAAAAATGAAACTACCATAAGGCCTCCCGGCATACACACAATGCAATCTCACACTTGGGGGAGATTTCTCCTTATGATAGTCAAACATGTTTACTACGCAAAATACTTTTTTGAATATTATTATTAGTGCATAGTGCAGAAAACCTTTCAAAGTATAATATTAATCTTAGCCAGCATAGGTACCATTATATTATGCTTGTTATAGCTACCATTTAAGAATGGCAGGTTATACAACTGCAATCGTAAAGGTGCGTATTGGAGATTGGATTTCCAACAAATGGTCAGGCTATGAACTTCCTATTGCCACATGGGTACGCCTCTGGAGTGACGCCTCGAGAACCTAACCGGATCACTGCCAACACAAGGCCGGGTTACCTCTGTAACTAGGTAACTACTACACGAGTATGCCACTCAGTCGTAACCAACCTTTATCCCGGGATTCACAAACAACCACAAAGTAACAAATTTGCAGCAACCACATAAGTTAAATATTTAGTCTCCATACCATGATACCACCTCTATCAAGAAGGAAATGAACATACCCTCAAGGGGCGCTACCCCCAAATAACCTTGCTACAACGGTTCTTGTTTTTCGACCATTACCCGGTTGTGAGGCTCGACGAAGTCACGTCCACAAAGCTACGCTTTTCACAAAAGCCATACTTCGATCAACAAATGATCAGCAACACTTCGTATGCCACATTACCAAATTGGAAATGTATCACTAGTAACCATCAACTACATAACCTCTGAGCTCGTACGTCTCAATGAAGAGTGTTAAGCTAAGAGAATAAATCCCCACCGCCAAATAGAAATGTATTTGATAAAGACCAGCTTTACATCTCAAAGTGTAATGTCAGACACACATCCATACAAGTCCGTTCCGGGTTCAAACAAAATAGAAGGCACTTCACAAAGAAGCCCTTGCAATCCGGGTATTCACAGTCCCAATTGAACTCCCCATTACATATGGAGATCACTATATCGGCGTGACTTAGTGCAGAGACATTCGACGGGTTATCCTTTCGTTCTCGAAAATACCCGGTCTTCACCATTGGTCTTCAAATGCAACCCATAACGTCGTATCATTATTCAGAGTGGGTTATATGACACAAAGTCCTCTCCCGGCTAAACAAAATAATGAGCGCAATATTTAAAACTATATGAACAATGGGATCTCAGTTAAGTCACAACTTATTATCCAAAACTTTTTTTTCAAATGGTTTAAACAAATTACCATTTTCAATCTTTATAAAAAAGATTCACTTCACAAAGTTCACCAATCTTTCACAAAGATTCATTCACAATATTTATGCAAAAGATCTATAATTGAGATCCTATTTTGTTTGAAAGTTCATAAAATATTTCAAAAGATTCCTTCATAGCTTTTGTGACAATTCCATTTCAAGCATGAAATCTTTTAACACAAATTAGAAATCCTTTCTTTGTATGAAAGCTATTTTTATTTGAAAACAAATAGTTTTTGTTTCGAAAAAATCCGATTACATTTGCATGAGTTAAAACCCTTCAAGTGTAAAACTTGGGTTAAATTCAAAATTCCAAAATAATATTTTAAAATTGTTTAGAACCCATATAAACATATTTATAACCTTTTTAAACCAAAATTTCCAAACATAGAATTCAATTTCAAATCTTGAATTCAAATTCAAATCAAATAATTTAATTTTTCAAAACTTTATCAAGTTATTCAAATTAACTTTTATCTTTTAAAACTCCTATTCAAAAGTTTTCTTATCTAACCCAATTCCATTTCCAAACCATTTGAATTCAAAATTCAGCTTTTAAAACCATTTCATAATATTAGATTCAAATATCTGTGACTTAACTGATTTCCTCGTGAAATCCATATTTGTGTGTGTATGGTGTAGTCCAGGGGTTTTACATAATAGTGCAACATTATCAATCATCAAAATCCAAACACAGTAATATCGATAAGCGGTACTTTGGTACTTTGGTCGATTTCTGTTGATCAAAAAAGTATTGAAGGTTGGACTTGATGTCCGAGTTAGCTGGGAAGATAGTGGTCATAGGAAAAATAGGCAGATGATTTATCAGTGGACGTGGTGGCCGGGGATGGTCAGAGTAGGGTTTACACCCCATTGTGGGTGTTGATATTGTCTCGAATTCGTATGGTGGCTATGGTGAATCGGAGGCCATCGCAAGGGAGGGATTCAAGTTTTCATGTCAAGGTGAAGCTTTGGTACGATCGGCGATAGTTCTCGATGATGGGATCGTCGGTGGATGATTGATTTCATCGGAATGTTGGGTTTTCGTCTTTGTTCCTGTAGGTGATGGATCGTTCGATTTTGATTTTGAAGCTAGTAGTGAATTTAAGGTTGTCAGCTGGAAAAAGGGGGTTGACGGCGATTTGTGGGAGGTAGCAACGGTGGTCAGAGGCGTCTTGACCATATGAGCACATGCACGGTTCAGTGGAATTATAAGGTGGTTACCATTGTTTCTGTAGGTTTGGCAATTAAATCAAAGGAAGAGAGGGAGAGGAAGTTTCGCACGAGCGTTAGCTCGAGTACTTTATATTATGGCTCGGGTATTACTTGAGACATTTGCGTGTAACTCGAAGATGGTTTGTGAATTAATGTTTTCAGTTTAAAATTTACAGCAAAGTTTTTCTTTTAAAAAAGAGGGAACTCGGGTAAAGTTTGAAGAGTCCCGGGTAGGACCTGGGTTGAACCCTAAGTGGAATTTAAAACAGTTTTCTAAAGTTTTATAAAAACAAGTTTTTACTTTAAGTAAATCAAGATTTAACTTATTTTAAAGAATAATATTATCACTTTATATAATAATGTTTTAAATATTGTTTAAGAAGTTGTATGATATTTAAATTTATTAAGTAGAACCTTAAGTTATTTTGAACTTAATTTTAAATATGAAATCAAGTAGTTAATTAAAGGAGTTATATGTTTTATATTATCATGATAAGTGATTTCAAGATTTATTAGAAATTAATAAAGATAAAACGTTTATCTTAAAGTGGATTAAGGTCTGGGGTAATAAATGATTAATTAAACTAACGAAGTAATTTTAAGAGAAATAAAATAATTAAAAATAATCATTAGTGGAATTATTTAAGAAATGTAATTAATTAAGGGTAATTAATTACAAAATGTGATTAATAAATAAAGATTTGATTAATTAGAACAATTATTAATTTGTGTAATTAATTAAGGATAGTTACATAATGTAATTAGAGCATGATTAATCAAGGGTGATTAATCAAGATGAATAATTAAGGGATGATTAATTAATTGAATATAATTAATTTATGTTAAATAAGCCAGATTTATAAGTAATAAAGTAATTAATTTAATTCATTGGTAGTTAATTGAATGAATTATAAATGGTATGACTAATTTATCTTGCTTATGAACGATTGAATGATATTTGAATGCCTTGGATTATTTGTTATCCTTGATATGTGATTGTGATGCTTTGTGAAATGAAATGTTTCTGTAATATGATATGTTGGGTTGAACAGAGATAATGTGGTCATCTATCGAGATGAATTACTGAGTAAAAGTGACATCCAGTATTTAAAATTTAATCACTTGAATAACTTGGGATAAGATGGCATTAGATTCGAAGAGACCGGAGTCGGGTATTAGTAAATACCCGAAACCACTTCGATCCTTTATAGATTGATATGTGAAATCAATAAGATGGAATGGAATGATCTAAGTGAATTGGACCTTTTAATCTAAGTTTTTGGTACTTAGAAATTGATGTGTGAAATAAATGATGTTAATAAAAACTTGTGAAGTTGTAAATTTATACAAGTACCTCGGGTTTATAAGTTGTATGCTTTAGTGTTCCATGTTAATGGGTTTACTCACGCTGGTTTCTAGCCTGACCCGGGTGTTACTTTGATGTAATGCTCGGGTCAGACCGAGTATTATAGATTTTCAGGTAAGGATGTTCTAGAGCTCTGGAAGCGAGCTGGATGGCAAGAACGTATGGAGTGTTTCGCTGTATTATATTGTTGTATATATCTGAGTCACGTTGATTGTATATGTTTATATGTTGAAACTCTGATGTATTAAAGTGAAATTTGACAAGTACAATTTTCCTTTATACAACTGTTATTATTTGTTATTATATTTTATCCGCTGCGAATGTGAGATGTTGGTGTTTCTGTTCTTCTTATTCTTCTATCTCTTTCTTCTTTTTCATAATTATTTGGAATTTTCGGGTTCGAAAATTCAGGGTCGTTACAGTTGGTATCAGAGCTGAAGGTTAAGCGAAAACCTTGGCTCTGGTGGGTGTACTCATTAAGGATAAGGTAAGTTATGCCCTAAAATGAGTTGAGTGTATATATAAATATGAGAGCGTACTTTTTATTTTCTTATACAAATATTTGAAATGATTTATATAAGAATGTATTTTGATATATAAGGCAATATTTCTTTCTATTTAATATTAAGGTAATGGGATGTTAAATTATTGAAATTAAATAATAATTTAAGTGGTATATATATATATATCCAAGTAGGAATTGAATAGAATGTATCATTCATATAAGGAACATTAGAATTAAATTTGGTTTCAAATCAAATAAAGTGGTTATTGTACCCAATATTGGGATGTTTGTTTCCTGATAATTATAAAGCAAAAAAGAAATGTGTTAAGGAACTAAACCTTTAGATAAGTATGACTTGTAAATTGAAGTAGGGTTTTAAATTGTGAAGTTAGAAACCTAAGATTTAAAACATTTGAAATTTGTTTTCAAATTGTTAAAGGGAATGACAAATAATATTTTTCAGGATATTTATGAAAGTAATCTTATTTTGAAATAAGAAGTTGTTTGAAACTTTATTTGGAATTAAAAACCAAAGGTGTTAAAACATATGGTATAACTTGGTAAGCTAATTAATTAATATAAGAGTAAAAGTTGAATTCTGCTCACTAAGTCAAATTTATAGGTTAGGAAGTCCCTTTAGAATTCAGTCTTTGAGAGAGATGACTAAGAGTGAAGAATGGAAGGTTAGACGCAGAGAGCAAAGAGCAGTTGTACGTAGGGATCGAGAAGAAGAAATTCAAGAGTATGAGAAACAGGTTAAGGAAAGGGCTGAACCAGGACCTTACGATAATGTCACCTGTTACAGATGTTTCAATAAGGGTCATTACGCAGCCAAGTGCAGTAAAACAAGGGAGGAATTGAAGGGTACATTCCATTGGTTTCTCTCAGAGATCTTGTGCTTTAAGTGTCATAAGAAAAGACATTTCCTAAATCATTGCCCTGAAGTGAGGAAGGAGAAGAGTAAACCAGTTGAACCGGTCATTGAGTCGACTATTTGCTATCATTGTAAGAAGACGAGACACATTGCTAGGAATTGTTCCGAGAGGCAGAAGAGGAGTAAAGCTGTGGAACGTACTGTTGGAGGCGTGAAGGTTATCCAGGTTGATGACAGAGTAGAAACATTTTGTGGTAAATGTTATAAGTGGGGACACCCTGTTGAGAAGTATATGCTCGAGCTTTGCCCTTTGGAAGGATGTCCATAGGAAGGATTCTTGTAAGAATATTAGGGCTCTATTCTTTCCAAACCTCTAGGTAATAGAAAGCCATCTAGATTTATGACTTTTGTAAGACTCATATTTTGGATAAATGTATGTAGTGTATGAACTACTAGTATATAGTCAATTAATGTATGGAAAATTTTGAGGTAGTACAATCTAATATAAAATTTTCTTTATCAATTGAGAATTGGACTCAGAGTTAAATTATTTAAAGATTTGGATTATTGATTTAAAAGTAAAGGTTAATCTAATTTTAAGGATTAAATCAACATTTAAAAGTTTAACTCGAATTTATATAATTTGGGATGGTTTAAATTTGAAATTTGAATTGAATTCGTTCAAAATTAAATCTGATTTGAATTAATTGGATTTGTTATTGATGATGATAAGTTTAAAAATTTAAATGGAAAATTTGAAGTGGATTGAATTGAAATGATTTGAAATTGAAGTGGGTTCAATTGATATTAATCCAAATTGATTGGAATAATTTGGAATTGTAATTAAAGTTGAATAGCTTTAAAATCAAATGGAAATTGATTTGAATTTGGAAAGAAATCAAGATTGATTCAACTTGAATTGGGGTTAAATCAATTTCAATGGAAATTGAAGTTATTCAAATTGGAATTGAGTCAATTTAAATGGAAGTGGAAATTTAATTGAATTGATGGGAAGTGAACTGTTTTGACTCTGGAATATTTTCAATATAAATTATTTTAATATAAACTTATTTTTCCAAGCTATTTAATATATACAACCTTTCTTTTTAAAGCCATATAAGTTTATATTTATTTTACAATTAATTTGAAACTATTTAACAATTTTACCACTATTTTATAAACTTATGACCATCTTTCAACTACTTTATAACTAATTACTAATTTACAACTGTTTTGCAATTATTTAAATTTCTATAACTATTTGTCTATTTTCCAACTATTTTACAATTACTTAACTATTTTACAGTTATTTTACAAACTAATAACTATTTTTCAATTATTTATCTATTTTTAAACTTTTCAAGCTATTTTTCAAATTTAAGCTAGACAGAGTTCAAACTATTTATGATTGAATGTCCATTTGGGATAAGGATTAAAGTGATAATCCAATGGAATTCAAATAATTGTGAGTATGTGGATAGAAATTAAGGGAAATGTGAATAGAAAGAGAAATTGATTTAGTTGATAATAAATGAAGATAAATACGCAGGATGTACGTATATTAATCTATTTGCATAGTGATTTGGTCCGGATTCGAGCACAGAATTTCAAGATAGTATATCGATCCGATTTGGGATTTTTCACTCGATTTTTGACGGCGAACCAGGATATGGATTGTTGATTGGTTCTGGATATTCTCTATCATAGTTATGGCTATGCAAGGAGAATGACGGTTTCTGATCAAGAAACCAGATCTGTGTCCGCACTAAGAAGTCGGGCGGACCATACTAGTTCGGAAGTGAAATTGTGTGATCGAGTGAGCGATCAGATTGGTATAGCGTACAGATGATATATGTACATCGTACGGGTTTGAATGAAATTGATATTGGAAATTTCTATGATTAAAAGTGACTTTATATAGTAATCACATTTGAATATTTGATTTTGAATAAACAAGATTATATATATCTTTGTTATATAAGATAAATCTTCCCTTGTTGAATCTATTGTCAGAAGAAAAGGGTTTTGAAAATATTTGAAGTATAAAAGGAGTTTTATACAAGTTTGAAATGATCCAAAGTTTTTAAAATTATATATATATATATGTAGATACATACATACATATATATATATATAAAGGATCTTATGAGGATTTTGGGAAAAGGTTTTGGGAACCTTTGGATTTGGAAAGGCTTTTGAGTTTTGGATAAAATCAATAGTGGAATTTGAAAAGCCTAATTTGAGAATTATCGATTTTGGGGTAATCGATTTTGGGAAAGGAGATTTATATGAGAATCATACTAGGTGTATGATTTGGAAGATACTATATGTGTATAGTATAAAGTGTTTGAAAATGGCTTTGGGAAGAAAGGCGCTCCCTTGAAATGAACTTCTCAGGAGTGGCGTAGGTTGGTACTGCCTTGAACCCTAGGGGGGATCTAAAGTTGATCCTGTGAGGAGTCCAGACAAAACTAGTTCCTGAGGATTATGAGCAGTGTGTAGCGAAAGTTGAGGGCGCTGATGCCTACAGAGGCATTTGGGTTATGCTGTGACGACAGTATAACTCGATGTCACTGCGGTCTACTGCAGACCATAGCGAAAGTCCTGTGTGCCGCTGAGAGCCAACAGTCTACGTTTGACTTTATATCGGCAGACTGTGACATATGGTAACATACCGAAAGTCGTGTGTGCTGTTGAGAGCCAGCAGTCTGCGTTTGATTTTACATCGGTAGACTGCGACCTATGTGGGAGTGGAGAAGTTTCATTTTTGACAGCGAAAATCGAGGGCGCCGATGCCTACAGTTACATGGACTTTTGCTGCGATGGCAACGTAACCCTGGAATGTAACTGTGATCTGTTGTTGGTTCCATGGCGTAATAGAGGGGCGTGGAGTGCCTACAGTTACATGGACTTTTGCTGCGATGGCATCGTAACCCAGGATGTAACTGCGACCATGGATGGGAGTGATGATTTCCAGAGCATTTTCAGCAATGATATTTCTTCTAATTTCAAAAACTGTTTTCTATTTTTTCAATAAAATTATTTTTCGAAGTATTTTCACTGGGTGTTAAAAACGGGTTTACCAAGTATTTATAGATTTTCAGTCCTATTCATGATCAACGTATGATGAATTTCTATGAGAACGAGGATGGACTTGTTAAAACATCAAGTTATAAAAGTATTTTTATTAAAAAAACTATTTTGGAATAATATTATATAGATGTTAAAAAGTATTTTAAAAATTGATCAAAGAATATTTATCTGATTTTAAGCATTTTCATAAATTATGGCTTCGTTCCTTTTCGAGGACGAAAAGATTCAAAGGGGGAGGAATGTGATAACCCAGATTTTTTGACGTCTGTAAATCGAATAATTAACTGGATTAAACATTGGGATATTAATTTTATAAATCGAATAAATGAGTTCTGTAAGGTATCTGGACATATAAATTGGATTAAAACTATGATAAATGTTGAATTATGAAATCTCTGGTGATGAAATCTTATAATAAATAAATGAATAATATATTTCACCATTTAAAAACTTAGATAAAATACATATAAATATATTTAGACAAATATATGCAAATTTTGTATGTTGAAATATATATATGCCATGTGAAGTAAAATATAGGAAAGTTTGTAAAGATATAAATAAATATATATGTAATATAAAAGTGTACATAAGTAATATATAGGGGAGATATTTATAAGTATGAAAACATTTGACGTCAAATACTAGCAGGAATATAGTAAGATGCAAGTGTATATATATATAAATTCATATAAGATACGTATGTTAACAAAAGAGGAGACAATATCATGACAAATGGAATTTCAAGCACACAAAATCTTGAGTCAACATCAAAAACCAAATCTAGTCAAATACGAAAGGGGAAAATCAACCTAATAAAAAAATATCTATACAAAAGCCTATACAGGGTTTTTCTGTTGGCTTACCCTGTAATCCTTATCTTCTCTACATATATCTCCTCTTGTTCCATTTTTGTTTATCAAAATTTAGCATTTCCAGGAAATAAGTAGGCATGTCATCTTACAACTAAAGCTTAATTAACAACTCAACTAAGCAAGAAGATTTAGGAAGAGGATCAAGCTAGCAGTTTTAGAGAAAAACAAGTAGGTGCTCTCTATTCAAACTCTTGTTACAGGTGTGTAAACACTTTACTTTAAAAAACTTAAATCGGGACGAATGCTTGATACTTGAAAAAAAAAATTAAGTTGTTTCATGGATGATCTAACTGATTTGTGGTTGAATAATCATACTGTTAGTGTGTGTACATATTTGAGTATAATCTGCTGTGAACACAGGTTCAAGAACAAAGCATATTAATTCAATTTCCTCTCGCATATTAAATTTCTAGGTCAAGATCCTTAAAGATGAAATGATTGTATCGGGATAACATTTTTTTAAAGATAAATTCAAGCGTATATGTGGATTATTTATTTTAAAAATTTATAAATAACAAAGGAAATCTAAATGGGTTAAAAATCGACCCTGTTAATTTCAAAACTTAGTTATATAATTTGAAACAAGGATCAAAATGAGGAATTTTTATCTACAAATCTGGATTTTTAGGTTTAGATTCGTGGAGCAATTTTGGTTTGATCGATTTTGGTACTTTGGTCAATTTCCGTCGATCAAAAATGTATTAAAGGTTGGGCTTGATGTCCGAGTTGGCTGGGAAGATGGTGGTCGTAGGAAAAATAGGCAGATGATTTATCAGTGGACGTGGTGGCCAGGAATAATGAGAGTAGGGTTTAAACCCGGTTGTGGGTGTTGATATTGTCTCAAATTCGTATGGTGGCTATGGTGAATTGGAGGCTATCGCATGAGAGGGATTCGAGCTTTCATGTCAAGGTGAAGCTTTGGTATGATTGGCGATAGTTCTTGATGATGGGATCGTCGGTGGATGATTGTTTTCATCGGAATGTTGGGTTTTCGTCTTTGTTCCTGTAGGTGATGGATCGCTCGATTTTGATTTTGAAGCTAGTAGTGAATTCTGGGTTGTCGGCTGGAAAGAGGGGGCCAACGGCGATTTGTGGGAGGTAGCAGTGGTGGTTGGAGGCGTCTCGACCATATGAGCACGTGCATGGTTCAGTGGAATTATCAGGTGGTTGCTATTGTTTCTGTAGGTTAGGCAATTGAATCGAAGGAAGAAAGGAAGAAGAAGTTTTGCACGAGTGTTAGATCGAGTACTTTATATTATGGCTCGGGTTTACTTGAGTCGTTTGTGTGCAACTCGAAGATGGTTTGTGAATTAATGTTTTCAGTTTAAAACTTACATCAAAGTTTTTTTTTTAAAAGAGAGGGAACTCGGGTAAAGTTTGAAGAGTCCCGGGTAGGACCTGGGTTAAACCCGAAGTGGAATTTAAAATAGTTTTCTAAAGTTTTATGAAAACAAGTTTTTAAATTTAAGTAAATCAAGATTTAACTGATTTTAAAGAAAAATATTATGCTTTGTATAATAATGTTTTAAATATTGGTTCAAGAACTTATATGATATTTAAATTTATTAAGTAGAACATTAAATTATTTTGAACTTAGATTTAAATATGAAATCAAGTGGTTAATTAAAGGAGTTATATGTTTTATATAATAATGATAAGTGATTTCAAGATTTATTAGAAATTAACAAAGATAAAACGTTTATCTTAAAGTGGATTAAGGTCTAGGATAATAAATGATTAACTAAACTAACGAAGTAATTTTAAGAGAAATTAACTAATTAAAAATAATCAGTAGTGTAATTACAAAAGAAATGTAATTAATTAAGGGTAATTAATTACAAAATGTGATTAATCAAGCTGATTAATGAATAAAGATTTGATTAATTAGAACAATAATTAATTTGTGTAATTAATTAAGGATAATTACATAATGTAATTAGAGCATGATTAATCAAGGGTGATTAATCAAGATGAAGAATTAAGGGATGATTAATTAATTGAAATAATTAATTTATGTTAAATAAGCCAGATTTATAAGTAATAAAGTAATTAATTTAATTCATTGGTAGTTAATTGAATGAATTAGAAATGGTATGACTAATTTATCTTGCTTATGAATGATTTAATGATATTTGAACGCCTTGGATTATTTGTTATCCTTGACATGTGATTGTGATGCTTTGTGAAATGAAATGTTTTTTGTAATATGATATGTTGGGTTGAACAGAGATAATGTGGCCATCTATCGAGATGAATTACTGAGTAAAAGTGACATCTAGTATTTAAAATTTAATCACTTGAATAACTTGGGATAAGATGACATTGGATTCGAAGAGACCGGAGTCGGGTATTAGTAAATACCTGAAACCACTTCGATCCTTTATGGATTGATATGTGAAATCAATAAGCTGGAATGGAATGATCTAAGTGAATTGGACCTTTTAATCTAAGTTTTTGGTACTTAGAAATTGATGTGTGAAATAAATGATGTTAATAACAACTTGTGAGGTTGTAAATTTAAACAAGTACCCCAGGTTTATATAAGTTGTATGCTCTAGTGTTCCTTGTTGATGGGTTTACTCACGCTGGTTTCCAGCTTGACCCGGGTGTTACTTTGATGTAATGCTCAGGTCAGACCGAGTATTACAGATTTTCAGGTAAGGACGCTCTAGAGCTCTGGAGGCGAGCTGGATGGCAAGAACGTATAGAGTGTTCCATTGTATTATATTGTTGTATATATCTAAGTCATGTTGACTGTATATGTATATATGTTGTAACTCTGATGTATTAAAGCGAAATTTGATAAGTACGGTTTTCCTTTGTACAACTGTTATTATTTGTTATTATATTTTATCTGCTGCGAATGTGAGATGTTGGTGTTTCTATTCATTTTATTCTTCTATCTCTTTCTTATTTTTCATAACTATCTGGAATTTTTGGATTCGAAAATTCAGGGTCGTTACAGTTGGTATCAGAGCTGAAGGTTAAGCGAAAACCTTGGCTCTTGTGGGTGTACTCATTAAGGATAGGGTAAGTAATACCCTAAAATGAGTTGAGTGTGTGTGTGTATATATATATATATATATATATGAGAGCGTACTTGTTATTTTCTTATATAAAGATTTTAAATGATTTTATATTAGAATCTATTTGATATATAAGGAAAAAAATTTCTATTTAATATTAAGGTAATGGGATGTTAAATTATTGAAATTAAATAGAATTTAAGTGGTAAATATATATATATATATATATATATCCATGTAAATCAAATAAAGTGGTTATTGTACCCAATATTGGGATGTTTGTTTCCTAATAATGATAAAGCAAAAATAAATGTGTTAAGGAAGTAAACGTTTAGATAAGTATGACTTGTAAATTGAAGTAGGGTTTTAAATTGTGAAGTTAGAATCCTAAGATTTAAAAACATTTGAAATTTGTTTTCAAATTGTTAAAGGGAATGATAAATAATATTTTTCAGGATATTTCTGAAAGTAATCTTATTAAGAAGTTGTTTGAAACTTTGTTTGGAATTAAAAACCAAAAGTGTTAAAACATAAGGTATAACTTGGTAAGCAAATTAATTAATATAAGAGTAAAAGTTGGATTCTTCTCTTTAAGTCAATTTTATAGGTTAGAAAGTCCCACTAGAATTCAGTCTTTGAGACAGATGACTAAGAATGAAGAATGGAAGGTTACATGTAGAGAGCAAAGAGCAGCTACATGTAGGGATCGAGAAGAAGAAATTCAAGAGTATGAGAAACAGGTTAAGGAAAGGGATGACCCAGGACCTTACGATAATGTCACCTGTTACAGATGTTTCAATAAGGGTCATTACGCAGCCAAGTGCAGTAAAACAAGGGAGGAATTGAAGGGTACATTCCATCGGTTTTGAGTGGCAGAAGAGGAGTAAAGCTGTGGAACGTACTGTTGGAGGCGTGAAGGTTATCCAGGTTGATGATAGAGTAGAAGCATTTTGTGGTAAATGTTATAATAAGGGACACCCTGTTAAGAAGTGTATGTTCGGGCTTTGCCCTTTGGAAGGAAGTCCATAGGAAGGATTCTTTTAAGAATATTAGGGCTCTGTTCTTTCCAAACCTCTAGGTAATAGAAAGGCATCTAGATTTATGACTTTTGTAAGACTCTTATTTTGGATAAATGTATGTAACATATGAACTACTAGTATATAGTCAATTAATGTATGGAATATATTGAGGTAGTATAATCTAATATAAAATTTTCTTTATCTATTGAGAATTGGACTCGGAATTAAATTGTGTAAAGATTTGGATTATTGATTTAAAAATAAAGGTTAATCTAATTTAAAGGATTAAATCAACATTTAAAAGTTTAACTCGAATTTATATAATTCGCGATGGTTTAGATTTGAAATTTGAATTGAATTCGTTCAAAATTGAATCTGATTTGAATTAATTGGATTTGTGATTGAAGATGTATAAGTTTAAAAATTTAAATGGAAAATTTGAATTGGATTGAATTGAAATGATTTGAAATTGAAACGGGTTCAATTGATATTAGTCCAAATTGAATGGAATAATTTAGAATTGTAATTAAAGTTGAATAGGTTTAAAATCAAATGGAATTTGATTTGAATTTGGAAAGAAATCAAGATTGATTCAACTTGAATTTGGGTTAAATCAATTTCAATGGAAATTGAAGTTATTCAAATTGGAATTGAGTCAATTTAAATTGAATTGATGGGAAGTGAACAGTCTTGACTCTGGACTATTTTCAATATAAATTATTTTAATATAAACTTATTTTTCCAAGCTATTTAATATATACAACCTTTCTTTTTAAAGCCATATAATTTTATATTTATTTTAAGATTAATTTGAAACTATTTAACAATTTTACCACTGTTTTATAAACTAATTACTATCTTTCAACTACTTTATAACTAATTACTAATTTACAACTGTATTGCAATTATTTAAATTTCTATAACTATTTGTCTAATTTTCCAACTATTTTACAATTACTCAACTATTTTACAGTTATTTTACAAACTAATAACTATTTTACAGTTATTTATCTATTTTTCAACTTTTCAAGCTATTTTTCGAATTTAAGCTGGACAGAGTTCAAACTGTTTATGATTGAATATACATTTGGGATAAGGATTAAAGAGATTATCCAATGGAATTGAAACAATTGTGATTATGTGGATAGAAACTAAGGGAAATGTGAATAGAAAGAGAAATTGATTTGGTTGATAATCAATGAAGATAAATACGTAGGATGTACTTATATTATTCTATTCGCATGGTGATCTGGTCCGAATTCGAGCATAGAATTTTGAGATAGTATATCGATCCGAGTTGGGATTTTTAACTCGATTTTCGACGGCGAACCAGGATATGGATTATTGATTGGTTCTGGATATTCTCTATCATAGTTATGGCTATGCAAGGAGAATGATGGTTTCTGATCAAGAAACCAGATCTGTGTCCGCACTTGGAAGTCGGGTGGATGATACTAGTTTGGAAGTGAAATTATGTGATCGAGTGAGCGATCAGATTGGTATAGCGTACAGCTGATATATGTGCATCGTACGGGTTTGAATGAAATTGATAATGGAATTTTCTATGATTAAAAGTGACTTTATAGAGTAATCACATTTGAATATTTGATTTTGAATAAACAAAGTTATATATATCTTTGTTATATAAGATAAATCTGCCCTTGTTGAATCTATTGTCAGAAGAAAAGGGTTTTTGAAAATATTTGAAGTATAAAAGGAGTTTATACAAGTTTGAAATGATCCAAATTTTTAAAAAATTATATATATATATATATATGTATGTATGTATGTATGTATGTATGTATGTATGTATGTATGTATGTATGTATGTATATGTATATATAAAGAATCTTATGAGGATTTTAGGAAAAGGTTTTGGGAACTTTTGGATTAGGAAAGGCTTTTGATTTTTGGGTAAAATCAATATTGGAATTTGAAAAGCCTAATTTGAGAATTATCGATTTTGGGATAATCGATTTTGAGAAAGGAGATTTATGTGAGAATCATACTAGGTGTATGATTTGGAAGATACTATATGTGTATAGTATAAAGTGTTTTGAAAATGGCTCTGGGAAAAAAGGCGCTCCCTTAGAATGAACATCTCAGGAGTGTCATATGTCGGTACTGCCTTGAACCCTAAGGGGGGTTCTAAAGTTGATCCTGTGAGGAGTCCGAACAAAACTAGTTCCTGAGGATTATGAGCAGTGTGTAGCGAAAGTCAAGGGCGCTGATGCCTACAAAGGCATTTGGGTTATGCTGTGACGACAGTATAACTCGATGTCACTGCGGTCTACTGCAGACCATAGCGAAAGTCCTGTGTGCCGCTGAGAGCCAACATTCTACGTTTGACTTTATATCGGCAGACTGCGACCTATGGTAACATACCGAAAGTCGTGTGTGCTGCTGAGGGCCAACAGTCTGCGTTTGATTTTACATCGGTAGACTGCGACCTATGTGGGAGTGGAGAAGTTTCATTTTTGACAGCGAAAATCGAGGGCGCTGATGCCTACAGTTACATGGACTTTTGCTGCGATGGCAACGTAACCCTGGAATGTAACTGTGATCTGTTGTTGGTTCCATGGCGTAATAGAGGGGCGTGGAGTGCCTACAGTTACATGGACTTTTGCTGCGATGGCAACGTAACCCAAGATGTAACTGCGACCATGGATGGGGGTGATGATTTCCAGAGCATTCTCACCAAAGATATTTCCTCTATTCTCAAAAACCGTTTTCTATATTTTCAATAAACTTATTTTCCAAAGTATTTTCACTGGGTGTTGGAAACGGGTTTACCAAGTACTTATTGATTTTCAGTCCTATGCCTGATCAACGTATGACTGAATTTCTATAGAACGAGGATGGACTTGTTAAAACATCAAGTTATAAAAGTATTTTTTATAAAAAAACTATTTTGGAATAATATTATATAGATATTAAAAAGTGTTTTAAAAATTGATCAAAGAATATTTATCTGATTTTAAGCATTTTCATAATTTCTGGCTTCGTTCCTTTTCGAGGACGAAAAGATTCAAAGGGGGAGAAATGTGATAACCCGGATTTTTTGACGTCCGTAAATCGGATAATTAATTGGATTAAACACTAGGATATTAATTTTATAAGTCGAATAAATGTGTTCTGTAAGGTATCTGGATATATAAATTGGATTAAAACTATGATAAATGTTGAATTATGAAATCTCTAGTGATGATAAATCTTATAATAAATAAATAAGTAATATATTTCACCATTTAAAAATTTAGATAGAATATGTATAAATATATTTAACAAATATATGTGAACTTTATATGTTGAAATATATATATGCTATGTGAAGTAAAATATAGGAAAGTTTGTAAAGATATAAATAAATATATATGTAATATAAATGTGTACATAAGTAATATATACGGGAGATATTTATAAGCATGAAAACATTTGATGTCAAATACTAGCAGGAATATAGTAAGATGCAAGTATATATACATAAATTCATATAAGATATGTATGTTAACAAAAGAGGAGACAATATCATGACAAATGGAATTTCAAGCACACAAAATCTTGAATCAAGATCAAATCCAAATCTAGTCAAATACGAAAGGGGCAAATCCACCTAATAAAAAAATATCTATACAAAAGCCTGTACAGGGTTTTTCTGTTAGCATACCCTGTAATCCTTATCTTCTCTACATATATCTCCTCTTGTTCCATTTTTGTTCATCAAAATTTTGCATTCCAGGAAATAAGTAGGCGTGTCATCTTACAACTAAAGCTCAATTAACAACTCAACTAAGCAAGAAGATTTAGGAAGAGGATCAAGCTGGCAGTTTGAGAAAAAAACAAGTAGGTGCTCTCTGTTCAAACTCTTGTTACAGGTGAGTAAACACTTTACTCTAAAAACTTTAAATCTGGATGAATGCTTGATACTTGAAATTTATTTTGAAATTAAGTTGTTACATGGATGATCTAACTGATTTATGGTTGAATAATCATATTGTTAGTGTGTGTAAATATCTGAGTTTAATCTGCTGTGAACACAGGTTCAAGGACAAAGCATATTAATTCACTTTCTTCTCGCATATTAAATTTTTAGGCCTAGATCTTTAAAGATGAAATGACTGTATCGGGACAACATTTTTTTAAGTTAAGTTCAAGTGTATATGTGGATTACTTATTTTAAAAATTTATAAATAATAGAGGAAATCAAAATGGTTTAAAAATCGACCCTGTTAATTTCAAAACTTAGTTATATAATTTGAAACAAGGATCAAAATGAGGAATTTTGATGTACAAATCTGGATTTTTAGGTTTAGATTCGTGGAGTAATTTAGGTTTGATCAATTTTGGTATTTTGGTCGATTTCTGTCGATCGAAAAAGTATTGAAGGTTGGGCTTGATGTCCGAGTTGGCTGGGAAAATGGTGGTCGTAGGAAAAATAGGCAGATGATTTACCAGTAGACGTGGTGGCCAGGGATGGTCAGGGTAGGATTTAAACCCAGTTGTGGGTGTTGATGTTGTCTCGAATTCGTATGGTGGCTATGGTGAATCGAAGGCTACCGCAAGGCAGGGGTTCGAGTTTTCATGTCAAGGTGAAGCTTTGGTATGATCAACGATAGTTCTCGATGATGGGATCGTCGGTGGATGATTGTTTTCATCGAAATGTTGGGTTTTCTTCTTTGTCCCTATAGGTGATTGATCGCTCGATTTTGATTTTGAAGCTAGTAGTGAATTCTGGGTTGTCGACTGGAAAGAGGGGGTCGACGACGATTTGTGGGAGGTAGCAGTAGTGGTCGTAGGCGTCTTGACCATATAAGCACATGCACGGTTCAGTGGAATTATCAGGTGGTTGCCATTATTTCTATAGGCTAGGCAATTGAATCGAAGGAAGAGAGGGCGAGGAAGTTTCGCAAGAGTGTTAGCTCGAGTACTTTATATTATGGCTCGGGCATTACTTGAGTCGTTTGCGTGTAACTCAAAGATGGTTTGTGAATTAATGTTTTCAGTTTAAAATTTACATCAAAGTTTTTTTTTAAAAAAAAAGAGAGGGAACTCGGGTAAAGTTTGAAGAGTCCCAGGTAGGACCTGGGTTGAACCCATAGTGGAATTTAAAACAGTTTTCTAAAGTTTTATAAAAACAAGTTTTAAACTTTAAGTGAATCAAGATTTAACTGATTTAAAGAAAAATACTATCTCTTTGTATAATAATGTTTTAAATATTGGTTTAAGAATGTAACGACCCGTAAATTTTGATTAATAAATTTGTTAGTTTAATTTAAATTTTGCAATTTGAATTAGGAAGAAATAAAAATTTAGAAGTTATAATGAAGCAGATGTTAGAAATTTAAATGTAGCAATCGAAATTAAGATTTACAAATTCAAAATGTAATTGCAATAAATTGAAATTGTGAAAATTTGTCATACTTGGTTATAAGTTTAATATAAGAAACAAACGGGAATATTAAATTAACTAATGAAATGTTATAACCAGAAGTATAATTGAAATGTTATTAATTTAATATAATAAGAAGGTAAGTAACAAATAAATGATTGTAAACTTTAGTAAATGAATTAATGTGCAAAGGAATTGAATTAAACGTGGATAGCATGAATAGCACGAATATTAATAAATGAAATTATGCAATAATTGTTAAATGATGGCATTAATGAATGAAATAAGATTTGTATGTGATAAAGGAATAATTAAAATAAACAATTAACCAATGAATAAAAGAAAATGGTCGTAAGAAGTAAAATGCAATTCAAATGTGATTGAAACAACTGTTTAGGTTATAATGGAGTGTAAATAGAAATAGTGGAAAACATTATAATTTGTTAATTAAGTATGATTTTGTAATTAATACTGAAAGAAAAAAATTGGAAATAGTATTAATAAAATAATAACTGAAATAAATTGCAACTGTATAAATGGAAGTAAAATTTATTAAGTGGATGTAAATATTGAATAATTTAAGGAAATAAAATCTAAATGTATGTTTGGATAGAACATAAGTGAATGAAATTAGGTAGTATGTTATTTGGAAATAAATTTAAGGGTAGGTTAGCAACTATTATAAATTACCTAATTAATTGGTCAATGAATTTATTGAAAATAAAGTTCGTTTAAATGTTGAGTGATTTATAATGTTGTTATTGATAATAAACGTTTCTTTAATAATTATTAGTATAGTAACGGAAGTGTAAATGTAAATTTATAGAAGCGTAAATTTATTTTAAGTAGTAATTGGTGGATTGGGAAATAAGTTCAAATTATGTAAATGGAGAAATTAATATGGGAAGTATGTAAAGTAATAACTAAGAAAGTAATACGTTATAGAGTGAATATAACATAAACTTAAGTGTAAATAAAAATGTTGGAATTGAATCTAACCCGGTTAATTGGGAGCTTATAAAAATAAATTGGATTCAATTTATAATAATGGGAATTTATATGAAATGAAGCATGCATTAAAGAATTGTATTGTGATTCAATGTTATTTATACCCATAAATTGTCTATTGATTGAATAGCAAGATTTTTTTAATCAATAAACGAATTTATTTAGGTTTCAGTTTATAATTAATAACATTTAATGTGGAATCAATTACAAATAATTGACTTAAATTGTGCAGTTAGGGTGAACTTGTTTTGTAATTGAAGATGGTTAATTTTGTAAGATGAAATTAATGCTAAGCCTATTTACTATATGGATATTCATTGATTTAAAGAATAGAAAGCAAGATTTATTAACTTAATTTAAGGATAAAATTCAATAATTGAGGTTATTGCAAAAATAATTGAAATTAAACATTTAAATACTACGTTATTGAAATTTAGAAAGAATTTGAGTATAATAACGTAATAAACCATGAATCCAATGTTGATTGCATCCGTTGGATAATAAAGCATTGAATAACTATAATGAAAATAAAATTTAATAAAAATTTTGGGAATTTAATTTATCAATGTGAATATAATGAAATTTAAAATTTAACACTGCGATGGATAAATTTATCAGCTTTAAATTTTACATCAAACTTGTTTAAATTTTTTTAAATGGTTATTAAATATAAAAGTGATAAAGATTGTTAATTTCAAAATTTAAATAGGAAATTTGATTTAATTTATTTATTTTAAATTTATTTAATTAATATAAAAATAGCCATTTTGGCCACTGACTCCGATTTCAACGAAACTAGTTTCATCGGATCCGTAACGGTGAATTATTGTAGGATTTCAACTTTCGTATCGATTGGATCTGTCGTTTGATCGTATGGGCATGAAACGCCTTAAAATCAATTTAATTGAAATCAATTGAAATCAATTTAAAAATATTGTTTTCAGCATAACTTCTTCATACGATGGAATTTGGATGTGAAACTTTTTCCATCGCGTTTAAAATATTTTTAAACACCTATTTTGATATATGAGTTTACCCAATTTTGTTTCAGGGTCAGAACGGGCTTTTTGGGCCACGTTAGCGTTAGCGCGTATATCTATCAACCCGATCGATCTATTTTATTTCAATTTGCCTATAAATATCCTGCTATAAACCCTAACCTCCCTAATTCTCATTAGTCTATACATATATCTTCTTCTCAACTCCTCCTTTCCAATGGCTGCAAACCGTAGATCCAATTACAATTCAAAATCAAAGTCAAAAATTCAAAGTCCTCAGAAAAATTTGAAAAAAGTATATGTTGAAGCTCTCGACTAGAGTAATTCACTGGTGGTGTTCATTTTTCAATTCAATTTGTCGCTTGACCGGTAAAAATCAGAGAAGTTTGGGCCGTTCATCATCGTCAAGATCAAAGTAGTCGGATCATCAATCCCTTTCTGGGTTTTGTAGAGAGGCTCGCGCGCTTCGCATCAGTGCAGTTTGCTGGGGGTTTTGATGGTCAGATTGAGTGATTTAATTGATTAGGGTTTTGAAGAGGGGTGGCGGCGCACTGTGTTTCCGGTGACGTGGGTGGTACTGGTGGGTGCGTCTTGCCCAGACGTGGGGGTGGGTGTCGATCGGCGATTTTCTAATGGCCAAAGGCGAAAGCTTTTTGCGGTCAAAGATGGATTCGTGTGTACTGTTGACGGGTGCGTGATACTGGAGCTTTTCGTGTTCTTTTTTGGAGCATAGAGATGGAAGGTGTAACGTCCCGCTTTTTCGCACACTTTAAATCGACACATGTGCTAATTCAAACCATATGGAAGGGCGGATTGTTATGGGGTAAATAAGAAAAAAACAAAGAAGAAAAAAAAACTAAAGAGAATCTCACAGCGGAAGGATAAAATATAATAATCAAATATACAGTTTATAAATCTGTTTACAAAACCATTTATATAATACATATCAGAGTTACACATACCAATAACAATGTAGCGGAACAGTATGTAGTGCACTAGTATAAATAATAATAATATAAATCTTTGTCTACGTCCTTTAGAGCTAAATCTTCCAATTCCGAAACGCTCGGACTGACCCGAGCGAATTTGAAAAGACAAAAACACTCGAGTCAGAACTAAAAGATCTTATGACAGAAATAAATATGAGTGCAGTAACTCAAGAGATGCTCGGGATTTACATCTCCTAAGGATCCGTTAAACTATTTACTATGTAGTATATTGCGCTATTATAATAGTGTCTATTTGTAAAATAAACTTACTTTTAAATAGCGTTAAGGCTTTACATTTTCCACCTTAACACGTAATAGTCCCAGTAGTCCATCCAATATCATGGTCCCTTCTGATCGGGAAGCCACCAGAGGATACCACACGGGCTACGGAAGAAATCCAAACTCGTACAAGGCGCGATAGGGTATATGACACGGCACAACTAGGCAATGCCAGGGTAGATATACCAATTGCTATCCGGGCTGGTGGAAACGCGCAGCGCGCAGCTACCGCCCACCTCGAACAAACTCCCCCAAAACAAAAATAAAAGTGGCCACTAAATCAATCCAAAGTCAAAGTATAATATCGAAGAGGAGTGTCCGATCAGAGGAATGACCTCATTGGCCCGAGAATCGCTCCTGTTTTAGCCACCTTATGCCAACTCACGGGAGTCGGGTCCACGTATTTACCTTACAGGAAACGCCGCCACCAACCTACTTCATTCTGCAATCTCCACCGCGTACACGGTTAGTCAAAGTGGTTTTCGGTATCGACAGAGAGTATGTCCATATCCGATGCCGGTCTCTTTGCCAACCAATCGTTATTATAACACCGCGGTCATTTAAAAATAATTATTCTTTTAAAACCAAAATAAAATATCCATTTCAAAACCATATAATATGATATCATTTCCTTTTAAAACCCAAAACAATATGATATCATCTTCATTTTCCAATATATTCTTTTCCAAAATCATAGGATTTTCAAAGTAAAATATTTAGAAATCAAAACTCTTGAATATAATATTTTCAAATTATACTATCTTGAAAATCATAACTTTGAAACAAGTTCCATTTCTCAAATGGTTAAATATTAAATTTCCTTTATAAACCAAAATAGCTTCTTTAGATTTCACAAATCAATTTCAAATATCGATTTAAACTACCAAATACCATTTCAATTCTTATGTTTCAAAGCTTTAAATATTTCACCATTTCAAAAACAAACTCATTTGACAAACCCATATATATCAAATTCAATTACTTATTATTCAGACTTGAAATGTTTACTTAATGAATCAATATAATTTATGTAAAACCTTTAACTTCACATAATTGGAAAATCTTTCAATTTATTAAACTTGATATATTCATTTAAATCAACCTGATATTCATTTAAATCACTTTACACAAAAATCAAGTTATAAAAATCATATCCTTTAAAAAATTTAATTTTTATTAAATTTCAGTTTAACTTAATATTCATCTTCCAAATCTTATTCTCATTTAAGTCATAAAAACTCCAGAAATTAGATTTTAAATAAATGCTTAGTCGTATTTGATCTTAAAAATCAAACTTTATTTTATACTACAAATCAAATTTATACAAAGCTTAAACCCGAAAATTACTATATGTATATATATATAAATAACTAATTCAATATCCCATAAACCATATATATATAGCTTTACAAAACCATATAAACATTCCAAAATATATTATATATATACCGCGGTGCCTGTATAAAATTTTCTACCCTATGGTCAAGTGATACGGATGTTTATCATTTCAATCCGCAATTTAAAATAAAATGTGGTTTTATATCATTTCAAACCGCAATCCCGAATGAATGAAATGCATAGCAACTTGCAATTAATAAAATAAATCATCCATTCATCCGTCAAATCATACATCCATTTATCACAGTCATCATCCAATTTCAAACAATCATCAATATATAACAGGTGATAAATAATGGTATCAATTATCAGTTTATACTCAAAATAAATTTAATAACTGTTAATTGGCGGTTTATATGCAAAAATAAACGTAAACTTAACTGGCAGTTAATATGAAATAAAATTTAACATAACTATGCCTGGCAGTTAATATGAAATAAATAAATTCTAACTGTCAAATTTATATGCAATAAATAAATAAATTTACAGTTATATTAAATAAATGCGTTTAAACAGAAATAGTGAATAAAACATGCCAAACAGTCATAAAAAAATTTCTACCCATATCTAAAATTAATTTGACAAACACAAGAAATTTTAGAAATTGTGAGTGGGTTAAAACACTCACCTTTTGAATTTAAATCGAATTTAAATCCGATTTAAACCCAAAAATTCGACGGTCTCCAAATCTGTCCAAACCAGCATCACAAGATCTGGAATTTAATTACGATCCTAACAAAAAAAATCGCGCGTGAAACAGAGTTCGTATGTGGAAGTTAAATGTATTAACGCGTTTGAAAAATCAAAATTAAATTAAATTCAAACAAAATAAACCTACCTATTACCACTTGCCACGTCAGCTCTACGCACCCCTAATGACTAATCTCACCAAACCCATGTTCCAATTTTGCAAATAGATGAAGAAATCAAAAAGCCCCAATTCAACCTTTTGGGTTTCGAATTTTACACGTTTGACCGTGATTTCTGGTTGTCTCAAGCGACTATTGCAAAAACAGAGACTGCACTTAGATCCGTAGATGAAAACTACAGCATAAATTTTTTTTCTTTTTTTCTGAGAACTTTGAACTTTTTTTTTTTGGATTTTTGAATAGAATTGGATCTGAAATTTGCATCCATTTAGGAAGAGAAAGAATTGAAGAAAATGAACGCACAAATAAAAGAGAATAGATGGAGGCTAGGGTTTATAATTGGGTTTTTATAGATAAGTTAGAATTAGAGTAGATGGATCTGATAAACAAACGCGCTTAACGATAATTTAAATTAACGTAATAATTACAAATTACCATACTATAAAGACATTTACGTTATTTCCCATTTATTACTTTATTTAACACAACCCTTAATTTACATCTATTGCAATGTTTTCAAATTTAATTGAATGAACTAATTATATCACTCCTAATAATTGTTGTAAGACTCTAAATCCCACATTTGTAAGTATATATTATTTCCACTCAAATATTATAGATATATACAGATTATAGGTTTCCATATATATTCAAATTAACTAAATTCACTATTGAAGTCCGTTTATATTTATTACCAAATATCCATTTACCTTTCCCAATAAATTTGAATCCATTCATTTAATATAACAAATCAAATTTCCATTCACACCTTATTATCAACCCACAATTTATTGCAATTCATTATCTTAGATAGATTTTATACAATTAATATCAACTTTACATTAAATTTCTATCCAATGAATACTTATTCATCAATCAATTCAATATTTACTTTTCTTTCCCTCTATTTGATACTTAACCTAGTATACATTTAATGGGTAAACATAACATTGAATTATAATGCATTTCTCATGCATGCTTCATTTCATATAAATTCCTCTTTATTAACTAAGTCACATTAACAAAACAATTTTTTTTTTATTTCAATCGATTACCAGTCTAGACTTAATATATTAAATAAACGGTTAACCTAAAATGATTGTTACCCCTTTAGCATTCAAATTCACTTACGAATATTATTAACACAATGTTGCCATTTGATTTATATATATTTAAATAAATTATATGAATGGGTAAAACTTTAAAAATTATCTTACCTGCAAATTTACTCACAAACATCCTAAATTACCAACTTGCAATTTATTTTTAATTACTAAATTTGCATTGATTATATCAAGTTGAGATTTAATACGTATTATTTCCTCAAATAAATAAATCTTTGGATTTAAATTCCCAAAACCATAAATTATGTCCTACCATAAATCTATGCTTTTATTATTTTACGTTCACACTCCCGTTACTCTATAATAAATCACCAAGTAACGATATCCTAAACTAACATTAATTTATATATCAATCCTTATAACTCAATAAATTTGTCAAATATGAATAACCTTAACAATACTTACACATATTATCTTACTTACAATAATGTAATATTAAACGTTGAATTTCATTTAATTTGCAATACTTCAATTCAATTAATAAATACTGCTCCTATACTTAAATCTATATTAACAAATCGTTAGATTTGGATCGATAGAAATCGGTTTACCAAAGCTTAAATACACATTACGTAAATAAACAATTATATAAATTTGCCACCTATTAGCTGTAAATTTTATTCTTAAGTTTGTTACCTATCAATTTAGATTATACTTCCATCTATAATGCAAATCTAAATCTCCTCTAACTGCATAAATTAGGGCAATTTATTGCAATTGATTTCTCATTAAACATCATAAATTAACAAATTGAAACCTAAATAAAAACGTTTATTTATTTAAAAATCTTGTTGTTTAATTGAATTGACCATCCACGGATATAATTTACATTGTTCTCCAATTATTACTTAAATACATCAAACAACGTTAAATCTATATTCAATACAATTTGTTACCAAAATTAATTTAACGAAAACAGTTACGCCCTTAAAATTTCTCTTCATTCATTAATTGCTAATTGTTATTCAATTAAACCCATTCATTTGATTTCCCTATTATGCATCAATTATAAACCCATCAACTTAAAGGTAGTGTCTACATTTTATGCTATAAATTTACCCCTTTATATTCCAATATCAATGAATGCTCACATACAAATTTAGATCTTAACTCCAATTAATTATTCCATTTAATCCATTAATTACTAACTTTAATTATTGAAATTTGATTGTCTAACATACAATTTGAACCTATTTCCAAATTTTCATAATTAATTAACCCTTACAATAGTTTACAAATAAAAGGGATTGTATTAAATAAATTATTTATTGTCCTGAATTTCTTTATTTCACCCATCTACATTCAATACCCATAATCAATATTTTGTTTCATTGTTAAATCCAATACTTGCATTACTTTACTTATTCTAACTTATATCCAATGCAACAATTTCCACTATTTCTATTAATTACAATATATAGTTAAATTTGTAAATTCTAATTTCCCTTGGTACATCAAATTTCACATACTCTTTCATATAAATAACTAAGATTTTTATTCCTTTCTAAATTTAAATTAAAAATCCTATTAATTATATTCATTTTAAACATCGAATTTACACGGGTCGTTACAGAAGGCATGTGGGTAGGTTTGTTTTCTTTTTTATTTTATTATTATTTTTATTTCAATTAAATTTCAATCTTTCAAACGAGTATAACTTCCGCGTACGTTATCCGTTTTACGCACGAATTTTTTTGTTAGGATCATTTTGAAATTCCGGATCTGTTGACACTGGTTTGGACGAATTTGGAACTGTTAAATTTTTGGTTTTAAATTGGACTTAAATTCAATTTAAATTCAAAAGGTGAGTGTTTTAACCACTCACAATTTCTAAAATTTCTTATGTTTGTTAAATTGATTTATGATATGAGTAGAAATTTATTTATGGCCGTTTGGCATATTTTTATTCATCGTCTCAGTTAAATCACATTTATTTAATTAAATTGTTATTTAATTCATTATTGCATATAAACTCCAAGTTAAATTTTTAGTTAAATTTATTATTGCGTATAAACTGCTAGTGAAATTTATTTATTATTGCATATAAACTACAGTTAAACAGTTATTTAATTCATTATTGAAAAATTAACTATCAGTAATTAATTATTATTTATTGATTTGATTGTTTGAATTGGATGATAAATTGATAAATGTTTGATGATTGATATGATGGATGAATGGATGCTGTATTTATATTGTATAAACTGCAAGTTATTATGCATTTTCATTTCATTCGGGATTGCGGTTTGAAATGATATACAACCGCAATTTTATTTTTGAATTGCGGATTGAAATGATAAATATCGGTATCACTTGACCATAGGATAGAAAATTATATACAGGCACCGCGGTATATATATAAAATTATTTTTGAAATGATTTTCTATGGTTTTGGAAAGAATACGGTTTAATAAATATTAAATTTTGATATATATATATATATAGTAAAATTCTTGAATTTGGCTATTTATAAATTTGCTTCGAATTTTAAAATAAGCTAAATAATGAAGTTGATTTCGTTTATATAATATGGTTAAGAATATATTTGAAATTCTACTGTATATAGAGTTTATAATAACTCAAATAAAAGTAAGGATTTAAAGGGTATGATCTTATAACTTGATTTTTGATTTGAGGATTTAAACGAAAATCAAATTTATTTAAAGAATATTATCAAGTTAATTTAATTAAAACAATATCATGTTATTGAAGTTTAAGGGTTTACCTGAATAATATTTGTTTAGTAAGTAAATATTTCAAACTTAAATGATAGGAATTAGATTTGATATATATTAAATTATCAAAGAATCCATTTTGAAATAGTGGAATATTTAAAGATTGAAATATATGAACTATAAAGTTTTGAAATATAGAATATTTAAGCTTTGAAATATATGGGAATTAAAAGGTTTATTTGGAGGTTCAAATTGATATTGGGAATTTATTGTGAAATTTGAAGAAGCTGTTTATTTTGTAAAGTAATATAGTATTTGAACCATTAAGTATTAAAAGTTATGTTTCAGAGCTATGGTTTCAAGGTATATATATTTGAAAATATTATGATTTTGGGAAAGGGATATTTATGAAATGAAAATGATATCATATTGATTTGGGTTTTAAAAATATAAATGATATCGTATTTATATGGTTTGAATGAGATATTATATTCTGGTTTTAAAGTATAAATTATTTTTAAATAACCGCGGTGTTATAATAACGGTTGGTTGTTAAAGAGACCGGGATCGGAAGTTGTCATACTCTCTACCAACCACAAAAACCACTTTAACAACCGTGTATGCGGTGGAGATTCTAGAATGAAGTAGGATGGTGGCGGCGTTTCCTTTAAGATAAATACGTGGACCCAACTCCCGTGAGTTGGCATAAGGTGGCTAAAGCAGGAGCGATCGACAGGTTAATTGAGGTAGCACATTTGATCGGACACATCCCTTCGATATTATACTTAACTTTTGGATTGATTCGGTGGCCATTTTTGATTTCTTTGATTTGGGGGTGTTGTTGGAGGTGGGCGGTAGTAGCAGCTGCGCGTTACCACCGACTCAGAAGCGTAGTCGGTATATCTACCCTGGCATTGCCTAGTTGTGCCATGTCACCTACCCTAGCGCGCCTTGTACGAGTTTCTATTTGTGTCATACCTATGGAGTATCCTCTGGTAGCCTCCCGATCAGGAGGTATTACGATACTGTATAGACTATTGGCATTTTACGTGTTAAGGTGGAAAATGTAAAGCCTTAACGCTATTTAAAAGTAAGTTTATTTTACAATTAGACACTATTATAATAGCGAAATATACTACATAGTAAATAGTTTAACGGATCCTTAAGAGATGTAAATCCTGAGCATCTTTTGAGTTACTACACACATATTTACTTCTGCTGATTTAACTTACATAGGATCTTTTAGTTCTGACTCGAGTGTTTTGTCTTTTCAATTCGCTCGGGTCAGTCCGAGTGTTTCAGGATCGAAGACTTTAGCTCTGGAGGATGAAGACGGAGATTTCTATTATTGTTATTTATTATATTCCACTACACTCATATTGTTCCGCTGCACTGTTATATGGTACGTGTAACTTTGATATATGTTGGATAATTATAATCGAATATTTTAAAACAGCTTTACAAACTGTATAATTGATTATTATATTTTATCCTTCCGCTGTGAGATTCTGTTTTTTTTTTCTTGCTCGTTTTCTTATTTACCCCATAACAATCCGCCCTTCCGAACGGTTTGAATTGGCACGTGTGTCGATTTAAAGCATGCGAAAAGGCGGGATGTTACAAAGAAGTTGCATGATATTTAAATTTATTAAGTAGAACCTTAAGTTATTTTGAGCTTAATTTTAAATATGAAATCAAGTAGTTAATTAAAGGAGTTATATGTTTTATATTATAATGATAAGTGATTTCAAGATTTATTAGAAATTAATAAAGATAAAAGGTTTATCTTAAAGTGGATTAAGGTGTGGGATAATAAATGATTAATTGAACTAACGAAGTAATTTTAAGAGAAATTAAATAATTATAAATAATCATTAGTGGAATTATTTTAGAAATGTAATTAATTAAGGGTAATTAATTTCAAAATGTGATTAATCAAGCTAATTAATGAATAAAGATTTGATTAATTAGAACAATAATTAATTTGTGTAATTAATTAAGGATAATTACATAATATAATTAGAGTATGATTAATCAAGGGTAATTAATCAAGATGAGTAATTAAGAGATGATTAATTAATTGAATATAATTAATTTATGTTAAATAAGCCAGATTTATAAGTAATAAAGTAATTATTTTAATTCATTGGTAGTTAATTGAATGAATTAGAAATGGTATGACTAATTTGTCTTGCTTATGAATGATTGAATGATATTTAAACGCCTTGGATTATTTGTTATCCTTGATATGTAATTGTGATGCTTTGTGAAATGAAATGTTTTTGTAATATGATATGTTGGGTTGAACAGAGATAATGTGGTTATCTATCAAGATGAATTACTGAGTAAAAGTGACATCCAGTATTTATAATTTAATCACTTGAATAACTTGGGATAAGATGACATTGGATTCGAGGAGACCGGAGTCGGGTATTAGTAAATACCCGAAACCACTTCGATCCTTTATAGATTGATATGTCAAATCAATAAGATGTAATGGAATGATCTAAGTGAATGGGACCTTTTAATCTAAGATTTTGGTACTTAGAAATTGATGTGTGAAATAAATGATGTTAATAACAACTTGTGAAGTTGTAAATTTATACAAGTACCCTGGGTTTATATAAGTTGTATGTTTTAGTGTTCCATGTTGATGGGTTTACTCACGTTGGTTTCCAGCCTGACCCGGGTGTTACTTTGATGTAATGCTCAGGTCAGACTGAGTATTACAGATTTTCTGGAAAGGACGTTCTAGAGCTTTGGAGGCGAGCTGGATGGCAAGAACATATGGAGTGTTCCGCTGTATTATATTGTTGTATATATCTGAGTCATGTTGATTGTATATGTATATATGTTATGACCTCGATGTATTAAAATGAAATTTGACAAGTGCAGTTTTCCTTTGTACAACTGTTATTGTTTGTTATTATATTTTATCCACTGCGAATGTGAGATGTTATTGTTTCTGTTCTTCTTATTCTTCTAACTCTTTCTACTTATTCATAACTATCTGGAATTTTCGGGTTCGAAAATTCAGGGTCGTTACAACAAATCTAAATAATTCATATCACACAGCATCACACATCAGGGGTATCAAACAATTCAATATTCAGTGGCATCCAAACATCCATAAGTAAGATCAATTAATTATCTGATTAATGTAAATTAGACTAATTACTTATGAATAAACTACTAATTCTGGTTAATTAATATTAATTAATTGCAAATCATTTGACTAATTATCCTTTAGTTATTTATTAATTAATAAATTAACCTTTAATAATAAATTAATCAACCTTATTTAATGAATAAATCAACCTTTAATCATTAAATAATCAATCCTTAATTATTTAATTATTCTTTAATTAATTATCCTTAATTAAAAGTGATTATCCTAATCACTTATATAATTACATCACAAATTAATTACTTTAGGCAATTATCTATTTAATCACTTAATTAATTAACTTTAATAATTAATTAATTACTTTTAATTAAGTAATTACCTTTAAGTAATTAATTACCCTTAATTACTTACACTAATTAAATAAACCCTTATTAATTAAAAGCAAACCATTTATATTTATTAAATTACTTTAATTATTATTTAAATCTTTATTAATAAAACTTGTAATTAATTATTATTGATTCATTAACTTAGACCTTTAAGTTAATTAACTTTAAAAACATCTCTTCTTAATTATCTTCTTAATTAATTCCTAAATCACATTATTTTATTACATTAGAAAATACTTAAGACTTAATTTCATAATTTACGTATAATTATTTTAAAACAAGTTAATTTTAAACATTTAATTTGACATTTCATCTTTGAATCTTTTATTAACATTTACCTTAAAAACTTTGTTTTTTAAAAACTTCCTTTTCTATGGCTTTTGGAAAACTAATTGATATATTTTTGAAATTTCACTAACCAAATTTACTTTTGCTTTTACCTTTAAATCTGATACAACATTGCTTCAGATTTTAAATTCTATTATGATTTAAAACCTGGTTAATTACATACTTAACCAAAATGAAACAACCCGAGCCTAATTTAAAATTTTCTCGAGCCAAATAATCAAAATCTTGAGCAAACTTCGAGTCTATACGAGATTGTCCCTGAAACCAACCCGAGACATCACCCTTTTCTTCCCCAAACTTATCTAACCCAGATTCGCTAATGTGCACCGTGCACATGTACCAATGATCGGAACTACTCCGATCAACTTTGCCGTTGCCACCACCTCACCAACGATCACCCTGACTCACCTGACCATCCAGAACATCTAAACAAGCTAGAAATCAAAATCGAGCAGCTATGGTACCATTGAAACAGAACTGGATTACCACGATCATCTTGAACTTCCACCTTCGGCCATCAGAACCGCCGCCGACTCACTCTCAACGTTCCACGAATCAATTCCCCCTAGACCGGTCAATTTCGATGCACCAGTGATGATGTAATATTCTTAACTATCTCCAAGATCTTAACCAACTTCAAGCCCTAGTTCGTCCTCGTTTACCCTCCACGATGGTCAGTAATTCCATGGACCATTTTTCTCCGACTCCTTGACTTCCCAACTACCTTCACCATTAATCACGATCCACAACTCATCGTTGATCATCGGAATTTGACGAAAATATCAATTTTGTTCAACACGCGATTCCTCATCATTTATAAACTTAAAAATCATAATTTGATCGCCAAAAATCATATTTTTTGAATGCGAACCAGAATATATGAGTGAAGCTTTCAATCATGTTTGTCGAATTTTCTGATATGTTTTTTCTTTACTGAATAATTAAATATTATCAGAGAAATACTTAGTAATTTCATTTGAAATTATTTTTAAAATTTGTACTACATTTACACAAAAAATTCCCTTAAGACATCATAACCTATAATGCTTTAAGTAAAGATAATTTGAATTTTATTTAAGGGAGATTAGCCTGTAGATTACACAAAGATATGTTGCCTGGAACAGAAACATGCACAAATTCACCTGTGTGTATGTGTATACAGACATACATGTATTTTAACAGTCATGCAAACAATCATTATAACATACCTAAATAACAATCCAAATATCACAGTCTAATAATAGATTCAAGGGTTTACTCACCTGAGAAAATTGAAGACAAAGGACAACGCATGAAAGTGTATTTTGAATAAATATGGCAATTGTATTTGCTCCGGTAACTTATATTTGCTTTGATTCCAGAAAATTGTTGTATGAACTTACATGCTTTCAGATTTAAATTTGAATTTACATGCCTGAAACTTGCTTCTGTTTTCCAGATTTGCTTTAAATCTGGAATTTCTTGTATTTGAATTGCCTACTTTAGTCCCAGGTTTGGTTTTATGTTTTTGAGACGATCTACAGGTTGAAGTGGTCATCTAATTTAGTTCATATTTCTTTCTGGTTTTTGATTAGATGAAGATTGTTTTGAGTTGAAGCAAAATTGGGATCTTGCTTTAGTTTTTGAATTTGTCTAAGTTATTTTGAATCTTTGAATTGCTTTTGTTTGATTGTTTCAGGTTTAAATTTGAGAATGAAGATGAATGAAAGAAGACATGCAGCCTGGTTTTACTCTTCAATATATGTTTATAAAATTAAATTTTCAAAAGAATAGAAATGGCTTAGCCACTTGTTAAATTTTACTAACACATGTTAATTTATATTGTTACTTATTAAACATTTGTCGCATATGATAAAATTGTGTTTAAATCCTTTACTTTAATCAATTTATAGACTTAACTTTAAACCCTCTCATTAATTTATTTTAAAATGTATACAAAATTAAATTTTATTTCAAGTATAAAGAAAATGTTTTAAAGATCAACTAACTTATTACATATACATATATATTTTCAGTTTAGTTTTACAAACCATTTTTTTTCAAACCTTATTTACATTGGAACTATTTACTTTTAAATAAACATGTACACTTTCAAATGTATATATCTATACATACAAATTACATTTGGTTGCATATGAACTTAAAATTAAACTTAAGTTCTTATACTTAAATTTATATAAATAATACTGGTATTGAAAATATTCAAATTTAACTTTTAGAAAATTATTATATAATTTTTCAAAATAAATTCCCAAATAATTATATTAAAATTAGAAAACAAATTTTATAAATTTTAAACATAGTATTTTCAAATCGAATTTATTTTCTAAAATATTTATTTTAGAGTTTCAAATTCAAAATGAAATTTAAAATCAATCTATATACATATATTTATCCTAATTTTCAATTTAATCCCAATTAAATTTATAGTCAATATATTATTCAAAATATTTATTTTTGAATTTCCAATTAGAAATTTTATTTTAAAAATCATTTTTATATACATTTATATTAATAAACAAACAAATATCTATTAAATTTGAAAAATACCAAATTGATTCACTATTTAATTTCAAAAATTGAATTAATCACCAATTTAAATTTGTTTTAAAAACAGGAATATTACAGATTCCCCCTTAACAAAATTTCGTCCTCGAAATTTGCTAGACAGGGAGACCACAAAGAACAGATGAACACATCTGAGATAGAAAATTGATTTACCATATCAAACTGAATATCTATTCTACATTTGGCTTACCAAATCAGAATGTCAACAATAAATATAAGAATAAACTTATTAAACACTCTACGAAATATTTGGGTCATCTGATCTATGAATTATGCAGGGGCACTGGTTAGTTCGAAGGGTTAACTAACCGTTCGTAGAATGTATCGAGACCCCAAAGAATAGATAAATGGACTTAATCTTCCATAGTTTTTAAACACTAGGTATGGATTCCAAACTCAGATCGGAATATCTCAAAGTTTACACCAACTTGACCCTCTTTGGACTTTAATCCTCACAAAAAATTACAATAGAATTTCAAATTTGGTTTTAATTGAAATTGTTTCATCGATACAAATCTTCATATTTTATTAACCAATTTATTTCAAATAGAATTTCAAATTCATTAAAGTTAAAAACGAAAAGCTAATAGAAAACCAATGAAGAGAATATGAAATAGAAACTTATCTATAACGATTCGCAGGTCCACCACCACACCGAAGCTTCTCCCTTGAGCTTCTACGAAGCAATCAAAGAATTTGAAATCGGATCAATGGAGATTGATGAGAAAAGTTGTTTTCCTTGTTGTTACAGGTTATCGACCATTTGTAGTCGTATTTCCCTGTCCCCTACCTCGTCCTCTTTTTGCACCCATACTCACTATCAGCAGATAGTAAGAGACTTTACTGAGGCATTCAGATGGATATCTTAGGGATATACTCATTCTAGGGTATACTTCACTCTATCTGTAATGAGTTACCTAACGTGTTATACTCCAAAAGCTAAAGTTCAACTTTTAGCTCTGATACCAAAACGTCACGACTCGAATTTCAGCGTTCGAAAATTGACACCCGTACTTCACTTGTACCTGAATGCTGCAGATTCAAATTTTGAAATTCGATTCGTGCGGGAGCTTATAACACATTAAGTACAACAACATAGTGGAAGAAAACAATGAATATATCATTGATACAACAATGAATACAATATCCGATGCAATATGAATTCCAACAATATCAGAGATAAATATACAACAGCAGAATAGGATGACAACAACAAGGATGGTATAGACTTTGCGACCATCGACCGCGGAAAGATGACCATCGATAGAGTCTTTCAAGTGAGAAAGCGAGAATCCAACAAACCGAGTTTTCAATGCCAAAGCTCCAATGCCCCAAAGTCGAACCGCCATCATTGCTGAACTTGTAGCAAATGCGATCCAAACATCGATTGCTAAACCAAAGACTTCAAAGACTATCGAATCTACATATACAAGATGATTATCTGAAAACCCAACTCTAGACTGCCCACGTGGAAAATTGTGGGCACCCAGAGTTTAGGAAGGGAACAATAAACTCCAGATCAGTTATGGGACTGGTGTGAGCAAACAAAACAGTTTATCTTTGACAAAAGTAAAAAAAAGATTTTAAAAGAAATTCACAATGCTTTTTGAAAAATGAAACCACCATAAGGCCTCCCAGCACACACACAATGCAATCGCAAACTTGGGGGAGATTTCTGCTTATGATGGTCGAACATGCTTACTATGCAAAATCCTTTTTTGATATTATTATTAGTACATAGTGCAGAAAACCTTTCGAAAGTATAATATTAATCTTATACAGCATAGGTACCATTATATTATGCCTGCTATAGCTACCATTTAAGATTGACAGATTATACAACTACAATCGTAAAAGTGCGTATTGGAGATTGGATTTCCAACAAATGGTCATGCTAAGGAACTTTCTATTACCATATGGGTACGCCTCTGGAGGGACTCCCCAAGAACCTAACCAGATCTCTACCAACACAAGGTCGGGCTACCTCTGTAACTAGGTAACTACTACAGAGTATGCCATTCCCCGGTCTTAACCAACCTTTATCCCAGGATTCACCAACAACCACAAAGTAATAAATTTGCAGCAACCACATAGGTTGAATATCTGGGATCCATACCATGATACCACCTCAATCCGGAAGGAAATGAACATATCCTCAGGGGGCGCTACCCCCAAATAACCTAGCTGCAACAATTCCTGTTTCGACCATTACCGGGTTGTGAGGCTCGACGAAGTCACGCCCACAAAGCTATGCTTTTTCACAAAAGCAATGTTTCGATCAACAAACGATCAGTAACACTTCGTATTCCACATTACCAAATTGGAAATGAATCATTAGTAACCACCAACTACATAACCTCTAAGCTCGTACGTCTCAAAGAAGGATGTTAAGCTAAGAGAATAAATCTCCGCCACCAAACAGAAATGCATTTGATAGAGACCAGCTTTACATCTCAAAGTGTAATGTTAGACACACATACATACAAGTTTGTTCCGGATTCAAACAGAACCGAAGACACTTCACAAAGAAGCCCTTGCAATCCGGGTATTCACAATCCCGATTGGACTCCCCACCACGTATGGAGATCTCTATACCGGTGTGACTCAGTGCAGAGACATTCGACGGGTTATCCTTTCCTTCTCGAAAATACCCGGTCTTCAAATGTAATCCATAACATCGTATCATTATTCGGAATGGGTTATATGACACAAGGTCCTCTCCCGGCTAAACCGAATAATGAGCGCAATATTTAAAACTAAATGGACAATGGAATCTCAGTTAAGTCACAACTTATTATCCAAAACTTTTTTTTCAAATGTTTTAAACAAATTACCATTTTCAATCTTTAATCAAAACGATTCACTTCACAAAGTTCACCAATCTTTCACAAAGATTCATTCATAATATTCAAACATAAGATCTATCTTTGAGATCCTCTTTTGCTTGAAAAAAAGTTCATCAAATATTTCACAAAGGTTCCTTCATAGCTTTTAAACAATTCCATTTCAAACATGAAATCATTTAACATGAATTGGAAATCCTTTCTTTGTATGAAATTTATTATTATTTGAAAACAAATAGTTTTCATTTCGGAAAAATCCGATTACATTTGCACCAGTTAAATCCCTTCAAGTATAAAAATTGGATTAAATTCAAATTTCCAAAATGATATTTTAAAAATGGTTTAAAACCCATATAAACATATTTATAACCATTTTAAACCAAAATTTCCAAACATAGAATTAAATTTCAAATCTTGAATTCAAATTCAAATCAAATTTTTTAAATTTTCAAAACTTTTCAAGTTATTCAAAATAACTTTTATCTTTAAAAACTCCTTTTCAAAAGTTTTCATATCTAACTCAATTCCATTTCCAAACCATTTGAATCCAAAATTCAGCTTTTAAAACCATTTCATAATATTAGATTCAAATATCTGTGACTTTACCGATTTCCTCGTGAAATCATATTTTTGTGTGTATGGTGTAGTCAGGGGTTTTACACAATAGTGAAACATTACCAATCATCAAAATCCAAATACGGCAATATCGATAAGCGATACAATCTTATAACGCTTATCTTTATTCATAGATTCACAGATAAATAATATAAATTTATCACAGATAAATAAATTACATTCAACACAACTCAAATCTAAATAATTCATATCACACAGCATCACACATCAGAGGTATCAAACAATTTAATATTCAATGGCATCCAAACATCCATAAGTTAGATCAATTAATTATCTGATTAATGTAGATCAGACTAATTACTTATGAATAAACTACTAATTCTGGTTAATTAATATTAATTAATTACAAATCATTTGATTAATTATCCTTTAATCATTTATTATTAATAAATTAACCATTAATAATAAATTAATCAATCCTTAATTATTAATTAATCAACCTTAATTAATGAATAAATCAACCGTTAATCATTAAATAATTAATCCTTAATTATTTAATTATTATTTAATTATTATTTAATTTATTATCCTTAATTAAAAGTGATTATCCTAATCACTTATATAATTACATCACAAATTAATTACGTTGGGTAATTATCTATTTAATCACTTGATTAATTAACTTTAATCATTAATTAATTACTTTTAATTATCTTTAAGTATTTAATTACCCTTAATTACTAACATTAATTAACTAAACCATTATCAATTAAAGACAAACCATTTATTTTAATAAAATTACTTTAATTATTTTTTAAATCTTTATCAATAAAACTTGTAATTAATTATCATCGATTAATTAACTTAGACCTTTAAGTTAATTAACTTTAAAAACATCTCTTCTTAATTATCTTCTTAATTAATTCCTTAATCACATTATTTTATTACATTTGAAAACACTTAAGACTTAATTTCATAATTTACCTATAACTATTTTAAAACAAGATAATTTTAAACATTTAATTAGACATTTCATCTTTGAATCTTTTCTTAACATTTACCTTAAAAACTTTGTTTTTTAAAAACTTCCTTTTCCATTGCTTTTGGAAAACTAGTTAATATATTTTTGAAATTTCACTAACCAAATTTACTTTTGCTTTTACCTTTAAATCTGGTACAACATTGCTTCATATTTTAAAACCTATTATGATTTAAAACCTGGTTAATTACATACATAACCAAAATGAAACAACCCGAGCCTAATTTAATTTTTTCTCGAGCCAAATATTCAAAATCTCGAGCAAACTTCGAGTCAACACGAGATTGTCCCTGGAACCAACCTGAGACATCACCCTTTTCTTCCATGAACTTAACTAACCCAGATTCGCCAATGTACACCGTGCACATGTACCAATGATCGGAACTACTCCGATCAACTTCATTGTTGCCACCATCTCACCAACGATCACCCTAACTCACCCGATCATCCAGAACATCTAAACAAGCTAGAAATCAAAATCGAGCAGCTATGGTACCATTGAAACAGAACTAGATTACCACGATCATCTTGAACATCCACCTCCGGCCATCAGAACTGTGGCCGACTCACTCCAATCCTCGTCAACGTTCCACGAATCAACTCCCCCTAGACCGGTCAATTCCGATGCATCAGTGATAATGCAATAGTCTCAACTATCTCCACGATCTTAACCAATTTCGAACCCTAGTTTATCCTTGTTTACCCTCCACGATGATCAGTAATTCCATCGACCATTTTTCTCTGACTTCCTGACTTCCCAGCTACCTTCACCATTAATCATGATCCACAACTCATCGTTGATCATCGGAATTTGACGAAAATGTCAATTCTGTTGAACACGCGATTCCTCATCATTTATAAATTTAAAAATCATAATTTGATCGCCAAAAATCATATTTTTTGAATGCGAACCAGAATATATGGGTGAAGCCTTCAATCATGTTTTTCGAATTTTCTCATATGTTTGTTCTTTACTGAATAATTAAATATTATCAGAGAAATACTTAGTAATTTCATTTGAAATTATTTTTAAAATTTGTATTACATTTATACAAAAAAATTCCCTTAAGAAATCATAACCTATAATGTTTTAAGTAAATATAATTTGAATTTTATTTAGGGGAGATTAGCCTGTAGATTACACAAAGGTATGTTGCCTGGAACAGAAACATGCACAGATTCACCTGTGTATATAAAAGTGTATTCTGAAAAAATCTGGTAGTTGTATTTGCTCTGGAAACTTATATTTGCTTTGATTCCAGAAAATTATTGTTTGAACTTACGTGCTTTCAGATTTCAATTTGAATTTACATGCCTGAAACTTGCTTTTATTTTCCAGATTTCTTCAAATCTAGAAATTCTTGTATTTGAATTCTCTACTTTAGTTCCAGGATTGATTTTCTGTTTTTGAGATGATCTTCAGGGTTGAAGTGGTCATCTGATTTAGTTCATATTTCTTTCTGGTTTTTGATTAGATGAAGATTGTTTTGAGTTGAAGCAAAATCAAGATCTTTCTTTAGTTTTTGAATTTGCCTAAGTTACTTTGAATCTTTGAATTGATTTTGTTTGATTGTTTCAGGTTTAAATTTGAGAATGAAGACAAATGAAAGAAAACTTGCAGCCTAGTTTTACTCTTCAATATGTGTTTAAAAAATTAAATTTTCAAAAGAAAAGAAATGACTTTGCCACTCGTTAAATTTTACTAACATATGTTAATCTATATTGTTACTTATTAAACATTTGTCACATATGATAAAATTGTGTTTAAATCCTTTACTTTAATTAATTTATAGATTTAACTTTAAACCCTCTCATTAATTTATTTTAAAATGTATACAAAACTAAATTTTATTTCAAGTATGAAGGAAATTGTTTTAAAGATTAACTAACTTAATTACATACACATATACATTTTCAATTTAGTTTTACAAACCATTTTTTTCGAAACCTTATTTAAATTGGAACTATTTTCATTCAAATAAACATGTATTCTTTCAAATGTATATATATACATACAAATTACATTTAGTTATATGTTAACTTAAAGTTTAACTTAAGTTATTATACTTGAATTTATATAAATAATATTGGTATTGAAAATATTCAAATTTAATGTAACGACCTAGAATTTTAATTAATTAAAATTTGCATATTTAATTAATTTTAAATATTAATAAGTGAAATTATAAGTCGAATAAATTTTATTTCGAATAATTGGATTTAATTGGATAATTAAATCGATAATTTAATATGTGAAAATACAGAAATAATTGAAAATTGGGTTATATATAATTGAAAATGATTTGGGAAATTTTATTTTATCATATTGAAGTTAGAATGATGTTATAGTACTTTTAAAATCGAATTAAAAGTTAATTTGTGAAAATTGAATATTTTAATATTTAATCGACTAGTGAAATTAGTCAATTTTCGAACAGTCTCAGAATTGGACGAAACTAGTTCCATTGGATCCGTAATAGTTTGTTATTATTGGATTTCAATTTTCATAGCAATCGGAGTTATCGTTTGACCGTGGCAGCTCGAAACGCATCGAAATTGTTTTCATATTAATTTGGCCAGTTAAAATAGCCATTTTTCAAAAAGTCTCGGATTTCGACGAAACTAGTTTCATCAGATCCGTAATGTGATATTATTGTATGGTTTAAAATTTCGTGTCAATCGGATTTACCGTTTGTCCGGTGCATGCTAAAACGCCTAGAAAATCGTTTAATCGGTTTAATTTTAAATTGAACGTTTATTGCCATAACTCGCACAGATGACCGAATTAGCTTCCGAAACCTGTTCCATTGTGTCTGTAACATGGGGTAAACCCTAGAAACGTCAGTTACCGCGCGTAAATCAGAGTTTGGAAATTCCGGAATGAATAGTGTCGTTCGATTTTCTATAAATAGCCCATCTCTTCACAAATTAAAAAATAAAATAAAACCCTAATTCTTTTCAGAGCCGCCACCCTCTTCAACCAATGGCCGAAAACAACCCACGTTCTTCTTTCCAAATCTCTACATCCATCAACAATCGTCAGAAAATTCAACTGCAAACTTGTAGAGCTTCGTGAGCTCTATGATTTCAACGGTCAAGATTGCAAAAGGATTGGTGGATTGACGACAAATTGGTGATAAAGGCATCACGAACGGGCACAAATTTCGAAGTCAGAAGGGGGACGAGTGCGTGCGGCCTGGGCGTGGTGATGCGCGACAATGAGGGCTTCGACGTGGTGTTTGTTGATCGTCGTGGAAGTGAAGCATGGGGTTGTGAAAATTAACCCTAAATTCTCAATATGGGTTCGGCCTTTCGTTTGTTACCTGGAGGCAAACACGCGTGGGAGAGATAAAGAACGCACGGTCATGATTTGAAGGAGGCAGGATCTACGGCTCTGGATAGCTTAGGTTTAAAATTATAAATAATTGTTGTAATTTATGTAAATATAAATTCGAGTAACTTTGAAAATGCATAACTTTTTCATACAAGGTCGAAAACGCGCGAAACTAGTTGCGTTGGTATCGTATGGACGAGCACTACGCAATGGAATTGGATTGGAGTCATTTGGAGTTAGTGAAAATTTCAGGTAAAATTAAACGTCCGTTTAATTTTATTTGAAATAAATCGCTAAAACGAAATTGAAATCAAGGTGAGAACTTCTCACTCAATCGAATCGGTTTCGATTTTATTTTAAATAGTTATATTTAAAATACTTAAATGCATGTTTGAATGATGATTGTTAACTATTGATTGTTAAAATAGACATTATGCGCCGTTAGTAAGCGGATGTTATTTATTAAAAACATATACCGCGAATATTTCATAAACAGTGAAATTGGTATTATTTATGTACTTGGAGTTGATTTTCCCGCAGTATATAGCGAATGAGACCCTATTGCGCCGCCTATTAAGCGGATAATATTTTAAATCCCATATACCACGATAATTTCGTACTGGAACGGAATTGGTATTGTGCTAACATCTTTGGATGCAGGAAAACAGGTTGGAGGGATCCAACTGGATTCCTCAACAGTATTTATTTGATTATGGATATTTTGATATTCGTTGATTATCATATCGATATATGATATCGTCGTTGTCGTGATTGACTATTTGGTATGTAGCATCATTGGGCCAAATTTTGGAATTTTAAAAGGATTTTTAAAGTGATTTTTGAAGAGTATACATTTTATAAAATAAATTTGGAATTGATTCGTTTTAAATAAATAAACATATGATTTTAATGTTATAAAAATTTGTTTTTTTTTGAGAAAAATAGTTAAAAGTTGATTTTTGAAAATATGGGGTTAATGATTTTATAAAATAGCTTAAATTGGGATTTCTGAATTTATTATTAAATGTTTAAAAATAGGATTTATGAAATTTGATTATTTTATAAATCAAAGAAAATGATGAAATTATAAAGGACTTTAAAGATGTTTTGAAATAATAATATAAATTGATTTATATAAAAGAATTATAAAATGAATATTTGTAAATTTAAAATATTGGATTTATAAAACGAGTTTTTATAAGTGTTAGAATGAATTGCGAATGAATTTCGTAAATGAATGAAATTTATAGAATTATAAACGGTGAAGTTATAAATGGAATTTTATAAGCAGTAAGTTATAAAATTTATGAAGTTATTAAAATAATGGTTTTGGATAAATAAATGGATCTTATAAGTTATAAGATTTATAATTATGAAGTTTAAAGGAAAGGTTTTATAAACAAATAAATTATAAGTGTTTAACTTATAATATGAACTTTTGGTGTGCAATTGAGTTATAAATTAAAATAGATTTATAAAAGGAAGTTGTTATAAAATAAATAGAAATGGAAATTATAAACGTTGTTTTATAAATCCGCCAACGACTTATTTTGATAAGTAAATTGTTATAACTTATTAAAGGAGTTATATTCACATTTTAGACAGTGAATAATCCTTTGAAATAAAATGTATAGAAGTGATGAAATTGGTTAACGTAGTATATTCATGTTTTTGAATAGTGAATAATATGTTAAAGAAATGTTTTGGATGTGATGTTTTTAAATAGAATTAAAACGATCTAACGATGTTTTAAATGTGTTGAGATTCGAAACCATAGATTTCAACATTTATTGTTGAAATAGACACTTCGAGAAATAGAAGGAAATAGTGGACTATAACACTGTTGTTATAGTAAATGATTTCCGAAAGGAAATGTTTTGTATAGTATTGGGATTTATATGTCTATTTTAATTTCGAATCCCTATACTAGTGATTTTGGGACGTCGTAACAATGTTTTACGTAACATTCGTTTTGGCCCAAATAAATATGTTTAGGAGAATGATTTCCTTAAAGAATGAAATATGTACTTAATATCGATTTAAGTATATTGAATATTTTCCAAGTGTTGAAAATAAATGGATTTCTGAATTACTTAATAAGTAAGTATGGAAATGTTTTCCAATATAAAGTGAATATTTTGAGAATTTATCTTTTTTAGAAGATAAATTGAAAATGAATAATTCGAATCGTATATTCATAGATATTTTGGAATATAAATTCACTATGGAATTTATAAAAGAAAGTGGAATTTGTTTAAAAATAAATATTGATTTATTTTTGAAGTATTGAAAACATATATCTTGTAAAGATATTTTTGGGAAATAAATAATTTGGAAAATTATTTGGAATCTGGTGATGTTGTGCATATCCATTGATAGTTCAATAACCGACTATCAATATTTACCTTTGAAAGGTATTTGTTGTGATTTTTTTGAATTGGAATGCCACACTTATTTTATTGCACTCGTTATTTGGATTACCCATTCCGAATAGTGATACGACGTAATGGATAGCATTGATGACCGGTGTTGAAGACCGGATATTTGCGAGAGCGATAGGATGACCTATCGATTGACTCTGCACCGAGTTGCTCCGGTATAGAGTTCTCCATATGTGATGGTGAATCCGATCAGGATTGTGGATATCCGGATTGCAAGGACTTCTTTGTAAGTGCCTTTGGTTCTGTTCGAGCCCGGAACAGACTTGTATGGATTGTATGTCTGACATTACAAATTGAGATATAAAGCTGATTTCTTTCAAATATATTTCTGTTGGTGGCGGAGAATTTATTCTCTTAGCTTAACACCCTTCTCTGAGACGTACGAGCTCAGAGGTTATGTAGTTGATGGTTATCAGCGATATATTCCCAATTTGGTAATGTGACATGCTGAGTGTTGCTGTGAAATGATCATTGTGTTGATCATTTGTGATAGGATCATTTGTTTGATCGTTTATCTTTGTGATCATTTATTGACCCAAAACACAGCTTTTGTATAAAGCGTGGCTTTGTGGACGAGACTTCGTCGAGCCTCACACCCCGGAATGGTCAAAACAGGAAAGATGCGGCAAGGTTATGAGGGGTAGCTCCCTTTAGGGTATGTGCATTTCCTTCTGGAAAAGGGTGGTATCATGGTATGGAGCCCAGATACTTACTCGTGTTGAAACACTTATTATTATGGTGTGATGTTGATTACGAGCGCTCGGTTAAAGGTCCCAAAGGACGGGGGATGGCATACTCGTGTCAGTAGTTACCCAGTTGGGGTAACCCGGCCTTGTGTTGGCAGAGATCCGGTTTGGTTCTCGGGGACGTCCTTCCAGAGGCGTTCTCATGTGGCAATGGGAAGTTCCTTGGCCTGACCATTCGTTGGAAATCCAAAGAAACAATACGATCTTGTACGGTATTAGTTGTAGAACCTATCATCCATTTATGGTGGCGCCCCACTGTTTGGATGGTAGCTATAGTAGGCATACGATAATGGTCGTATGTTGGCTAAGATTTATATCTTTACTTTCGAAATGATTTTGTTTTCTACACTATGCACTTGTAATAATATCAAATGTTCTTTTTAATACGTATCAAGCATATTTCACTATCATAAGGCGAAATCTCCTCCGATTCTGCGTTTGCATTGTGTGTGTGTGTGCGGGAGGCCTTATGGTAGTCTTATTTTTAAAAGCATTGCGAATTGACTTTAAAAATATTCCTCTATTTTGATTTTAAAGATAAATAAACTGTTTTGAGTTCTCACACCAGTCACATGACTGACTCGGAGTTTATTGTTTTCCTTCCTAAACTCTGGGTGCCCACCAATTTCCACACGGGCAGTCAAGAGTTAAGGTTTATCAGGATATTCTGGAATTCAGGAGTTGCAGGAGGCAAGCTGGATGGCATGGCGTATTATTAGTGTGACGACCCAAACTCGATGTCCAATAAACGACATCAAATTCGCATCGCCGGAGCTTATAACAACAATTAGATGAATATAAAACAGCGGAACAGAATCAATATCATAAATAACATCACTGTTACAACATCAACATAATATTCATACTATATCAGAGTACATAGTACATACCATAATCTCTAAATACAACATCATGGTAATACAACAGTGAACATATATCCAAAAAGTCCTCAAATGAAAGAGGTGATAACGAACTCCCAAAAGCTAAACCTGAAGTCTCCAAAAGCTCCTAATATATCTCAAAGATAAGAGCTCCAAAATACTGCTACTCCAAAATATAGAAACCTGCTACTAGGCTGCCCGTGTGGAAATAATGGGCACCCAGAGTTTAGGAAAGAAAACAATAAACTCTGGATCAGTCATGGGACTGGTATGAGTAAACAAAAACAGTTGCATTTAAATAAAACAAGATTTATAAAAGAATTTTCGGAATGCTTTTAAAAATGGAACTACCATAAGACCTCCCGCCACACACACAATGCAAACGCAGAATTGGAGGAGATTTCTTCTTATGACAGTTAAATATGCTTGATACGAGAAAAGAATTCTTTGTTATTATTACTAGTGCATAGTGATAGTAAATCATTTCTGAAAGTAGAATATTAATCTTAGCCAACATAGACATTTCGAACTATGCCTACTATAGCTACCATCTAAACAGTGGTGACCACCATAAGTAAATGGCAGGTTCTACAACTAAAACCGTACAGGGTTTCGTATTGGGAATTGGATTTCCAACAAATGGTCAGGCCAAGGAACTTCCTATTGCCACTGAGAACGCCTCTGGAAGGACGTTCCCGAGAACCAAACTGGATCTCTGCCAACACAAGGCCGGGTTACCCCTAACTGGGTAACTACTGACACGAGTATGCCATCTCCCGGTCGTAACCAACCTTTAACCGGGGCCCCAGCAACAAATCACAAAATCATATATATATATCTGCGATATCCACATAAGTTAAGTATCTGGGCTCCATACCATGATACCACTTCTATCCAGAAGGAAATGTACATACCCTAAGGGGTGCTACCCCCAATAACCTTGCTGCATCTTTCCTGTTTCGACCATTTCGGGGTGTGAGGTCCGACGAAGTCACGTCCACAAAAACATACTTTATACAAAAGCCGTGCTTTGGGTCAACAAATGATCATAGAAACGATCACAAAGATAGACGATCAAACAAATGATCCTATCACAAATAATCAACACAATGATCATTTCACAACAACACTTAGCATGTCACATTACCAAATTGGGAATATATCGCTGATAACTTCAACTATATAACCTCTGAGCCCGTACGTCTCAGAGAAGGGTGTTAAGCTAAAAGAATAAATTCTCCGCCACCAACAGAAATATATTTGAAAGAAATCGGCTTTATATCTCAACTTGTAATGTCAGACATACAATCCATACAAGTCTGTTCCGGGCTCGAACAGAACCGAAGGTACTTCCAAAGAAGTCCTTGCAATCCGGATATTCACAATCCTGATCGGATTCACCATCACATATGGAGAACTCTATACCGGAGCAACTCGGTGCAGAGTCAATCGACAGGTCATCCTATCGCTCTCGCAAATACCCGGTCTTCAACACCGGTCTTCAAATGCTATCCATAACGTCGAATCACATATTCGAAATAGGTTATATGACACAAAGGTCCTTTCCCGGCTAATTCGAATAGTGGGTGTCAAATTTTAAAACATGTGGATGTCATTCACAAATATTCATAGGTTCGATGTGGGTTTCGGATAACCAACTGAAATCCGATACCCTGTCGCATCGAAGTTTAAATGCCGTTTTACGGCAACAGGGTTTTTCACATCAATACAGAACAATCATAATCACAGTGCAATAACATGGCAATATCATCATACAGAACAGAGATATTTATATAAGTTAACAAAATAGTTAATTACTTCCCAATGTGATTTAAATAAATTTACCACTAAATTAATTTAATTTAATGATGAGAATTTGGATAAATAAACTAAATTTTGATTACTCAATTTATTGTTTCAAAATTTACAAATTCTTACTTACAAATTTATTTAAACACTTAATTGTTTATAAATCAATTACCTTAATTATCATTTTAAACTACATTATTTACTTATTAAACAATTTGGTAAAATGATGTATCTGGATTTAATAAATTAACCATATAAATATTATTATTATTATCTTTCTTGATTACTTTAAAAACGATGATTTATTTTTTTATAATCACAATTGAATTAAATCTCAATTGACTATATTAATTTATTATTCCTTAATAAATTATCTTAATGTAACTATCAATTTTGAATCAATCATTTTAAATTATCAACTTAATGATTTTTAAATTTACAACTTTAATTTAATTGTTTTTATTTATTTATTATTATAAAAAAAAATTTAAATCATAAATTATTTTATCATTAATTTATTAACTTCACATTCCATTTACAAACTTTCTTCATTTTATAAACAATGCTTATAAAAATAGTTTAAACTTAATTTGTCCAAATTTTTTTTTTTATACTGGAAATATGGTTCAGGTGATCAACCCGAGACTTCCCCCGAGTCTCCCTCGAGTTCAAACACCTCCTGCTTCGAGTCCCCTCCCAGAACTACCCGTGAAAACAGAAATTTTCAAATTTTACTTAAGTCCAGACTGCTACACGACCCAACGCTGAAACCCCCCCGAGTCTCCCTTCGAGTCATGCTCAGTTTTCCCCGGTCCATGCTTCGAGTCTTCCTCCAGGCCATTCTTCTTCCACAACCCACCATTTTCAGACACGCGATGATACGCGTATACGTGTACAGATAGTCCAGTCACCATTGACCATCGACGATGATCACTAAACATCAGAAATCGACCCAGCAACCCACCATCATCATTGATCCAAGTCCAACGCAAGGAAATCAAAATCGAGTGCAAATTTAAAACCTGGAACAAAAGCAGCCACCAACCCCAAACCCTGTCAACGCACAGCGCTCTCAGCTCCGACCACCGGAGGCTACCAAATTTCGGCCATAGCCTCGTCTACCTCCCCTCCATCTTCCCTCAAAGCCGCGATGAGCTCGATCAATTCGTGGTGGCAAAAATCTCCACGTTACAGACAATGCAAAAAACCCAGGTTTAAACCCTAAGTCCAACTCGTTCGAACAATCCTTGTATTTGAAAATTAATTCAACTATTTTCTCAACATTCTAGAGGTTCAATCATGCTTCAGTACAAATTTCAATATTTACAAATGATTCGATTTTCAGGGATTGACAAAAATGCAAATTTGATCAAAATCCCAAACTGCTCTTTATCACTTCATTAAAAAATTTCATCTTTGTTTTGAAAATCATAGATTCTGGTATGGATTCAGATTATACCATTGAGTTTATATTTTTCAACATTTTATTCTTCTATCAAACTTTACTTAAAACCTGTAAACTATATTACAGTGAATATGCTTTTCTGTATGTTTAAATATCTTTACAAACACTTGGTTGAGGATTTAAAACAAAAGTTTTAACTTGATTACTAACATTTTTCAGGAGCAAGGAGAATAAGAAGATGTCGGGTTTGTGTATAGTTTACTCTGTAAACTAGAGATTTCAACATATCAGTATAAAACAGAAACAGAAGGAAAATATTGTTTGCAGGAAAAATCAAACACAAGTTCAGAGCTATTTCTTTCATGCAAAAATTCAAGCACCAAGAATTTGAACAATGTATAGATTTACTCACTTGGAAATATTTGAAAACAGGGAATACTTTTGCTTTGAAATCTGCAGTTTTTTTTTCTTTTTCTTTCTGATTCTTCTCTTCCTTTTTTTTCTTTATAAAAACAATAATGTTTTAAATATTTTCTTCCCAGACTTTGCTATCTTTTTGTTCGAATGAACTAAAGCAAATATGCATGTATATGTAGAAGAGATGGTGTGCAGGTGAAAGGGTAAACTGAGTTCACAAAGCAAGTACAAGATAAAGCATAAACAAGTACAGGTTAAAGTAAAAGAAAAATTAAACCATGCTTGTTAATAAATGTTAGTGAGTGCTGAAAAGATTGTGTACATGCAATGCATTAAATGAAGGTATGTATACAATACTCCTTTGCCTCTTTCTATACTTACAGCTTAGTGTTATTTTAGATTTTCTTTTTTTTGTATAGTTTATATGTTTTATATTTTTATTAGCTAATGTTTTGTTTTTTTTTATTTATATATATATAGGTGTGTTGCTTTAGTTATTTTGCTAAATATAGGAAAGTTGTTTTATTTTATTTTATCTTCTTTTGCTTACATATTTTACTGGTTTGTACATTTGGTCATTTGTTCATTTGTTTATTTATTCTTTTGTTCATTTTTTTGTTCTTTGGTTCAACTATGTGTTTACTCATTTGCTCATTTGTTTGATCCTTTGTTTATATCTTTTATTTATTTATTTGTTTATTCTTTTATTTATTTATTTGTTTATTTGTTTATTTATCTGTTTGTTTGTTTATTTAGATGTTTAATTATTTGTTATGTGATTTAATTCTTATAATCTCATCATAACTTTAACAAATTCTAAATTCTATTAAAAGATCATCTATCAATATCTCTTTTTATTTAATTCTATATTAATGTGTAATATTAATATCAACAATAAAATCTTTAGATTAAATTTTACTAGTTAAATCCCGAAGTTCAAACAATTTATCTATTTTTAATTTTCAAAAATTTCGGGATGTTACAATATCCCCTCCTTAAGAAAATTTCGTCCTCGAAATTAAAAGAAAGAGAAACTCAAACAAAGAATATACGAATTCAGAAATAAGGAAATGACTTACAGATTCAAGTCGAGATGTCAATTCTGCATTTGGGATATGATTTCTTCATATTCTCTTCAGTCTCCCAAGTACAGTCCTTTGGATCGCCACTCCATTTAACTTTGACCAATTTCACAATTTTATTCCTCAATCGCTTCTCATCACGATCTACAATCTTTATCGGTTCCCTTCTAACTGCCAAGTTGGGAGTGATTTCAAGATCCTGCTGAGCAGCTTCTTCAATAATATCATCTGGATCGTGCACATATTTCCGAAGATTAGAAATATGGAACACATCATGTACGCCAGATAACCAGTTGGGTAACTGCACTCTATATGCTAGAGAACCAATCCTTTCCAGAATAGGAAAAGGACCAATATAACGCGGTGCCAACTTTCCAGTTTTCCCGAATCTCAACACTCCCCGCATCGGAGATACTTTTAGAAATACAGAATCTCCAACTTGAAATTCCAAATTTCTCCTTCGACGGTCATAATAGCTCTTCTGACGACTTTGGGCAGTTAATAACTTCTTTCGAATAAATTCTACCTTCTCAGTGGCTTCTTTTATCATATCTGGTCCAAGAACAAGTCTATCACCTGATTCTATCCAGCATGTAGGCGATCGACACGGACGACCATATAAAGCTTCGAAAGGAGCCATTTCTAAACTGGCTTGATAGCTGTTATTATATGAGAATTCAACCAGATGCAAATGGTCCTCCCAAGAACCACCAAAATCATGCACACAAGCACGCAGTAGGTCTTCTAAAATTCGATTAACTCTCTCAGTTTGTCCATCAGATTGCGGATGATAAGCAGTACTGAATTTTAATTTCGTTCCTAAAGCGTCTTGAAATGCTTCCCAAAATCTACAAGTGAAGATCGGATCACGATCACTCACTATACTGCTGGGAATACCATGGAGGCGAACAATTTCCTTTATATAAATACCTGCCAAGCTTGCCGCAGTACGAGTAGATTTTACTGGAATGAAATGAGCATTTTTGGTTAAACGATCTACAATAACCCAAATCGCTTCATTGCCTTTCTTGGTACGAGGCAATCCATCGATGAAATCCATCGATACCTGATCCCACTTCCATTTCGGTACTTCCAAAGGTTGAAGTAAACCGGCCACTTTCCTTTGGTCGCTCTTGATTTGCTGACAAGTAGCACAACGGCTTACATAAATAGATATGTCTCTCTTTATCGTTTTCCACCAGAATGTTCTTTTAACATCACGATACATTTTGTTGACTCCTGGATGGATATTGAATTTTGACTTGTGGCATTCGTTCAATACTTCACGTTTTAGTTCCGGAAAGTCTGGAACACAAATCCTACCTTTTAATCTTATTACTCCTCTATTATCCATCTCGAAACTAGTATCTTCACCCTGGCATATTCTTTTATGGATTCCTCGAAGAAACTCATCTTCTTTCTGCCGTCTTGCAATCCTTTTGAGAAGAGTAGGAGTGATAACAAGATAAGCAAGAACAGCATAACTTCTGCTCAAAGCGTCTGCAACTACATTGGCCTTTCCGGGTGTATATAGAATATCCAAGTCATAAGATGCCAGAAATTCCAACCAACGTTGTTGTCGCAGATTCAGATCCTTCTGGGAGAAAAGATATTTCAAGTTTTTATGATCGGTGAATAATTCGAATTTTTCACCTATAACAAAGAGAGTTTATTAAGTATATTTCTTTAGCTAATTTCGCAAATTATTTAGAAAGCTGAAAAGATTCTTACCCAGAAGATAATGTCGCCATATTTTCAAAGCGAAAACAACAGCCAAAAGTTCCAAATCGTGCGTTGGGTAGTTCTTCTCATGCGGACGTAATTGTCTACCTGCGTAGGCAACTACCTTTCCATTTTGCATTAATACTGCACCTACCCCTTCACCACTTGCATCAGTATAGACAGATAAGCCTTGGTTCCCGTTAACAATAGTGAGAACAGGAGCAGTGGTTAATCTCTTTTTCAACTCTTGAAAAGCTTCCTCACATTTTGAAGTCCAATCAAATTCTACACCTTTCATTGTTAGCTTAGTCAATGGGCTAGCCAACTTAGAAAAATCCTGAACGAATTTCCGGTAATAGCCTGCTAAACCCAAAAAGCTTCGAACTTCTTTTGGAGTAGTGGGTTGTTTCCAATCAAGAATAGCGGAAATTTTGCTAGGATCTACTGAAATTCCTTCTTCATTAACAATATGGCCAAGGAATTTGACTTCATTGACCCAGAAATGGCATTTGGAAAATTTCGCATATAGAACATTTCTCCTCAAAATTTCTAAGACAATTCTAAGATGCTCGGCATGCTCATCTTTAGTTTTGGAAAAAATTAAGATGTCATCAATGAATACAAGCACAAATTTATTTAAAACTTCCCGAAACACACGAGTCATGAGATCTACGAAATAAGCTGGAGCATTGGTTAGTCCGAAAGGCATAACCAACCATTCATAGAACATATTAGGACCTCTGAAAGCGGTCAGATGGACACAATCTTCGGCGATTCGTAATTGATGGAATCCTTGGGCTAGATCCATTTTTGAAAAGAAACGAGCGCCGTGCAACTGATCAAATAAATCATCAATCCTGGGCAGTGGAAATTTATTCTTGAGAGTTTGTTTATTTAGATCGCGGTAATCTACACACAATCTCAAGGATCCGTCTGATTTGGCAACAAATACGACGGCTGAGCCCCATTCAGAAACACTGGGTCGAATTAATCCTTTTGCTAGTAGCTCATTAGTTTGATGAACCAATTCAATCTTTTCCCTAGGTGCCATCCTGCGACTTGCGTGAACAACAGGACGAGTATTAGGTACAAGATCGATTCGGAATTCTATTTCTCGATGAGGAGGTAAAGATTTCACTTCTTCGAATACGTCGGAAAAATCCCGAACAACAGGTATAGACTGCAAAGTGGGTTCAAGATTTCCCAAAGTATATATCAATCTGTCGCTCCTTGGACTTGGATTCTCACAAGAGATTTCAATAAAATTTCCAAGACTTGTTTTGATCAAAACTGTCCGATTACTACACTCCAATCTAGCATCGTACCTCGTTAACCAGTTCATACCGAGTAAGATTTCAAATTCATCAAATTCGAGGACATACAGGTTGATAGGAAATTTATAGCTAGCATATGAAATAGGAACTCTCTTACAATATGAACTAAGATTTGCGAGACCTCCGACCGGATTTTTCACGCAAATAAGATCGTCAGCAAATTTAGTTTCAAGTCCTAATTCTTTTACGGTTTGTTGGGAAATAAAGCTATGTGAAGCTCCTGTATCAAATAAAACTCTAACAGTTCTATTATTAATAGTAAGGTTACCTTCCAAAACACTTTTCCCTTTGTCAGCTTTTGAAGATGAGGGGTCCTCCTTTATTGCATAGACTTTTGCTACCTGCGCTGGCCTCATCACTGGGCAATCTTTAACTAAATGTCCCGGTTTATGACAATTGTAACATTCTCTAGCTGGTCTCTTCGGTTTTGGACAGTGACTTGAATAGTGGCCTTTCTCTTTGCAGTTGTAACAAGTGACATTTTCTGCTGCGCTTCCCTGAATATTCCTCTTCTTCTCATTGCCTTGCCAAGGTTTCTTGCCTCCGAATTTACGCTTTTTATAATTCTGACTACCTGAATTACCTTTCTCCACAGTCGCTTCCTGTATATCAAGAGTAGCGTACCTGTAACCCATATCTACTAAATCTGAGAAAGATTCTTTAACATGACCCGTCATTCTTCCATGATATTTCTGGTTCATTCCTCGGATAAACCTTTCGTTTTTCTTCAGAGGTGTATTTAGCAATTCCGGACCAAACCGAGATAGTTCACTGAATTTATTCAAATATTCTTCAAACGACAAACTTCCTTGTTTCAAATCCAGAAATTCCTGATACATTCTAGAAACTCCCGCTGATGGCATGTAACGTTTCTCAAACACTTCTTTGAAACGATCCCAAGTAAATTCTTCCTCGGGTTCATCTACAATGATGGTTTCCCACCAAGCTGAAGCTTCTCCTTGGAGTTGCCAAGAAGCTATAAGTCTTTTCTGCTCATCCTGCAATTTTAGTCCTTTAAAAATCTTTTCACACGATCTTACCCAAGCTTGAGCGTCAATAATTGACTCTTTGCCAATAAATGGTTTTCCACCAAGCTTTTCAAACTTCTTATATAATTCAGCCAAGTCCGGCTGCTGCTGAATTTCTATTACTGCTTCTGCGGCTGCGGGAATTTGATTTGGTACTGCAGCATTGCCTTGACCCCTCACTCTTCCTCTGCGTCCACTCATTTTCACTATCTGAGATTAGTAAGAAAATTGATTTAGATATGCAGACGAAATATCTTAAGGAATATCAGCAGTAAAAATAACTGACTAAGAAAATTTTAAAGTTTCAATTTTTATTATACTCATTCTAGGGTATACTTCACCCTATCTCTAATGAGCCATCTAATGTGTTATACTCCGTAGCTAAAGTTCTTACTCAACCAACAGCTCTGATACCACTTTGTGACGACCCAAACTCGATGTCCAATAAACGACATCAAATTCGCATCGCCGGAGCTTATAACAACAATTAGATGAATATAAAACAGCGGAACAGAATCAATATCATAAATAACATCACTGTTACAACATCAACATAATATTCATACTATATCAGAGTACATAGTACATACCATAATCTCTAAATACAACATCATGGTAATACAACAGTGAACATATATCCAAAAAGTCCTCAAATGAAAGAGGTGATAACGAACTCCCAAAAGCTAAACCTGAAGTCTCCAAAAGCTCCTAATATATCTCAAAGATAAGAGCTCCAAAATACTGCTACTCCAAAATATAGAAACCTGCTACTAGGCTGCCCGTGTGGAAATAATGGGCACCCAGAGTTTAGGAAAGAAAACAATAAACTCTGGATCAGTCATGGGACTGGTATGAGTAAACAAAAACAGTTGCATTTAAATAAAACAAGATTTATAAAAGAATTTTCGGAATGCTTTTAAAAATGGAACTACCATAAGACCTCCCGCCACACACACAATGCAAACGCAGAATTGGAGGAGATTTCTTCTTATGACAGTTAAATATGCTTGATACGAGAAAAGAATTCTTTGTTATTATTACTAGTGCATAGTGATAGTAAATCATTTCTGAAAGTAGAATATTAATCTTAGCCAACATAGACATTTCGAACTATGCCTACTATAGCTACCATCTAAACAGTGGTGACCACCATAAGTAAATGGCAGGTTCTACAACTAAAACCGTACAGGGTTTCGTATTGGGAATTGGATTTCCAACAAATGGTCAGGCCAAGGAACTTCCCATTGCCACTGAGAACGCCTCTGGAAGGACGTTCCCGAGAACCAAACCGGATCTCTGCCAACACAAGGCCGGGTTACCCCTAACTGGGTAACTACTGACACGAGTATGCCATCTCCCGGTCGTAACCAACCTTTAACCGGGGCCCCAGCAACAAATCACAAAATCATATATATATATCTGCGATATCCACATAAGTTAAGTATCTGGGCTCCATACCATGATACCACTTCTATCCAGAAGGAAATGTACATACCCTAAGGGGTGCTACCCCAAATAACCTTGCTGCATCTTTCCTGTTTCGACCATTTCGGGGTGTGAGGTCCGACGAAGTCACGTCCACAAAAACATACTTTATACAAAAGCCGTGCTTTGGGTCAACAAATGATCATAGAAACGATCACAAAGATAGACGATCAAACAAATGATCCTATCACAAATAATCAACACAATGATCATTTCACAGCAACACTTAGCATGTCACATTACCAAATTGGGAATATATCGCTGATAACTTCAACTATATAACCTCTGAGCCCGTACGTCTCAGAGAAGGGTGTTAAGCTAAAAGAATAAATTCTCCGCCACCAACAGAAATATATTTGAAAGAAATCGGCTTTATATCTCAACTTGTAATGTCAGACATACAATCCATACAAGTCTGTTCCGGGCTCGAACAGAACCGAAGGTACTTCCAAAGAAGTCCTTGCAATCCGGATATTCACAATCCTGATCGGATTCACCATCACATATGGAGAACTCTATACCGGAGCAACTCGGTGCAGAGTCAATCGACAGGTCATCCTATCGCTCTCGCAAATACCCGGTCTTCAACACCGGTCTTCAAATGCTATCCATAACGTCGAATCACATATTCGAAATGGGTTATATGACACAAAGGTCCTTTCCCGGCTAATTCGAATAGTGGGTGTCAAATTTTAAAACATGTGGATGTCATTCACAAATATTCATAGGTTCGATGTGGGTTTCGGATAACCAACTGAAATCCGATACCCTGTCGCATCGAAGTTTAAATGCCGTTTTACGGCAACAGGGTTTTTCACATCAATACAGAACAATCATAATCACAGTGCAATAACATGGCAATATCATCATACAGAACAGAGATATTTATATAAGTTAACAAAATAGTTAATTACTTCCCAATGTGATTTAAATAAATTTACCACTAAATTAATTTAATTTAATGATGAGAATTTGGATAAATAAACTAAATTTTGATTACTCAATTTATTGTTTCAAAATTTACAAATTCTTACTTACAAATTTATTTAAACACTTAATTGTTTATAAATCAATTACCTTAATTATCATTTTAAACTACATTATTTACTTATTAAACAATTTGGTAAAATGATGTATCTGGATTTAATAAATTAACCATATAAATATTATTATTATTATCTTTCTTGATTACTTTAAAAACGATGATTTATTTTTTTATAATCACAATTGAATTAAATCTCAATTGACTATATTAATTTATTATTCCTTAATAAATTATCTTAATGTAACTATCAATTTTGAATCAATCATTTTAAATTATCAACTTAATGATTTTTAAATTTACAACTTTAATTTAATTGTTTTTATTTATTTATTATTATAAAAAAAAATTTAAATCATAAATTATTTTATCATTAATTTATTAACTTCACATTCCATTTACAAACTTTCTTCATTTTATAAACAATGCTTATAAAAATAGTTTAAACTTAATTTGTCCAAATTTTTTTTTTATACTGGAAATATGGTTCAGGTGATCAACCCGAGACTTCCCCCGAGTCTCCCTCGAGTTCAAACACCTCCTGCTTCGAGTCCCCTCCCAGAACTACCCGTGAAAACAGAAATTTTCAAATTTTACTTAAGTCCAGACTGCTACACGACCCAACGCTGAAACCCCCCCGAGTCTCCCTTCGAGTCATGCTCAGTTTTCCCCGGTCCATGCTTCGAGTCTTCCTCCAGGCCATTCTTCTTCCACAACCCACCATTTTCAGACACGCGATGATACGCGTATACGTGTACAGATAGTCCAGTCACCATTGACCATCGACGATGATCACTAAACATCAGAAATCGACCCAGCAACCCACCATCATCATTGATCCAAGTCCAACGCAAGGAAATCAAAATCGAGTGCAAATTTAAAACCTGGAACAAAAGCAGCCACCAACCCCAAACCCTGTCAACGCACAGCGCTCTCAGCTCCGACCACCGGAGGCTACCAAATTTCGGCCATAGCCTCGTCTACCTCCCCTCCATCTTCCCTCAAAGCCGCGATGAGCTCGATCAATTCGTGGTGGCAAAAATCTCCACGTTACAGACAATGCAAAAAACCCAGGTTTAAACCCTAAGTCCAACTCGTTCGAACAATCCTTGTATTTGAAAATTAATTCAACTATTTTCTCAACATTCTAGAGGTTCAATCATGCTTCAGTACAAATTTCAATATTTACAAATGATTCGATTTTCAGGGATTGACAAAAATGCAAATTTGATCAAAATCCCAAACTGCTCTTTATCACTTCATTAAAAAATTTCATCTTTGTTTTGAAAATCATAGATTCTGGTATGGATTCAGATTATACCATTGAATTTATATTTTTCAACATTTTATTCTTCTATCAAACTTTACTTAAAACCTGTAAACTATATTACAGTGAATATGCTTTTCTGTATGTTTAAATATCTTTACAAACACTTGGTTGAGGATTTAAAACAAAAGTTTTAACTTGATTACTAACATTTTTCAGGAGCAAGGAGAATAAGAAGATGTCGGGTTTGTGTATAGTTTACTCTGTAAACTAGAGATTTCAACATATCAGTATAAAACAGAAACAGAAGGAAAATATTGTTTGCAGGAAAAATCAAACACAAGTTCAGAGCTATTTCTTTCATGCAAAAATTCAAGCACCAAGAATTTGAACAATGTATAGATTTACTCACTTGGAAATATTTGAAAACAGGGAATACTTTTGCTTTGAAATCTGCAGTTTTTTTTTCTTTTTCTTTCTGATTCTTCTCTTCCTTTTTTTCTTTATAAAAACAATAATGTTTTAAATATTTTCTTCCCAGACTTTGCTATCTTTTTGTTCGAATGAACTAAAGCAAATATGCATGTATATGTAGAAGAGATGGTGTGCAGGTGAAAGGGTAAACTGAGTTCACAAAGCAAGTACAAGATAAAGCATAAACAAGTACAGGTTAAAGTAAAAGAAAAATTAAACCATGCTTGTTAATAAATGTTAGTGAGTGCTGAAAAGATTGTGTACATGCAATGCATTAAATGAAGGTATGTATACAATACTCCTTTGCCTCTTTCTATACTTACAGCTTAGTGTTATTTTAGATTTTCTTTTTTTTGTATAGTTTATATGTTTTATATTTTTATTAGCTAATGTTTTGTTTTTTTTTATTTATATATATATGTGTGTTGCTTTAGTTATTTTGCTAAATATAGGAAAGTTGTTTTATTTTATTTTATCTTCTTTTGCTTACATATTTTACTGGTTTGTACATTTGGTCATTTGTTCATTTGTTTATTTATTCTTTTGTTCATTTTTTTGTTCTTTGGTTCAACTATGTGTTTACTCATTTGCTCATTTGTTTGATCCTTTGTTTATATCTTTTATTTATTTATTTGTTTATTCTTTTATTTATTTATTTGTTTATTTGTTTATTTATCTGTTTGTTTGTTTATTTAGATGTTTAATTATTTGTTATGTGATTTAATTCTTATAATCTCATCATAACTTTAACAAATTCTAAATTCTATTAAAAGATCATCTATCAATATCTCTTTTTATTTAATTCTATATTAATGTGTAATATTAATATCAACAATAAAATCTTTAGATTAAATTTTACTAGTTAAATCCCGAAGTTCAAACAATTTATCTATTTTTAATTTTCAAAAATTTCGGGATGTTACAATTAGTATATAGTATTTCTTTTCCGCTGTTTGTTGTTGTTTGTTGTTGTACACTATGATGATGATGTAATGTAATGTAATGTAATAACTGATATAGTTCTTTGTTTAAAGATTATTCATCTACTTATTTATGTTGTTCCGCTAGGATTGTGAGATTCTGATACTGTTCTGTTGTTTTCTGTTCTGTTCTATCTTTTCTCTCTTCTTCTACCTTTTTCTTTTTCTTAAAAATTGAGAATTCGTATTTCTGTTCATCTTGAGTTAATCTATGGAGATTAGTGTACATTCATGGAGTACGGATTTGCGGGTCTTCACATGTGGTATCAAAGCATATGGTTAAGCGACAACCATGGTTCTGTTGGGTATTACTCATTAGAGATAGAGTCAGCAGTACTCTAGAATGAGTTTGAGTGTAATAATAGCTATGAGAGCGTATTTGTTAGTGAATATAAAATTGTTTTGTATTGTGTTGGCTTATCGGTTGATTGTTTATAGATTCCGGTCGATGTAGTCTAGCTAACTATCGTAGATAGGGGTTTCTAAGCTCTTAAACAAGATAAGCCGACACGATATTGTTTTAAATTGGGTAAATGAAATAATTTTACCTTCATTATATTTTGTATATGAAGAAATAATTTTTTAGAATTATTAAAGTGTATGTAAGCTGATTGCTTAGTTATTTGAATAATCTAAATTAAAGAATAATTGTATAAGCAAAAGAATTATAAGAATTGAATTATAATTAATGTGATTTACAATTGTGAAATAAACTTATATATAAGAAGTGAAACTATATGAATATATTTATGAATATGAGTTGTAAATAAAAAATGAATTTAAAGATAAATGGAAATTTACTTTAGAATTGGAATATGAATTAATTCATAAGTGGGAATTTAAGTTAAGTAAAACCAAATAATGTTTAAATGAAGTATAACTTAAGAGATGTTGAATGAAGTTGATTTTGGTATCAAAGTAAAATAATAAAGTGAAGTGATAAATGTGAACTTAAGTTATATAAATGAAATTCAACTTTAGTAATTGAATTGAATGAATGAAAATGAATATAAGCAAAGGAATTTGATTGTAATTAATATACATTGGTTGTTATATGATTGTTAGTTGATTTTATATAATTCATTAAGTGTTAATGAAATTGAAAGCTAAAGTAATTGAAATTCAATTGCAAGTTAAGTGAATCTTAAATAAAACTGAATTTGATTTGGAAGTGAACCAACTTGAATATGAATTAGTAAATTTAAACTAATTGAAAATGAATGTTAGAAAGAACATCCATTGTTAATGAATCAAATATAACTAAATTGGAAAACCAATTCATTGAATAGTAATGAGAATATGAATGAATATTGATTTAGTTATGGATGATAGTTGGTTGATGTTTGCATTTATTGCTTTTGTTTCATTTGCTATGTTGGCATATATAGTTATTATGTTGCTATATGTTGTATATCGATACTATTGTCTACATACATGTTCTCATGTTGTTTGTTGAGTGTTTAGTAGGTGCGGATCACGTTTGCTTCGCATTTGGAGCTCGCTTTCGCGCTATTTTAGCCGTATATGCTCGCTAATAAAATATAAGGCACATATCTCGGATTAAATATCGTACTTTTACACTTTTTTCCCTACGGGATGCCTTATTACTTGATGAGATGTATATTTGTGATATATATACTGTCATTTTTTTTCGAACCGAGCCGCGCAAAGGAGACTATGGCGAATTTTTCCGGAAATTTAAGGCGTTAGAAAAAAAATTGAGAAAAATTGAAAAGTTTTGAAAACTATAATTTTGGTTTAGAATTGAAAGTTAAACAATAGTAGTTTTTTTTGAAAAGATAACTATGTATGATTTGAAAACTTAGTAAAGTATTATAAGAAGTTTAACTATGGATTTTGGGAAAGTTAATGGATTCTGTAACTTTTCTTACTTGGTAATTTCGAGGACGAAATTCTTTTAAGGGGGGAAGTATGTAATGACCCAGAATTTTAATTAATTAAAATTTGTATATTTAATTAATTTTAAATATAAATAAGTGAAATTATAAGTCGAATAAATTTTATTTCGAATAATTGGATTTAATTGGATAATTAAATCGATAATTTAATATGTGAAAATACAGAAATAATTGAAAATTGGGTTAAATATGATTGAAAAATATTTGGGAAATTTTATTTTATTATATTGAAGTTAGAATGATGTTATAGAACTTTTAAAATCGAATTAAAAGTTAATTTGTGAAAATTGAATATTTTAATATTTAATCGACTAGTGAAATTAGTCAATTTCCAAACAGTCTCAGAATTGGACGAAACTAGTTCCATTGGATCCGTAATAGTTTTTTATTATCGGATTTCAATTTTCATAGCAATCGGAGTTATCGTTTGACCGTGACAGCTCGAAACGCATCGAAATTGTTTTAATATTAATTTGGCGAGTTAAAATAGCCATTTTTCAAAAAGTCTCGGATTTCAACGAAACCAATTTCATCGGATCCGTAATGTGATATTATTGTATGGTTTAAAATTTCGTGTCAATCGAATTTACCGTTTGTCCGGTGCAAGCTAAAACGCCTAGAAAATCGTTTAATCGGTTTAATTTTAAATTGAACGTTTATTGGCATAACTCGCATAGATGACCGAATTAGCTTCCGAAACCTGTTCCATTGTGTCCGGAACGCGGGGTAAACCCTAGAAACGTCAGTTACCGTGCGTAAATCAGAGTTTGGAAATTCTGGAATGAATAGTGTCGTTCGATTTTCTATAAATAGCCCATCTCTTCACAAATTAAAAAAAAAACCCTAATTCTATTCAGAGCCGCCACCCTCTTCAACCAATGGCCGCAAAAAACCCACGTTCTTCTCTCCAAATCTCTACATCCATCAACAATCGTCAGAAACTTTCAACTGCAAACTTGTAGAGCTTCGCGAGCTCTATGATTTCAACGGTCAAGATTGCAAAAGGATTGGTGGATTGACGGCAACTTGGTCATAAAGGCATCACGAACGGTCACGAATTTCGAAGTCAGGAGGGGGCCGAGTGCGTGCGGCCTGGGCGTGGTGATGCGCGACAGTGAGGGCTTCGACGTGGTGTTTGTTGATCGTCGTGGAAGTGAAGCATGGGGTTGCGAAAATTAACCCTAAATTCTCAATATGGGTTCGGCCTTTCATTTGTTACCTGGAGGCAAACACGCGTGGGAGAGATAAAGGACACACAGTCATGATTTGAAGGAGGCCGGGATCTACGGCTCTGGATAGCTTAGGTTTAAAATTATAAATAATTGTTGTAATTTATGTAAATATAAATTCGAGTAACTTTGAAAATGCATAACTTTTTCATACGAGGTCGAAAACGCGTGAATCCAGTTGCGTTGGAATCGTATGGACGAGCATTACGCTATGGAATTGGATTGGAGTCGTTTGTAGTTAGTGAAAATTTCGGGTAAAATTAAACGTCTGTTTAATTTTATTCGAAATAAATCGCTAAAACGAAATTGAAATCAAGGTGAGAACTTCCCACTCAATCGAATCGGTTTCGATTTTATTTTAAATAGTTATATTTAAAATACTTGAATGCATGTTTGAATGATGATTGTTAACTATTGATTGTTAAAATAGACATTATGCGCCGTTAGTAAGCGGATGTTATTTATTAAAAACATATACCGCGAATATTTCATAAACAGTGAAATTGGTATTATTTATGTACTTGGTGTTGATTTTCCCGCAGTATATAGCGGATGAGACCCTATTGCGCCGCCTATTAAGCGGATAATATTTTAAATCCCATATACCGCGATAATTTCGTACTGGAACGGAATTGGTATTGTGCTAACATCTTTGGATGCAGGAAAATTGGTTGGAGGGATCCAAGTGGATTCCCCAACAGTATTTATTTGATTATGGATATTTTGATATTCGTTGATTATCATATCGATATATGATATCGTTGTTGTCGTGGTTGACTATTTGGTATGTAGCATCATTGTGCCAAATTTTGGAATTTTAAAAGGATTTTTAAAGTGATTTTTGAAGAGTATACATTTTATAAAATAAATTTGGAATTGATTCGTTTTAAATAAATAAACGTATAATTTTAATGTTATAAAATTTTGTTTTTTTGAGAAAAATAGTTAAAAGTTGATTTTTGAAAATATGGGGTTAATGATTTTATAAAATAGCTTAAATTAGGATTTCTGAATTTATTATTAAATGTTTAAAAATAGGATTTATGAAATTTGATTATTTTATAAATCAAAGAAAATGATGAAATTACAAAGGACTTTAAAGATGTTTTGAAATAATAATATAAATTGATATATATAAAAGAATTACAAAATGGATATTTGTAAATTTAAAATATTGGAATTATAAAATGAGTTTTTATAAGTGTTAGAATGAATTGCGAATGAATTTCGTAAATGAATGAAATTTATAGAATTATAAACGGTGAAGTTATAAATGGAATTTTATAAGTAGTAAGTTATAAAATTTATAAAGTTATTAAAATAATGGTTTTGGATAAATAAATGAATCTTATAAGTTATAAGATTTATAATTATGAAGTTTAAAGGAAAGGTTTTATAAACAAATAAATTATAAGTGTTTAACTTATAATATGAACTTTTGGTGTGCAATTGAGTTATAAATTGAAATAGATTTATAAAAGGAAGTTGTTATAAAATAAATAGAAATGGAAATTATAAACGTTGTTTTATAAATCCGCCAACGACTTATTTTGATAAGTAAATTGTTGTAACTTATTAAAGGAGTTATATTCACATTTTAGACAGTGAATAATCCTTTGAAATAAAATGTATAGAAGTGATGAAATTGGTTAACGTAACATATTCATGTTTTTGAATAGTGAATAATATGTTAAAGAAATGTTTTGGATGTGATGTTTTTAAATAGAATTAAAACGATCTAACGATGTTTTAAATGTGTTGAGATTCGAAACCATAGATTTCAACATCTATTATTGAAATAGACGTTTCGAGAAATAGAAGGAAATGGTGGACCATAACACTGTTGTTATAGTAAATGATTTCCGAAAGGAAATGTTTTGTATAGTATTGGGATTTATGTATCTATTTTAATTTCGAATCCCTATACTAGTGATTTTGGGACGTCGTAACAATGTTTTACGTAACATTCGTTTTGGCCCAAATAAATATGTTTAGGAGAATGATTTCCTTAAAGAATGAAATATGTACTTAATCTCGATTTAAGTATATTGAATATTTTCCAAGTGTTGAAAATAAATGGATTTCTGAATTACTTAATAAGTAAGTATGGAAATGTTTTCCAATATAAAGTGAATATTTTGAGAATTTATCTTTTTTAGAAGATAAATTGAAAATGAATAATTCAAATCGTATATTCATAGATATTTTGGAATATAAATTCACTATGGAATTTATAAAAGAAAGTGGAATTTGTTTAAAAATAAATATTGATTTATTTTTGAAGTATTGAAAACATATATCTTGTAAAGATATTTTTGGGAAATAAATAATTTGGAAAATTATTTGGAATCTGGTGATGTTGTGCATATCCATTGATAGTTCAATAACCGACTATCAATATTTACCTTTGAAAGGTATTTGTTGTGATTTGTTTGAATTGGAATGCCACACTTATTTTTAAATTATTGCGCTCGTTATTCGGATTACCCATTCCGAATAGTGATACGACGTAATGGATAGCATTGATGACCGGTGTTGAAGACCGGATATTTGCGAGAGCGATAGGATGACCTGTCGATTGACTCTGCACCGAGTTGCTCCGGTATAGAGTTCTCCATATGTGATGGGGAATCCGATCAGGATTGTGGATATCCGGATTGCAAGGACTTCTTTGTAAGTGCCTTCGGTTCTGTTCGAGCCCGGAACAGACTTGTATGGATTGTATGTCTGACATTACAAATTGAGATATAAAGCTGATTTCTTTCAAATATATTTCTGTTGGTGGCGGAGAATTTATTCTCTTAGCTTAACACCCTTCTCTGAGACGTACGAGCTCAGAGGTTATGTAGTTGATGGTTATCAGCGATATATTCCCAATTTGGTAATGTGACATGCTGAGTGTTGCTGTGAAATGATCATTGTGTTGATCATTTGTGATAGGATCATTTGTTTGATCGTTTATCTTTGTGATCATTTCTATGATCATTTGTTGACCCAAAGCACAGCTTTTGTATAAAGCGTGGCTTTGTGGACGAGACTTCGTCGAGCCTCACACCCCGGAATGGCTAAACAGGAAAGATGCGGCAAGGTTATGAGGGGTAGCTCCCTTTAGGGTATGTGCATTTCCTTCTGGAAAAGGGAGGTATCATGGTATGGAGCCCAGATACTTACTCATGTTGAAACACTTATTATTATGGTGTGATGTTGATTACGAGCGCTCGGTTAAAGTTCCCAAAGGACCGGGGGATGGCATACTCGTATCAGTAGTTACCCAGTTAGGGGTAACCCGGCCTTGTGTTGGCAGAGATCCAGTTTGGTTCTCGGAGACGTCCTTCCAGAGGCGTTCTCATGTGGCAATGGGAAGTTCCTTGGCATGACCATTCGTTGGAAATCCAAAGAAACAATACGATCTTGTATGGTATTAGTTGTAGAACCTATCATTCACTTATAGTGGCGCCCCACTGTTTGGATGGTAGCTATAGTAGGCATACGATAATGGTCGTATGTTGGCTAAGATTTATATCTTTACTTTCGAAATGATTTTTTTCCCTACACTATGCACTAGTAATAATATCAAATGTTCTTTTTAATACGTATCAAGCATATTTGACTATCATAAGGAGAAATCTCCTCCGATTCTGCGTTTGCATTGTGTGTGTGTGCGGAAGGTCTTATGGTAGTCTCATTTTTAAAAGCATTGCGAATTGACTTTAAAAGTATTCCTCTATTTTGATTTTAAAGATAAATAAACTGCTTTGAGTTCTCACACCAGTCACATGACTGACTCGGAGTTTATTGTTTTCCTTCCTAAACTCTGGGTGCCCACCAATTTCCACACGGGCAGTCAAGAGTTAAGGTTTATCAGGATATTTTGGAATTCAGGAGTTGCAGAAGGCAAGCTGGATGGCATGGCGTATTATTAGTATATAGTATTTCTTTTCCGCTGTTTGTTGTTGTTTGTTGTTGTACACTCTGATGATGATGTAATGTAATGTAATATAATGTAATAACTGATATAGTTCTTTGTTTAAAGATTATTCATCTACTTATTATATGTTGTTCCGCTAGGATTGTGAGATTCTGATATTATTCTGTTGTTTTCTGTTCTGTTCTATCTTTTCTCTCTTCTTCTACCTTTTTCTTTTTCTTAAAAATTGAGAATTCGTATTTCTGTTCATCTTGAGTCAATCTATGGAGATTAGTGCATATTCAAGGAGTACGGATTTGCGGGTCCTCACATTTAACTTTTAGAAAATTATTATATAAGTTTTCAAATTAAAGTTCCCAAATAATTATATTAAATTAGAAAAATAAATTTTACAAATTTTAAACATAGTATTTTCAAATCCAATTTATTTTCTAAATATTTATTTTAGAGTTTCAAATTCAAAATGAAATTTAAAATCAATCTATATTCATATATTTATCCAAATTTTCAATTTAATCCACAATTAAATTTATAATCCATATATTATTCAAAATATTTATTTCTGAATTTCCAATTAGAAATTCTATTTTAAAAATCATTTTTATATACATTTATGTTAATAACAAAACAAATATCTATTAAACTTGGAAAATACCAAATTAATTCACTATTTAATTTAAAGAATTTAATTAATTAACAATTTAATTTTTTTTAAAAACAGGAATGTTACACACATGACATAATACTATACCTACATAATATACGTCTAATACAAGTCACTATCTCAAAATTTACATCTCGTATACATACACAAAATCCTATATAAGATAAACTAAAAAGTTAAATGGTTTATCTTCTTGCTTGCACACCCATCCAAAAGTCTTCATTTTCTACATCCTGAAAAGTCTCGGCCTAACCTAAGTATTATAAAGTAAACCTGTCAGACTATCTCTAAATATACAAAGGGTGAGAACAAGATCTAACACAAGGATAGTTGGCATATAAATAAATACAGATGTCATATGTATAAACAAGTCACTAGAATAATCTAACTCAGAATCTATCTCAAGACATAGAATAATTTGAATCATGAAACACAGAAAAATCATCTAATCTCGTAATCCATCTCAAGCCACAAATCAAAAAAAATAGATTAATCACAAACCTGGAATTCTATAATAAATAATAATATCTCATAAATCCATGAAACTAAAGCCATATCACATAGATTAGTCACAAACCTGGAATTCTATAATAAATACTAATATCTCAAAAATCCAAGAAACTAAAGTCATATCGATCTAGATTATCATACTCATACCATAGAAAACAAAAGACGCTATCATTCATATCAATCTGATAACAATGATTGTCCATACCTTGTAAACAAAATCTCCAAATCCAAGAAAATAAATCCAGACCGATCGCAATGATCGTAGAAATGTAACTCAAAGTCCGGAGAAGATATAACTAATACCGATCACATGGATCGTAGAATTATCCATGAATCTACCTCTTAAGGATTTATCGGCATACACAAATGCCGGACACCAAAAGAGAACACACTCTAAATTGCCAAATCCTACCACTCTTAGTAATCACGAGAACATAGCCAAAAAGTCCCATACTTCCTGGTGAAATTCAAGTATTTACTAAAGCCTAGTAAATCTCACTTATTATGGATACCACTGGAAAACCTGAACTATATTCTCTTAAGGATCTATTGGCCTCATGCCGAACACCAAAAGGGAATACAACCCTAAAGTGTTAGATACTTTCCCAAAGGCAATCACAAGAATTTAACCAAAGTTTCCTATACTACCCAGTGAAATTCAAGTATCGCTAATGGTTTAGTAAATTCCACACAAACATCCTATTCAATGAATTATACCATAATCAATGAAGCGTTGCTTGAAAGCATTTAAACCAGTCAATAACGCTACTTTTTTTTGCAGAGTAAGCGGGGTTGAAAACTGGACCCCTACCAGCTTTATTAAAAAGGAAAACAAAAATACAAACAAACAAAAAAAAGACAACAGCCCAAAAATACGGGGAATAGAAAAGAAGCTAAGGAATCCAAGGCAGAATTTGATTCTTAAGAAAATCATTCCTACTTGCTCTCATTCCACTAATAATTTCATGCTTAAGAATAGCCCAAAGCACAACTTTAGACCTATGATGACCTTCAAATATCCTTTTATTCCTTTCACTCCACACTAATCTCATCAGCTTCTTTAAATTGAAGAAAAAGGAAGAACTTCTCACACAAGTCCACTTAGTTGCAGACTCAAGCATAGCCCACTGCTCAGAAGAAAATTGAGGAACAACAACCATCCCCATATTACACAACATCTCACTCGAAAGTTTGAGAACTAAGGGACATTCAAAGTAAATATGTTGGGCAGTTTCATCATGTGCATTGCATAAGACACAGGTAGCAGGAACAGCCATACCATAGTCATTCCTAGTTAGCAGAGCATTATTCACAACTTTCCAGTACATCAAATTGTCACTACTAGGTGATATGTCATTGCAAGTTACCCTGTGCCATTTGCAACCAAGCATGGAGCCAATACCAAGAAGAGAATCATAAACACCTGATATTGAATGGGATTTGCCATTCCAAAGCACAGTTTCATGATCAAGAAGGTCATACCTTTGACAAGAAAATTGGTTCCAAAGGGACCTAACAGTTTGATTGCTGCAAAAAGGAAGCAACTGTTTACCATCCAAAATATAATCAACAGCCTTGGCATTATTGCCAACTCCAGATTGGAATTTCTGCTGTGAAGTGAAGATACAATCTAGAATAATTCCTCTGCTTATCCAAGGATCATGCCAGAAACTACAAACACTAGAACCAGAAAGATGAATTTGAACAAAGGGCTTAAAAGTGACTCTTAAATTCAAAATACACCTCCAAATCCAACTGCATGATTGAGGAACTTCCGTCTGCCAAAAATTCTTGGAACCAACATTATGCATAAGAGTCCAACTAACCCAAAGAGAGTCCTTCTTATGCAAAAGAGCATTCAAGTGTAAACTGTAAGCAACCCTATTCCAAACAGAAATGTTGATGATGCCTAAACCACCCTTGCTTAATGGTTTCTCAAAAGCTGTGAATGAACAAGGGAAAATCTTCTTAGCATGTATTGTGCCAAACCACAAAAATCTGTACATAGCAGATCTGACCATGTTTAGAAGCTTGGAAGGAAGAATGAATGCCCTAGCCCAATAGGTCATCATAGAAAAGCACACCGATTTTATGAGAACGAGCCTGCCTGCTTGTGACAAAAATCTAGTAGACCACCTCTCCATGATAGCAGTTATTTTTTGAAATAGAGTAAAGCAGCTAGATTGAGTCACCCTGGATGAACAAAGAGGCAAACCAATATATTATATAATTAAGGTTCTCAAAATATTTTTATCTCCAAATCCAAAAGTCACACAAAAGTGCCGAATTAACACATAAATAACCAAAGTTTAAGTTTAAAATCCAATAAGAATTTATAGTTTGAAAGTAAATAACATGATTTTACCATATAATAAATGGTTTCTAAAGTACTTTATATATATACTTACCTTTAACTTCTTATTTAAAAACCCATAAACTTATTTATATTCAACTATATATACAGATAAAATAAACCATGATTTCAAATTTTATATCAAAATGCTTTTATACATAGTTGCTCCAAATTTTTATTTACAAAGAAATCCATAATTCACAGATCATATTCCAAAAATCTCATATATATGAAAAAAATTATTTTATGAAACCATAATATTTATATTCCAAACCTGTATTGGTATTCAAACCTTTGTTTAAAAATACTTAAGTTTATAATTCCAAAACAATACTCAAACATCCAAAACCATTTCTTCAACAATACTTAATTAATATAATTACTTGTTTAAAGTCATTTATAAAAGGAAATAAGATTGATAGGAAAATAAGTTTAAAAATCTATAGTTATAGCAACTTTTTTGATAATTTTCTTGTTTAAATCTATATGATAATTAAGTAAGTCCATCCAAAACTTAAATCAAATTGAATTCACCAAATTAGATAATCCAAACTTAGAAACTCAAAAAAAATCACCTGGACAATCATAAAATCAATGCTAGACAAAAGGAGTGTAGCAACCCAAATTCCCGTGGTCCGGATTTTTCACAAAATGCTAAAAACCAAGCCCACTAAAGCCCGAGTTGGATATCTGGTATCCTACAGATAGCAAAGACAAATATATCAGAGCTCAATAATTATCTCATAGCAGGATTGACTAAAATATAATAGTAAGTAAATACTCACTAATATAATAACACTCTCTAAAAAATTGTCTTACATGTGGGAAGTCTCTACCATCCACTTAACCTATAGGGTGTTATGAGGAAGGGGTCAGAACTATAGTTCTAGTGAATGGAAAAATTATACACTTCTAAGCTTAATTCTACATATATCGTTTTATTACCATTTGCTGTTATATTAGGTTTACAATACTCTCGTCTCTGTTCGTGAACTGTGCCCGTCTACTCCATAGTAGATTAAAACCAAATAACTAATGTATACATATATGTAACTATATGCCCAATGACCATATTGGTCCTAGGTATCACCCATGGTACCTTTTATATCCTCCTTGGAAAGGGCTCCATCATCTTGCTCTGTAGCTATATCTGTAAAGGACTACTTCGTAAGTCCTACAATACAAATACTCCATCGTCTTGCTCCGCGAGCGTTCCGTAGCTACATCTACAAAGGACTACTTCATAAGGCCTACAATATAAACGCTCCACTACTTACTATGAAAACATAAATCGCTTCTGCACTAGTCTATGCCAGTGCTCTAACATCCATAATGTGCCAACCAGTGCGTATTGAGGACTACGTAATCGTTCCGTTTACTATCTGAATCCCGCTAACAAGTCTACCTTATACGGAATTCAATCGGAGATTTTCTATATCTATAAAGGACTGTTTCATTAGACCTACAATACAGATATTCTAGTTGTTCTGTCTCTTTTCTCGTTGTGGCTATGGCACCACGCAGCCAACCCTCAACTAAATCAAAAGACCTCTAAAGAGTTAAGTGGCCATGCACTACTACAAATAATCTAACATCCAATTGGCAGTGCCCCCCATCCAATGTCTCGATGGTGGAAGAATCATCGGCATGTTGGTTTAACTCTAGTCTTTCTCGAAATCTCTCTAGGTCTTGATGTTGGCCAATATCCACATGCGACTATACTTAAACTTACTTGCAAGTACTGGACATACGAATACCCTACTCCGAACACCAAGCCCTTCTGACTGCCTACAAAGGTCTGCTTCGTTAGGCCTACAATGCAAATCCAGTCAAGGCACTCTCTTGATGGAACACTTACAGACCTGCCTCCGAGGGTGCAACTTCGTTAGGCCTGCCTGGTGGGACATCCTAGACCCTCACGTCCCGTTGAAGTCTCGTACTTCCTTGAAGCCCAAAAATACTAAGTTGGACATGCTTCTCCATTTCTGAAATTCATGATGGACTGCTTTGTTAGGCGCTTCATCCTTTGGGCTGCTCCAAATGCATCTCAATTCTTTTATTAGACCCTAAGTCTAATCTTTTAATTTGCGTTAATTTGCTTTTCTTATTATGTTGGCTACTTATTTACACTAATTAGCATATTCTTGCCCTCTTCTCGCTTCTAGCTATTATGAGATCACCATTGATCTAATGGGGAATGCTATTGGTATTTCCACTTCTTGCTTATTAACTTAATTTAAGTCCTATGTTTATTAAATAAATATCTTTTGTTCTATTTTCTTATTAATTTAATAGAAATCTAAAATAAGCTTTTACTATTTATCTTTGCTATCATTGCTTATTTATTCTAAGTTCCCAAATTAGCATTTCTATTCTTTTACTTAATCAAAACTTATGTTATAATTATACTTGTAATTGTTACAGTTATTTCTTTTTAATTCTGTATATAATTACAAGTGTTTCTTTTCTGTTCAAGTCTGTCTTCTTTTATTATGATATAGAGTTATTTTTAATTCTCTTTTATTATATAATTAACTTATCATAGTAGCTATCTTTTTATATAGTCTACGCAGTAAATGCAGACCTAGGTTCTTTTATTGTTCACAGCCTTAATTTCTTATCTAATAATTTATTGGATCCATTTCACACTCTACTTTATTTTCTCTTATTCTAGGAAGTAATTCTTTTTATTTGGTTGGTTGTGAAAGCTATACCAAAATCTATTTCCATAATTTAATAATAAATAATACTATAAACAATAATTCATAACTGCAAAATATTTCTTTTAGTATTTTTGGCTATAAAATACATTCGTCCCTCTATTTTACACTAGTTCCCTTTTTCTTTCTTTTTATTCTTGAGTTACATTTATTGTTATCTTTTAATTATTAAAGTATAGAAATGTATTCTAGTTTTTAAACTAACCAATTAATCTATTACTTACTCCCCAAATTAAATTATTAGATAAATTTATTGTTTCCGTTTATCATGATTTATTGCAGAACTCCACCTTTCTAATTTTATTCCAATCTTCCCAATTTCTTATTTTACATCTACTTCTATAAAGTCTAGTATTTTAATCCATAACCACGAATTCTCTTTCTAACTATATTATTCGCATAAAAAAGGAATAAAAAGAACCAGTATTAAGGCTAAATTATGACTTTTAAAATAGATGTAAATAGATGTAAATTTCTTACTTTTATGCCTACACCTTTTCTAACTGTCAAGCCTAATTAAATATAAATAAAAGTTACAGTGTTTGCGGAACTAATAGAATTAATTACAGGAATAAATTATTTAACGAAAATTCAATAATAATACATATTATAAACGTAAAAGAATATAATTAAATCCACTCACATGTCATTCTTAGCTTCAATGTTTGTCACTTTTAATTTGTTATGCTTTTCTCCGCTTTTTCCTCTTTTTAATTCACAGTAAATTCCTTGATTTGTTTGTGCAATTCTCTGATTTTCTTGTATGTATATCCTTCCCTAATTTTATTTTTTTGTTTGGGGAAAGATTTGATTGATAGAGGAGAAAGGAAGTAGGAGAATAGAAGAGGAGTTTGATGTAAATGATAGCAGCTGATTCAGAGAAAATAGTGTGGGCTTGGGTTAGGTTACGTTCAATTTATAGGTGTAGTGAACAACTATGAACCACCGATTAACACTAAAGACAATCCTCACCATCATTTATTGATTTGTTTACTTCATCTTATAACATATAATTATCCAATGTTATGCATTTATTCCTTTGTTATACGATCCTATTAAAATTCACGTTTCCGTCTAAATAAGATTCTCCCATTTATTATCCAATTAATTAGATCATACAAATATATATATATATATGTGTGTGTGTGTGTGTGTGTGTGTGTGTGTGTGTATGTATATCCAATATTAATTGATTCTTATATGTTATAATTTCATACCTATTTGAACATGTCAATTAATACCTGTATTCATTGATTTTAGATAAAAGTTATATTTTTAATTTATTTTTATTAACTTACCTTCATCATAAACTTAATTAATTGTTTGATTTTTGTATGCATTCTAATTCTTTTTTTCTTTCTAACTTGGAAACAAATTATCCTATAACTGGCATTTTCTTCTGGCTAATTAGGTTACAATATTAGCTATTGTAACATGGGCATATTCTTTGATTAATTGACACCCTTTTTAAAACGCCCAACGGATCGCTAATTAATTAATTGACATGTTTTCCATTTTAATTGATATCCAAATTAATTCCTATAAGTCACTCAATTACACATTGATTAGTTTTATATATTTAAACTGCCAATTCATTACCTAATTAATTGACATATAAGTTTCCCTCTTTTATTAATTGATGCTTTCTTAATATTTTTAATTAATTTCTTAATTAATTAATTGCGTCAATTATAAATTAATATATGTATATTATCATTTAATTTATTTCCTACATACATTTCCCTTTATTAGAAGATCTCCTAATTAATTAATGTTATGAAAGTGACATATTCTCCGACTAATTGACACATCTATGTCTCTTAATTAACCCCCCTTTTAGTTGATTGATGCTTCAAATAATCACACACTCATTGCTTGCATAAATGTATATAACCTCTTAATTCTTAAATGCATATATTTGACATTTATATTCTGTTTTGCAATTATGGGGGGTGTTACATTCTCCCACCTTTTAGGAAATTTCGTCCTCGAAATTTGACAAGGGTAAAATTATGTAATTCCTCGCATCAATCACATCCATTTTGAATACATCCAATTTTTCGACCATCCATGTTATTGTGCAAAAGTGTTATTCAATACAAAATATATGCATGCACATGAATTTCTAAGCGGTACCTCCTATATGAATGCTATGCTTCTTTAAAAAATTATTTTTAAAACATGATGCACAAGTCCTAAATATACTTGCAATTTCTATAAGCATGCAATCTTTTCAAAATTTAAAAAACTTTTCATCCAAATTTTTCCCACACTCCTGTTGAATAAGGGTGTAGGTCAACGAGTTTTGCATCCAAACCCTACCATACAACTTTAAATATTCAAATTTCATAAAAATCTAATTTTTTGAATTTGCTCTCTTATGTTAGAAAGAAGGTAGAAAACAGAAAAACTTCATATTTCTCCGATTTTCTTTTGCGCACATCTTCCTCCGTACTTGGGATTTTGGCTACTGTTCTAAACAAATTATTTACTTCCCCAAGCACAGTTTACATAAGAAAATATCTCTTTTTAAACTTTTATGTTGACGTTTCTGTCGCTTTCTTTAAATTTGTTATTTTCTTTTTAGTTATTATTCTTATTTTACTCTTTTTTTATATATAGCAACTAAACACAACTATAATCTAGGACAAAGAGGTCTAGGACTATGTCCAATTTGACACAAAAGGTCCTACTCTAGGAATCCAAGTAACTCATATGATCCTCCTGCCGACTGTTACTTTTTACCAACACGCTATATTACTCATGACGAATAAGATCTATTCATCTTTATTCTATGCTTAAAAATAAATAACTAAGTCTCATTTACTGCAATGCATAAGGTTTTCAATCTATGCAGTTTCTATCTAAAAAGGCAACTAAGCTTGAGGAAATTTTCTCTTTACTCTTTATTTTTTCCCAACTAAGGTCTGCTTTTCCTACCACACATGTCTTACTATCTTACTAATATCACTTCACTATTCTTATATAGTCTACACACGTGAAGCAACATTTCTAGGTTTTCACTAGTGTCCTATACACCTTACGAAATCTTTTATTATTACTACAAGGATAATTACTACTATAGCCTTGTTCTTTTTCCGTTACATGTAGGAAATGATTCTATTTACTCCATATTTAAAATCTGATTCGGTTTGGTATTTATCACTTTACTTCAAAAATTAAAGCTTCTAAATTTTTGAAACGTCAAATCCTAAAATTTCTTGCCTTTGAAAGTGTTATTTTGAAGTTTTCTTTTAAATTCAAAGGTACTGGGTTACTTAAAATTTTATCTTTTCAAAACTTATTTACTTTTCAACCAAACCATCTTTCTCTTTTTTTTCTTGACTTAAAAAAATGTCCTCGCATGTTTTCAAAATATCCTATTTTTTCATAGATTTTAAAATTTACTAAAACAAGAGTAGATAAGAACAATTATTTTATCAAAAGTCTCTTATCTTTCCTGCTCTTCCAACTACTTAACCTTGAAGGAGTTTCTAACTTACTACACTTAATGGTTTTATACCTCAATTTATTGGAATTACTTTCTCTTATGAGATACCCTTAATGATAAAACCTTCTGTGAATCCTATAGAGGAGGATTTCATGTTTATGTGAAATTATAAGGAATTTATTATTTTATCGAAATAGGCTATACAAAATATGGTGCTTTCCATGCCTTGTACATTTCTTTCATATATTCCTTATAACTTGCACAAAACATCTTTATTTACGATTCATAGAAAAATACATCATTATTCATTTCAATCCAATAGATTAAAGTTGTTTAATACTAAATTCATTAATTTATCGTACATTATTTTTTTCAAAAGAAATTCATTTCAAAACTACTTATAACTGGAAAATATTTTCATATACTTATTTAAATAATAAGTGTACATACAAACCACTTTAGAAATTATCTCCAAAATCCATTTGGGTCAAAATAGATGTTGCGTAAAACACCGTTACCACAACCTAAACATTCTTGTTTATGGATTCAATTAAAATAAATATTAATAAATCCCATGTGCTATGTTAAAAACATTTCCTTTGGGGGTCACCTACTATAACAATAGTGTCATAGTCTATGCTTCCTTTATTTTTACTGAAAATATCTATTACAACAATAAATGTTGCAACCTATGTTTTCGATACATAACACACTCTAGGTATTTATATTTAAAATCTTTATTCACCTATAAGGAAACTAGCGAGCTATACACACTCTATAATTTTTTAAAAAGAATTTCACTTTTAGCAAAATTTACATCATATAAAAACCAATTTGAACTTCTAAAACCCAATATTTACTTCCTCAAATATATTAATAATTATAATTTTCAACTTCTCAATTCCAAAAGTTTCATTTTTTTGGGTTAGACATAGAGTGGATTTTCTTGTTACTAAACCTCTTATTTCTTTCAAAATAAAAACACTATCCCTACTATCCCTAGGGAACTTCACCACTTCCTATAACATGTGGACACCAATATCATCTCATAACACGGCTTATTTGTATGTTATAAATCGATAATTAACATTAGGCTCAACATACTTCGGTCATCCCAAAACCAATTAGAAAACTATGCATAAATATGTTTTTAAAAACTTTCCACATTTAAAAATCTATGGTTGTGGACTATTTGGATTTTAGCACATAATATATTTATACTTTATTCAAAACTACAAATACGTTCACTCGCTATCTACCAAGGAAACCTAAACCTAGGCTCTGATACCAAATGCAACAACACGAATTCCAATGGTCCAGATTTTTCACAAAAAGGCTAAAAACCATGCCTACTAAAGACCGTGTTGGTTATCTGATATCCTACAAATAGGCAAAGACAAATATATGAGAGCTCAATAATTTATCTCATAGAGGGATTGACTAAATTATAATAGTTAGTAAATATTCACCAATATAATAACACTTTCTAAACTAGTGTCTTACAGCTGGGAAGTCTCTACCATCTACTTAACTTGTAGGGTGTTATGAGGAAGGGGTCAGAACTAAAGTTCTGGTGAATGGATAAATTATACACTTTAAGCTTAATTCTACATATACCGTTTTATTTCCATTTACTATTATATTAGGTTTATTAGATTTACAATACTCTTGCCTTTGTTCGTGAACCATGCCCATCTACTCCATAGTAGACTAAAACCTAATAACTAATGTATACATATATGTAACTATATGCCCAATGATCACATTGGTTCTAGGTACCACCCATGGTACCTTCCTTATCCTCCCCAAAAAGGATTCCATCGTCTTGCTCCATAGAAATATCTATAAAGGATTGCTCCGTAAGGCCTACAATACAGATACACCATCGTCTTGCTCCGTGAGTGTTCCGTAACTACATCTGTAAAGGACTACTTCATAAGGCCTGCAGTACAGATGTTCCACTACTTACTATGAAAATGTAAATCGCGTTCGCACTAGTCTATGCCAATGCTCGAACATTCACAATGTACCACCTAGTGCGTACATTGAGGACTACGTAATTGTTCTATCTACCATTTGAATCCCGCCAACAAGGTCTACCTTGTACGGAATTCAGTCTAGGATTTTCTATATCTGTAAAGGATTACTTCGTTAGGGCTACAAAATAGATATTCAAGTTGGTATGTCTCTTTTCTCATCATGGCTATGGCCCCCACAGACACCCCTCAACTAAGTCGAAAGACCTTTAAAGAGTTAAGTGGTAATGCCCTACTGCAAATAATCTAACATTTAATTGGCGGTGCCCCCCATCCAATGTCGATAGTGAAAGAATAATTGGCACGTTGGTTTAACTCTAGTCTTTTTCAAAATCGATCTTGGCCTTGATGATGGCCGATATCCGCATGCGACTATCCTTAAACTTACTTTCAAGTACTGGACGTACAAATACCCTACTTCGAACACCAAGCCCTTTTGACTGCCTACAAAGGTTTTCTTCATTAGGCCTCCAATGTAAATGCAGTCAAGGCACACTCTCTTGATGGAACACCTACAAACCTTCCTCCGGGGGTATAGCTTCGTTAGGCCTACGTAGAGGGCCATCCTAAAGTATCCTCATGTCCCGTTGATGTTTCGTACTACCTTGAAGCCTAAAATTACTAAGTTGGACGTGCTTCTCTATTTCTGAAATTCGTGATGAACTACTTCGTTCGGCGCTTCATCCTTTGGGCTGCTCCAAACGCTCTCAATTCTTTTATTAGACCCTAAGTTTAATCTTTTAATTTGCATTTAGTTTACTTTTCTTATTCTGTTGACTACTTATTTATCCTAATTAGCATATCCTTGCCCTAGTCTGGCTTTTGGCAATTGTGAGACCACCATTGATCTAATAGGGAATTCCATTGGTATTGTCACTTCTTGCTTATTAACTTAATTTAAGTCTTACGTTTATTACATAAACATCTTTTGTTCTATTTTCTTATTAATTTAATAGAAATCTAAATTATGCTTTTACTATTTATCTTTACTATCATTACTTATTTATTCTAAGCTCCTAAATAAGCCTTTCTATTCTTTTACTTTATCATAACTTATGTTATAATTATACTTGTAATTGTTACTATTATTTCTTTTAAGATCTGTATATAATTACGAGTATTTCTTTTCTATTATAGTCTGTCTTCTTTTATTATGATATAGAATTATTTTTAGTTCTTTTTTGTTATATAATTAAATTATCATAATAACTGTCTTTTTATAAGTCTGTGCGGTAAATGCAGATTTAGGTTCGTTTATTGTTCACGGCCTTAATTTCTTATCTAATAATTTATTTGATTCATTTCATACTTTACTTTATTTTCTTTTATTCTAGGAAGTATTTTTCATATTTGGTTGGTTGTGAAAGCTATACTAAAATCTATATCCATAATATAATACTAAATGATACTAGAAACGATAATTCGTAACTGCAAGATATTTCTTTTATTATTTTGGGCTAGTCTAAAATACAGTGGTCCCTCTATTTTGCACTAGTTCCCTTTTTCTTTCTTTTTATTCTTGCAGTTATGTTTGCCATTATATTTTAATTATTAAAGTATAGAAATGTATTCTATTTTTTAAACCAACAAATTAACCTATTACTTAATCCCTAAATTATATTATCAGATAAATTTATTGTTTTCGTTCAGCGTAATGTAGAACTCCACTTTTCTAATTTTACCCCAATTTTTCAATTTTCTTATTTTACATTGACTTCTATAAAGACAAGTATTTTAATCCATAACTGCAAATTCTCTTTCTATCTATATTATTCACATAAAAAGGAAATAAAAGGAAACAATATTAAGGCTAAATTATGACTTTTAAAATAGATGTAAATAACTGTAAATTTCTTACTTTTAGGCCTACGCCTTTTCTAACTATCAAGCCTAATTAAATATAAATAAAATTTATAGTGTTTGCATAACTAATAGAATTAATTACTTGAATAAATTATACAATGGAAATTCAATGGTAATATATATTATAAACGTAAAAGAATATAATTAAATCCACTCACATGTCATCCTAAGCTTCAATCTATATCCCTTTTAATTTGCTATTCTTTCCCTTGCTTTTCTCCCTTTTTAATTCGCTATAAATTCCCTTATTTGCTTGCGCAATTCTTTGATTTGCTTGTATGTATATCCTAGCTTAATATTTTTGTGGAAAGATTTGATTGATATAGGAGAAAGGAAGAGAGGGAAGAGAAGAGGAGTTTGCTGTAAATGACAGCAGCTGATTCAGAGAAAATAGTGTCGGCTAGGGTTAAGTTACGCTCAATATATTGGTGTAGTGAACAACTATGAACCATCCAATTAACCCTAAAAACAATCCTCACAATCATTTATTGATTTGTTTGCATTAGCTTATAATGTATAATTCTCCAATGTTATTCATTTATTCCTTTGTAATGACCCTATTAATTCAACTTTCCTTCTAAATAAGATTCTCCCATTAATTATACAATTAATTAGATCATATATATATATATATATGTATATATATATATATGTATGTATATCCAATATTAATTGATTCTTATATGTTATAGTTTCTTACCTATTTGAACACGTCAATTAATATCACCATTAATTGATTGTATATAAATGTTATACTTTTTAATTTATTCTTATTAACTTACCTTCATCATAAACATAATAACTTCGTTTGATTTTTGTACGCATTCCAATTCTTTTTTTCTTTTTAACCTGAAAACAAATAATCCCATCACTGGCGTTTTCTTCTAGCTAATTAATTTATGTTATTAACTATTGTAACAACGACATATTCTTTGATTAATTAAAGCCTTTTAAAACGCTCAACTATTTGCCAATTAATTAATTGACACGTTTTCCCATTTTCATCGATATCCAAATTAATTCCTATGCGCCACTCAGTCATACATTTATTAGTTGTATATATTTAAAACGCCAATTCATTACCCAATTAATTGATATATAAGTTTCCCTCCATTATAATTGATGCTTACTTAATTTCTTTAATTATTTTTAATTAATTGATTGCATAATTGTAAATTAATATATGTGTGTTATCATTCAGTTTATTTCCCACACATATTTCCCTTTATTAGAAGATGCCTTAATTAATTAATGTTATAAAAGTGATATATTATCTAACTAATTGAATTCTTCACGTCTCTTAATTAATTTCCCTTTTAATTGATTGATGCGTCATTAATCACACACTCATTGTTTGCATAAATGTATGTAACCTCTTAATTCTTAAATGCAAAAATTTGACATTTATATTCTGTTTTGCAATTATGTTAATTCAATTGATTTTATTTAATTATATAAAAATGCGGGATGTTACAAGGAGGTTTAAACCCACGAAGCAGGATGGCAACAACAACATGGAACTCACGTTCTAGGTTGATGATCGACCGGTCGACCGGTGGGATACCTCGAACGTGATTTCCAAGTTGCTTTACTTCCCACAGTCAACTTGTTTTGATTTCGGTACATTTCCAGTTTATTTTGACCACTTGTACTTGGAATTTAAGCTTTGAAAATATCATGCATTCAACAACAACTCAAGATAAAAACCAAATTACTCAAGAGTGAAAGCAAACCGATTTTATAGCAAATGTTTAGCTGGGAATAACAACCAAGGTTACAATCACAGAGACTATAATTCTATCCATTCAACAACTAAAATGTAAAATCAATTTAACCAAAAAGCATGCGATTAATGTAGAAATAGATTATGTGAGTGTTAACTCACCTCATTTCCTTAATCCAGTAGTAAATAGAACACTGCAGTTCCAATTTTCTCAAAGCATCAACCCTAGCAAAACTCTCAACCAATCATAAAGGACACAATCAAACGTAGTGATCGAAATTGATTGTTATAAATGGGAAACTAGGGTTTCAAAACCATTACCTTGATTCTCTCAAGATTTATTAGCAATTTCCTCCTATTTTTGTATATTGATTTAGCTTCTACATTTTGAAAGTGGAAACTAAGTTTTCTTTTCTTTCAGTTTGATGAATGTTGAGAAGGAACGTACAGGCAAAGGAATGAGAAGAGAAATTATGTTTGGCTTCTCTTAGTTAGTTGGCTTGGATTAGAAACCAACCCATTAATAAATTTTAGAGTATATTTTGTTAATAAAATCCTTACATCCTTTCATATAGATTCCTTAATCCTTTCATTCCTTTAAACCAAAATCCCAAATTCGCTTTTCATTCGTTTACTTAATAACTCAAAAATATTCATTCCATATATTATTTAAACTTAAAATTCTCATCCAAAGGAATTTATTCATTTCTATACAACACATAAATTCTAATTTCTAAAATATTCCTTAAAGTTTCAATTGACCTTAATTAATTAATTCTAATAATATTTTCATGTGATTTTCAATGCTTTGAATAACACTAATATTTCTCAATTTAACAATGTATTAGAGTTAATCATTATAAAGAAAATTATTTTTTATAAAAGGCTCCAAATTTCCGACTAGTGATTTAAATTTGTCTATTTTGCTGAGTTAACTCAAAAATATGGGTTCTTACATTGTGAGTTGTGTGATAAGGAGAATGATATTTTTAGTTAATTTGAGTTGTGCTTAAGTAGTCAACTAATAAGATTGTTTTAAAATTAAAAAATAAAAAATAAATGATAGGGGCATAATAGGAATAAATCCTTCTTTCATTCCCTAAGCTCTCCTTATCTCATTTCATTCCCATTTTCTTTCTCAAACAGTCAAAACCTAACCTAAGAGGTCGGCCATTACAAGAAGATAAAATAAAGGGTATACCAAGGGATTCAAGGGAAAAGCTTAAGGAAATCAATCTTCAAACAAATCTCAATCTCCCTTATCAAATCTAAGGTGAATAATAATATCCATCCATTTAATTATGTTTATATTTAGATCTATGCATGATTTTCAATTTGGTTATGATAATATGTCATGCTTGATTTATTATATCATTATTTCATTGAATAACAATTTATTGGAATTTTTATGGAATTGTTGCTAAGGGTTTTAAAGGTAAAAACCTAGTTTTTAACCTCCAATTGACTTGAAATTTAAATATGCTATGTAAAACATTATATATCAGATTGGCTCATATAAATATTTTATGAATTTTATAAGATGGAAAAAGTGTTTATTTTGGTTTTTAATTACTAAAAACAATAAAATTAATATTTTAGCCCTGAAATTTTTATGTATGAAAGTAGATGGGAAATTGGATTTTTTGTGATTTTTCCCAATTGTTTATGGTGTTTTATGATTTTTGATGATATAAAAGCTCTTAATTAATATTAGTTGATGATATTATTTGTAAAGGACGGAAAATTATTTTGGGAAAGTGAAATGTGACTTTCCAACAAATTCGAAAAATGAAATGAAAAAAGAATTAGTTATCTATTAAAAATTCAACAAGAGGCAAGAGTTGAGGGAAAGTCTTACCCTTAAAAGGAAACATTCGGTTTTCAAGAAATTTACAGAAATGCCATCAGACCTACGACATTGAATCAATGTTAGTGACCTACGACATCAATGTCAATGCCGCCCTTTATTGACGACATTAATGTTGATGCCATCCAATGTCAGTGCCGCCCGATTTCATGCCACCGGTTTGGATTAATGCCACCTAGTATTTTGCCTCCCGTTTGGGTCGATGCCATCCAGTTTTCTGCCATCAATTTGGGTCAATATCACATAGTTTTATGCCGCCGATTTGGGTCAATGTCAACTAGTTTTATGCCATCGATTTGGGGCAATGCCACCAAGTTTTATGTCGCCAGTTTGGGTCATTGCCATCCAGTTTTATGCCATCAGTTTAGACCTGTGGCACCCTGTTTTATGCCATCAGTTTCGACCTATGACATCATGTTTAATGCCATCAGTTTATACTTATGATAAATATTTTATGCCATCAGGTAAGTGCTTTAGCACAAGATTTTGGTTAAGTAATGGGCGAAGTTTCCTTGTTTTAAAGAATGATTTTAAGTGATTTGTCAATGTTAAACATAAATGGTTTCAAGGAAATAAATGGCATATTATCCTAATTTTGTATGAAGTTTGCTAATGGAAAATATTACTTTAAGCAATTTTATTGTGTATGTGACTATTGATTGAACATAGTTTACCGCACGATGTTATATGTTCTTGTTATCAAATGATCAATTAAATTTACATATTTTATCATTATTATACTCACGTTTTATGACCCAGTATCATATCTTGGGATTTTCCCGTAGAACTACCAGTTAGGTTGTCCTAGTTGTGAGTATGGTTAAATTGAAATCTAGAGTGTGTAGAATTGCATCTAGGATATCAGATAGATCAGTTGTGTAAGGATGTCGTGAACTGATCAAAAGACTAAACTCATGAATTTAAAACCAGATAAGATTGTACGTAGGACTGGTGTAGACCCGCGCCCTATGCTTTAGCCTAGCCCCCAGTTGGTAAAGGTCTGCGATTCCGGTGCGTAAGGCTTTGTGAGTAGTGAGACTAAAATGATGTTTACTCACAGAAAGTAACTCATAGCTTTATATGCTCACTAGATTATTTAAGTTGTTTTACTCCTAATTATATTTGGAGATTTATGGACATCTTGTTGTTTTATCCCGAGTCAGCCTAGTAGATTATTGTTTGGCCTCCAAAACCATTAGGTTCATCGTGAACATAGAAAAATTATGATTTGAGATAGACAGTCTATTGTTGGTAAGGGTAAACCTGGGGTGTATATTACTCTAGGATGACAGTCTAGTTAGACTTACCCAACTTACATGCAAGCATATGATCATGTTATGTTTTCTAATCATTGTGGTTGTCGGTGCATGATTTATGATTGACATATTTGAATAAGATACTAGTAAGGGGTAAACAGGTTTTTCTTAATGTTGTGGTCTCTTTAGATATCTATTTTTTCATGATGGAATATTATTATTCATATCGGACTTTTTGTCCAACCCAAAGTTTTTATTTTTCCTCCTATACTCTCGGTTACTCATTGGAGTAGGACGAGCATGGGAATTTTTAGGTTAGCTTTTGATGACATGCAGGAGTAAATCTAGCTAATCTTTTGAGTTTTTAGTTCCGCTGTGTTCTTTAAAGCTTATGCTATGTTTAAATGGATGTAATGATAGAATTTATAACTATCGAGTATTAGACTCTGATCAGCCAATGGGGCATCTTCATATGTCGCTCTTGGAGTATTTTGTATTTTTTTAATATAGGCAATGAATGGGATTATGTAATGAATGTGAAAAATCTTATTTTTGAAATGTAATGAAATTTTGACTAACAAAAAAAGTTTGAATTTTTTTAATATTCATGTGCTTCTAATGCTATTGATATGATTAATATAATCGCATTTTATCACCGGATAATAATACTTTTAATGACTGCAGCATCAATAGCGCATATTTTCGGACCTCAAAGTAGGAGATGTTACAACTTGGTATCAGAGCATAGGTTATGTAAAATTTAAGATTAAAATGTTTTGTAAACATAATCCAAATAAAACAGAGAATAAGATTGGGGTTGTTACCATCAATTCTCACTTTAACCTTTTTGAAACCAAAATGAATAGATTACAAGAGACTATAGCATCAACAAAGCCTTTTGAAGGAGTCAAAGGGATGCTACAACCAAAATCAGATGTGTTGCGAGCTTTCGAAGGGATCGAGAGGGTCGAAAGTACACTTTCACTTCAATTGCTTCCTTTCGAAACAGATGCTTCTGCATGCATGAAGATGCTTCAAATAAGTTGAAGAATACTTTCAAAGGCAATAAATTATAGCCACTCCCATGCATGCCAAACCTTTCCAAACTAAAATTTTCGCCCTCATTCGCATTCCACATAAGGATGTTTTGCCAAAGAAACCACTTTGAAAGCATAAATAAGCCTTGCGAACTGGTCAAAACTTTCCACAATTAAGAAAGAAAAGCTTGCTAGGGTTCAACGTTGCAATCTCCATCACTAACGGAGGGGTTACACATCGATCAGTAGCTGTGCCATCGAAAGCTTCCTTCCGCTTTGTAACCTTCAATATCTTGACTCCTTTGAAGCTCCAAAGATCCACCTGTCGACAAAGTCAAAAGCTCGCATCTTTTCTTACTTACACGGCAATACAAAGTAGAGAAGCGCACCAGCACCTTTCGATGAAGCTTAAAGCGCTCAAGTCCATTCAAAAGCAATGCAAAATGAGAACTAAATGTACACGGAAGTGAAAGGTCCGCAAGACCACCTTTCGACCGAGTCGAAATGACTGATTTGAAAGGTGCCAACCCGCAACTATAAATAAGACCCTAGGGGTCCGGTTTAGTGGATCCGAATTCATTCACTTCATCTTTATATTTTGTAAAATTGTAAACCATATTTTTCAAATTAGATTGGAAATTTGATTAGTTTGTACTACTTGAATCTAATCGAAGCTAGATGATTGAATTTTTAGGATATTAGGCTGATTTCATATTTCTGTTAGATTCAGTTTATGATCTTCTTTTTTCAATTTGATCAAAGTTTTACCATTAGAGTAAGTCGAAACCCTTAATTCAACTAATATCCATAGAGCCTTAGCTCCTATCTTTAAGTCGTCGAAAGGTTGGTTTTTGAAGGATTCAGAACCTATCCATTGGATTCACCTTCTTAACTCATTAGAACCAACCTTAGGGCCCGCTAAACTTTCAAAAGGATACCAAGCCGATTTAGCTTGTTTAAAAGTCAACATAAGAAGGATCGACTAAGTAGAAAGGTCAAATAAGAAAGAGTTTCAACTACAACAACCTATTCGAAAGGAAAACTGAAGAGAATAGAATGGACTATAGATATCTTAACCTGATTGGGAAGAATGAAAGGCTGTCACCTTTTTGAAAGAAGGTCTTAAAGGAGTCATCTACACTTTGAATTTAAATTTAGATTGTTGGCAAGATTTCTTGTTATAGGGGCATGAGATGATGCTATAGTAACGTACTGGTATTTGCTATATGTATAAGTATGTATCTGTCTTTATTTCTCCCTCTCTCTTAGACCATTCTTTTGTACCTTATTAAGGCTCGTATACGGATTACGAGAAAACAAGATATGGAAGCAGGAAACAGAAGAGTGAATCTAGGTGGTGAAAGCACCAAGATAAATGGAAATGCTCGGCTCAATATTAAAAGGAATTATTGTTTATAATAAAATGCTAATGTAGGTGCTGAAAACCAACCAGTAGATATGGGGACTATGTATCAGTTCTTTGTTAATATTATGCAAGTTGGAGTTGCAGTTAGTTTGGTTAGAGGAAATGCTTTGACATTTTGAAGTGACAAACTTGTAGAGACTTAAGGTTCTCTAGACAGGATATGTAAGTTCTTCAAGGAGAAGGGAGTGTAGAAGAGCAGAGATACCAAGAAGGGAAAGCCGATATTTTTTGTTAGATAAGTTAAGTTTAGAATTAGCACGCCTTGTTATTTCCTTAAGATTTGCGAATCTGATAGGAGGTTACGCAACTCTTGTGATGAGGTGACCATTTAGAAGTTGAACTTTAAGGTCATGCATTTACCCGCGATTTATATGTGTTCGACTTTGTGGTTTTTGGGATTATTCTAGACATGGATTGGTTAAGCAAATATGATGCTAGGATATGTTGCTATGATAGGAAGATATCACTATGACACCCTAATAGCCGTGATCGAATTAAACACTCATTAGAAAATTCGAGTTTAGATATTTGTGCTTTATTGGGTGTAATAGAAGTAGAGGATGAAGTGAATCGAGGTTTTTTTTATGAAAGTATGCATATGTTTTTAAGCCAGTTACAGGACTACCATCGAAACGAGCTATTGAGTTTCAAATAGATTTGGTACTTGGAGCTGAACCCATGAGTAGAACGCTAAGCAGAATGATACCCATCGAGATGAAAGAGTTAAAGGTGCAACTAATGGACTTAGAAGGAGAGAATTTTATTAGGACAAGTAGTTCGATATGGGGAGCAGCCGCAATGTATGTGAAGAAACCAAATGGGCCGTTGAGTAAAGAATAAGTATCCTTTATCAAGAATAGATGATTTGTTAACAGTTGACTGGAGCCAAGGTGTCTTTCCAATTAGATTTAGCAAAAGGGTTCCACTAATTAAGAATGGTGGAAGATAACATTCCATTAACAACGTTTCAAATAAGATATGGTTCGTATGAATGGTTAGTCAAGCCTATTGGACAAACCAATGTGCCTGCTTACTTTGTGTATGCGACGAACCATATCTTCCGAAAGCATATGGACAGTTTCGTGTTTTTGTTTATAGATAATATTTTGATATATTCTAAGAATAATGAAAGAGATTACGAGATTCATCTTAGAAAAGTGCTAGAGACGTTGATACAACATCAACAAAAAGCAAAGTTTTCAAAATGTCATTTTTGAAAGAAAGAAGTGAAGTTCCTTTGGTCAGATATTTCACAAAATGGGCTATCTGTAGGTTCAGGTTAGACTGAAACTGTTAATAACTGGAAAAGACTCAAGACTGTGGCCAAGATATGAAGTTTTCTGGGGTTAGCTTGCTATTATCGGAGATTCATCAAAGGTTCCTCTCGTATAGCGGTACCTGTGACTAAACTGACAAGGAAGGATATAAAGTATGTATGGGCTGATAAATGTGAGGAATCATTCTTAAAGCTAAGACATTTACTGACCAGAGCCCCATGTTAGTTATTCCAGATAGGAATCAAGATTTAGTGGTGTACACGAATGCATGGGGGGAAAGTTAGGAGTTGTGTTAATGCACAAAGGTAAAGTTATTGCCTACGCTTCTCGATAGCTTTGACCACATGAAGTTAGATATCTGACTATGATTTATAATTGGCAGCGGTGATCTTTGATTTGAAAGTATAGAAACACTATCTTTTGGGAGAACATTTCGAGTTATTTATGGATCATAAGTCTTTGAAATATTTATTCTCTCAAAAGGAGCTGAATATGAGACATCTAAGGTAGCTAGAGTTTTTGATGGCTCATGGCTTTGACTATGAATATATGCTAAGAAATGGAAACAAAGTTGCAGATGCACTTTGTAGAAAACATAGGAGTGTGGCGTTAGCTAGGTTAGTAGAATGGAGAGATTTAGAACATTGACTACTTGTGGTGTAAGGCTAAGATCAATGGCCAGTTCTAGTCGAAATACCGCAATGCTATTATGTTTGGAAGTTTAGCCGGTAACGATCCAAAGGATTGCTCCTAAGAAGAAAGGTAATCTATTGCTAGTTGAATGAATTAGAAGGATTAAAGAAAGAACCCTGATTGGTAATTTAACAGCTTTTAGTCTTGACCAAAACAGTTTGTAATGTCCCTAATCTTGAGGCCCGAAACTAAGCGCCACAGATACTGCAGTTATCTATAGTACTAATTTCTAGTGACAAATTGCGGTCATGTTAATGGTATCCATAATATCAAAAGCACAAGAATATGAAATAATTTTCAACATAATTTCGAAGAAAACTTCCAAATTTAATTTCAAAGTTATAATTTCATATTCAGTTATAATCCCAAACTTCACCCATGTTCAAATAAAATATAGTTATTACAAAATACTCGAAGAGCAACATATAAAGTTGCCCTTTAGTTGATCTAAGTTACTAAATAGGTAGATACATTTACTGTCGATACATTCATATTAAAACTTGACATAATACAATGGATAATAGTAATAAATAGACTCCTACATAGCTAACTATGCCTCTTGCACATATCCGGAAGCTTTATTTACCAAAACCTACTTAACCTATGAACACCCTTACTCTCGAGAGTTTAAGGAAAAAACATAAATTTCGATTCAAAAATAAAGCCTAGTGTGAATAATAAAACACCAGTTCAGTTAACAAATATTAAGTGATACCATGCTGCTGAGCGGAACAGGTTTTTCCCTTACTTCCCTTTATAAAATATTCTTTTTACAAATCAAAGTCTTGCAACCAAACTGGTTAAAATAAACAATATAAACAATAATGTGGATGCATGCAACATGGGTAATCATAAACACTTTGTCTGAATCAATGGACCGTCTGTCCTAACATGTAATTTTCTTAGGTCGGCCACAAACCTTTTGGTGACACGGGCTTATTAGATATATCAAATTATATAACCTACTGTTAGAAGACAACTTAATGGTCTGTCTGAAACTTACTATTTCTAGGGTCAACTTTTCCTAATAGTTTTGTGGGCTCACCAACAACTTGTCCTTTCGGTGTGTATTCCTGTTTGTACATAAACCTACTTTTAGTATTTCCCATAACAAAGCCTTACGCACTGGAATTTTGGACTTATATTAGCTAGAGGCTAATAGTTAAACTAAAGAGCATGACTATACACCAGTCCCATCTAGTTTTCTAATCTCTGAGTCAATTCATTCTTTCACAATTGATCTAAAATGATAAGAATACTAATTTTTTAGTAAAATTTTAGGCTAAATACCCTTTGTATTTCCTTGAAAACATAAGTATTTACAAATGATTTAACCCCTTGAAATCATACTTGAAAGACAAGGAAAATATAGCCTTTTAATTTATCCATAAAAATTATGTTGTGATATGTCCTTTAATAAAGTAATATTGATGAACTTCGAAGTCATTTAAGGTAAGCGCCTGACAAAACCATATGCTGTAGAGCCAAAATAATATAAAGTCTTTATATTGATAAAACACGACAATGACATAATCGACGATGGTCTTTGCCCCTTAAAACATAAGACATAAGGCCAAAGTTAATAAATCCATTTAATTTATAATATCGGCGACCTTATCACTTCTAAGGGTTTTTGTCTATCTAAATATGTTAATTCCTTTAACTTATAAAACATAAGGCCACAAGGTCAATCGCACTTCGTAGAGCGTTGACATTGTAGGGTATAAAACATAGCTTGTAATGGAATAAGTCTTAAAAGAATAGAACTGACATAGCTAAACCTTAGGGTCGTCGCCTTAAGGAAAATTAGTAGCGTCACTAGAGGTGAAGTCAATAGGAGCGCCCTAGCCATCTTTGAAAATATATGTTTTTAATAAAGGCGGCATCATCGTCAACGATGCCAACATAGCTAAAAGCGGCATAGTTGCCTATATTGTCAAAGTCAATAGGTATAAAACATGCGACATCATTATCACTGCTATAAGTCACTACGAAACCAGTAGGGTTGGCGACGTTGTTGAAAACAGGTGGCATAGTAAAAGTGTGGCATCAATGTATTAAGGAAAGCGGCCCAGTCCACTTCGAAGTCCACTATGTCAACCTTAATGCTTGGCTTCCTATGTCGACCAAGCAGACCCAATCCATATCAACCGAAGTTGACATCTTATGCATCACACTTGATAGATGTCGAAGACCATAGAGGTGGCATGATGAAAATACGGCATCATGAGCTTTAGCTTGGCGAAGTCGTAATTACATTAAAAACTGATTTCTTAATAATAAAAGCGATTTCTTTGCACCAAACCCTTGTATTTCTCAAAATACTATTAGATAACACTTCTTTTAACAAAATATTTTCCATAAAACTACTAAAGAGCAGAATTATCACTTCCAAAATACTTAGCAAACCTTGCATTTTATATTAATATTTAAACATACTAATTAAGCCTTTCTAGCTCAAATAATTCATATTAAATCATAAACACTTGGAAAAAATCCCTAAAAATCTTAATAAATCCAATTTATTATCTTCTTTAACATATAAAAATTTAGGGCTGAAAACCTAATTTAATTAATTTTTGTAATTGAAACCTGAAATTAACCATTTTCCAACCTTAGGAAATTCATCAAATATTCTAGTTAAATCAAAAAATTATAAAATTAAAATCCCTTTTTCCAAAATAATGTCTCTAGCATCATATAATAATCTCAAGTCGTTTGGATGTCATATTATACTTTTTCTAACTCAAACTTTCAAATAAATTCATAAATAAATTAAATAAATTCACCAATAGGCATATAATCATTCAAACTATCATAACATGACATAATATAAATAAAAGAAATGGATTTATTCTTAAACCCTAAAATAATACTAAAAACATGAGATGCATATCTTATTACTCAGATTGTTTTGATATAGGAAATTGAGATTTATGTTTAGACTTGATTTCCGCAAGCTTTCCCTTGATTTTCTAGCTTTACTCTTCTTGAATCCCCTTGGTAATGGTTGGCCTTGTTCTTTTGATTATGTTTGTACTAATGAAGTGAATAAAGGAGAAGGAATGTAAGGGTATGTATTAGGGATTATGTCTTATTCCTATTTGCCCTTAGCATATATTCCACCTTCTTATCTAAATTCTATGTGCTTTTATTAATTCATTAATTAAGGCACGACCTATAATTAATCAAATCTCATTTTCCTTTATCATCCCACACTATTTTGTTTAATTTATATAATTAATTACTAAATAATGTTAATAAAAATTATTAGCATTACAAACTTCCCTCCTTAAAGAATTTCTTCCTTGAAATTATGATAAGGCATACCCATCAAATATAAAATATAGATATAAAACATACCATCAAACAGTTCAGGAAAAGTGTCTCTAATCCCACTCTCTGTTTTCCATGTAAAGTATCTCTTGTTGTCATTCCACTGAACCTTGACTAACCCGTCTGTCTTGTTCCTTAGCTTCTTCTCATACTTAGCCACTATATGCACTAGATGTCTAACTATGGTCACGTCAAGTTCCACTACTAAGTCTTCTACTACAATCAGAGTTTAGTAGTTTTTGAATCTTGAACACACTATCTTAGATCATAAATATAGAAAACATTATAGACTCCTACAAACTGCATGGGAACTCTATCCAGTAAGTGAGTTTCCCAATCCTTTCTTTAATAGGAAATGGTCCAACAAACCTAGGTGGCAATTTCCTTGACTTCCTAAATCTTACAATACCCTTCGTCGGTGATACTTTGGCGAAAACATGATTTTGAACTAAGAATTCTAAGTCCTTTTATTTCTTATGTGCATAACTTTTCTTCCTAAATTGAGCTTCCTTCATTCCAGCCATATTTTTACACACAGAAAGGAACTCGTTGCTTAATATTCTCGCCATATTATTTAAGTTGTTTTACTCTTAATTGTATTTGGAGTCTGTAGACATTTGGTTATGTTTTGCCTGAGTCGGCTCGATAGATTATTGGTTGGCCTACAAAACCATTAAGTTCATGGCGACTCTGGAAAAACTATGATTTGAGATAGACATTCTATTGTTAGGAAGGTAAACCTTTGGTATACATAACCCTAGGAAGACAGACTAGTCGGACTTACTCAAGTTACATGCAAGCATATGATCATGTTATGTTTTGTTCTAATCATTGTGGTTGCAGGTGCATGATTTATGATTGAAATACTTGGATAAGGTACTATTGAGAGGAAAACCCACTCCGCTCAACGGTGTAGTCTCACTCAATATCTATTTGGTTCGAGATGGAATATTATTTTTCATATCATACTTTTTTTCTGACCCAAAGTTTTTGTTTTCCCCCTAAACTCTCAAGTACTCATTGGGTAGATCGACAATTGGGATTTTAAGGTAAGATGGATAAGCTTTCGTATACATGCAAGAGGAAAGCTAGTTAATATTAGGAGTTTATATTTATGCTATGTTCTTTAAAGTTTGTGTTATGTTTGAATGGATGTAATGATATAATTTATAACTGTCAAGTGTTAAACTCTGATCAACAAAGGGGGCATCTTCATATGTTGCTCTTGGAGAATTTTGTAGTTATTATATTTACTTTGAACGTGGGCATCGAATTGGATTATGTAATGAATGTGAAAATCTTATTTCTAAAATGTAATGAAAGTTTGATTAATTAAAAATTATTTGAAATTTTTTCATAGTAATGTGCTTTTGATGTTATTTATAAGATTAACATAACCGCATTTTATCACTAGAGAATAATACTATTGATGACTGTAGCAAGTAGCGCTTATTTTTAGGCTTCGAAATAGGGGATATTACATTGGAAGACAGATTAGGATAAAGATTCAAAATTGTTGACCGACCCTTGATTGTGAGAAACCTAGTTGGAGGCTCTATTTTGCAGGGTTTATCGAGATGTGGTCTTATCAAGTCGCGGATGTTTGTTTGCTTATGATTGCTTTGTTTTGGGTTTGTGGGTTTTGGTATTATTTTAGGAATGGACTAGCTATAGAAGTATGAAGTAGCAGTGGATTGTGAGAGGTTGTTGGTGCCGATAGGGATAGATGATGTGTCGAGTTTGGAGATAGGATGTCTGCCTAACGATAAGGTGATGGTTAGCTTTATGTACTCCTTCGAGATCCCACACGATGAGTTTCATCTGTGCCTATAGTAAGGGAGGATCTAGACATATTCAAGGAGGTGATCGGATTACCACCACATAGGAAGATAGAGTTTCGTATAGATTTTGTGAAGTATGCCAGACCGATATTTATGCCTTTGAGGTGTATGGCATCCAAAGTGTAGAAGGAGTTGGAGGTACAAACGAATGACCAGTTGAGACGAGGGTTCATTCGTAGGTTCATATCCGAGTGAGGGCACACCTGTAGTATTTCCACTTAGACATATGGCTCTCTGAGGTTGTGTTTAGATTACAGTAAGCTAAATAAGGTAATAAAGAAGAACAAGTTTCCACTTCCACATATTGATGACTTGTTCGATCATCTTCATGGTGCTAAGATGTTCTCTCCATTAGATCTTGCAACAGGGTTCCAACAACTGAGAGTAATGAAGGAAAGTGTGTCGATTACAATGTCTCGTACATATTCTAGATTCTATGAGTGATTGGTTATGCCATGTAGGCTAGCCAACATGCTAGCATACTATGTTGATCTTATGAATTGTATTTTCAAGGATTGGCTAAAATAATTTTTACTTGCATTCATAGACGATATCCTTGTGTTATTCAAGGTCGGAGGAAGAACACAAAGAGCATTTAAGGATTGTGCTCGAGGTGTTGAGGAAGCACCGATCGGAGGTGAAGTTTTCATATTGTCAATTCTTAAGGAGGGAAGTATGATTCTTGGGTCGCATTATTTCTAAGCATTGTATTGCTCTAGATCCTAAGAAGGTTGTAGCTATACAGGAAAGGGATTGACCCAAGATCGCTTTAGATGCAAGAAGTTTCCTTAGACTGGTGGGATACTATAGACATGTTAGCAAGAGCTTCTCTAAGGTAGGAGCGCTGTTAACCAACTTGACGGAGAAGATTCATAATTTTATTTAGGACGCGAGATGTGAGCATGCATTAGTGAGTCTAAAGGATAGGTTGATGAGCACACCAGTATTAGTAATTCTAAGCGGGAATGAGGAGCGGACAATATACATAGGTTCTAACAAGAGAACTTATCGACACCCAAAGTTGATTTCAAGGGGAAGGTTAGTCCTGTTTAATCTCTCTTGGTTAAGTTGAGAGAGATAGGATGTGGATAGTACCTTTGTTTCAACCTTTCGAATGGGTTTCTTTTGTGACAACTTTCTCTTATTGAGTTTTCAACTCAGTCGAAACACTTGAATTTCCATCTTTTTTGTCTATCGAGCCAACTGAGGTAGTTTGACTATCCCTTCGAAGCCTTCCTTTCGAAACAGTTGCAACATACTAAAGGATGGCTTAAGGATTCAAGAGAAAGTTTTGACTAGGTGGGTTTCGACCTTGTTGAAAGCTAGGTTAGTTAGTGACTTAGGATTGGTTCTGGAATCTAAGGTAAACCAGCCTGGTTTAAGGTTCTAACTCATTAAAAGGTGAGTGTTTAGTGAATGGAGGTTTTTATTAGAAATGCGGATAATGGATCTTAAGGCTAGGATTAACACTAGAGGGAGGGTGAATAGTGTTTATAAAGAATTACTAAATCTTTTTGAGTTTATGTTAATTTAGACACAGATGTATGCAATCTACGGATACAGGGATAATCATAGAAACAAACACAAATGCAGAAATAAAATAAAAGCAGCAAAGGAAAGAACACATTGGATTTTATATTGGTTTGGAGTTACCCTACATCCAGTCCCGCAACACAAGTACTGATTTCCTTTCAAAAGTAATTGTACAATTACACCCTCGATTTCAAGGCTACGAGGTACACCCTCCAGAATTTCAATCCTCTTGGTAGAGATGCTTGATTTCCGAGCCACAAGTTTACCCAATTGATTTACCAAGGCTACAATCACGCCTTTTCTCGCTTGATTGATTTTCAAGGCCACAATCACACCTTTTCTCACTTGATAGAATACAAAGAAGCCTATAACTCTGAATAGCACTGAGAACCTTGTTGAGATAGTGATAGAGAATCAAACTAGAAAAGATCGAGTTCGTTTCAATGTTGATTTCGGTAGAGTAATGATAAGAATATGTATTAAGAAATGTGGAAGAAGAAAAGGAGTGAAAAACCATAAAATTTTGCCTAAAATTCGTTGAAACTGACCCCTATTTATAGAAGAACAACAGTCATATCCATTGGTGAAGAGTTATGATGAATAGACACTTCTTTTTAAATTTAAATTTTAAACTCAACCGACACCATGTCGACATGTGGTACTTGGGCACGTTGACATCCCAAAGGATTTTTTGGTGTTTTGATTTTCTTTCAAAATAACTTTTATTTTATATTTAAACTATTTTAAACTTTATAAATATACTTGACTATAGTTAAAATTCACAAGTAAATATAGAGAATAATATAGAATTTAACTATAATTTTATATTTAAATCTAAGTATAAATATTTAAGTTAAATATCATATTAAAAGATAGTTTTAAATAAGGAGTAGTTTGACTTTGAAATTAATGATAATTTTAAGGCTAAAATTATTTAAAATTAGGATAGAATTTTTTGATGCTTTTAAAAGGAAGGTTTTGAAGACATTTCGAAAACATGATATAATTTTGAAAAATCAGTTTGAATAAAAGGTTAGCGGACATAAAACAATACTCCACTAGATTTTCGTAGGTTCCATCCTACTTAGGGTTCCATCCCTTTAACAGGCTCGAAGTGGATTCCATTCCATGAATAAATTGGGTTTTAAGATTCCAGTGCTTTTCTATGAGTTTTAACAAAAATTCCAAAAAGTACTTAACCTTGAAATCTTGATAATCTTGATACTCATGAGTCTTCTATCTCGATATCTTGAATCTCTATACTGTACAGTCTTCATTCTTGGTACCTGCATGATTAAATCCTGCATATACATATATATCTAAACTTATACTGTTAGTATTTTATATTTTATAATTTATTCTAAGGTTGTTGTCATCAAAACCATCGTCTCACGGACTAACAGTTTTTAGTAAAGGACTTGAATTACTTGAAAAGGTAGGGATTTCGACACACTCGGAAGGTGCGTTTCGATGAGGTTGATACCTGAAAATATAGTTAAATCCAGTAAAAACCTTCAAACAACATATAATCAGAAATATTGAAATCTTCCCTATATTAATCCAATAATGACTATGCTGAACAATTTTCCCCAATTTTATTTACAAATTAGGGTTTACAACTTTACAAAATTAAGAAAATACAAGTCTAGAATGAATCAATTCAGATCCCAAAAAACAGACCCCTTGGGTCTTGTTTACAGATGCGGGTTGGTACCTTTCGACCCAATGCTTTTGGCCTGGTCGAAAGGTGGCTTCATATGCCTTTCGAATCCATTGACACTTGTGCACCCCTTTGTAATGTTTTCGAATGGATTCGAATGCCTCCATCTTCATCGAAAGGGGTGGTTGTGCCTTTCCTTTTTATGTTGCTTTGTTGTCATAAGGAATGTAGGTATGAGCTTTAGACTTTGTCGACAAGTGGTTTCCAGGGGTTTCGAAGGTGTTGAAATGCTGATGATTTTAATGTTGTTAGTAGATTCCGAACTTATGCTTGCGACTTGATGCAGAACCTTCCATGGATATTAAAGGGTTTGACAGGATCGAAAGGCTTGATTTTGCTTTTGTAAGGGTTGTTCTAACCAGGGCGTGTTTTTGAGTGGTTCGAATGAACGCGAAACTTTTAGTCTTGAAATGTTTGGCGCACATATAAAGGGTTGTCATTCCTTATCTTCGAAAGGTGTTGCTTTAGCTCAATCGAAAGATTTCCATGCATGCGGAAGAACCTGCATCAAAAGGGGATATCTTGAAGTGGAAGGGTGCTTTCAACCCTTTCGTCGCCTTTGAAAGGTTGTGAAATTTCTAATCTTTGGCCGTGCATCCCTTCGACTCCTTTGTAAGGTCGTTTTAGAGCTTCTTTCTCTTCTTCTTCTTTGTCTTCTATTCAATTGGGTTTAGACAAGTTCGAAATGATATTTGATAGTAACATTTGGCCCTCCGCAATGGGATGCCCTTGATTTTCCAAGTCAATCATCTTGAAACCCTCAATATTTTCTGCCTTTTCATATTCTATCGTGAATCTGGGCCGTTCATTTAAATCTGATCAGCCGGTTAGCTATCTTTGCTGATTTTTCTTATAAATCACATTCTTCTCTTCTACCATTCATCTGCATTCAAAACTAACTTCGAGCAAAATTGATGTTCTTAAACTCTCTTAAATAATTTTTATCTCCAACAAACAAGAATTCAGATTTAAAGTAAGTTTCTTTTATCTCATTTTTCTTTCCAAAATTTTCATTTTACAGTGAGTTTCGATCCTTAAAACATTCATGGCTTAGATCTGTATTATTGTTTCGGATTCAATGGATATCGTTTAAGTTTCTATTAGCTTAGAAGCATTCCCTAGTTTTTTTCTTACCATGATTTTATTTGATTTCCTATTAATTTTCATTTTAATCCCACCCGATTCAGATTTTACTGTTGTCGTTGTTTTCAGAAAATTCAAGTTTTCATCTCAAATATTTAAAAATCTAAAATAGTCGATTCGCATTTAAATCCATTTGTTAGCTTTTGAATTCCTGGGTTGAAATCGGGTTTGGGGAAGAAGGAATTTCTTGTTTACTTCGCCTAGAAGTTTTGAGTTCTATGAATTAAAAATTGGCGCTACAATTTTATCTTTCTACTCCCTCAAAAGGGATTAAGGTGGCATTTTTTGTTTCTCTTTTTCAACCCCTTTCGATGGGATCGAAAGGTAACCTAGCACCTTATTTAATTGACCTCATTGAAAGGTTGCCTAGTTAGTATAAAGCCGACCTTTTGAAGGTAACTTTGTGCTTTTGACCTTGATACCTTTCCAAGTGGTTGGCCGTCGCATCTTACCAAATAATTACCTAGTTCATTTTTTCTCAAGCATAAACTTTGTCTCGTAGATTTTGCAACCATTAGTATAAACTTACTTTCAATTTTTTTAAGTTATAGATAGATATATTTTGTAAATTGGATTTAAGAAAGTATACTTTGTATAAGTTGTAAATCAAATTAAATGTTTCGACTTAGTCGAAACCTGTTGTTTCGGTTGAAATTCAGTTGTTTGTATGCTTTTGAAATCATGCACTCCTTTCAATTCTGTCGAAACCTTCTATGACTAATGATTCGAAACCTTTTGTAACTAACTGAGATTTGACCATTGTTTTCCCAATATCGTTGAAACGTTCCAAGCCATTTTATTTTTATCAATATGACCCCAACTCCAAACCTTTCTACTTAGTTGGTATATAAGGTTTCGACAACATTCATGTTCCATTGGATAAACTAAGATTATGGGTTCCAACAGTGTCGAACAATCCTTTTTCCTTATTTATTAAACAATGCTAACGTATACTTTGTTCAAATTTGTTATGTAAGTTTTATCTATTCCCTTTTAATAGCAAAGCTTCTATTGAGCTTTCGACATTCCCGAAGTGTGTTTATCGGAGGTGTACTTTCTTCTTCCCTTTTGACTCTGTCGAAAGATCAGTAGATTTTATCATTGGGCTTCCGACATTGTTAAAGAGTGTTAATTTCTATTTTCCCTTTCGAATCTATCGAAAGCTCAGTAGATTTTGTCCTTTGGCTTTTGACATTGTTGAAGGGTGTTAACTTCTATTTTCCCTTTTGACTCTGTCAAAAGCTCAATAAATCTTATTTTTCTAGCTTTAACATTCATTTCATGTTTTGCTGTTTGTTCAAATTGTTGTGATAGGTTTTCCATATCTTTAGAAGAATGTTAATTTCATAACAAACTATAATTTCTAACTAATATGAATTCACCTTGCAGAATCATGAGTTCGCCTAAGAAGATCGAAGCCATCTCTAAACATTCTTTGATATCCACTCAAGATGAAGTGGATGTGATCCTGAATGACTTTGGAATTACTGGGGTAGAAGCCATCCCCCATCTGAAAAAGAAACCATCCATAATCCTCCTGAAGGATTTTTTTGCATACACAACAGTTCATATTTGGTATGGAGGATTCCTCCCTTTTCCAGACTTCTTATCTAAGTTTACAACCTTCCTAGGAGTCGCTCCCATTCAATTATCACCCAACACATAACTTTCTTTCCATGGTGCTCATGGCCTTATAGTTCGACATACCTTCTCTTAATGCAGAATTTATGAATTATCTCGTTTGGTTAGTTAAATTAGCAATCTGATCAACCAGGTCTTTAAGGCCAACCCTCCTAAAAAGCTGATTTCTAAGGGAGTAAATAAGTTCAGGGACCGGGAAACACAATTTTTCTGTGTTAAATGTTTTTCCAACATTAGCAGGGCTTTCTCTTCTCCATTTAGTTATTCTTATATTTTATATTCCCATTTATTTATTTTCCTTTGTCGACTTATGCTTTTGTCGGTTGCTTCTGCTAAAGAGCTAAATGGAGAAGATTAGAAAACTGTAAATTTGTTAACTACCGCTTCAAATAAGATTGGAAACATACTGACCCTGCTAAATCCCACAAATACAAAATCACTCTCTCTTACCTACAAGTCAAAGGATACTTGGCCAATATCCTTTGGTCCAGCATAAATCTCGAAGCAAACGTTTTCCTCTTTGGGAGATCCGACAAACTTCTCCCCAGTGTCACATATATGCCTTGATCACTCCAGTAAGTTTAAATGTTGTACTTGTAGTTTATTACCATGTTTTTTCCCAAATTTCTTTACTAACTTATAATTTGTTTAAATTTTCTACAACTGCTCCTCAGACTGAAAAACCCATAAGTGATCTGGCTCTTCCTTCTTCAACTGCTCATGCACCATCTTTCTCCCAAGCCATTGTTAGATCGAAGATGGCTGCAAAAACAAAATTAAGTAAAACAACTGTGGTGGAACCATATTTGAAGAGACCCAAAATTATCAAAGTTTTTGATTCTCGACCATTGGAAGAAAGGGAGTTTGTTGTGTATGAATATGCGCTTATATGTTTTTTGTTTGATGATAATAAACATATGTATTCATTTAAATGTATTTGGTAATGTACTATTTTTCTTTTCATAGATTAAATAAATATTTGTTGAATAAAATAAATTACACAGAATTTGAATTCATACACAAATTTTATTCAAACAAATATTTATTACAATCTTGAATAGTACAAATTCAAGCTCTCACTATACATATACAATTTTGATTACATCACAATTATTTTTACATTAATAACCTCACTACATATCACTCACACTCGTATTTTGTCTTCAACCGCATTCCAGTTTGAATCCAGCATCTGAGCAATCTGCAAAAATATTCACTAACGCAGTAAAATTGAAAAAGAAATATTTTTGCAATTTAAAATGAAATATGATTTTTTGAAAATATGATTTGCCTCAGTTATTTGGGTTGTTCGTCATCATTCACATTTGAATTCATCACATACGAACAATGTGACATGCACAGTGTATCACTGTATATGCCACAAGGCCGTGCACATCAATATACACTTGATAATGCTACAGGGACAAGTGAGCATAGGTCAAACCCAAGTGAAAAGCCGGGTTCAACTCACGTGCAATATACTCAAAATCACGACACGAGCACAAGGTCAAACTCGAGTTTTTGAAACTGGATTTAACTCAAGTAAAATTTCAAAAATCAACATGAAAGGATGCAAAGACCAGAAGTACAAACTGAAGACTGCATGAAGTGTATGCAAACAGTCGAAGTCATGAAGCAATCAACATGAATATCACAAGTGTCACAGCAAAAATGAAGACTGCAAGAATTTTGCAGTGATACAAAGCAGAAATGAATACTGTAAACAATCAAAGCTCAAGTGATAAAACATGTGTCCAGACAACAACACAACGAATACAACTAAAGGCAGATTTGAAGAAATGAAACAACATCAAAGCATCACATACATACATATGTACATGAGAAATGGCCAAGACTACAAGTAAATCAACTAAGCAACAAACTCAGTAAAGCCAAAGTTCACAAGTGAAGTCAAATATACACAAGTGCAGACCAAATGAAGACCACAAGATCAACTAATCAACAGTGTACAACTTCACAACAAACAAGGGCAGATGACACAGACTCAAGCAAGTGCACAACTAAACCACCGAGCTAAATGCAATTCAAGTAAAGATATCAACTACAGCATGCAAGATCCAACAGCTACATGAAACAAACAGAATGAATGAACTCGAAATGGACGCACATGAAACAGTGCAAGATGGTCAGACCAAACAGCAAAGACCAGCTGCAACATGAATGTACACCAACACAACAATATGAATGCTATGTTCAAACATGAAACAAGACAAAAATTCATCACAGGCATATTTGCAGATGTGGCACAACAGTTTTCGAAAAGAAACATCAGAGACATGGAAATGAATGCAAGTTCATATGTACAGCAATGCATGCAAGTGGCAGGTTGAACAATTATAAACATCAACTACAAACTCAAGTGAAACTCCAGCAGTAATGAACAAGTGCAACAAGAGACATAAGAGCAAAAGAAAGAATGGCCAAAACAAAATCAAACAGTGATACAATGTCAATGTCAATGCCAAAGACGAAGCTCGCAAGGATGAAACCAGTGATGGTCGACGTAATGTAGAGTCGTGGAGTGGATATGATTCACGAAATCAAAACAGTGCTGTGATGATCAAGACGCAAAATCAAAGTCAGAAATCAAGTGTTCGTATCTTTGAAAAAGTCAAAAATCAATTTAGGAAAGTTTTTGCCGCATTATTCAAGGAAAATCAAACGATTGAAAATCAAGGCCGTGAGTAACAAGTCGCAAGAATATCAGGAAAGCCGTGTGCATCAGGAAATCGAATTTCAGGAAAGTATCGAATTAATTAGTGTATTCGATTTCATATAAATACCAAACCCAAATCATCATCATCGGCATCGAGTTCAATTGAAGCAATCATTTAACCAGCAACGAAAAAAATTACATACCGAATCAACAACGAACTCGATCATCAGAGAACGAGCGAGCCAAGCAACGAGAATCGATCAACAGAGGAGCAACGCAAACTAGAATCAATCATCAGAGAACGATCGCAAGCAAGAGCATCACAAACCAGTCAAAGCCCCAAATTTGGAACGCGAGCCGAAGCCCTTATTTCAGAAGGAAGATCGACCGCAATTATTTCACAAGCAAGAACAAAGGATCGGGTTGAAGAACAAAAGGGCCGGCCTTTATTATTATAAAGGGGATTTGTTTTTTATTTAGGGTTTTATTAAAGGGGGTTATCTTATTTTTTATTTGAGCAAAAATTATGGAGACAAGTTTGTATTTTAATTTTTTCTCCTGCTTTCAATTTTGAAGTCTGTTTTTTTTTCAAGTCAAAGAATTGGTAAATCACCACCTATGTTGTAGGTAGTGTTAGATTGTCTAGTTAGAATTAGTTCAGTGAGCAGGATGTGCGAGTTTGCAAAACTCTATAGGCGGGAGCAGAGTTTGCGAGTTTGCGAGACTCTATAGGCGGAGCAGGGTGTGCGAGTCTATGAGAGTGTTTGTGAGCGGGAGTAAGGGTTTGCGAGTCTAGTAGAGTGTTTGTAAGCGGGATACTGTTTAATTCTAATAGAAATCTGGGAATGCAGCAGTAGGCAGGGGTTGCCAAAGCTGGGTAAATTTTGTGTGTGATTTACTTTTCAGCATATTTATTTCTGCAGTTTGTTTCTGTGTTTAAATCGAGAAAATTTGCTATAACCCTATTCATCCCCCCCTCTAGGGTTAATCTAAATCCTACATGTTGATATTAACAAATCTCTGGAATGTCCAACCGTCTAAGATCCTTGTGATCGACCTAGAGAGACTCCCATGATGGTTGATCCACTTTCTCGCATTGTCATCTCCAGCTCCCAAGTGTGATCGAGTAGATGTTGAAGGATTTTGGGACTTCGACCCTTACTCAAGAGCACAATCTTCCTAGACCATCACCTCATATTCCTTCGAGCGACTTTGAAAAGATGGTCCAATCTATCTTACACTCTTAGTCCTTTGCCTCGATTCACCGGCCGTCTTCTGTTTCTGATCTGGTAGTTCATTGTCCATCTCTTCTAAAACAACAACTCTTGGTATGTTTTACGTCACTTAACTTTATTGTTTCTATTTTTCCTTAAGTCTTTGACTTATTTTGTACTCTTTTTCTAGATTTCCAAGAGTTGGTTTTTTTGCATGAAAATTCATCAAAATGTTCTACCGAATCATCTAAGCTTCGAGAGGAAATTTCTAACTTGAAGAATCAGTTTTCCTCCTTATCTACGGAGAAGAACAAGGCTGTTATTGAATTGGAGCGATTGAAGGCTTCTCTTGCCCAGTCAGAGTCTATTATTTTAAAGGAGAGGAAAGCTCGCCAACTCTTCGCTGATTAAAACTTAGCATTGACAATGACTCTAAAGTGTCCGAAGAGGAAAATGCATGAATGGTAGCTAAACAATCCTCCTTAAAGGAAAATCTAAAAAGAGTAAAGCTTCCTTAAAACTAGCTATCGACACAATTTCCGATGCAAAGCGGTGAGTGTCACAATTTCTTGATTCTTCTCTTGAAGATATTATTATGATTTCTTTAGAGGGTGCTTTGATTCTCGCGTATGCTGATAACGTAGAGAAATGCCCGGATATAAGCTTCCCCTTGCTCGACCCTGCTCTTGACGATAGGGTCATGGATAAAATCAAAAAGATGGAGCAGGGGACTGAAGTTGTCGAAAGAGATGAGGTTGACACTTCCAAAATTCTTTCTTTGAAATTCCTTCCTTCGAAGTCGATTCCGACTCCAAAGACGAAGATGGCAAAGATGAGTTGTCGAAGAAGAGGGCGGCAACGACGATGCTATAGTGATGATGATAATGATAATGTCGACGAAGATCAAGGTTCAGGCATCAACAAAGATGGCCAAACTGAAGCTTCTGAAAAAGATGGAGATGATAATACAAGGACCTCTAAAAAGGATCTGTCTCTTCATGAAGCAAGCCTGCCTGAATCTCCCGCACCTTTTGGCCCTCAAGAGGAGCCTGCTCCAATTAATGTGGAAGAGTTAAAAGGGAAAAAGGCAGGTTTTGCAAGCATCCATTCTGGTATCTCAGGTATGGGATTCTCTATTTAAACATCTTTTGCTTCCAAGATAGTGATATTTTAGATAAGAAGGAACTATGTTCACCCACATAAACTAAGCTTGAAAGAAAATAAGTGGAGATAATTAAATAGTTTATATTGGGAGTTAGACAAATAATTGAAGGTGCACAACATTCTCTCTGATAAATACCATAGACTAAATAAAAGTGTAGCAATGTTAGCATCTTTCAAACATCAAGAAGCTGCCCCGCGACTGAGAAGGGCACGCCATCGGTATAACAGTCCTTTAAAAGAGAATCGAGGATTAATCACACTTTTGGATCATTGAGGAGAGAAATATTCCGATGGATTTTCTACATAAATCCTATTGTAGACACCCAACCGTATATTTTTCTTACATAGGTGATTTAGTAGGGGTCTACTTAGGCATCTACACAAATGATACTTGGAAGAATATGGATCTGACCCGCATCTTGGAGCATGTTGGAACTTACCATGAGTCGGATCAATTCCCCAAAACTTACCTCTTTACAAACTTAAATATTGTAAAGACAAGTTTATTCCGAAATTCTTTACAAAACCAATTTTGTATGAACTAGACGAATAGTTGTAATTATGTAATAATAATGATTTGTGAATGTTTGTTTTAGTTTTCCTTCTATACTTAGTTGTATTTCACTGCTTTGTTACAGAGAGAATGTCCCTTTGGCAACTTTTTTCTAGCAATTATCTAAGCCAATATGTTAAACTAAGAAGGGATTGTCTCGAAAAAGCATCAGTTTTGAAATCCTTAAAATTATCCAGATATTGTTTTCTTAGAGATTTACAAAAACTTTATATGGAACATCCTCGTCTCCGCCTTGATTTTCTCTACGGAGAAAAGGAAAAATTACTCAAAGAGATCCGAGCATATCATACCAAATTAATATTTGGTCACGATAGTTCTCCTGCCGGGGAATGAGACTATAATATCCTCTGGTTATTACTCCAGAAGGGCTTAATGTTTCTTTTGATTCAACAGTTATTCATTGTGAAAATTCATTAAGTAAAGTTAGGAATGTAGTTTCCCATCTTTAAATGTAAAACAAGTTTCTAATTGTACATTTTAATTCCATTGTCACGTGTGTTGTAATCTTTTATTTCTGTAATAAAGAGGTTGATTACTTAAGTCTTGACTTTATTTTCTTTTTCTTTTTGTTTAAATAGGAGCTACAGTTATCCACAATGCCTCTTTCATTAGATTCTACGTCATGCTTTATCAATATCAAAGATAGATTGTTAGTGTTGAATATGCTAGTATATGATTTTTGTTTGATGGTAATAAACATATATATTCATTTAAATGTATTTGTTATTATACAACTTTATTTTCACATAATTAAATAAATATTTGCTACATAAAATAATTAACACAGAATTAAATTCAAACAAATATTTTATTCAGACAAATATTTTATTAAAATTTTGAATAGTACAAATTTGTGCTCTCACTATATATACAAAATTTCAATTACAATACAGTTCAATTTACACAAATGTCATCGCTACATATTGCTCATTCACTCGTATTTATCTTCAACTCTATTCCAGTTTGTATCTAGCATCTTAATTATCTACAAAATAAACACTGATGCAGTAAAATTGAAAAAGAAATATTTTTGCAGTGTAAAATAAAATGTGGTTTGAAAAAATTATTTGCCTTAGTTATTTGGGTTGTTCATAATCATTTATTTTGAATTCATCTTACACGAATAGCTTGTGGCATGCACAATGAATCACTGTACATGCCACAAGCCCGTGCGCATCGATATACACTTGATAAAACTGCAGGAATAGATGACCACAAGGTCAAACCCAAGTCGAGGCTGGATTCAATTAGGTGTAACTAAAGTATCACAAAGTTGTCGAGTGCAAGTTCTCATGCAAGTAGAATCCAAAACCAGACATCATCATCATCATCAATGGATCAAAATACAACTGTACTCAGACTCAAGTACAAAATCAGTGCAACCATGGTGAACAACATATAAACGAGGAATGCACAAGATAGCAACTCACTACACAATGTAACACATACTATAAGTACAAACCAAGGTCAGAGACATTTTTCTTAAGTGCATCGAATCACACAGCAAGACAACATGTACATATGCAAATGTACCAAACCAGAACACACACTTCAAATGCAAGTATTCAAGGAGTACAGGATACAAATGCAACAGAGGCAAGAAATAAATCCATGCACCAAGTATACACAACATGGAACACAAGTGACTCAAACCATAAATTAATATCAAACCAAACTTCAGCAATCAATGGGTCAAATGCCCAGATTTATATGACCAATGAAAATAATAAACTGGCTCGAAAAGACTCAAAGCAATAACTCAATGCAAACAAGTGCACAAGAACAAGCCCATGAAATAGCATGCACCTTTACATAAGCAAGTACAGACTCAAACGAATACAATGAAGCATGGTCGGATATGTAACCAGCACATATGCACTAGTGAAACCAAAACAAGCAGTTCAATAGGGATGAATCGAAGACTAATGCAACTATGGATGCAACAGAGATGTGTGCATACACAGTGAAACCAGACTCGAACAACCATACAACATCTCTACCAAGCAGGACCAGTGAACAATGAAGCAAAATCAAAACAGCACCAGGTTTTAAAAACATCAGGGTATTACAAAACCAAGTGCCAGATCAACAAATACAAGTGCAAAAATCAAATGCACAAGTAACTGTGATCAAGCTTAAATACCAGAGAATCAAAGCCAGAAGATATCGCAAGTAAAATGATCAAGTCAAGGTAAATCAATATCGTCAAGTCAGAAACGAAAGCCATGTTGCAAACAAAGTCAATGACCATGCAAAATATTAAAGCCGTGATGACCAAGAAAAAATCGAACAAGCCAAAATCAAAGCTGTGATAATCAAGCAAAGAATTATTTGAAACCGGTCAGGAACAATCACTAACATTCATGTTAAATCCAACGGCCAAGCATATTAATTGACGAATTCAAATAAATTATTTCAAACAAAAATTTAGGGAATTAAACCCTATAAAACCCGGTAACATCGTAGGAAAGAAAATCATTCGAGTTACAGCAACAGCAGAGAAGAAAAATCATTCAAATCGAATCAAAGTCGAGAATAATCAATAATCAGTAAAAGACATTCACATACCAATTCATGCAACAATTAAACTCGACTTGATTGAAGCTGCCATGTGCAAATCGAACAAACGGATATTCTACAAAGCAAGGAATGCAAAATGTCTAGTCGATCAATTAACAAAGTCGGCATGCTTTCTCAGAAGCCTTAATTAAGAATGAAGAAGAACGAATGAAAGAAGCAACACTTTTTTTAACGTAAAGAGAAGAAGGATAGGGCCGATAATATAAAAATCAAAAGGGGATTCGCTTTTATTTAATTTGGGCCGACTTCTTTAATTATTATTTGGGCTTTAATTTTTAAAATTAGGGTTTTGTTTTCAAAATTGTTTTTTAATTTGTATTTTACTTTTAAAATTTTGTAAATTCTTGTCATATGACTCGGTAACGAACTACGATGGTGTAGTTTGAGAATTCGCAACTCAATGGCTGAGTTGTGGCAGGGTTTTAAGCGTAGAGTTAGGTTAGTCGATAGAAGGCACCACGAGTTTACATATGTAAGCGTCTAACTACTTAATATCTAGTAAAAACCTTAGGTGGAGCATGTAGGCAGGGTTTTGCCGAAGTTGGGTAAATCTGTGTTGTTCTATTTCTGATTTCATTATTCAACTATTATCTATGCTACTATTATTCAACTGATATTTATGCGGCATTTATTTCATATATTTCCGCATAAATTTTTATAATTATTAGTATCACCTTATCACCCTTATCTAGGGTTATATCGATCCTACAAGTGGTATCAGAGCTTGAAACAAAAGTCAATTTTTGTTTTAAAAAATTGATTCTGAAAAAACCAATTTTTATTTTAAAAATTTAAAAATTTAAAATGGCTTCTTTTAATAATGCTTTTGCTGAGGATCGATCCATAGTTAGACCACCAATGGTCAATGGTGAATATGCTTACTGGAAAAATAGAATGAATTTTTTTTCCAAAACCACTGACGCTTGGAATATTGTTGAAATGGGTTATAGGACACCAACAATTATGATAGATAATCAAGAAATAGAAAAACCTACCAATTATTGGAAAAATTCTGAAATTAAACTGCTAATGGCTAATATCAAGGCTATGAATACTATAATGTATTGTTCAGACCAAGTTGAATATAATTGTGTTCCACATTGTTTAACCACGTAGGAAATCTGGTATACACTTAAAGAAGTTCATGAAGGAACCTCCCAATCTCGTCTTGATAAGAGAACACTATATGAAGTATGGGTCGACAAAAAAACAAACATTGCATATTTCAAGGTTTTTGGGTGTCCGTGTTTCATTCGTAATAGAAGTGATCTACTGGGAAAATTTGAGGCAAAAGTTGATGAAGGCATGTTCATGGGATACTCATTCTGAAGCAAAGCCTACGGAGTATACAACAAAAGGATGAGAACAATCATGAAGTCAATCAAAGTGAAATTTAATGAAGGTATTGATGATCAAAACATGGAAATAATCAAAGGCAATGTTGAAGAGGAGAACGAAAAAGATGAAAAACCAAAAGAAACCGCAATCACGAATGAAGTCCAAAGAAATCTAGATCCAGAGAAATTGAAATTCAAAGTAGATCATTCTCCAGAGTTGGTAATATGATATCTAATCGCAGGTATTCGAACTCGCTCCTCCTTTAGAAATTTTGGTGATTTGTGTATATACGATGGATTTATCTCAGAAATTGAACCCAAAGACATGGATACCGCTCTTAACGATGAAAATTTATTTATGGCTATACAAGAAGAGCTAAATCAATTTGAGCGAATTGATGTTTGGCCTCTAGCACCTAGACCTAATGATTATACAATTGTAATAAAATGGATTTTTAAAAATAAATATGATGAGTCTGGAAATGTGATTAGGAATAAAGCTAAGTTAGTTGCTAAAGGTTATAATCAAATTGAAGGAATTGATTTTGATGAAACTCTTGCACTAGTAGCAAGACTAGAGTCCACTAGGATATTGTTAGCTTTTGCTTACTGTAAAAGATTTAAACTAAGACAAATGGACATTAAAAGTTCTTTTTCTTAACAGATTTAGAAAGAAGATGTATTTGTTGAACAACCAGAAGGTTTTGAAGTTTGAATACCCTAATCATGTATATAAACTTAAGACAGCATTATATGGATTAAAACAAGCTCCTAGAGCTTGGTATGAATGTCTTAGCACTTATCTTCTGAAAATGGATTCAGAAAGGGCTGTGTAGACACCACACTATTTCTATTACATGAAAATCTTTTGATTGTTCAAATATATGTTGATGATATTATTTATGGTGCTACTAACAATTTGTTGTATGAGAAATTTGAAAAAGTTATGCAGGAAAAATTTGAAATGAGCTTGGTTGGAGAGTTAAAATTCCTTTTAGGATTTCAAATCAAACAAAGCGATAAAGGTACATTCATCTCTCAAACGAAATATATTAGGATACTTGTCAACAAATTTGGATTGAAAGATGCTAAACCTACAAAAAACCCCAATGAGCACAACAATTAAGCATGAAAAGGATGAAAAAGGTAAGGCAGTTGATCAAAAGCAATATCGAGGTATGATTGGATGACTTCTTTATCTTACCGCTTCTAAACCTGGTATCATGTTTTATGTCTTTTTATGTGCATGATTTCAATCTAATCCAAAAGAATCTCATTTAAAAGCTATTAAAAGAATTATAAGATATTTTTTGAGCACCCTATATTTTGGTCTTTGGTATCCAACTAATGATAACTTTGAATTAAAAGGATATTCACATGTAGATTATGCTGGAAGTCTGGTTGATAGAAAAGTTCTAGTGGCATGTGTTTTGTGTTAGGACATTCGTTAGTTGCATGGTCAAGTAGAAAATAGAATTGTATTACATTATCCACAACGTAGGCAGAATATATTGCTCTAAGTGGTTCCTCTGCTCAAATTTTATGGACGATACAAACTTCGTAAGTGGTCTCAATTTTAAACGTGTACCACTATTGTATGGTAGAAACAGTGCAATTGATATCACAAATAATCTTGTACATCACTCACGGACGAAACATATAGATGTTAGACATCATTTTATTAGAGATCGTATTTCCAAAGAAAATATCTGCATAAATTTAATTTCAACCGATTCTCAATTGGCAGACATTCTTACAAAACCCCTTCTAGAAAATAGTTTTCATCGACTTCTTCTCAGTTTAGGCATTTTAGAAGTTTGATCCTATATTTTTGGTTATGACCTTAAATGCCTACATTAACTAATCTAACTCCCTACTGATTATGAAAAGGTAAATAATGATTGAAAAATTGATGAGTGTTGATATTAATCATATATTATAACTTAAGACAATATACTTAGTAAATTTCTTTAGAAATTTGTACAAGGTTTATAATAACTTTTGATGGGTAAAAATTCCATGACCATCTCTATCTCTATCATGTTTCTAACGACCATCACTCATTAAAATCCAACATAGTATGTCAAAAGGTGAAATTTAAAAGGAAAATAGTTTGTCTTTATTTTATTTTATTTTTAGCAATAAAGACATGTAAAGTACTCACTCTCATTTAAAAGTCCTCACAGTTATGCTTGGGTGAATTACTTGGAATTTTTGATTATGTGCTTTCATTCTCATTTAAAAGTCCTCACAATTATGCAAGTATGGAACACATATCAAAATTGATTATTAAATAGTCAAGTTGATTCTAATCCCATTTAAAAGTCCTCACGATTATGCGTGGTTAGAAGATGCTTGAAATTCATTTTTTAAATTAAGAATAATACTCATCTCATTTAAAAGTCCTAACCATTATGCATGGTTATTAGATATCCAAATTTATGCATAAATACACCACAAATTGACACAATTATATGGTTTTCTATACCGACATCATCCCTATCATTCTAAAGTGGAATATGCGCCTAACAGAGTATTTATGATTTTTGTTTGATTTTTTATTGAAATTTAATATTTAAACTTGATTGATTATTAATGTTGTATTAATGTTTATCACTTATTCTCTATTTTTCTAACATTATTACTCTTTTGCTGATAACAAAAGGGGGAGAGAAAAGTTAAGATTTTGGCAAATAAAGGTCAAATATTTTATTTTGTAGATTTTATTTGCATCTAGGCTCATTTGCATATTTTATTTATTTTCATGCATATATAAAGTGGGAGTTTTGTTGTAGAGAGGGAGCATTCAAATATGAGGAGCAAATAGAGTCCATCAATGAACAAATACATTTAATAAATTCAAAATGTTAAATATATGTTTGTTATCATCAAAAGGGGGAGATTGTTGAATATGCTAGTATATGATTTTTGTTTGATGTAATTAAACATATATATATTCACTTATTGTATTTGTTATTGTACTATTTTATTTTCACATAATTAAATAAATATTTGTTGAATAAAATAATCAACACAGAATTTAAATTCAAACAGATATTTTATTACAATTTTGAATAGTACAAATTTGTGCTCTCACTATATATATAAAATTTCGATTACAATACAGTTCAATTTACACAACTGTCCTCACTACATATCGCTCATTCACTCGTATTTATCTTCAACTCTATTCCAGTTTGTATCCAGCATCTGAATTATCTTCAAAATAAATACCGACGCAATAAAATTAAAAAATATTTTTCCAGTGTAAAAAAAATGTGGTTTGAAAAAATTATTTGCCTCAGTTATTTGGGTTGTTCGTCATCATTTATTTTGAATTCATCCTACTCGAAAAGCTTGTGACATGCATGGCGAATCACTGTATATGCCACATAGTCGTGCACACCGATATACACTTGATAAAACTACAGGGATAGGTGAGCACAAGGTCAAACCCGAGCCGAGGCTAGATTCAACTTAGGTGCAAAAAAAGTATCACAAAGTTATCGAGTACAAGTTCTCATGTAACAAGAATCCAAAACCAGACATCATCATCAATGGATCAAAATACAATTATACTTAGACTCAAGTACAAAATCAGTGCAATATAGGTGAACAACACATAAACAAGGCATGTACAAGACAACAACTAACCACACAATGCAACATAGACCATTAGTATAAACCAAGTTCAGAGACATTTTGCTAAAGTGCATCGAACCACACAACAAGACAACATTTACATATGCATATGGGCCAAACCAGAATGCTTGGTTCAAATGCAGGTATTCAAAGAGTATATGATAGAAATGCAATAGAGGCAAGAAATAAATCCAGGCACCAAGTATACACAACATGGAACACAAGTGACTCGAACCATAAATCAATATCAAACAAAATTGCAACTGTCAGTAGTTCAAATGGCTAGACTTATAAGAGTATCGAAAACAATAAACTGGCTCGAAGTGACTTGAAGCAACAACTTAGTGCAAACAAGTGCACAAGAATAAGCCCATGAAACAGCATGCACATATACATAAGCAATTGTAGTCTCAAATGAAAATAATGAAGCATGGTCAGACATGGAACCAGCACACATGCACTATGAAACAAGAACAAGCAGTTCAATAGAGAAGAATCAAAGACCGATGTAACTATAGATGCAACAGAGATGTGTGCTTAAACATTGAAACTAGACTCAAACAACCATACAACCTCTCTACCAAGTGCAGGACCAGTGAACAATGAAGCAAAATCAAAACAACAATTGGTTTTACAAAAATCAGGGTAGATTCATACAATACCAAGTGCAAACTCAACAAATACAAGTGCAAAAATCAAATGCACAAATAATAGTAATCAAGCTTAAATACCATAGAATCAAAGCCAGATGATATCGCAAGTAAAATGATCAAGTCAAGATAAAACAACATCGTCAAGTCAGAAACGAAAGCTGTGTTTCAAACAAAATCAATGATCATGCCAAAAATAAAAGCCATGGAGACTAAGAAAAAAATCTAACAAGCCAAAATCAAAGCTGTGATAATCAAGCAAAGAATTATTTGAAATAGAACCGGTCAGGAACAATCACAAACATTCAAGTTAAATCCAACGGCCAAGCATATTAATTGACGAATTCAAATAAATTAATTCGAATGAAACTTTTAGGAATTGAACCCTATAAAACTCGTTAACATCATTGGCAAGAAAATCATTCGAGTTCAAGCAACAACAGAGAAGGAAAAATAATTCAACTCGAATCAAAGGCGAGAATAATCAATAATTAGTAATAGGCATTCACATACCAATTCACACAACAATCGTGTCGACTTATTGAAGCAGCCATGTGCAAATCGAAGAGACAATCAATCTACAAAGCAAGAAATGCAAAACCTCTACTCAATCGATAAATGAAGTCAACGTGCTTTCTCGAAAGCCCTAACTTAGAATGAAGAAGAATGAAAGAAGGAATAATTTTTTTAACGCAAAGAGAAGAAGGATATGAGCCGATAATAGGAAAATCAAAAGGGGATTCACTTTTATTTAATTTAGGCCTGCTTCTTTAAATTATTATTTGGGATTTAATTTTTAAAATTAGGGTTGTTTTTAAAATTAGGGTTGTTTTTAAAATTGTTTTTTAATTTGCATTTTTCTTTTAAAAGTTTGTAAAGTCTATCGTGTGACTAGGGGACGAACTACGATGGTATAGTTCAAGAATTTGCAACTCAGTGGCTGAGTTGTGGCATGGTTTTGAGCATAAAGTTAGGTTAATCGATAGCGGGCATCGCGAGTTTACGTGTGTAAGCGTCTGACTACTTAATTTCTAGTATAAACTTTGAGGACAGCACGTAGGCAGAGTTTTGCCGAAGCTGGGTAAATCTATGTTGTTCTATTTCTTATTTTATTATTCTGCTATTATCTGTGCTACTATTATTCAGTTGATATCTGTGCTGCAATTATTTTATATCTGCATAAATTTTTATAATAATTGTTATAACCCTATTCACTCCCCATCTAGGGTGAAATCGACCCTACAGTTAGTGAACCTTGAGAAGAGAAAACTTCTTAACAATACTTTATTTGCTCGTTTCTAAGATAACATGGAAGCATTAAAGTGGCATAGAAGAATTTTTTCTCTAGAAGATAATTATCAAAAATCTCAACGATCAAATTGCCAATTTAGAAGCAGATGTTAAGAGCAAAAGCAAAGTGATTTTCACATTGAAGCGTCAAGTCAAGTCAAATCCATAAATCTACTTTGACCATAAAATGTCAGAACTCTATCAATAAATAAGCGATTTAGAGATGAAATTAAAAGATAGCCAGACTCAATGTGAATCATTAGAGTTCATCATGGGGAATAACATCTCAAGCATAGATTTACTGGTTTCTCCAACTACCTCATCTGTCGAAAAATCTACAAGATCCCCTTCCCTTGCTATCCAGAAATTTCCTACTGCGACAAATCCTCCTCTGGGCATAGACAAAAAATTAGTGGGAGAGTGGTGCAGAAAAGTTAAATTTGAGATGATGAAGTATTTTGATGAATAGCAAAAAGAAAGATACTTGAATCGCATAAATGAATATGCAGCTAGGATTCAAAAGCTAAAACGTGATAAGTATCTTCTCTTAAAGCGCATTGTTAATTTAGAAAGGAAAAATAAAATCCTTCAAGGTGAAAATAAAGCCTTTAAATGCGCTTTGAAGGCCAGCTTCAAGACTATTGATGATGAAGACAAAATGAGGAAAAAAGAGAAGAAATTTAAAGAAGTTCTTCACATCGCTATTCATCACGTTGTAAATCCTATAGTCACTTAGAATTTGAATAAAGTTGTTTAAGATCATGAACCATTTATTTTAATTAAGTTTATACATCTGTTCTTGTATACTTGTAAATAGTTGTGTAAATTGTGAAAACTTTGTAAATATCACATGAATTGTTGTCTTTTCCTATAATGTTATTTATGTAACATCTAATTGACGGCTTGTACCATAATCTCTTGTTGGATCTTTCAATCCTTTTTATTGTTCTACTTTACCTGAAAAGCACAAAATAAACATTTTTTGTTATTGTTAATGTAATATGTATAGAAATTTAACCTTACCATTGGTGGATATTAATAAATCATTATGTTAACATTTGAAAATAAATGAAAGGTAATTGCTTTTGATGAAATGTTTTGAATCTCATCTAAAAATTCAACTTTAAACATATTGCTGGAATATCTGAATTGATGGTAAACATCCATTGTTTCAACCAATGACATAATCCAATGACCTCGATTTGTGCGTTAATAAATGAAACGAAAAAGTTAGGAAATTTGGAATCCAGATTAGAGTATTAGTAGATAATATCCAAAAATCCATGATAATCTTTTCAATAAAAGTCTTGGGCCCAGACTCGAGCTTTAATAAGTGAAATTCAAACATGATCTTCATAATAGAACTCTCAAACCCAGATTTAGGTAGTAGTGGTGAAAAATTAGAAGTCCATAATGATTTCGTTCATGATAGAAATCTTAAGCCCAAATTAGGGCATTAAATAGTGAATTCCACTAATAGTTTCAAAACCCAAATTCGGGCATGATGAATTGAAAGATCCTAATCAATATTCAGGTATTAATGAGTGAAGTCTCATATTTCAATAACGAATGACCTGCAACCATATTCGGCATTAATGAAAGAAGTTTAGAAATAAGAAACCCAAAACCCATATTTAGGTATTAATAAGTGGAGTTCCTTTCCACTGCTTAGATTCTGTCTTCTTTGACATGTGTAAACCCATTTAGACCGTGTCTGTAGTTGTGGTTTCACTGGCTATTTCTCAAGCTTGGATATCTTAGTCCATCATTCGATATGTCACTTCTTGGGCTTGGACGTCTTAATCTGTTGTTTGATGAGCGTCTACTTGAGCTTGAACATTTTAGTCTGTTGTTTAATGAGCCTTTTCATGGGCTTGGACATCTTAGTCATTTGTAGATATGTCGCTTCTTGGGCATGAACATCTTAGTTCATTGTTGCCTGGTGCTCTTGGTTAGCTTATTCTCAAGCTAGAACAAAGGACTTATCCAACCTCCCTCCAGGAGGCGCCTTGACCTGGCCATAGCATGGCACGACCTAGGGCTTGTCGGTGCTTTAACCTGGCCGAAGCATGGTATAGATAAAGGCTTGCACTCCTTCTTTTAGGAAGTGCCCTGTCCTGGCTATAGCATGACGCATACATAGGATTGTCGGTTCTTTAACCTGGCCATAGCGTGGCATGGATAAAGGCTTATACTCCTCCCTCTAGGAGGTGCCCTACGTTGGCCATAACATGGCGCAGACAAGGGCTTGTCGATGCTTTATCCTGGCTATAGCATGGCATGGATAAAGGCTTACACTCCTCCCTCTAAGAGGTGCTCTGCCTTGGCCAACTCAATGCAAACAAATGATTTTACCATTTAAGGTAATGTCCAAATGAAAGGAGCATTTCACTCCCAACGATGTAGATTCTCTTTTGTAAAGTAACTCTTTATTGACTTCATTCAATATCTCTTTACAATCTTTACAAACTTATTGATTTTGCCTTGACGGAAAATGTTGATTATCATCCCTTCTAAGGCTCTACAATGGTTGGTTTCATGACCATTCATTGTATGGTAATGGCAGTAGGATCTTCCTAGATTCCTATCATATTTTGGCTTCTTCTTTTGTAATGGCCAAAAGTTGAGCTTATCCTTGGTTAGCAAGTAGACATTCTCTATAGATGCAGTTAGATTGCATTATTTAGGAAGTCTTGATTTGAAGCTTGTTTCTTGAGAATGGCTTCTAGGTTTTTCGTTACTTGGCTTTATAGTTTCACCCTCATCGGTTGATTTTATTTTTAACACCCTTTGGAGTTTATGTGCTGAAATTGTTCTAGTTGTAGCTTGTTGCCATTTGCGAGCAGAGGCATTGTAATCTTCCATTATCCCTTTTTCAAAGATTAGGCCTATGGAATAGTGTTGAATCAGTTTCCTCATTTGGTCAAACAGATTGTCACTTCCATTTGTCTTTTCTCCTAAGGCAAAGACAGGGGTAGGGCCAATATGGAAAGGATTTAAACTCCATTTTTCGAAACATATGATTCTGCACTTTTCTTCTTTATAATCCTTACAGCTTTCAATCTTAGCATTTTCTCTTCATATAGTTTGGAATCCTAAGTTGTTCTTTGGGAAAATCCTGTTAGATGTGGCTCCGTGGAACCTTGCTTGGATCTTTTGATTTTTCCAATCATGATAAAGTGAATTCTAAAATGAGAAGATTGAAATAGAATTGAGTTAGAGGGAAATGGTATTGGACTTTAATTTGAGCGGAGGTTCAAGCCCTCCTTCTAGCGCCAAAATGTTAACAAGAAAACTTGTCAACAACCTAAAGTTGATTTTAAGGAGAAGGCTCTTGGTTAAGTTGAGGAAGATAGTATGTGGGTAGTCTCCTTATTCCAACCTTTTGAATAGATATCTTTTGTGAAAACTTTCTCTTATTGAACTTTCAACCCAGTCGAAACACTTAAATTTCCTTCTTTTCGGTCTACCGAGCCAACTACGGTAGTTTGACTATCCCTTCTAAGCTTTCCTTTAGAAACAGTTGTAGAATACTAAAGGATGGCTTCAAGGATTCAAGAGAATGGTTTGACTAGGTCGGTTTCGACCTTGTCGAAAACTAGGTTAGTTAGTGACTTTAGGATTAGTTCTGGAATCTAAGGTAAACCAGCTTCGGTTAAGGTTCCGACTCACTAAAAGGTGAGCGTTTAGTGAATGGAGGTTTGTAGTTAAGAACTTGAATCACTTGAAAAGATAGGGGTTTCGACTCATTCGGAAGGTGCCTTCGATAAGGTCGATACCTGAAAAATATAGTTATATCCAGTAAAAAGCCTCCAAACAACTATATAATTGGAAATATTGAAATCTTCCCTTTATTAATCCAAAAATGACTGTGTTGAATTTTTTTTCCCAATTTAATTTACAAATTAGGGGTTACAACTTTGCAAAATTAAGAAAATGCAAGTCTGGAATGAATCAATTCGGATCCCAAAAAACAAACCCTATGGGTCTTATTTATATATGTGGATTGGTACCTTCAACCCAGTGCTTTCGGCCTGGTCGAAAGGTCGCTTCAGATGCCTTTCGACTCCTTTGACACTTGCACAACCCTCTGCAAATATTTTTCAATGGGTTCGAATGCCTCGTCTTCATCACAAGGGGTGGTTGCACCTTTCTTTTTCATATTGCTTTGTTTTTCACAAGGAATGAAGCTAGGAGATTTCGACTCCGTCGATAGGTAGTATCCAGGGGTTTCGAAGGTGTTGAAATGTTAATGATTTTGATACTATTAGTAGCTTCCAAACTTATGCTTGCAACTAGATGTGGAACCTTCTCTGGATATTAAAGGTTTCGACCGGTTCAAAAGGCTTGATTTTTCTTCTAAATGGGTTGTTCTAACCAAGGCGTGCTTCAGAGTGGTTCAAATAAAGGCAAAATCTTTGGTTTTGAAAGGTTTCGAAAGGCACATATGAAGGGTGTCATTCCTTATATTTGAAAGATGTTGCATTAACTCAATCGAAAGGTTTCCATGCATGCGGAAGCACCTACTTCGAAAGGGGACCTCTTGAAGCAGAAGGTTGCTTTCAACCCTTTCGACCCCTTCAAAAGGTTGTGATATTTCTAATCTTTGGCTGTGCATCCTTTCGACTTCTTCGAAAGATCTTGTTGTAGCTTCTTTCTCTTGTTCCTCTTTATCTTCTTTTCAATTGGGTTTCGATAAGGTCGAAAGGATATTTGGTAGTAATAATAAGCGCATGTGATATTGGACTAGGTGTGGTGTTGATACAGAGGGCAAAGGTTGTCGCCTACGCTAGTCCACAGCTGAAACCGCATAAGAGAAAATATTCGACTCACGGTTTAGAGTTGGCAGCGATCGTATTTTCTTTGAAGATTTGAAGGCATTATTTGCTTGGAGAGAGGTTTAGGTTATATATGGACCATAAGTCATTAATGTACCTATTCCCCTAGAAGGACCTTAACCTTCATTAGCAGCGATGGTTAGAGTTCCTAGCCTTCTATGACCATGATACTTCCAATACGCCAAGTATTGAAAATAGAGTCATCGATGCATTAGGGGTGATGTTCCTAGATTAGAAGCAGCTAAGGAGGAAGACGGTAGGGCTTGTGCAGTTTTAGAGGAGTGAGAGCGAATGTGATTCTACATGGAAGACCAAGGAGAGGATGAGGACCATTTATTCGGAGCTCTTTACTTGGTGAGACTTCTGTTTATCGCATCCACTTTCAATATCATATAAGGTAGTTTAGTATCATGCATGCTATAGTAGGAGTCAATATCATTTGTTGTTTTTGTGTGCATGTATGATGCTTGATATGTTTGCTTATGGATGATAGGCATGCAGGGTAGCTATGTTTGATTTTACCATGGTTACGTTGGGGATTTCGGGGGTGAAATTCCTAGAAGAGGGAGAGTGTAACGATTTATATTTTATATATCAGAGGATCGTAAAATATTATTCACATTAGGATGTATGATTCCATGACTTTGGGAAATGCCTTCCAGTGACATTTCCTATTTATAGAATTTTCTGGATGATTTTACCTCTAAAAACTTGTAACAGCTATAATTTTTGGTAGAAGTTGAATTGGCATCTGAGACCACTTCCAATGGAAAAATATAATGGTTCCCCTATACATGGAATGATCATAGTAGCGATTTGGACTTTCTGGTTAGGAGGTATGGTTATTTGATGACTTCAGAAAGTCGGTTCGAGGGGATATGTTCGGTTGGTGTTCTAATCGGGGGGTTAGTCCGAACCCTCCTCCGTTATTCCACCCTTCACCTAAAATAACCCATCTTAGAATAGGCCTAAATTTCAACCTCGAAAAGGCTAATCAAAACTGAGATCCATTCTAAGGCTGGCTGTTGGTTGGAAAAAGAAGTAACAAAAAAAAAACAGTAACTATTCTTTTAGAACTTGCATCGAATGGAAAAAATATAATATCAAATTTCACCTATTTATTTCAAAACGATTTGAAATATCATAATACAAAACATCATCAACTGTTAAATAAGATCGATTACATCATTTATCCAAAATACATGGGTACAACATAAAAAATTATAAAAGATAATAATGATAACTAACATAAGCTCAAGCCACTCCATCTTTAAGCATTGTCACCATCATCACTTCATCTTTAACCTGTGTTGTAATGAGGAGAAAGTCAGGACAACAAATGTATGGTGAATAAAAACACCGAGTCTTACCATTTTAGTACTTTGGTAGTATATTTTAAAATAAGAATATGTCTTGCATATATGAAATCAGTTAATATGTCTAATAAGGAAAGAAAGCGGGTCCTTAATCAACCACTTAATACCTTCCATTCCTGAAGTAGGTTTCTAAATTCCATGATCCAAATCCAAAGTCATAAACATCTAACAATGCGAGAGATAATACTCAAGCCACTTAGTACCTTCTATTGGAAAATAGGTAGACGCTGACCATTTGAGACCTCGATTAAGGTTGACTCCATCATCTAATACATATTTCCAAGGTAAAACCCTCAATGGTAACAATCAAGCTGACATCACATGGAATCTATTGAGCCACTTAATACTTCTTTGTGGAAAGGTGGACCATCAATGAATTATTTAATATCTTTCCCCAAAGCAGAACCCTGTTGAGATTCACCTATCATGCCTATTTGGGGAAAAGAGGTGGACATTCAAACAATCACTTAATACCTTAAGACCATCAAGAAGGTCCTATGGATTATGACCTGTAGCAACTCGTAGTTCCATACCCCTTGAGTTGCCAATAATTCACTCTTGCCCAACTCAAAGTGCATGAAAGGGTGAATAACTATGGTAAAGAAGAAGAAGACGATAGTAGAAAAATAGAACAACAACAACAGAATATCACAATCGCAGTGGAACAAATTATAATAAATAACAGCAGATTTTAAATACAAAAATTGTGCTGTTAATATACATACCACTATTAGAGTACAATATACAACAATCAATCTAGAAAGTTTACTAACTTTTCCTCATACATCGGAAATAAATCAAGTACGGAGATACGTCTCTACTCCTCCAGCTCGCCTCCTGAGCTCCATAGCATTCTATTCACAATCTGTAATAATCGGTTGACCTGGGCATTATAATAAAATAACATCTGAGTCATTCTAGAAAACCAGCGTGAGAAAACACACCCAATTTAAATTATTAGAGTTATCAAAATCCTTTGAAAAATAAAGGTATCTCGTAAGACTACTTTACAGATAAATAGATGGGTTTTTCCGTTACGATAACCAAACCATTTTATAGAAAATTCAGTAATATTATAATAATGTCTAAATACAAATACTTATTCAAATAGCTGAAATTGTTACATTAATTAAATTCTAGCATACTAGGTTCTATAAACAAAACTGTAAGCTCGTATTGGAGAATGGATTTCCAATGAATGACTGGGCCAATGGGTTACTGCCTATCATAGTACACTTCTAGAACAATGTACCGAGGACCACGTTGGGATCCCCTGCTACACAAGACCGGCCTACCCCTAATCTGGATAGACTGAATATATTATCGCCCCGAGTATTCCTACCCTTACTATCGAGCGCTCCTTCCATGCATAGCCATTTCCATAAATAATAGGTTTCTGAGGACGTCTAGAAGGGTGATAACATGCCTTACTTGGGTGTGACCAACTTTGCCTTGCTGCATCTCTCCTGTTTTAGTCATTCTCGGTTGATAAGGTTCGAGGCTAAGCGTTGCCTTTCAAGAACAACTCTACTTAGAATGACCATTGTCATCCAATGACGATGTTCTGATAGCATTCGACCATACAAATTGTCCTAGGTCTGGACAAACTGAATCATCGACTTCATCATCTTTACGGTATTTATTCGTTACATCCAAATCAGATCGAAGTAGTTTTCGGATAACTAAATCTGATCCAAGTCTCTTCGAGGCGATTAATGAAATTGGTCAATTTTGATAGTCTGTTATTTAACTATCAATAAAACATCCATAAGCAGTCACTACGCCCCATCTTTTCTAATCCTTTGAAAAAAACACTCATTTTCAAAATATCTTTACAAGTTATATATCGGATCTCTTCAATATTTGAAATGACACCAATTACATATATCCACAACAGGACACTTCTGAATCGTTTTAATACTTAGAAATATTTTCGTTGCTTCCATCTATAATTCATCCCTGTTTTTAAACACTTCTATAATACAAATCTCAAAGTTAAACTTTCAAAACCTTCCCGTGCAATACTTTGAAATATTTATAAGTGTATTTCCTAAGATCTTTTTTATCTCTAATATTTAGGAAGTAGTCTATTTATTTTCCTATTTCTCAAATCCTTTACAAATTTTATTCATAAATTTCTTAATATTTCCAAAGTAGAATACACTTGCTTAGATCTCCAAATGCCCGTTAACTCCTTTTATTAATTCTAATTCATTTTTTTCAAATTTCTCCTATTTTAAATACTTTGGAAATTCTTTAAGGCTCCAAAAATTCCACTATAAGATTCCTCTTCTAAAATCATAGTCGATTAACAAACTTCGCTTTCAATCTCGAGAGGATTTATAAATAAATTCAACCCTTTAAATTATACATATAAAATAAATATTTTTAAATAATAATAGTTTATTTGTAAAATACGTTTAAGTAGATTTAAAATATCAAAACATTTGAATAACATCAATAACTCATTTCCAAATAAATTAAATACTGATTTATTTACAAGCTGATTAATAAAATTAGAATTTTTTCTGTAAATATTTAATATTATAATAAGTAATCTTTTGGAATATCCTAATCTAATAATAGTTCAAATTATATAGCATAGTGGTTAAAAATTCCATTTTTACAAAATTTTAACTTCTCGACAAAAAATCTATTTTAAAATCCAGTAATTCCAAATTCAGTTTATAACTCCTCCTCAATTCATATCACATCGATTATATCTAAATTTTATCTCCATTCCTATATTCAAAAAAGATTCCACTATTTCTTTCCTAACTATTTCCATAAAATTTTAAAAAATATTTATATGTTTTAAATTATCAAGATTCAGGCCAGTGCTACAATAGCATAAAATAATTCCAAACACTACAATAATCTATGTAGATTATTCTTCACAATTCATATATCACTATATATGGAAAATAAACAACATATTTGAGAAATTCAGTTGGATACCTCCAACTTTTTTCTCTGCATCCACAGACATTAATACAACATATAAAAATACCAATCCCACTTCGAGATGGATATCGCGTATATAGGATCATCCGCTATTATGCGAGGTGCATAGAGTTTCATCCGCTATAATGTGCAAGAATATCACTCCAAATACTATATATGTAAACTACTATATATATGATCATTCAACAAACAATAATTTATAAATTCAACAAGCATCCAAAATTTAATTTCAACTACTTAAAATTTAAATTTTGGAAATCCAAATAAGTGAAAATTTTCTCACCTTTGATTTTATGTAATCCGTTCTAAAGCTCGACTTGTTTTGATGACTTTTAGACCTCGTATAATTGAATTTTGAATTGGAAGATGACATTCATATTTATATGGTCAAGTTTAAACAAAATTAATAAGTTAATCATCACTTAAACTAAATTACGGATTATATTTATCCCTTAATCGCTAGCCACAACAGAAAAGATCCAGGCCATCACGCTGCCTCACCGTCACCAGCGGCCCCACTGCTCTTTCCACCTCTACTAACATCGATCGTACGCCTTTCCAGATGCCAACCCCCATGTCATAGTCAAACCATAGGAAACAACACCTCCAAGTCGCGATTATTCCCATTGTTCGATGCCATCCCTGCTGCACCGCCTCCACTGCCGTAACCCAAGCCCACGCGCATGCATATGCGCCACCACCCATCGCACGTGACCTCTTGCCCTTCAAACCTTTGCACCCAAATGTGAGACCAATGTCGGCCCCACACCATCTCGATTCCCTTCGTGATTCCGTGCTCCGAATCGAATTCAATTCGATCTTCCCTCCGCGCCATCTCATGATCCCCTCCTGCAGCCTCGCATCCTCCTCATCCAATCCAGCATACCCTTAAGTCGAGCACGACATCCCACCCGCGAACCCATTGCCGCTTCATCTCGACCCACCACTACGTGCCTCGAATCCATGCGCCTCGCCATTTGCTCTGCAATTCGATTGAGTGGGGGTGTGTGTGTGTATATCTGATTCGTTCTCTTTTTTTTGAATTGGATACGATTTATTTGAGAGGAAGTGCCATATTTTATTCTTTTGGTTTTCATCAGATGTTCGAAATGAAGGGATGGGACGGGAAAGAATGTGATGTTAATTGAAGAAAAGAAGAAAATAAATGATGTGATTTTTGGGTGGCGTATACATATTAACTTGAAGGAAGGCGGCTACAAATTTACCCCTGATTTGATTATATATATAATTTATTTTATTTCAAAAATATCCCTTTTTTGGCAACTTAAAATTTTGATCTCCAATTGAGACATGCCGTAAGGAATTTATAATGTTGTACCCCTATTCTGAATGCAATGAAAAAGGTTTCGAGTCCTAATTCGATCATATGGAGAAGATAGCTTTTTTGACCCAATTATTACATATAATTTCGATACTAATTTCAACACGTTTCAATTTCGTACGATCAAACGATAACTCCAAACATTGCGAAATTTGAATTCGATAATAATACACTATTATGGATCCAATGGAACTAGTTTCGTTGAATTTCGAGACCGTGCCTCAGATCGCTACTTTAACTCGTCGATTAAATCGATGATTTCAAAATTTATGAAATCGCTTGAAAATCCAATTTTAAAATCATATTAACTCAATTATAACTCAAAATCAAATATTTAAAACCATTTAAATATTCACAGTTAACCGTCAAATCCAGATCGTTTCGTTCCTCCCCTTTAAGAAAAAGTTTCGTTCCCGAAATTGCTAAGGCGGGAAAAATGCTCCAAACCCTTTAACTTTCCCAAAACCCACTTAGTGAAGTTTCGATATTTCACTTTCCTAATCTTTTAGCTCCAACAAACATAGTTCTAAATTGTATTACCAAATTCCTTTATTCCAATTACAGTTCGAAAATGAATTTTCGTGAACAAAAAATTTCAATTTTTTTGCTAACACCCTAAATTTTCGATTTTTTTTGGCAGAGTCTCCCTTGTACGGAGAGTCTTTTGCATATGACAAGAGAGGTAAATATATATACATTGACTCACATAGTTGATAAACAATATATATATATATATATATTTATATTTTTGCAGTATTGAATCCATAAGCATACCTTATTTAGCGTTTTTAATCTTTGTTAAGAAAGCATTTATTTTGAGAGCAATTATGCAACCCAAAATTTTAGCTCGCTATCCTTCGGGTACCTGTACTTCACAATTTTAAACCATGTAAGTACCAAATATGAAATTCATTAACATTTCATTTATTTAAACAGTTAGAACACATAAGCTTCATAAGCAATGCATGCTAAACATATATTTATAAGCAATTACAGGGTTCTGAAGCTAATTTAATTACTTCCAGACAATTCGTGTACCATTTCATTCCATTTAAATAATTTACAACCCACTTACACGCATTCAATCTATTTTTGTACCGAAAAACTCATATCCATTCCAAATTGATTAAAAATCAATTTACTTCACTTCTATTAATCCATAGACTTTTATTTACTTACGTTTGCGTCGAACACAAATTTTCTATGCAAATTCGGCGCCACTCATTTTATAAAATAATCATTTAAGCATACAACTATTTTAAATTGATTCCCATCAATTTATATTCAATTCTATTTCAACTTTGTTCAAAATCAATTCACTCACATTTCATTCATAACCACTTCCATTACTTTCAAATCCAATTTAATTAGCTTGGAAACATTTCACGCTAATTTATTAAACAACCATTTAACAATTTATTTAAGCCAAGCTTCCATTAAAATATTAACTCAAGTTAATTTGTTTACTTCAATCATTTTAATCAATCAACTTATGTTCATTTCCATTTGCAAATAAATTCCCTTGAAATTTAATTTGATTCTTATCCAATCAAACCCAATTTCATTTACTTAATTAATTTAATTAGTTCCTTCATGTATTCCACTTCATTTTTAATCTCCATATTCGAATTCATTCTTGGATTTATTTAATTTGTATCCAAGGCCATATTCAATTTATTTACACTCAAGTCATCATTATTTTAAACCATTTCTATTTTATTCGACAATATTTCCAATTATATTAATTTGATTACCATTTAAGTCGAATTTTATTTACACCTCAAATTCTATTTCCAATATCCATTTTTAATCCACAATCAAATTTTAACTTAGCCAAGTTAAATTCCATCTCACATTCATTCAACTAATTAATTATATAATTAGTGCACTTGAAATTTATAACTCAACATCTGATTTTTATCTCAAAAGTCACTTGTTATTTTCTTGAGTTCAAATTCCTTTTTATAATTCAAGTTTGGGCTTTATTTCTTTACTTTAAAATATTTCACCATTTTTATTTTGGGTTTTCTATTTCACTTTTCAATTTTATAAATCATACAACTTAATTTTCACATCTTATTTTTAGCTCGAGATTATTTATTTATTTAAAGCTTAAGTATATTTTTGTTCCATTAGCTTCAATTTTTATAAGCTATTCCAATTTATTTACTCACAATTCCAATTCTTCACTTGAATTTTACTTCATTCAAAATTTATCCATATGGTTGTATAGTTTTTTCACAACTCGAAATTTATATTTTCTTCAATTCGACATTATATCTAATCCAATTCAAATTTTATAACCTATAGTTATATAGTCGCTTTATAATTCACACTTACACATTTAATTCAATTCCAAATAATTCAAATAAAATTCACCTTTTTGTTTGAATTCACTTTCATTTTTAACCAACATTCCAAAAACCCTATTCGAGTTATTCATACTTATGTTAAATTCTACTCCAGACAATTTACTTTTGCTTTATTTAATTTCATCCCACCATTTATTTCATTACATTCCCCATTTAATTCGTTTTGCTTTAAGTTGAATTATATTGTTAACTCAAATCCATATTAGATATTACATCCTATTTGATACTCTTTTCGATTCATTTCAAAATTCATTTTACTTAGCTCGAGTTAAGTTCAAATTCCTATAAATTTTCCTTTACCAATTCAATTTATTTAACCTTCACAAGTTAAATTCAATTCATACAATCCATTTTAATTCATGTACTAGTTCCTTTTATTATCGCCTTCACTTCATTTATTTGTTCCATTTAACTTTGCTTAAGTTAAATTCCATTCATGTTAACTTCCTCAAGTTAAAATTTAATTTCGACATTCAAATTCCACACTTTTCACTCTTCTTTAAAATCATTCTCAATTTAATAAGTTTATAACTTATTTCCTAATGTTTTCTAAAATATTCAAATAAGGATTCTAGAATTCAAACGCCTGGTATTAATTCCAAATCTTTTTAAAATCTCACACACACACACACACACACACACACACATATATATACATATATATACACATATACACATACATACATATATATATATATGTATGTATGTATGTATGTATATGTATACAAACACACTCCTTTTGGTTTAACAAACCACTTCCTTTGAATTTTTAAATCAACCTGATTTTATCCAAAATAATTCCCTTAGAATTTTCAAAACACTTGTTTTCTTCAAAAAGTCTCCATATCAACTTACTATGGTAGCAATTCGTCACTTAGAAACTCGAAAATGATACTAATAATGTTGTAGTCATCATGAGAATTATTTTCCAATGACTGAACACTTCAGTGCTATATCACTTCCAAAATCTATTTAAAACTATTTTTTTCAAAATATTCTCCAAAATAATGATACTATTATTTATCTTCAAACATTTTGGAAATGCTTCTAAAAATCTCTGGGATTTAATTTTTCCAAATTCTGTTTTGAACCCATTTGTAGTTTTGCACTCATTTTGTATATTCGCTTATACAATCCAATTTGGTTTTAACAAACCATTTCCAATTTTATAATCTATTTTTTAAAATAATAACAACTAACACACCACTATAATAATTTCCGAAAAAATTTATTTTCTTCTATACTGAAATCTAATTTGGGAAAATTATTTCATTTACCTGCTTCAAAACCATACTGTGTCAGTTGTCGCTTTCAAGTGTTTAGAAACTCCCATTGATTTAAGTGGTGTCCCACTATTCAATCAGAATTTATACACCACTTGAAAGATTAATCAACATAATACAAAACCATTTTATATTCACTAACAAATACGCGCTCATATCTATAAATACTCTCAAAATCATTCTAGAGTACTACTGACTCCATCTCTAATGAGTAATCCCCACCAGAGCCAAGGTTCTTGCTTATCCTTCAGCTCTAATACCAAGTGTAGCGACTCGCAGTTCTGTACCCCTTGAGTTGCTAATAATTCATCCTTGCCTAAACCAAAGTGTAGGAAAGAGCGAATAACCAGGGTAAAGAAGAAGGAAAAGATAGAAGAAAAATAGAACAACAATAGAAGAATCTCATAATCATAGTGGAACAAATTATAAAATATAAAAGCAGTTTTTAAATACAAGAACAATGCTGTTAATATACATACCACTATCAGAGTACAATATACAACAATCAATCTGGACAGTTTACTAACATGTCCTCATATAGTGGAAATAAATCAAGTATGGAGATACGTCTCTACTCCTCGAGCTCGCCTCCTAAGATCCATAGCATTCTGTCCTGAATCAGTAATACTCAGTCTGACCCGAGCATTATAATAAATAACACCCAAGTCAGTCTGGAAAACCACCGTGAGAAAATACACCTAATTTAAATTATTAGAGTTATCAAAATCCTTTGAAAAACAAAGGTATCTCGTAAGACTGCATCAAACATAAACATGATGGGTTTTTCCCTTACGATAACCAAAACATTTTATAGAAAATCCAGTGGTATTATAATAGTGTCTAAATACAAATACATATTCAAATAGCAGAAATTGTTAAATTAATTATATTCCAACACAGTAGGCTCTACAAACAAAAACGTGCGCTCATATTGGAGAATGGATGTGACGACCCTGACTTGATCTTTGAAAATCGACACCAAATACATCACCCGAATGATAATGCCACAGATTCAAACGTCAAATCTGGTTTGCCGGAGCTTATAACACATTAAGTACAACAACGCAGCGGAAAAGAAATGAATAATTTTATTGGTACAACATGTCGATAAAAATGATTACCAATATTATCAGTGATACAGTGGAAAGATAATAGCAACAACAGAAGAGATAACATCGGTAGCGGAAAGATATCTTCAATGCCAAGCATGAGAGAAAGAAAATCTGACAATATTGCAACTCCATAGCCAAAATTCCAAACCACAAGCTCAAACCACCATAACGTTGTATTAAGCAAGGTCGGGTCCGAAATGGGATCGCCAAACCAAAGATTGAAGAAGATTGCCAAAGACCGAAGGCTACCGAATCTATATCTACTAGCTGATTGTCTGAAAATCCGACTCTAGGCTGCCCGTGTGGAAAATTATGGGCACTCAGAGTTTAGAAAGGGAACAATAAACTCCAGGTCAGTCATGGGACTGATGTGAGCAAACGAAAACAGTTTATTTGCACAAAAACAAACAAAATAATTTAAAATAAGTTCGCTATGCTTTTTGAATAATGAAACTCATAAGGCCTCCCGGACAATGCAATCGCATGCTTGGGGAGATTTCTCCTTATGATAGTCAAACATGCTTGATACACAAAATCCTTTTGATATTATTATTAGTGCAAGTGCAGAAAATATTTGCAAGTATAATATTAATCTTGGCCAGCATAGGTATCATTATATTATAGGTGCTATAGCTATCACCTGAGCTGGCAGGTTATACAACTGCAATCGTAAAGGGCTCGTGTCAGGCTAAGGAACTTCCTATGCCACATGGGTATGCCTCTAGAGGGACGCCCTGAGAACTTAACTAGATCTCTGCCAACACAAGGCCGGGTTACCTCTATAAACAGGTAACTTACTGTCATGAGTATGCGATCACCTGGTCGTCACTGACCTTTATCCGAGCACTCGACACCAACAACCACAAAGCAATAGATTTACAACAACCACATAAGTTAAGTATCCAGGCTCCATACCATGATACCACTTTTATCCAGAATGAAATGGACGTACCCTAATGGGCGTGACCCTCATAACCTTGCTGCATTCTTCCTGTTTCGACCATTTCCGAGGTGTGAGATCCGACGACGTCTCGTCCACAAAGCTACGCTTTACACAAAATCCATGCTTTGATCAAAAAATGATTAGCAGCACTCAGCATGCCACATTACCAAATTGGAAATGTATCACAAGTAAATATCAACTACATAACCTCTGAGCTCGTATGTCTCAGAGAAGGGTGTTAAACTAAGAGAATAAATTCTCCGCCACCAAACAGAAATGTATTTGATAGAAACTAGCTTTACATCTCAAAGTGTAATGTCAGTCATACATCCGGGTTCGAACGGAACCAAAGGCACATTAAAGAAACCCTTGCAATTTGGGTATTCACAATCCCGATCTCAATCCCCATCACATATGTGGACCTCTATACCGGCGCGACTCAGTGTAGAGTCATTCGATAGGTAATCCTTTCATTCTCAAAAATACCCGGTCTTCTCCACCGGTCTTCAAATGCTATCCATTTCGTCGTATCATTATTTGGAATGGGTTATATGACATAAAGTCATCTCCTGGCTAAATCGAATAATGAGCGCATAATTTTAAAACCATATGGATATATTGGGATCTTAGTTAAGTCACAACTTAAACCCTAAAACCTTTCTATTAAATGGTTTAAAAATATTTCCGCTTTTATTCTTTTAAGCAAAAAGATTCACTCTTGAAGATACTCTTCAATTTTAAAACAAGATTCACCAAATCTTTCACGAAGATTCATTCATAGCTTTCAAAACATTTTCAATTCACAACTTGAAATCCTTTTGACAAAAACTGGATATTCTTTCTTTATATGAAAGCTATTATCATTTGAAAACAAAGAGTTTTCGTTTCGGAAAAATCTGGTTAAATATGCACAAGTTATAGCCTTTAAAGCATAAACATGGGTTAAATTTAAATTCTCAAAATAATACTTTTAATATACTTTAAAGATGGTATAAAATCCATATATATATATATATATATATATTAAATAACTTGTATCACTACTTTTCAAACCATAGTTTTCAAAACATATATTCATAGAACTTAATTTCAAATCTTGAATTCAAATTCAAATCAAACTATTTAAATTTCAAAACTTTATTAAGTTATTCAAAATAACTTTTATTTTTAAATCTCCTTTTCAAAAACTTTTCATATTTAGCCCAATTCCATTTCCAAACCTTTTTGGATTCAAAATTCAACTTTTAAATCATTTTAAACTCAAAAACCATGACTTAACCGATTTCCCGTGAAATCCATATTTTTGTGTGTGTGGTGTAGTCCAGGGGTTTTACATACAACAATACAATATCATCAATCATCACAAATCCAAGCACAGCTATATCGATAAGCGGTATAATCCTATAACGCTTATCTTCATTCATAGATTCACAGGTAAATAATATAAATTCATCACAGATAAATAAATTACATTGATCACAGCTCAAATCAAAATAATTCATATCACAAAGCATCACATATCAGGGATATCAAAAATTCATACAATTCAAACATCCATAAGTAAGATCAATTAGTTATGTGATTAATTTAAATCAGATTAATAACTTATGAATAAATTACTAATCCTGGTTAATTAACATTAATTAATTACAAACTATTTTAATTAATTATCCTTTAATAATAAATTAATTAACCTTTAATTATTAAATAATCAACCTTTAATCATTAAATAACTAACCTTTAATTATTTAATTATTCTTTAAGTAATTATCCTTAATTAATTAATTAACCCTTAATTAATTACCATTTAATTAATTATTCTTAATTAATTAAAATAATTAATTAACCCTTAATTAATTACCATTTAATTAATTATTCTTAATTAATTAAAATAATTAATTAACCCTTAATTAATTATAATAACAAATTATCCTTTAATTAATTATCATTGATTAATTAATTACCTTTAATTAATTACAATAAGTGATTATCTCTAATCACTTATATTAATAAATCACAAGTTAATCACACTGAGTAATTATCCTTAAATCGCTTGAATAATCGACTTTTAATCTTTAATTAATTATTCTTAATTACTTTCATTAAGTAATTAATCTTTAAGTAATCACATTAAGTAATTAACCTTTAATTACTTACATTAATAAATCAACCTTTGATTAATTACATTAATCAATTATCATTACAAATTAATTACCCCTCAATAAATTAATTAACCCTTATCATTACTTAATTAACCTTTAATTAAGTAATTATTATTAAATTGCAAACTAATGATCCTTTAATCTTAAGATAACCCATTCATCTAAATTAATTAACAAATTCCATTTGAAAACAATTAGAAATCACATTGATTATTCACTTAATATAAAATTATTTAAAAACAAAAATAATTAATCTTTAAAACATTTAAATTTAAAACTTTAATCTTTGAAACAAATATTATTATTAATTCATAAATTAACTTAGATCTTTAAGTTAATTAACAACTAAAATCATCTTTATCTTTTTAATCCACTTCTTAATTAAGCCATTTAATTGAAATAGGCTTAAGAAATAATTAATGAAAGCATATATATATATATATATATATATATATATATATATATATATATATATTAAAACACTTTAAAACTTGATAAATACCTTTATTTAAAACTTGTTCAATTTACTTTGGAACTTGGTTTAACAAATTTGCTTTACACTTGCGTTTCTTTTTAAAAGCTGGACAAAATTTACTTTATAACTTTAAAACCTGTTATATTTTTAAATCTGGTATCCAACAAAACAAACCCAAGCCAAATCGAACAAAACCCCGAGCTAATCTCACAAATACTCGAACACCGTACCCCTACTACATTACTTCGAGTCTACGTGATAACATCCCTGAGACTAACCCTAGGACTTCCTTTATTCCACAACTTCGCAAAAACAACCCATGACCAATGTGCATGGTGCACATGTACGGCCAATCTGGTCAACTCCAGTCATCACGGCGGCCCCTAAGATGTCGCCTACGAATTCGCCTTCCTGCCCGACCACCCAACGTTGATGATTTCGTCGACAAAAAAAATCAAGCATATTAACTCACGCTTGGACAAAACTGATCGTTAGAAAACCCTCTCGCCTCACTAATCCCAGTCGCCAAAGACCACGGATCCTCGTCCAAACTTCGCCGTGATTCTACACATCGAACCCCCTGGTCTGATCGACCGCAATCCATTATCGACATTTATTTTCCTCTTTAAACCTCATCGAACAAACTGTACCTAAAACCCTACATCATCGATGATAGATCGCCACAACACCTTATAAAATTACCCACTATTTTTCCGACAAGCACCATCACATCAGCCACCTTCCACTTCAATTCCGAGACCCCTGACCCCCCTCGATCATCGAAATTCGATCAAAACTCACTACCCGTTCAACATGCAATTTATCTCGAATTACACACTTAAAAATCATGATTTAATTTTTAAAAATCCTAGATTTCAAGAACAAAAATGATTATATACTTGAAACTAGAAATATTTAAGTCGAATATTTGATAGGATTTAAAGTCCTACTGTTCTTCTTCCTTTTTATTAAAACTGGTTTCATATTTAGCTTGAAATCATTTTTAAAATTTAAACCAGGTAGGTACAAACACTTTTCTTTTAAAGATCATTACTTAAATCGTTTTAGATTTCGAGACATGAATTTTCCTACGAAGAATACTTGTCTATAGAACAACATAAAGGTGCATATGCATAACACAGACATGCACACCTCAATTCACAGATATAAATACATACATACTCGCAGATATACACACGCATTCATACAATATTTCCAAATCATTATCATCACACGCATAAGAATCAAGAGAAACTGGTTTCAAAAATAAAGTTTGCTCACCTGGAATTGAAGAAGTATAGAAGTAAAAAGGAAATCTGGAAACATTATTCCTTTGAAAACTGGAATTGAAAACTTGCTTTGATTTTTATTTTGTTATCTTGCTTGATATTTTCCTAGTTGAATTTGTGAAGAAGTTTGCTTTGGTTTGATCTAAGTTTCCAGGTTTGAAAATCCTTTGAGTTCGATCTGATCTCCTTTGATCTTGCTTAGGTTTGATACTGAGTTGATTCTAGCATGCTTTCAGGTTGAAAAGTTGAAACATATTTTGATCTTTACTTTGGTTTTGTATTTTGATTTCTAGGCTTGATCGTTGAATTGTATACAGGCTTGCAAACAGATCTGGTTTCAGGTTCTAAATTTTTCAAGAGTTTGATTTTTCTTTTTGTTTTCTGGTTGTAGTTTGCTTTTTTACCGGTTTAAGTTTCCATAGATTTTTGTTTTGAGAAATGAAGGTGAAAGAAAATTGATGAAGCCTGAGTTTCTTCTCAAATATACTTTTATATAATTCAATTAAAAGAAAATTTATTTTTGACACTTGTTAATTAAGAAAATAAAATTGCTACACTTGTCTTTACATAATTTAAAACCTTAACACTTGTTTAAACTATATGTTGAAATTTGAACACTTGTAAATCATGTTCTTAATATTATTATATAATTCTTTATATTATATTTACTATTAATAAATACATTTCCTTTGTTTTATATATACAATTTAATAGAGAATGATTTAAAACTAATGTACAGATTTATAACTTTCAAGAAATTGATTTTTTTTAAATATAATTATATTTAAATAAATAGACACACGTATTTATATATATACATATATATAAGTTTTAAAATATAGAATTTTATTTTGAACAACTTTTGAAAATTATTTATATTAAATTCAAACTATAACTTTCAAATCAATATACATATATATACATTATAATTTTTTTAGAAAACAAACTTTTAGTAATTTAAAATGTAGAGTTTTTAAATCCAAATTATTTCCAATACACTTATATTTGAATTTCAAACCAAATTTTTTTTCTACAATGTACATATAAACAAACACATTTCTTATTAAATTTTGGAAAAAATTCAAATGTATTCTCAATTTAATTCAAACATTTATATAAATTACCAATTTATATTTGGCTTAAAACCGGATCGTTACAGATTCCCTCCGTTAAAAAAATTCGTCCTAGAAATTTGCTAGACAGGGAGACGAAAAAGAATAGATGAACACACAAAGATATGACTTTTCAAATCAAGTCGAATATTTACTCTGCATTTGGCTTACCAAATTAGAATATCATCAATAGATATGAGAACGGACTCATTCAACACTTTACGAAATTCTCGGGTCATCCGGTCTATGCAGGGGCATTGGTTAGTCTGAAGGGCAACTAACCGTTCGCAGAATATATCGGACGCCCAAAGAATAGACAAATGGATATAATTCAATTTAACTTCATATTCTGTTAATCAATTTATTTCAAATAGAATTTCAAATTCATTAAAGTTAAAAACGAAAAGCTGATAGGAACTGATGGAATGAATATGAAATAGAAAATTTCTATAACGATTCGTAGGGCTACCACCACACCAAAGCTTCTCCCTCGAGCTGCCACGAAGCCATCAAAGAATTGAAATCAGATGATGAACAAAAGAGATTGATAGAGAGAAATTGTTCCGTATTGTTACAGGGTATCGATCATTTGTAGTGGTACTTCCTTGTCCCTACATCGTCCTCTTCTTACACTCGTACTCACTATCAGTGGATAGTAAGAGAATTTACTAAGGCATACAGATGGATATCTTAGAGATATACATATTCTAGGGTAATTGTAACCCTATCTCTAATGAGTCACCTAATGTGTTATACTCCTGAGCTAAAATTCTTACTCAACCATCAGCTCTGATACCAATGTGACGACTCTGACTCGACCTTCGAAAATCGGCACTAAATACACCGCTCGTATTAAAATGCCGCAAATTCAAGCGTCAAGCGCGGGAGCTTTAACGCATTAAGTACAACAACATAGCAGGAAAGAAATGAATAATTTTATTGATACAACATATTCAATACAAATGATTATCAATATTATCAGAGATACACAACAGTGGAAAGATAATAGCAATAGCAGAAGAGATAACATCAGCAGCGGAAAGATATCTTCGATGCCAAGAAAGAGAGAAAGAATATCCGACAATACTGCAACTCCATAGCCAAAATTCCCACAAGCTCGAACCACCACCACATAGTATTAAACAAGGTCAGGCCCGAAATGCGATCGCCAAACCAAAGATTGAAGAAGATTGCCAAAGACTGAAGGCTACCGAATCTATATCTACTAGCTGATTATCTGAAAATCTGACTCTAGGCTGTCCGTGTGGAAAATTTTGGGCACCCAAAGTTTAGAAAGGGAACAATAAACTCCAAGTCAGTCATGGGACTGGTGTGAGCAAACAAAAATAGTTTATTTGAACAAAAACAAATAAAATAATTTAAAAGAAATTCACTATGCTTTTTAGAAAATGAAACTACCATAAGTCCTCCCGGCACACACACAATGCAATCGCATACTTGGGGGAGATTTCTCCTTATTATAGTCAAACATGCTTGATACGCATAATCCTTTTGATATTATTATTAGTGCATAGTGCAAAAAACATTTGCAAGTATAATATTAATTTTTCTAGCATAGGTACCATTATATTATGCTTGCTATAGCTACCACCTGAGGTGGCAGGTTATACAACTACAATCATGAAGGGCTCGTATTGTTTGATTGAATTTCCAACAAATGGTCAGGCTAAGGAACTTCCTATGCCACATGGGTACCCATCTGGAAGGAAACCTCGAGAACTTAACATGCTCTCTGCCAACACTAGGCCAGGTTACCTCTATAACTAGGTAACTAACTGTCACGAGTATGCCATCCCCAGGTCGTCACCGACCTTTATCCGAGCGCTCGACACCAACAACCATAAAGCAATAGTGTAACATTCCTGAAATTCATTAAGTTTAAATTGGCCATTAAATTATTTTTTTGAAATAAATTGTGATTTAATTAGAAAATTTTCTAGAATGAATAAATAAATAAATAGAAGGAAATTGTATGAATATATGTATATAAATAGATATAAATAAATTTAATTCAAGTAAATTGGGGATTTGAACCTACATTTGAGATAAATGTTTTTAAAATAAACATTTGGCCTTTAAAATCATTAAGGTGAAATTTAGGTATTTTTAAAATGGAACTTTTAATTGAAAATTCAATAATTTATATTTTTATCAAATTAGTTGGATTTAAAAGTTGTATTTTGAATTGGATACAAATGATTTTCAAAACAATTGTTTAAAACTAAATACTATTTTATATGGGTTTATTTATTAAAAACATAATTAGTTTAAAATTCATTTCCTTTCTTTAAATTAGAATAAGTAGGAATAATGGACAAAATGGTTATAAAATAGGAAATAAAAATCTGAAATAATATAAACATAGATAATTATTTATTTAAATGGTATACTAGTCTTAATTCAAAAATAAAATAAACTAAGAAATGTATATATATGTGTGTGATTTGTTTGTGAGTGTACAAATTGTTTTAAATTCATTTCTTTTTAAAAATTTGTAAAAGTAAAATAAATACATATGTTAGTATCTCAAGTTTAAAATGAGTGTTTTAAAAAAAATGAGTAGCATTTAAAAAATTGTTAAGATACAATATATGTATATATATACATACATAAATATTGATTAAATTCTTTTAACATTGAACATGTACATATTACATACAAATGAATAAACAAATACATTTATTTACAAAGTATAAACAAATACATACCTTTAGATCTTACATATATGTATACATACAAATAGCATCATTACTTTTATTTAAAATAATGAAATTTTTTTTAAAAAAAAAATAAATACAAGAAGCTTCACATCTTCCCATATGCCATCATATAACATATCTTAGCATATCTCAGCAAAATCTGAAAAACAGATTTTGCATCACACATCTCAATATCAAAGCTTTTTAAAACATAGATATCAAAAAGAAAACCAAATCACATTCTCAAACCATATACTAATCTGCAACCTTGAAATCAAACAAACTCCTCCTCTTTTTCAAAACAAATCTCATTCACAACCATATTCAAAACCTGCAGCATACATTCATGTATTCAAAACTCCTCTTTTCCAAAATTCAAATCTGCATGCATCATTATGAATCAAGGAACCTCATCAAACAATCAAACTCTGGAAACAAAAGGGGGCTGCATTTCATATTTTCATAATCTGGAAATGCAAGGGGACCCTGCATTTCTTTGCATCTGCAAATTCAATCATAGAGCCTGCATGTAGAACCTTGGGAAAACTGCATCTGAAATTATCAAGCTAGCATCATTTTTAAAGGCAGAGGTCTGCATTCATGTTTTCAAGATAATTTGGATCTGAAACAAGCATACAAGCCTGCATTTCAAAACTCTGGGCCCTGCAATTTATTTTGCTCTGCAAATTGAATCAATGCCCTGAAATTGATTGTGCTCTGCAATTTTACAAAGGTGAGTAACTCTTCTTTATAAAACAGTTTTTTTTAGGTAAATTATGCATGTTTATAAATTTTAAATAAACATATATGGAAGTACTTGCAAGTTGTGACTGTAAACAAGTTGGTGGCTGTGCATGTGTGCTTTTCAAATTTCAAAACTTATGTCTTGATTTCTAAAATTTCTTTGACTTTTTTTACTGAATTTAACTTAAATGCTTGAACAAATCAAGTTTGTTTAGAATGTGTGAGTTCTAATTGTATATAAACTACATATGATATCTGGAATCTGAAAACCAAATTACACAAAACAAATTTGACTGGAGTGATAAATTTAAAGATTTATGATGTAATGTTCCAGGTTTATTAATTCAATCAGTGAGTAAATTCAAGAATTTTAAAACTAAAATTTAAATTTACAGTGAAAAGAGGAAATACAGTTTCATGTTTACTGTATTTTACTTTTTGATCAAGATCCTTTGATCCTTGTATTTGAATTGAGTAAAATTGTTTCTGGAAGTGGTCATCTATCTTAGATCATAAGTAAATCATTGAATTGATTTACAATTCAAAATTTAGTTTGTAATTTGGAAATTCCTGTCAAAAACCCTAGTTTACTGGGTTATAAATATTTTGAATGCTGTGACTTCAAGGATACATCGAGGTCAAAGATGTTTAGGGTATTGATGGGTGGTGAAGTGATGGAGCTATCACCGGAGTTTGGGTGTTGAAGATGGTCGTGGAGTGGAGGAATTGGGTGTTGACAGGTTTTAGGTGATTTTGGGTGAAGGCTGTTTCAGGTTCAGGGGTATTGGGATTGCAGAATTTTGACTCGGGTAGATCTCGGGTAAATTGGAAAAATACTCGAAGCAACTAAGCTTCTGACTCGAAGTCAAATGGGGTTGGTGTGATTTTGCTTCAGGTTTTATTTAACAGACCTGTTCTGTTCTTTTTTTTATAATTTTAAGAATCAAGTTTAAATTAAAATGGAAATTTGAACTTAGGATTTAAACTTGAACCTAGGGATGAATTCAAATTGTTTGAATTATTATTTTATATTAATTTAAATGCAGAAATTTTAAATTGGTTTAAAAAAAAAGAAAAAAAAAAGAAGGAACAAGAACCTGTTTCCAGATTTTTAAAAGTTTGAATCAAAATGCAAACTATATTGAGACTTTGGATTTTAAAAACTGAATTTAATAATGAATTCAAATAAGTTTAAATTTTGGTCTTTTGAAATAGTTTAAATTCAGAAAATCTCAAAGTTTGATTTATTTTTAAAAACAGAAAACTGTTTCTGTTTTTATATGTAAAGGTAAATTTAAATTTGCAGGAGAGATTTAAAACTGAGTTTTATCTGAAATTTGAATATGAATTCAAATTTTGACTGTCTGAAATTTGAAATCAATTATGTTTTTAAATTTAAATTTGATTTTTAACTCTCAAGTATAAAATGCATTGTTGTTTTGCATTTGAAGTAAAAGGTTAAGTATTTAATTTAGGAATTCAAATGAATTCAAATCTGAAGTTTTAAAATCTGGATTTTAAATTTAAACTTCAGTTTTTAAATAAGATTTAAATTTAAATTTCTTTCAAATGATTTTCATTTGAATTAAAGGTGTAAATTATAGAAAGAGTTTTAAAGAATTTAAAACTAAAATGAGAATGAAAGTTGTATTTAAATTTTGAAGTTTTAAAGTAATTTTTAAAATTGATTTGAATTTGATTTGAATTTGATTTGAATTGAAATTTAAATCCTTTTCAACTTATTAATTAAGTATATGTTTCTTGTAAACATATAAGATTAAGTTGTATTGTTTAAAATCTTATTTTAAATAAATTTGGATCTTAAGTTTAAAAAGAAAATGTTAAATGGAATTTAATGTAAATTTAAAAACATTTTTGTTTTTAAATGCATAATTTAAATAAGGAATGTTTATCAAAAAAAGAAAAGTATAATGATTTGTAATTCATTTAATTATTAAGGTAGTACAAATGGATAATTAATATAAATAAATTAATTAAGAAATGGAAAATTAGTTAAAGTAATTAAGGGTTTTAATTTGATTAATTTAAGTTTAAGATTAATTTTTCTTAGAATAATTAATCTGTAATTAAGAAATCATTAATTGAATGATATTAGATTTTAAATTAATAATTGAAGATTTATTAATTGAATAAATATGGATAGTTAATTAATAGGGAATAATAAATGAAAGTAATCATGTAGGTAATAAATTTAAAACCACCCAGTTTATTCATCTTAATTGTAGATGCTGATTGTTATTGAATGTTGTGTGATGGATTGATATATTTGATATGTGATGTGATGCTATGTGATACTTTGTGCTGATCTGCTATATTTGTGATGAATATACTGTTGTATGAATATGGAAACCCTTTGACCCGTAAAATGACATTTGAGTTTCGATGCGACAGGGAGTCGGATTCCAGTTGGTTATCCGAAACCCACATCGAATCATATTAGTGAATTTTTGTGATTGATAATTTACTTTATCTATGAATCTATATAGATAAGCGTTATGGGTTATACCGCTTATCTTTATGATTGAATCTATGATGATGATGTTGTGCACTATTGTGTTGAACCCCTAGACCACACTTATACACACACAAATATGGATTGCACGTCGAAATGAGTTAAGTCACAGATTTTGAAATTATTTTAAAATTTGAATTTTTGAATCCAAAATAGTTTTGGAATTAGAATTTAAGCATTTGAAAAAAATGAATTTCAAAAATAAAAGTTATTTGAATAACTTGATTGAGTTTTGAAATTTAAATAATTTGAGTTAAATTTGAATTCAATAATTGAATTGAATTCTATGATTTGGAAACTAGGGTTTTAAAAAGTTATTCAACTTATAAATGGGTTTATATGGGGTTTTAAACCATTTTTAAAAAGTGATGTTTTGATATTTAAAATTAACCCAAGATTTCAACTTGTATAAATCGGACTTTTCTGAAACGAAAACTGTTGTTTTCAAATAATAGAAGCTTTCATATAAGAAATGGATTTCCAATGTATGTTAAAAGGAATTCAAGTTTTGAAATGAAAATGGTTTTCCAAGTTATAAATAAATCTTTGGAACGTGTTTTGAAAGCTATAAATTAAATCTTTAATTTAAAGATTTATTGAGTTAATCCAATTGGAATGGAAGTTGTTTTGAATCTATGAATAGATCTTTGTGAAACTAGGTGAAACTTTGTGAAATAAATCTTTTGGTTTAAAGATTTAAAATGGTAATTTGTTTAACCATTTGAAAGAAAAGTTTTGGATTTTATAAGTTGTGACTTAACTAAAATCCCATATCCATATGTTTTAAAATATGGCGCTCATTATTCGGTTTAGCCGGGAGAGGACCTAGTGTCATATAGCCCATTCCGAATAGTGATACGACGTTATGGATAGCAATTGAAGACCGGTGGTGAAGACCGGATATTTCCGAAAACAAAAGGGTAACTCATCGATTGTCTCTGCACTGGCTGATCCCCGGTATAGAGATCTCCATATGTGATGGGAAGTCCGGACGTGATTAGGGATTATCCGGATTTGCAAGGGCTTCTTCGGAAGTGCCTTCGGTTCTGTTCGAACCCGGGACAGACTTGTATGGTTGTATGTCCGACATTACACTTTGAGATGTTAACTGATTTCTATCAAATACATTTCTGCCTGGTGGCGGAGGATTTATTCTCTTAGCTTAACACCCTTCTCTGAGACGTACGAGCTCAGAGGTTATGTAGTTGATATTTATCAGTGATATTCCCAATTTGGTAATGTGGCATGCTGAGTGCTGCTGTGTGATGATCATTGGTTGATCATTTGTGATATGATCATTTGTTTGATCATTTATCTTTGTGATCATTGCTTTGGTCATCTGATTGACCCAAAGCATGGCTTTGTTGCACAAAGCGTAGCTTTGTGGACGAGACTGCATCAGGACCTCACTCCCCGGAAATGGTCGAAACAGGAAAGATGCGGCAAGGTTATGAGGGTCGCTCCCTTTAGGGTGTGTCATTCCCTTCTGGTAAAGGGTGGTATCAGGTATGGAGCCCTGGTATTTAACCTATGTGGTTGCTCCAATCTCATTTACTGTGTGGTTGTTGCTTTGAGGCGCCTCGGATAAAGGTCCCAAAGGACCGGGGGATGGCATATTCGTGTAGTAGTTACCTAGTTACAGAGGTAACCCGGCCTTGTGTTGGCAGAGATCTAACCGTAACGTTAGTTTCTCGGGACGTCCCACCAGAGGCGATCCCATGTGGCAGTAGGAAGTTCCTTAGCCTGACCATTTGTTGGAAATCCATTCATCCAATACGTGCCTTGTACGGTTTTAGTTGTATTACCTGCCATTCACTTATGGTGGTCACCACTGTTTGGATGGTAGCTATAGTAGGCATAGTTCGGAATGTCTATGCTGGCTAGGATTTATATTCTACTTTCGAAATTGTTTTCCACACTGTGCACCTATAATAATAATATCAATGATTTTCACGTATCAAGCATATTTGACTATCATAAGGAGAAATCTCCTCCAATTCTGCGTTCGCATTGTGTGTGTGGCGGGAGGCCTTATGGTAGTTTCATTTTCCAAAAGCATTGCGGATTTCAAATTTAAATTCTGTTGTTTGTTTTAAAAGACCAAATGCTTTTATTTGCTCACACCAGTCCCATGACTGACCTGGAGTTTATTGTTCCTTTCCTAAACTCTGGGTGCCCACTATTTTCCCACACGGGCAGTCTAGAGTTGGGGTTTTCAGATAATCAGTAGTAGGTGTAGATTCGATAGCTTTCAGCCTTAGGATTGGCAATCGCATTTTGGATCGAGTTGCTTCTCTTCATCTTGTTTTGGAGTTCGAGCTATTTCTGGATTGGTGCTTTGAAGATGGAGATTTCTGATACTGGAGTTCTTTCTTGAAGACCATATTGGAGATTTTGTTCCGCTGCTAGTGTTATTATTATTTTTCCGCTGCTATTCTTTGTATCTCTGATAATGTTGATATCTATTGTACCATTCTGTTGTATCATTCATGTTGTATCAGATATTGTATCAAATGTTGCACATTGATATATGCTATTCATTTCTTCCGCTGTGTTATTTACTTAATGGTGTTATAAGCTCCGGCGACTCGAATTTGAACGGTCGAATCTGCGGCATTCGAGTACAATGTAAAGTATGGATGTCGATTTTCGAACGCGAAAAATTCGAGCCGTCACATTTGGTATCAGAGCTGAAGGTTAAAACTTTAGCTCAGGAGTATAACACATTAAGTAACTCATTAGAGATAGGGTGAAGTAAACCCTAGAATGAGTATATCCCTGAGATATCCGTTCGAATGCCTCAGTAAATTCTCTTACTATCCACTGATAGTGAGTATGAGTGCGAGAAGAGAACGAGATAGGGGACATGGGAGTACCACTACAAATGGTCAATACCCTGCAACAGTGGGAATATCTTTTCTCTATCAATCTCCTTTGATTCGATTTCGAATTCTTTTGATTGCTTCGTAGCTGCTCCAGAAAGAAGTTTCGGTGTGATGATGGCCATACGTATTGTTGTAGGAAATTCTTACTTCGTATCTTCATCGGTTTCTTATCAGCTTTTCGATCTAAACTCTAATGAATTTGAAATTGAAAATATTAAATAAATTGGAAATTTTAAATTAAGTAAATTGGTTAACTAATATGAAGATTTGATCCATCTATCTATTCTCTGGGATCCGACATATTCTACGAACGATTAGTTATCCCTTCGAACTAATCAATGGCCTTGTATATTCGTAGACCAATGAACCCAAATATCTTGTGTAATATCATATGAGATTGTTCTCATATCTATTGTTGATATTCTTATTTGGTAAGCCAAATACAGAATTTATATCCAGTTCGATTTGGAAAGGAATTTCTCTATCTTTCATCTTTTCTTTCTCGTCCTTGCAATTTCGAGGACGAAATTCTTTTAAGGGGGGAAATCTGTAACATTCCTGAAATTCATTAAGTTTAAATTGGCCATTAAATTATTTTTTTGAAATAAATTGTGATTTAATTAGAAAATTTTCTAGAATGAATAAATAAATAAATAGAAGGAAATTGTATGAATATATGTATATAAATAGATATAAATAAATTTAATTCAAGTAAATTGGGGATTTGAACCTACATTTGAGATAAATGTTTTTAAAATAAACATTTGGCCTTTAAAATCATTAAGGTGAAATTTAGGTATTTTTAAAATGGAACTTTTAATTGAAAATTCAATAATTTATATTTTTATCAAATTAGTTGGATTTAAAAGTTGTATTTTGAATTGGATACAAATGATTTTCAAAACAATTGTTTAAAACTAAATACTATTTTATATGGGTTTATTTATTAAAAACATAATTAGTTTAAAATTCATTTCCTTTCTTTAAATTAGAATAAGTAGGAATAATGGACAAAATGGTTATAAAATAGGAAATAAAAATCTGAAATAATATAAACATAGATAATTATTTATTTAAATGGTATACTAGTCTTAATTCAAAAATAAAATAAACTAAGAAATGTATATATATGTGTGTGATTTGTTTGTGAGTGTACAAATTGTTTTAAATTCATTTCTTTTTAAAAATTTGTAAAAGTAAAATAAATACATATGTTAGTATCTCAAGTTTAAAATGAGTGTTTTAAAAAAAATGAGTAGCATTTAAAAAATTGTTAAGATACAATATATGTATATATATACATACATAAATATTGATTAAATTCTTTTAACATTGAACATGTACATATTACATACAAATGAATAAACAAATACATTTATTTACAAAGTATAAACAAATACATACCTTTAGATCTTACATATATGTATACATACAAATAGCATCATTACTTTTATTTAAAATAATGAAATTTTTTTTAAAAAAAAAATAAATACAAGAAGCTTCACATCTTCCCATATGCCATCATATAACATATCTTAGCATATCTCAGCAAAATCTGAAAAACAGATTTTGCATCACACATCTCAATATCAAAGCTTTTTAAAACATAGATATCAAAAAGAAAACCAAATCACATTCTCAAACCATATACTAATCTGCAACCTTGAAATCAAACAAACTCCTCCTCTTTTTCAAAACAAATCTCATTCACAACCATATTCAAAACCTGCAGCATACATTCATGTATTCAAAACTCCTCTTTTCCAAAATTCAAATCTGCATGCATCATTATGAATCAAGGAACCTCATCAAACAATCAAACTCTGGAAACAAAAGGGGGCTGCATTTCATATTTTCATAATCTGGAAATGCAAGGGGACCCTGCATTTCTTTGCATCTGCAAATTCAATCATAGAGCCTGCATGTAGAACCTTGGGAAAACTGCATCTGAAATTATCAAGCTAGCATCATTTTTAAAGGCAGAGGTCTGCATTCATGTTTTCAAGATAATTTGGATCTGAAACAAGCATACAAGCCTGCATTTCAAAACTCTGGGCCCTGCAATTTATTTTGCTCTGCAAATTGAATCAATGCCCTGAAATTGATTGTGCTCTGCAATTTTACAAAGGTGAGTAACTCTTCTTTATAAAACAGTTTTTTTTATGTAAATTATGCATGTTTATAAATTTTAAATAAACATATATGGAAGTACTTGCAAGTTGTGACTGTAAACAAGTTGGTGGCTGTGCATGTGTGCTTTTCAAATTTCAAAACTTATGTCTTGATTTCTAAAATTTCTTTGACTTTTTTTTACTGAATTTAACTTAAATGCTTGAACAAATCAAGTTTGTTTAGAATGTGTGAGTTCTAATTGTATATAAACTACATATGATATCTGGAATCTGAAAACCAAATTACACAAAACAAATTTGACTGGAGTGATAAATTTAAAGATTTATGATGTAATGTTCCAGGTTTATTAATTCAATCAGTGAGTAAATTCAAGAATTTTAAAACTAAAATTTAAATTTACAGTGAAAAGAGGAAATACAGTTTCATGTTTACTGTATTTTACTTTTTGATCAAGATCCTTTGATCCTTGTATTTGAATTGAGTAAAATTGTTTCTGGAAGTGGTCATCTATCTTAGATCATAAGTAAATCATTGAATTGATTTACAATTCAAAATTTAGTTTGTAATTTGGAAATTCCTGTCAAAAACCCTAGTTTACTGGGTTATAAATATTTTGAATGCTGTGACTTCAAGGATACATCGAGGTCAAAGATGTTTAGGGTATTGATGGGTGGTGAAGTGATGGAGCTATCACCGGAGTTTGGGTGTTGAAGATGGTCGTGGAGTGGAGGAATTGGGTGTTGACAGGTTTTAGGTGATTTTGGGTGAAGGCTGTTTCAGGTTCAGGGGTATTGGGATTGCAGAATTTTGACTCGGGTAGATCTCGGGTAAATTGGAAAAATACTCGAAGCAACTAAGCTTCTGACTCGAAGTCAAATGGGGTTGGTGTGATTTTGCTTCAGGTTTTATTTAACAGACCTGTTCTGTTCTTTTTTTTTTATTTTAAGAATCAAGTTTAAATTAAAATGGAAATTTGAACTTAGGATTTAAACTTGAACCTAGGGATGAATTCAAATTGTTTGAATTATTATTTTATATTAATTTAAATGCAGAAATTTTAAATTGGTTTAAAAAAAAAGAAAAAAAAAAGAAGGAACAAGAACCTGTTTCCAGATTTTTAAAAGTTTGAATCAAAATGCAAACTATATTGAGACTTTGGATTTTAAAAACTGAATTTAATAATGAATTCAAATAAGTTTAAATTTTGGTCTTTTGAAATAGTTTAAATTCAGAAAATCTCAAAGTTTGATTTATTTTTAAAAACAGAAAACTGTTTCTGTTTTTATATGTAAAGGTAAATTTAAATTTGCAGGAGAGATTTAAAACTGAGTTTTATCTGAAATTTGAATATGAATTCAAATTTTGACTGTCTGAAATTTGAAATCAATTATGTTTTTAAATTTAAATTTGATTTTTAACTCTCAAGTATAAAATGCATTGTTGTTTTGCATTTGAAGTAAAAGGTTAAGTATTTAATTTAGGAATTCAAATGAATTCAAATCTGAAGTTTTAAAATCTGGATTTTAAATTTAAACTTCAGTTTTTAAATAAGATTTAAATTTAAATTTCTTTCAAATGATTTTCATTTGAATTAAAGGTGTAAATTATAGAAAGAGTTTTAAAGAATTTAAAACTAAAATGAGAATGAAAGTTGTATTTAAATTTTGAAGTTTTAAAGTAATTTTTAAAATTGATTTGAATTTGATTTGAATTTGATTTGAATTGAAATTTAAATCCTTTTCAACTTATTAATTAAGTATATGTTTCTTGTAAACATATAAGATTAAGTTGTATTGTTTAAAATCTTATTTTAAATAAATTTGGATCTTAAGTTTAAAAAGAAAATGTTAAATGGAATTTAATGTAAATTTAAAAACATTTTTGTTTTTAAATGCATAATTTAAATAAGGAATGTTTATCAAAAAAAGAAAAGTATAATGATTTGTAATTCATTTAATTATTAAGGTAGTACAAATGGATAATTAATATAAATAAATTAATTAAGAAATGGAAAATTAGTTAAAGTAATTAAGGGTTTTAATTTGATTAATTTAAGTTTAAGATTAATTTTTCTTAGAATAATTAATCTGTAATTAAGAAATCATTAATTGAATGATATTAGATTTTAAATTAATAATTGAAGATTTATTAATTGAATAAATATGGATAGTTAATTAATAGGGAATAATAAATGAAAGTAATCATGTAGGTAATAAATTTAAAACCACCCAGTTTATTCATCTTAATTGTAGATGCTGATTGTTATTGAATGTTGTGTGATGGATTGATATATTTGATATGTGATGTGATGCTATGTGATACTTTGTGCTGATCTGCTATATTTGTGATGAATATACTGTTGTATGAATATGGAAACCCTTTGACCCGTAAAATGACATTTGAGTTTCGATGCGACAGGGAGTCGGATTCCAGTTGGTTATCCGAAACCCACATCGAATCATATTAGTGAATTTTTGTGATTGATAATTTACTTTATCTATGAATCTATATAGATAAGCGTTATGGGTTATACCGCTTATCTTTATGATTGAATCTATGATGATGATGTTGTGCACTATTGTGTTGAACCCCTAGACCACACTTATACACACACAAATATGGATTGCACGTCGAAATGAGTTAAGTCACAGATTTTGAAATTATTTTAAAATTTGAATTTTTGAATCCAAAATAGTTTTGGAATTAGAATTTAAGCATTTGAAAAAAATGAATTTCAAAAATAAAAGTTATTTGAATAACTTGATTGAGTTTTGAAATTTAAATAATTTGAGTTAAATTTGAATTCAATAATTGAATTGAATTCTATGATTTGGAAACTAGGGTTTTAAAAAGTTATTCAACTTATAAATGGGTTTATATGGGGTTTTAAACCATTTTTAAAAAGTGATGTTTTGATATTTAAAATTAACCCAAGATTTCAACTTGTATAAATCGGACTTTTCTGAAACGAAAACTGTTGTTTTCAAATAATAGAAGCTTTCATATAAGAAATGGATTTCCAATGTATGTTAAAAGGAATTCAAGTTTTGAAATGAAAATGGTTTTCCAAGTTATAAATAAATCTTTGGAACGTGTTTTGAAAGCTATAAATTAAATCTTTAATTTAAAGATTTATTGAGTTAATCCAATTGGAATGGAAGTTGTTTTGAATCTATGAATAGATCTTTGTGAAACTAGGTGAAACTTTGTGAAATAAATCTTTTGGTTTAAAGATTTAAAATGGTAATTTGTTTAACCATTTGAAAGAAAAGTTTTGGATTTTATAAGTTGTGACTTAACTAAAATCCCATATCCATATGTTTTAAAATATGGCGCTCATTATTCGGTTTAGCCGGGAGAGGACCTAGTGTCATATAGCCCATTCCGAATAGTGATACGACGTTATGGATAGCAATTGAAGACCGGTGGTGAAGACCGGATATTTCCGAAAACAAAAGGGTAACTCATCGATTGTCTCTGCACTGGCTGATCCCCGGTATAGAGATCTCCATATGTGATGGGAAGTCCGGACGTGATTAGGGATTATCCGGATTTGCAAGGGCTTCTTCGGAAGTGCCTTCGGTTCTGTTCGAACCCGGGACAGACTTGTATGGTTGTATGTCCGACATTACACTTTGAGATGTTAACTGATTTCTATCAAATACATTTCTGCCTGGTGGCGGAGGATTTATTCTCTTAGCTTAACACCCTTCTCTGAGACGTACGAGCTCAGAGGTTATGTAGTTGATATTTATCAGTGATATTCCCAATTTGGTAATGTGGCATGCTGAGTGCTGCTGTGTGATGATCATTGGTTGATCATTTGTGATATGATCATTTGTTTGATCATTTATCTTTGTGATCATTGCTTTGGTCATCTGATTGACCCAAAGCATGGCTTTGTTGCACAAAGCGTAGCTTTGTGGACGAGACTGCATCAGGACCTCACTCCCCGGAAATGGTCGAAACAGGAAAGATGCGGCAAGGTTATGAGGGTCGCTCCCTTTAGGGTGTGTCATTCCCTTCTGGTAAAGGGTGGTATCAGGTATGGAGCCCTGGTATTTAACCTATGTGGTTGCTCCAATCTCATTTACTGTGTGGTTGTTGCTTTGAGGCGCCTCGGATAAAGGTCCCAAAGGACCGGGGGATGGCATATTCGTGTAGTAGTTACCTAGTTACAGAGGTAACCCGGCCTTGTGTTGGCAGAGATCTAACCGTAACGTTAGTTTCTCGGGACGTCCCACCAGAGGCGATCCCATGTGGCAGTAGGAAGTTCCTTAGCCTGACCATTTGTTGGAAATCCATTCATCCAATACGTGCCTTGTACGGTTTTAGTTGTATTACCTGCCATTCACTTATGGTGGTCACCACTGTTTGGATGGTAGCTATAGTAGGCATAGTTCGGAATGTCTATGCTGGCTAGGATTTATATTCTACTTTCGAAATTGTTTTCCACACTGTGCACCTATAATAATAATATCAATGATTTTCACGTATCAAGCATATTTGACTATCATAAGGAGAAATCTCCTCCAATTCTGCGTTCGCATTGTGTGTGTGGCGGGAGGCCTTATGGTAGTTTCATTTTCCAAAAGCATTGCGGATTTCAAATTTAAATTCTGTTGTTTGTTTTAAAAGACCAAATGCTTTTATTTGCTCACACCAGTCCCATGACTGACCTGGAGTTTATTGTTCCTTTCCTAAACTCTGGGTGCCCACTATTTTCCCACACGGGCAGTCTAGAGTTGGGGTTTTCAGATAATCAGTAGTAGGTGTAGATTCGATAGCTTTCAGCCTTAGGATTGGCAATCGCATTTTGGATCGAGTTGCTTCTCTTCATCTTGTTTTGGAGTTCGAGCTATTTCTGGATTGGTGCTTTGAAGATGGAGATTTCTGATACTGGAGTTCTTTCTTGAAGACCATATTGGAGATTTTGTTCCGCTGCTAGTGTTATTATTATTTTTCCGCTGCTATTCTTTGTATCTCTGATAATGTTGATATCTATTGTACCATTCTGTTGTATCATTCATGTTGTATCAGATATTGTATCAAATGTTGCACATTGATATATGCTATTCATTTCTTCCGCTGTGTTATTTACTTAATGGTGTTATAAGCTCCGGCGACTCGAATTTGAACGGTCGAATCTGCGGCATTCGAGTACAATGTAAAGTATGGATGTCGATTTTCGAACGCGAAAAATTCGAGCCGTCACAAATAGATTTGCAGCAACCACATAATTAAGTATCTGGGCTCCATACCATGATACCACTTTTATCCAGAAGGAAATGAACATACCCTAAAGGGCGCGACCCTCATAACCTTGCTACATTCTTCCTGTTTAAACCATTTCCGAGGTGTGAGGTCCGACGAGGTCTCGTCCACAAAGCTACACTTTACACAAAAGCCATGCTTTGATCAACAAATGATCAGCAGCACTCAGCATGCCACATTACCAAATTGGAAATGTACCACTAGTAAATATCAACTACATAACCTCTGAGCTCGTACGCCTCAGAGAAGGGTGTTAAACTAAGGGAATAGATTCTCCGTTACCAAACATAAATGTATTTGATAGAAACCAGCTTTACATCTCAAAGTGTAATGTCAGACATACATCCATACAAGTCTGGTTCGGGTTCCAACGGAACCGAAGGCACTTCAAAGAAGCCCTTGTAATCCGGGTATTCACAATCCCAATCGGACTCCCCATCACATATAAAGATCTCTACACTGGCGCGACTCAATGCAGAGACATTCGACAGGTAATCCTTTCGTTCTCGAAAATACCTGGTCTTCACCACCTGTCTTCAAATGCTATCTATTTCTTCGTATCGTTATTCGGAATGGGTCATATGACATAAAGTCCTCTCCCGGTTAAACCGAAAAATGAGCGCTTAATTTTAAAACCATATGGATATATTGGGATCTTAGTTAAGTCACAACTTAAAGCCCAAAACCTTTCTATTAAATGATTTAAACAAATTTCCACATTAAATCTTTTAAACAAAAAGATTCACTCTTGAAGATACTCTTCAATTTTAAAACAAGATGCACCAAATCTTTCAAAAAGATTTATTCACAGCTTTCAAAACAATTTCAATTCACAACTTGAAATCCTTTTAACAAAAACTGAAAATTCTTTCTTTATATGAAAGCTATTATCATTTGAAACCAAAGAGTTTTCGTTTTGAAAAAATATGGTTAAATATGCACAAGTTATAGCCTTTAAAGCATAAACTTGGGTTAAATTTAAATTCCCAAAATAATACTTTTAAAATACTTTAAAGATGGTTTAAAATCCATATATATATATATCATATTGCTTGCATTATTACTTTTCAAACCATGGTTTTCCAAACATATATTCATAGAACTCAATTTCAAATCTTGAATTCAAGTTCAAATCAAACTATTTAAATTTCAAAACTTTATCAAGTTATTCAAAATAACTTTTATCTTTAAAACTCCTTTTCAAAAACTTTTCATATTTAACCCAATTCCATTTCCAAACCATTTTGGATTCAAAATTCAACTTTTAAATCATTTTAAATTCAAAAACCCATGACTTTACCGATTTTTCGTGAAATCCATATTTGTGTGTGTGTGGTGTAGTATAAGGGTTTTACACACAACAATACAATATCACCAATCATCACAAATCCAAGCACAGGAATATAGATAAGTGATGTAATCCTATAACGCTTATCTTCATTCACAGATTTATAGATAAATAAATTAAATTCATCATGGATAAATAAATTACATTCATCACGGCTCAAATCAAAATAATTCGTATCACAAAGCATCACATATCAGGGATATCAAAAATTCATACGATCCAATCATCCATAAGTAAGATCAATTAGTCATCTGATTTATTCAAATCAGATTAAGTACTTATGAATAAATTACTAGTCCTAGTTAATTAACATTAATTAATTACAGACTATTTTAATTAATTATCCTTTAATAATAAATTAATTAACCTTTATTTATTAAATAATCAACCTTTAATCATTAAATAATTAACCTTTAATTATTTAATTATTCTTTAATTAATTAATTACTTTTAATTAATTATTATTAATTAATTACAATAATTAATTAACCCTTAATTAATTATAATAACAAATTATCCTTTAATTAATTATCATTAATTACCTTTAATTAATTATAATAAGTGATTATCTCTAATCGCTTATATTAATAAATCACAAATTAATAACATTGAGTAATTATCCTTAAATCACTTGACTAATCAACTTTTAATCTTTAATTAATTATTCTTAATTACTTTCATAAAGTAATTAATCTTTAAGTAATCACGTTAAGTAATTAACCTTTAATTACTTACATGAATAAATCAACCTTTGATTAATTACATTAATTAATTATCATTACAAATTAATTACCATTCAATAAATTAATTAATCTTTAATCATTACTTAATTAACCTTTAACTAAGTAAATATTATTAAATTACAAACTAATGATCCTTTAACCTTAAGATAACCCATTCATCTAAATTAATTAACAAATTCCATTTGAAAACAATTAGGAATCACATTGATTAATCACTTAATATGAAATTATTTAAAAATCAAAATAATTAATCTTTAAAACATTTTACTTTAAAACTTTTATCTTTGAAACAAATATCACTATTAGTCTATAAATTAACTTAGATCTTTAAGTTAATTAACAACTAAAAACATCATTATCTTTTTATCCACTTCTTAATTAAGCTATTTAATTGAAATAGGCTTAAGAACTAATTAATGAAAGCATACATATACATATATATATATATATATATATATATATAAACACTTTAAAATTGATAAAGACCTTTATGTAAAAACTTGTTCAATTTACTTTGGAACTTGGTTTATCAAATTTGCCTTATACTTGCATTTGTTATTAAAAGCTGGACAAAATTTACTTTATAACATTAAAACCTGTTGTAATTTTAAACTTGGTATCCAACAAAACAAACTCGAGCCAAATCAAAAAAAACCCTGAGCTAATCTCACAAATACTCGAGAAACGTACCCCTACTACATTACTTCGAGTCTACGCGATAACATCCCCGAAACCAACCCAAGGACTTCCTTTCGTCCATAACTTCGCAAAAACAACCTAGAACCAATGTGCACGGTGCATATATGCGGCCAATCTGGTCAACTCTGGTGATCACCTCGGCCCCTAACATGTCACCTACGACTTCGCCTTCCAGCCTGACCATGCAACGTTGATGATTTCGTCGACAAACAAAATCGAGCATATTAACTGCCGCTTGGACAAAACGGATCGTTAGAAAATCCTATTGTTCTTCTTCCTTTTTATTAAAACCGGCTACAGATTTAGCTTGAAATCATTTTTAAAATTTGAACCAGGTAGGTACAAACACTTTTCTTTTAAAGATCATTACTTAAATCTTTTTAGATTTCGAGATATGAAATTTTCTATGAAGAATACTTTCATGTAGAATAACAGAGAGGTGCACATGCATAACACAGACATGCACACCTCAATTCACACATATATATACATATATACTTGCAGATATATACACACATTCATACAATATTTCCAAATCATTATCATCACAGGCATAAGAATCAGGAGAAACTGGTTTCAAAAATAAAGTTTGCTCACCTGGAATTGAAGAAGCAGAGAAGCAAAAAGGAAATCTACAAGCTTTATTCCTTTGAAAACTGGATTTGAAAATTTGCTTTGATTTTTGTTTTGTTACCTTGCTTGATCTTTTCCTTGCTGAATTAGCGAAGAAGTTTTCTTTGGTTTGTTTTAAGTTTCCAGGTTAGCAAATCCTTTGAGTTGAATCTGATCTGCTCTTGCTCAGGTTTGATACTGAGTTGATTCTTGCATGCTTTTAGGTTGAAAACTTGAAACAGATTTTGATCTATACTTTGGTTTTGTATTTTGATTTCTAGGCTTGATCTTTGAAGTGTTTACAGGCTTGCAAACAAATCATGTTTCAGGTTTTAAATTTTTCAAGAGTTTGATTTTTCTTTTTGATTTTTGGTTGTAGTTTGCTTTTTTACTGGTTTAAGTTTCCATAGATTTTTGTTTTGAGAAATGAAGGTGAAAGAAAATTGATGAAGCCTGAGTTTCTTCTCAAATATACTTTTATATAATTCAAATTAAAAGAAAATTTAATTTTTAACACTTGTTAATTACGAAAATAAAATTGCTACACTTGTCTTTACATAATTTAAAACCTTAACACTTGTTTAAACTATATGTTAAAATTTGAACACTTGTAAATCATGTTCTTAATATTATTATATAATTATTTATATTATATTTACTGTTAATAAATAAATTTCCTTTTTTTTATATATACAATTTAAAAGAGAATGATTTAAAAGTAATGTATATATTTATAACTTTCAAGAAATTGATTTTTTTTAAATCTAATTATGCGTTAAATAAATAGACACACATATTTATATATATAAGTTTTAAAATATAGAATTTTTTTTTAAATAACTTCTGAAAATTATTTATATTAAATTCGTACTATAACTTTCAAATCAATATACATATATATACATTATAATTTTTTTAGAAAACAAACTTTTACTACTTTAAAATGTAGAGTTTTTAAATCCAATTTATTTTTATACATTTATATTTGAATTTCAAACAAAAATTCTTTATACAATATATATATATATATATATATATATATATATATAAACAAACACATTTCTTATTAAATTTTGGAAAAAATTCAAATGAATACTCAATTTAATTCAAAATTTTATATAAATTACCAATTATATTTGGCTAAAAACCGGGGTTGTTACAATGGGTTTCCAATGAATGACAGGGGAACTAGGGTACTGCCCATCACAGTACACCTCTAGAACAATGTACCGATGACCACGCCAGGATCCCCTGCTATACAAGACCGACCTACCTCTAACTTGGATACACCGAATATGTTATCACCCTGGGTGTTCCTACCCTTACTATCTAGCTCTCCTTCCACGAACAACCATATCCATAAATAATAGGTTTCCAAGGACATCTAGAAAGGTGATAACACACCCTACTTGGGTGCGACCAACTTAGCCTTGCTGCATCTTCCCTTTTTTAGTCATTCCTGGTTGATGAGGTTCGAGGCTAAGTGTTACCTTTCAAGACAATTCTAGTTAGAATGCCAACCGTCCTCCAATAATGATGTTCTGATAGCATTCGTCCATACAAATTATCTTGGGTCTGGACAAAACAAACCATCGTCTTCATCATCTTCATTGTATTCATTTATTACGTTCAAACTGGATCGAAGTGGTTTTTAGATAATTAAAATCGATCCCGGTCTCTTTGAGACGTTTAACGAAGTTGCCCAACATTGATATTCTGTTATTTAACTATTAATAAAACATTCATAAGCAGACACCAGGCCCCATCTTTTCTAATCCTTTGAATAAAACACTCATTTTCAAAATATCTTTACAAGTTATATATCTGATCTCTTCAATATATTCAATATTTGAAACGACACCAATTAATTATATCTACAACAACATACTTCCAAATCGTTTTAATACTTAGAAATATTTTCATTGCTTCCATCTATAATTCATCCCCTTTTTAAACATTTCTATGATACAAATCTCGAAGTTAAATTTTCAAAACCTTCCCGTGCAATACTGAAGAATATTTATAAGTATATTTCCTAAGATCTTTTTATTTCTAATATTTAGGAAGTAGTCCATTTATTTTCCTATTTCTCAAATCCTTTACAAATTTTATTTGTAAATTTCTTAATATTTCCAAAGTGGACTACACTTGCTTAGATCTCCAAATGCCCGTTCTTAACGCCATTTATGAATTCGGATTCATTTTTTTCGAATTTCTCACATAAACACTTTGGAAATTTCTTTAAGCTCCCAAAATTCCACTAAAAGATTCCTCTTCTAAAATCTACTCGTTTAACAAGCTTCACTTTCAATCTCGAGAAGATTTATAAACAAATTCAGTCCTTTAAACTATGTATATAAAATAAGTATTTTTAAAGAATAATAGTTTATTTGTAAAATACGTTTAAGTAGGTTCAAAATATCAAAACATTTAAATAACATCAATAACTCATTTCCAAATCATTTTAAATAAATGATTTATTTACAAGCTGATTGATAAAATTATAATTTTTTCGTTAAATGTTCAATATTATAAGAACTAATCTCTTGTAATATTCTAATCTAAATAATAATTTAAATTATATATCATAGTAATTAAAAAAATTATTTTTACAAAATTTTAACTTCTCGATAAAAAATCTATTTTAAAATCCAATAATTCCAAATTCATTTTATAACTCCTCGAAGATTCGTATCATATCGATTATATCTAAAATTTATCACCATTCTTATATTCAAAATAGATTCCATTATTTCTTTCCAATTATTTCCATAAATTTTAAAAATATATTTACAGTTTTTAAATTATCAAGATTTAGGCCAGTGCTACAATAGCATCAAATAATTCCAAACATTAAAATAATCTATATAGATTATTGTACACAATTCATATATCACTATATATGGAAAATAAAAAATATATTTGAGGAACCCAGTTGGATCCCTCCAACCTGTTTCCCTGCATCCACAGATGTTAATACAACATATAAAAGTACCAATCCCACTTCGAGGGGGATATCACGGTATAGGGTCATCGCTATTATGCGGGGCACATAGGGTCTCTTCCGCTATAATATGCAGGAATATCACTCCAAATACTATATATATAAACTACTATGTATATGATCATTCAACAAACGATCATTTATAAATTCAACAAGCACCCAAAATTTAATTTCAACCATTTAAAATTTAAATTTTGAAAATCCAAATGAGTGAGAATTTTCTCACCTTTGATTTTATGTAATCCGTTCCATATCTCAACTTGTTTTGAAGACTTTAAGAACTCGTATAAATGAATTTTGAATTTAAAAATGACATTTTTATTTGTATGATCAAGTTAAAACAAAATGAATAAGCTAATCATCACTTAAATTAAATTACAGTTTATACTTATCCCTCAGTTACAAGATCGCTAGCCACGACAAAAAAGATCTAGGCCATCACACTGCCTCGCCGTCACCAATGACCCCATTGCTCGTTCCACCTCTACTAACATGACCATATGACTTTCTAGACGCCAACCTCCACGTCGCAATTGAACCACATGAAACAACACCTCCAAGTCATGACTATTCCCTTCATTCGATGCCATTCCTGCCGCACCACCTCCACTGACGTGACCCAAGCCTACATGCATGCATACGCGCCACCACCCATCGCACGCGACCTCCTGCCCTTTGAACCTTTTCACACTAACGCAAGACCGATGTCAGCCCCATGCCATCGCGATTCCTATCGTGACTCCATGCTTCGATTCAAATTCGATCTTCCCTCTCCGCCATCTCATGATCGTCACCGACAGCCTCGCATCCTCCCTATCCAATCGAGCACACCCTTACAGTCGTGCATGACATCCCACCCGCGAAAGCCTCGCCTCTAATATTGCAACATTTGTCATATTTTGTTTCTAATTTTTATTTTATTTTAAAATAAATCATTTTAACTTATAAAAGACATGTTTTCCTCCTCTTCATTTCTTTTCTAATCTTCAATTCAGAAGCTAAGAGAAACTCATACTTCCCAAAAACAAAATATGTAATCTCTAACCATATCAAAATTCAAAATCAAGAAATCTGCAGTTCACTTCTTTAAACCAGAAAAATTCAAAAGCTTGTAAATAAACTTCAAATCCTCTTCAAACCAAAACCAAAATCCTACCTGCATTCTTCAACCTGTACATCTTCAAAGATCTCTGCAAAACATCTTCCTCAAACCACTAGCCTGCATTTTTCAAAGTAATAACCCGAACATCTGCATTTTTCAAACCTGAGATCAAAATTTAATAAGCCTGTAACATCTTTCAACCTGAGTATTTCAAAGAAAATCTGTAATTCAAGTTTTAAAATCAAAGCAAGTAGAATCTGGAAATCAATGAAGTCATCTCTGCATGCAAATCTGAGATAAGCAACTAAAGTTTTAAATCCAGTAATAAAGCATGCAAGTTTCCACAGTTTCAAGTTTTCAAAACTGTTTCAAAAGGGAGAGCTCTGTTCTTCATTTTTGAATCTGGTGAGTAACATTTATTTTAAAAATCTTAAGTATATAAACCTGGTTGCATGATTAATGTATGAAATAAATATGTTTGTGTGAATGTATATTGGTGAATTTCTATGCATTTTTGGATGTATGATATATGCATGTTTGTGAATATCAGTAAACATCTCTGTTCCCAGTTTTTTTAAACTCTAGCTTTGATTTAAAATTCTTTATCTCTAGATCTAGTCATTGTTAGGATATATGTTATAAACAAAAAATTGTATTTTTAATCATAAATTAAAATTTAAAATTTTATTTGAGTGGAAATAAATTGGGTAACCAAAATGAATAGGGAAGTTTAAGTTTTAGGTAAAATTCAAACACTCGAATTCATTAATTCAGGATTATAATTTGAATACTTATCCAAAATCATGATTTTTAAAAATGAAATCACAAATTTTAATAGTAACTTGAATGAGCAGTTCTGTTTTTACTAGAAATTGGTTTTTGAGGGGTTTCTGATGTTCTCGATTGTTTGGGAGGTCGAGGATCCTTCTGGTGGTAGTAGAATGATCGGTGATAATGGAAAAATTGTCAGAGAAATGGATAGATCACCGTGGTGGCCGCTGGAGGTCGAAATTGTTTGTAAACCTAGTTTTAGGCTTGGTCAGGAATTTGTTTTCCATGAGCTCTCTGGATGATCGAGTTTAACAGGGCTTTGGGGATCGATCGCTTGGACATTGATGAAGGCTTGGCCGAAGATGTTGATGCTCTGGTGATCGAAGAGACGAGTACGAGGGGATTTCCTGGTTGGGTATGGGTTCCAAATTTGTGTTAATAGGCTCGATTTTAATTGCGAGTTAGTTTCGATGTTCAAGTGTTTGGATTAAGGTTTAAGGATGATCACCGTTTTGCTGAAGGGTGTAGTGGTGACCAGAAAGGGTCGTAGCCACCGTGCATGTGCACGGTGCATCTCCGGTGAAGTTTGAATTGGTAGAAGAAGAGGTACTCGAGTTTCTCGAGTCAGTGGAGTGTTTTTCTCGAAGTAATGAATGGTTTTACTCGAAGCATTTTAGAGGGGGCTTGGGTGATAGTTGTTATAGGTTTTTCTGAAACCTGTCTGTTTTTAAATTTAAATTTAATTTTAAAAATGAAAGCAAGTTTAAAACCAAAATTTTAAAGTATGGTTTCAAAACTGAATTTGTATCCTAGTTTTAAAATTAGATTAAGTTTTATAAATTAAAATGTTTTAAACAACTTTGAATGTTTAAAGTGTATTTTAAATTTATTTAAATTTAAATGAATTTGGTTTTAAAACTCTTGTAAATTCCTTTTATAAGATAACTGTGTCTTTAACATATAATTTTAAAAGTTTGTAATGGTTTTTAAACTTTGTTAAAGTTAAATCTATGTTCATTTTAAATCTTAAATTTGAAATGAAATTTGAAAGTAAATTTGGCAAGGCCGACGGGGTTGGATGGTCCCCGACCATTTTATTGCAGCACCAAAAGGAACAGAACACCTACAACATTGAGCATAGCTCTAGAATACGAAGGCAAACACAGCGCCACAAGAACAACAGGATAAAAAAAACAATAAAAAAAATAAAAATAAAACACAAAGAGACTAAAACCTAAGGAAAGAGTCAATTATCCCTGGATCAATGCTGAAGGTTTGCATCCCCATGGATTGTTTCATCTTGTGTGTCAACCAATTTTTGAACCCAACATCAAATTTAACTTTACTTACATCAAATGCTCTGGAATTTCGCTCTTTCCAAACATTATTAATGAAGCTTTTCATCACCACAGTAAATAGTCTCTTGCCATTACTCTTGATCCCGGTCTTCCTATATGCATTTTTCCATTCAACTCGTTTGTCAGTAGAGGCCGAATATCTCTTAAGCTTTGTCAGAACCACAGATCAAAGTTTCTTTATGTACGTACACTCAAAAAACAGATGCTCGACTGACTCCGGTTGCTCGCTGTAGAAAGAACAAAAGATATCAACTACCATTCCCATGCAAGCTAGTTTGTCTTTAGTATGAACTGCACGATTAAAGACTTTCCACAGTAGCAAGTTTTCTCTGTAACTACTATCCAAACACCAAGTTCGCTTCCACCATTTCCACTTTGGCTGCTCTCCATTTTTCATCAAGTATTCATATCCATTTCCAATACTGAACTTTCCCTTTTTATTTCCCCATACTATTCCAGCAGTTGAAGAAGGCAGAGGAGTAAACCTTCTTATGATGTTCCATATGTTCTGTATTCTAGGGTTGGAAGACAAGTAACGTATTCTACTATAATTGGTGAGAACATCCCTGACTATAGTCGCATTGTGAATTCCTGTCTGCTGGATTTCATTGTATGTAAGATGACGACTGAGAATGTACCCATTATCAAGCCATGGTTCGTCCCAGAAACTAACACGATATAATGGGCAGGAATTCATTTGTATAAGGGGAAGGAATATCTCCTTTATTTTGAACAAACTTTGCCATGTCCAGCTCATATTCTGCGGTTTAGACATTTTCCACAAACTCTTTCCTTTTGTTACATTATTTTTAGACCAGTTGGGCCAAAGGCTATCAGTATCATTATAAAATGTGTCTAAATGCTTCGCAAATGCAGCCATGTTCCACTGCTTCAAGTTGAATATACCAAGTCCCCCCTTATTCATTGGCCTCTCAAGTTTGCTAAATTTTATAGGTGCTATGTATTTTCCAGTAGTCTTGCCCGCCCATAGGAATTTCATGAAAGCAGATCTGATCATATTAATCAACTTATATGGTAGAATAAAGGTTCTAGCCCAATAAACTTGCATTAAAAATATAACCGACTTTATCAAAGTTAATCTACCCGCTTGGCTAAGAGTTCTAGTGGTCCAACAGTTCAATCTTGCTGTGATCTTCTCATATAGAGGAAGACATTGATTAATTGTTATCTTTGAAGTTGAGAGCGACAGTCCCAAATATGACACTGTGTTAGGGTTTGTAGACATACCTGTTATTTGAGTAATTTAAGTAGTCAGATCATCACTCACACCTGATATAATAATGTCAGACTTGCATAGATTAACCTTAAGTCCAGTCATAGTATAAAACTGTTCAAGAGTAGTCATTATATTCGTGATTGTGTAATTGTCAGGGGTACAAAACACGACCAGATCATCAGCGAACATTAAGGCAGTGATTCGCGGATCAATGCAAGCTGGATGAAGTTTGAACTTATTGTTGGTAACTAATTTGTCTAACATTCTCGTAAGAAGTTCCATCACCATAATGAAGATGTAAGCTGATAACGGATCACCCTGTCTTATTCCTCTCTTACTTGCAAAGAAACCAGCAGAGATACCATTGACGTTGACAGAATAGGTTGGGGTGGAGATACATTCGTATATCCAAGAAATAAAGTGTGGTGGGAAGTTCATGTAGCCCATAATTCGTACAACACTGTTCCATTGCAGCATATCAAAAGCTTTCATTATGTCGAGTTTCATCATAGCTTTCGGGGGAACATTCTTGCGTTTGTATCCCTTTAGAAGATCATGTGAGTGTAGGACATGGTCAAGGATATTCCTACCAGGTAGGAAGGCAGCTTGATTCTTTGAGACAATATTAGGTAGGACATGCCTAAGCCTCGTCGCCATAACCTTCGAGATACATTTGTATAGGGTATTACAGCACGATATAGGACGGTAATCATTAACACTGTGAACATTCTTATGTTTGGGAACAAGGGCTATATTGGTATAATTATACGACCTGAAGATTTTACTCTTTTTGAAGAATATCATTATAGAATTGCACACATCAGTTGAGACAATCGCCCAACAAGAAGTGTAGAAAAGCGCGTTCAACCCATCAGGTCCGCCACACGATTCAGTTTTCAGAGAGAACATTGCTTGTTTTATTTCTTCTGGGGTAACTGCAGCACTAAGAATGTTAATATCATTTGTCGTTATTCTAGGCAGGATATCATCAGGGATGTGATCAATAAAAGGAATGAAGTTGTCAGAGTTGCTATACATGCCAGAGAAATGCTTAACAAAAGTATCCTGTATTTCCCCAGGGGTAGAACAAAGAACATCATTCCTATCGTAAATTGTCGTTATGTTTTCTCTTCTTTGCTTGTTCTTGAGACTAGCATGAAAATAAGCACTATTTCTGTCTCCTTTTTCCTTCCATTTAATTTTGTCTCCTATCGTAAATTGTCGTTATGTGATCAATAAATTTGAAAGTAAATTTGAAATTAAAATGTTTTCAAATGTGTTTGTGAATGATAATCAAATCATTAATAAGGAAAATGTTTTCATTTTAAAGTTAATAAAGATTTAATGATTTTTGATTCATTAAATTATTAAGGTAATTAAAATGGATAATTAATTAATTTAATTAATTAATAATTTGGATTAATTAAGTAATTAATGGCTTGAATAAATTAATTAAGGTTTAAGTTATTTTAATTAAGGCTAGTTAATTTGAAAATAAGATCATTAATTAGATAAGTTAAGATTTTTAATTAATTAATGATTAGAAATTAATTAATTAAGTAATTAAGATTAATTAAGTTATAGTTAAGCACTTAATTAATTAAATAATTAGAGATTAATTAAATGGTTATTAAAGATTAATTAATTATAATTAATGATGATTAATTTAAGTTTAATTACTTAAGAGAAGTAATTAAAGAACTGTTAATAGTTAATGAAGGTCATTAACTTGAGATTATTAAATGATTAATTAATATAATTAATCAAGATAATTAATTAGATTAGTTAATTAAGGATAATCATTTGTGGAATTGTTTACGTATAATTACTTAATTAAAGTAATTAAAAGAAATAATTACCCAAGGTAATTAATTAAATAAATTTGATTTGTTTAAGTTAATTAATTAAGTTTAATTAATTTAAAATAATCACTGGATGATTTGATAAGTAATTACTTAATGTAATTAATATAGTGCAATTACTTAGTAAAGCAATTAATGGTAATTACTGGATGTAATTAGTTGAAGGGTGATTTATTAATGGAAGTAATTTGAGTATAATTAGTTTTTGTAATTAATCAAGGGATTAATTAAAGATAATTAATTAAGGAATAATTAATTTATTTAATGAACTAATTAAAGGTAGTTAATTGCTGAATGTAATTAATTAAGAGTGATTAATAAATGTGGTTTAATAAAGATTAATTACTTAATGTAATTAATTTAAATAGAGAAATTAATAATTAAAGAAGTAATTAGGGATCATTAATTAACATAATTAATGATGTAATTAAAGGTTGATTAATTAAGATTAATTAATCAATGATAAGTGATTATAGAGTGATTAATTAATTGTAATTAATTAAGGATTAATGTAATAAATTATAATTAATTAATTTATGAAGTAATTAAAGGTTAATTACTGTAAACGGTTAAGAATAATTGATTTGTGTAATTAATTAAAGGCTAATTACTTGAATGTAATTAAAGAATAATTAATCAATGATGATTAACTAAGATGAATGATTAGATGGTGATTAATTAACTAATTTGTAATTAATTAATGGTTAAGTAAGCATGATTTATAGAATGAAGTAATTAATTTAATTTATTTTAAATTAATTAGAGAGGAAGTAATTAATTTAATTCACTTTAAATTAATTAGAAATGATATAGATCATTGCTTATGTATGAATGGATGATATTGATTGCCTTGAATGGTTTGAGATCTTAGATATGAGATAAGTAATCTTGTGTGATATGGATGTCTGGTTGAAGTATGATGATAATATGAATTATCTGTTTGTGATGATAATGTGAATTATGTGTTTGTGATGATAACATGGATTATCTATTGTGATATTGTGAATTATCTATCTGTGTGAATATAGAAAATAGAATTGAATTATTTTAAAACTTTAAAATAATTGGACCTAAAAGATGGCGTTTTGGATTTCGATGAGACCGGGATCGGGTTTCCAAATAGTGATATCCGAAAACCACATCGATCCAAACTAACGATGGGTCGTGAATCTGAAGTGAAGATGAAGATTTGGAGTGTAAGGGTTATCGTCGTTAACTCTAAGGGTGATTCCAAAATGAGTGTAACAAGATAATGCCTTCGGTTTCGTTCGAACCCAGAACGAACTTGTATGGATTGAATGCTTTCAGAACATCATCAGATGGATGATGAGCATTCTAAGAGATGTGTTCTTTAAAGGTAATCGTAGCCTCAAGCCTCATCAGCCGGGAATGGCTAAAACATGGGAGGTGCAGCAAGGCTAAGTGGGTCATGCCCAAGTAGGACAAGATTTTCACATGTCTAGAAGTCCCTTTTATTTCGGCTGTGTGGGCAGTTGGGTCGCACCCAACTGCGGGTTTGCATTGTTCGAGACTATCCAATAAGGGATGGTTTCGGCCTTGTGTCGCAGGGGATTTAGGGTAGATCCTCGGTACGGTGATCTAGGCCCCGTACTATGACGGGCGGTACCCCAGTAGCCCTGCCATTGATGGAAATCCAAACTCTAGTAAGTGCCCTCCGATTTAATTGTAAACTTATGTATGCTGGAATTTAATAAATGTAACAATTTCAGCTATTTCTCATTTATTTGGAAACCCTAGACCTATTATAGTATCACCGGATTTCCTATCAAATGTTTTGGTTAGCGTAAGGTAAAAACGTACCAATGTTTATGTGTGGGAAGTCTTATGTGATAACTTTTGTTTTTAAAAAGGTTTTTCTAAAGTTAAGCAGCTTTAACCTGTTACTTACACCAGATCCATGTCTGACCCGGAGTTTATTTCTATTTTCTTAAACTCTCAAGCAGTCAAATTTTTACGAGTAGCCAAGGGATTCAGGTTAGCTTTGACGAATTATGGAGGAGCAATGGAGCAGGAGGCTTCAGCGTTGTAGATATTTATAGTGTTCCGCTGTGTTGGTATCTCTGTATTGCATTGAGTTGTAATAACTAGTCAGGTATTTATAACTATCTAGTATGTGATGTATAATCTGTGTAACTCTGATGTATTTGATACTATGTAATATCTTATGTGATTAATATAATTTATTCGTTCCGCTGTTGAGATTATGATGTTGTTCCTTTCTTTCTTCTCTATCTTTTCTCTTTTCTATCCCTTTCTTTCTTACTAATTATGCGTCATTCTGTGTAATGAATGGCGGGTCGTTACATCGCCGCTTCATCTCGACCCACCACCACATGCCTCGCCATTCGCTCTATAATTCGATTGAGTGAGAGATTTATATATGTGTGTGTGTCTATATATATACACATACATATACGAGATTCACACTCGTTTCTTTTTGAATTGGTTATGATTTATTTGAGAGGAAGCGCCATATCTTATTCTTTCGGTTCTCATCTGATGTTTGAACTGAATGGATAGGAAGGGAAAAGAACGTGATGTGAATTGAAGAATAGTAGAAAGAAATGATGTGATTTTTGGGTAGCCTATATATTTTAACTTGAAGGAAGGCGACTACGAATTTACCCTAGATTTGATTATATATATAATTTATTTTATTTCAAAAATATCCATTATTTGGCAACTTAAAATTTTGATCTCCTATCGAGGCATGCTGCTAGGCATTTTTAATGTTATACCCCTATTCCGAATATAATGGAAAAGGTTTCGAGTCCTAATTTGATCGTATGGAGAAGATAACTTTTTGGGCCCAATTATTATATAGAATTTCGATATTAATTTCAACGTGTTTCTAATCCGTACAATCAAAAGATAACTCCAAACGTTACAAAATTTGAAATTCGATAATAATAATACACTATTATGGATCCAATGAACTGGTTTCGTCGAATTTTGAGACTGTGCCTCGGATCGCTACTTTAACTCATCGATTAAATCGATGATTTCAAAAATTTACGAAATCGCTTGAAAAATCCAATTTTAAAATCTTACTAACTCAATTATAACTCAAAATCAAATATTTAAAACCATTTAAATATTCAAGATTAACCGTCAAAAAATCCAGATCGTTACATTCCTGTTACACTGCCTTAACTGCCGCGACCCACGCCTATATGTGCACGTACGCGCCAACACCTATCGCACGCGACCTCCTGCCTTTCGAACCTTTTCTCACGAACACGAGACCGATAATGGCCCCATGCCATCACGATTCCCACCATGACTCCATGCTTCGAATCGAATTCGATTCGATCTTCCCTCTCCGCTATCTCATGGTCGCCGCCTGCAGCCTCGCATCCTCCCCCCAGTCGAGCATACCCTTAAAGTCGAGCATGGCATCCCACCCACGAACGCCTCATAGCTTCATTCCGACCCACCACTGCGTGCCTCGAATCCACTTGCCTCTCCATTCGCTCTGCGATTAGATTGAGTGAGAGATTTATATTTTTTATACGAGATTCACTCTCGTTTCCTTTTGAATTGGTTACGATTTATTTAAGAGGAAGCACCATTTATTTTCTTTTGGGTTTCATCTAATGTTCGAACTAAAGGGATGGGAAAGGAAAATAACGTGATTTGAATTGAAGAATAGCAGAAAAGAAATGATGTGATTTTTGGGTAGCGTATACTTTTTAACTTGAAGGAAGGCGGCTACGAATTTACCCCTGATTTGATTATATATATAATTTATTTTATTTCAAACATATCACCTTTTTAGCAACTTAAAATTTTGATCTCCTATCGAGGCATGCCGCTGGGCATTTGTAATGTTACACCCCTATTCCTAACACAATGGAAAAGGTTTTGGGGCCTAATTCGATCGTATAGAAAAAGATAGCTTTTTGGACCCAATTATTATATAGAATTTCGATACTAATTTCAACGCGTTTCTATTCCATACGATTAAATGATAGTTCCAAACATTACAAAATTTGATATCCGATATTAAACACTACTATGGATCCAATAGAAATAGTTTCATCAAATTCTGAGACAGTGCCTCCGATCGCTACTTTAACTCGTCGATTAAATCAACGATTTCAAAAATTTACGAAATCGCTTGAAAATACAGTTTTAAATTCTTTCTAACTCAATTATAACTTAAAAAATCAAGTATTTAAAGCCATTTAAATATTCACGGTTAAACGTCGAAATACCAGGGTCGTTACATGACCTATACTAATAATGACGTCGCACATTTGTCCGACTGTTCATAGGAACTGGTAGACATATTAGCTTGGCTGATTTACCCTACATAATTTGGGACTAACCTCATATCATCACAAATATTTATCATAGGAAATGTCTCACATCAGCCTAAAGTCACACCGTTGGTTGCAGATTAGCTAGGTAGACTTCTATGTGTCTTCTGACCAACATTGCAACCCTATGACTTAGACATTATTCAAATACTCTATATATAATACTCATCTCGTCGTTTCATAATTAACACCTTACAAGGAATCTTACTTGTGACACCTTAAAATATTAATTACCTTCTTAAGTGAGAATTGATGAAAATTATTACCTAATTGACTATGCAATTATATGCTAAAATTATATGTTTATAATGATAATAAATATATATTCACACCTAAAAACTTCTAAATATGTGGTTCATACGCACTAAACTAGCGTTAAATGTCAATTCCATAACCATAATACTAATACAAGTCCTCAGATTTCCAAAATTTCCATATCCATAACAAGGGACTTAATATACATATCCAAAACTACAGTAAATAGACTTGTAAATAGAAATGGGATTCCAATTTATTACATCAATTCAACAGAATATCCTAAACAATTGGAATTGCAATCCTAACTTCATATTTTATTCAACTCCTCTTTTACATAGAAATAAATAAAGAAATTTAATGTGGAATAAGTGGTGTAAACTATGAATAGAATTCGTCCTCTATACCCTTATTTAGTTACTGAAGACTCACAATTTGAACCAAAGAAAGAGGAGAAGTGGAATAGACTATGAAATTATCAAAAATTGCGGAAACAATATAAATTTCATCAAATTAACATAACAATTGAGAGTCTCCATCAAGAATTGACATTTCGAAATAAAAAGAATTTTAGGGGATTTGATCTATTTTGTTTACGTAATCCCAAAATCTCTAAGGCATATTCAAATCCATATACATATATTAATAAAATACTGAAAAAAATAAATACTAAGTTTTCCACTCACAAAATATCATTAGCTTTGCCTTCCTTGGATTTGAACACCTTACATCCTCTTCAAAATCTCTCTTGGATACACACACACAACGAGCAAGGGAGAGGTATATATGTTTATTAAATTCAGAATAGTTGAAGAAAAATAAAATAAGAACAAGTTGGAAGGAGAAGAAATAAATAGAAAAATAGATTGAATTCTTACCGATTTCCTAATAGAGTTTCTAAATCTAATTTGAAGAGACAAGAATGCAGGGTTGGAGGAATGCCCCAAATATTTATGAATAAAAAGTGGAGAGGATAGGGTCCTATTTATAGGAGTTGAAATGCATGAGAAACGTGGGATATAGTGAGGTGAATATTGGATGGATCTAGAGTGTTTAAACGCGGAAAAACCTTAACTGCCACCCTGAATAGGGGTCAACCATCCCCACTTGACCTGTCGACTGCTAGGGGTCGATTGCTTGGGGTTGGAGTTTTCATCTCTCCACTATTCTGGGGTGCGCTGATTTGTTTCCGTTGCTTGTTTATTTTATTCCCTAATTAAATTTTAACGTTAATTGCTTAACTTAACGTTTACTTAACACTCAAGTAAACCTACAGTTAATTTTTGAAACTCAAACTATAAATTTAAGTACTCATTTGAATTTGAATTCAAACTAAGTTAATTCAAATATGAAAACTTGAAATGCTCATAACTTTTACATTTTAGCTCGGTTATCAATATATTATACATGGAAATAGACCATAATTTCATGACAAACGCAACGGAATAACTTTCGCGCTCAAATTCCACCTTTTACAAATATTCCTATTATCAACCCTACCTTATTTAATTTATTTATTCAATTTATTTATGGTTGATTTTATGAGGTGTTACATTCTTTCACCTTAAAAAGGATTTCGTTACAAAATCTTTCAAGGGGGAAACAGCGTAACGCACATTAACTTCCTTATTACACAACCAAGTTATCTACATAACCATTTACTCAACAAAAGTGCAATGTGACTATATACTACATACATACTAAAACGAGCTCAATCCTAGCTTAAGGGTGTAATTATGCCATGTAAGTATGCATGCAAATACCCTAAATATGGATAAAAATTTCTACATAAGTGTAAAGTGACTGTGAAAAAGTGAGGCAACCATCTGTATCATCCAATCTAGCAACCACGATGCAACCAAAATCCTAATTATAGAGAGAAAATTGACAAGTGAAAAGCTTTAGGTGAGTGATCTTTATCTTCTCCTCGGTTTCCCATATGATTTCCACTAGGTTGTCTCCCTATTGTATTCCAGCCAGCCTATTTGTTTTGTTATGGAGTATCAAACTTTCATGCTCCATAATGCATGTGGTGGCACAGGGCACTATTGGCTCTATCTCTAGTTCCCCTAACTGATTAGGCTCAACTCCAATAGTAGTGTCATGGAGGAATTCTCGAAGGTGAGAAACATGGAAAACATTGTGGACACCTGCCAATCTCTTAGGAAGCTCCACGTGATAAGCAAGTTTTCCTATCCTTTCCAAAACTCTGAATGGCCCACTGAATCTAGGCGCCAATTTTCCTGACTTGCCAAACCTAACCACTTTTATATGAAGGGAAACTTTGACAAATACCATATCCCCAACCTTAGACTCAAGCTCTTTCCTTCTTCTATCCACATAAGATTTCTGTCGGTCTTGCACTGCCATCATTCGTTTCCTGATCAACTCTAATTTTTTAGTGGTATCACAAACCAAATCAGGTTTGAGTAACATTTTGTTGGTGGTTTCCCATCAACAGCTTGGACATTTGCAAGGTCTCCAATAAATTGCTTCAAAAGAGGTCATACCAATCATGCTTAATAGCTATTATTGTATGCGAACTCGACCAATGGTAGATGGCGGTCCTAATGTCCTCCAACATCCAAAACATTAGCTTTCAATGAGTCTTCCGAAATCCTATTCACCCTCTCCATTTAACCATCAGTCTATCGGTGATATGCAGTGCTAAGATTCAAAGAAGTTCCTTAAGCTTCTTGTAGGCTACTCCAAAACTCACTAGTGAACAATAGATCTCTATCACTAACTATGCTGACTGGAATTCCGTGCAATCAAACTACCTCCTTGGTGTAGATCTGCATGAGAGAAGTGGTAGTTCTGTGATTCCTAACTAGAATAAAATGGGCATTCTTAGCTAGGTTATTCACAACAAAACAAATGGCTTCATTATCCCTCTGATTTCTAGGAAATCCTTCTACAAAATTCATAGAAATGTGCTCCTACTTCTAAATCAGAATTTCCAATGGTAATAGTAATCCTCCAGGCTTCCCATGCTCAACTTTTACTCTTTGACATGTCAAGAACTTAGAAACAAACTTAGCTACACTCTTCTTAAACATCCTTCCTCATTAATTGGAAACCTACTAGCATGGGAAAAATGCTCTTCTTTCCTTAGCTTCTCAAAACTCTCCACTAACCTCTCATCCTTCACTTGCTCAAGCCTTATGTGGTCTATCAAGGCTGGCCGAATCTCCATAACTGCTAAAAACCCTTGGATGAGTTCTATTAGTGGTTGGAAGTTAAAATTTAGAGAAACTCCAACTACGTCCATTCATATATAGAAACTAGGGTAGCATGCCTCCGACTAAGGGCGTCAGCGACTACATTCCCTTTTCTAGGGGTGTATGAATACCAAAGTCAAATGATGATATATATTCCATCCATCTATGCTTCCTAATACTTACATTTTTCTAAGAAAACAAGTATTTGATTGATTTAAGGTTAGTGAATAACTCAAAACTTCCTCCAAGAGATAGTGCCTCAACATCTTTAAGGCAGAGACGATAGCTGCAAACTCCAAGTCGTGAACTGTATATCTTTTCTCATGATCCCTTAGTTGTCTGCCAGCGTAAGTAACTACTTTTCCTTTTTGCATTATAACTACCCCTAACCATGTGCCACAAGCATCTATGAAAACCATAAACAGTTTGGTCCCATCGGGAATAGTGAGCACAGGTGCACTAATCAATAACTCTTTAAGCTTCTCAAATACCTTAGTGCACCTATCGTCCTAATAAAATACTTAGTTCTTCTTAGTCAAATGTGTTAAAAGGGATGCTATTCCTTCAAAGTTATTGATGAACTTTCTATAGTAGTCTTCCAAACCGAGAAAACTTCTAACCTCCAAGGCATTTCTAGGAATCTTTCATCCTTGAATAGCTTTCACTTTTGCAGGGCTACTGCTAGTCCTTGCTCTGAAACAATATGCCCAAGAAATTTAATTTCATTTCTCCAAAAGTGGAATTTTGTAAATTTGGCCTTAAGCTGGTGCCTTCTTAAGGTTCCTAATACCTCTCTTAGGTAGTCCTCATGCTCCTCTTTACTCTTAGAGAAAACCAAAATATCATCTACGAACACAATGACGAATTTATCGAGTTACCCCTTAAAGGACCTACTCATCAAATCCACAAAGTCTGTGGGGACATTCATCAATCCAAAAGGCATCACTTCCCACTCATGGAATCCACCTGGTTTGCAAAACGCAGTCTTTGACTTGCTTTATTTTGCAATCATTAACTAATGGAATCCAATTACTAAGTCTATTTGGGAAAAGGCTTTACTTCCTCTAAGCTGACGGAACAAGTCGTCTATCCTAGGTAAAGGGTATGTATTCTTCCTTGTCAACTTGTTCAATTCCCTATAGTCGGTGCAAAGCGTAAATGAACCGTCTGCCTCAGCGGTGAAAATAACAGGGGTCCCTACCCCAAAGTACTTCGACAGATGAATCCTTTCTTTAATAGCCTAGAGATTTGCTTGTCTGATTCTATTGTTTCTTTGGAGGCTATGTGCCTTAAAGGCAGGGTGACTGGCCTTGTGCCTTTCTCCAAATCCATTAGGAATTCAATCTCCCTTTGGGGTGGGAGACCCGAGACTTCCTCAATGACATCAGGAAATTCATAAACTACGGGTAGGGATGGGAGCTCTCCAACATATAGATTTAGTGAGTATAGATGGCTTAACTCAAATATATCTTTGGGTGTACACAAAATTTCTTGGTCATGGCCTCCACAACTTCTTAATCATACAACCCTCCTCTCACGTCAAGAGTCGCTCCACGATATGATAACCAATCCATAACCAAGATAAGTCGGTAATTTTAAAATTTTAGAATGTGTGTATCACATATAAAATCAATGTCGCATATTTCTAGCATAGGTCCGTGCAAATAAAAGAGAGATGTGTCGATCCCCCAATAGGATTAGAGACCACTATTGGGCTGGTGACAATCTGTGTTTTAAGGTTTATGAAGCTTATACATTCATAGCTATAAAGGAAAGTGATGCCTCTGAATCAAATGGGTATGAATTGTATCCCCTAAACTAAAATTTATACCTTCTAATGCTACTTTGCTTTGGTCTTTCGATGGTCCAGTTGCAATAGGGACGGCTTCACAACATAAGCTTATTCGCTTGATCCTTCCTTTGCTAACTTAAGGCATTAGTTCTTAAGGTGTCCTTTCATATGGAAATTAAAGCACTTCCCTTGAAAACCTACCTTCATCAGACTCACCCTACAACCTTTAGCCTCATGACCTTTCTTCTGGCAAGGCTTGAATACCTTACCTTCGTTCTTAAACTTCCCCTTCGACTTCTTGTCAACCCAAAAGCATCCCTTCTTGGACCCTCCTTGCTTTTGGGTAGGTGCAGCCTTCTCTTTTTCCGCCTCCTTATCGTTCACATTGGCCGTATGTAGCATTTCCATCTCCACCCACATCTCATACGTTGCACCAATGGGTACATGGGTCAACAACCTTTCTCTCGGTGGGGAATGTAGGCCCTTTATGAACTTTATGGCCTTTTTCATAGGTGTACTTTTGAAGCTCATCTATAATTTAGCTAGCTCTGTGAATTTAGATTTATATACTCCTTTATAGTGGAGTCTCCTTGCCTAAGTTGAATTAATTTCTCGAGTTGTAGACTCACTTCTGCCTTAGACATAAACCGTATCTCAAACCTGTTTTTGAATTCTTCCCACAAGAAAATCTTTCCAGCATTTACCTGAGTCACTAAGTTCTACCAATCTAAAGCTTCTTCTCTGAGGTGCCAAGCTTCCATCTTACTCTTTAGCTGATCTTCCCAACCAGGCTCTCTAAATATTTTCTCACGATCATTAACACGTGTTTTAGCCTCCAAATATCCGTCTATTCCAGAGTATGTCTTCCCTCCCATATTAAGAAAGTTCTTACACAATTTAGGAAAGCCAATAGAATGGGGTGCTACATCAGTAGGCGGGGCAACAAGGGCCACTGATGCAGCTAGAGAAATAGCTAGAGAAATAGCAACAGGGGCCACTAAATGGCCACATATGTATAGTTTTCTCGTTGATCGAGTAACCTAAGCTCTGATATCAAATGTAACGATCCACCTCGTAACAAGCCTAAATTTCGACCCAGAAAGTGCCTATGGAAATATAGATCCATCTAAGCCTGATTGTCGGTTAGAAAAGGAAGTAATAGTATAGAGCAACAACTATTTTTTTAGAACTCACGGAAGATTGAGTAAATTATAATAGCAAATTATACCCATTTATTTCAAAACCATTTGAAATGTCATAATAAAAAACATCATCAACTCTCAAATAAGATCAGTTACATCATTTATCCAAAATACATGGGTACAACATAAAAGATAATAATGATCTCCACAAACTTAAACCACTCCACCTTCAAGTATCATCACCGTCATTACTCCGTCCTTAGCCTGTGTTGTAATGAGGAAGGGGTTAGAACAACAATTGTGTGGTGAATAAAAACCTCGAGCCTTACCATTTCAATACTTAGACAGTATATTTTAAAATAAGAATATATCTTGCATACATGAAACCATTTAATACTTCTTATAAAGAAAGAAGGCGGGTCCTCAATCAACTATTTAATACCTTCCATTCTCGAAGCATGTTTATAAATCCCTTGACCCAAATCCCACGTCATAAATATCTGACAATGCGAGAGATGGTACTGAAACCATTTAATACCTATTATTGGAAAATAGGCAGACTCTAGCCACTTAAGACCTCAACTGAGGCAAACCACATTATTTAATACATATTTCAAAAGTAGACCCCTCAATGGTAACTATGTAGCTTACATCACATGGAATCTCTCGAGCCACTTAATACTTCTTTATGGAAAGACGGCCCTACAATTAGTTACTTAAAACCTTATCCCGAAGAAGACTTTCGAGATTCCACCTATCGTGCCTACTAACTTGACCCTTGGCCATTTTATACTTTATTTGGTGAAAAGAGATGGGCCCTCAAACAAACATTAATACCTCAAGTCCCCAAACAGGCCCTTCGTATTATGGCCCATACTCATAATGACATATCACATTAGTCCGACAATTCTTAGGGATTGGTAGCTAGATTAGCAAGGCAGATTCACCCTATAGAATTTGGGGCTAACCTCACGTCATCACAAATATTTATCATACGAGATATCTCACATCAGTCCAAAGTTACACTGCTAGTAACAAGATTAGTTGAGTAGACATCTGTGTGTCTTTTGACTAACCTCGCATTCCTACGACTTACCCATGATTTAAATACTCTCTAAATATATAATATTCATCTCACCATTTCATAATTAAGGCCTGATAAGGAATCTTCCATATTATGTCCAAAAATATTAATTACCTCCCTAAGGTGTAATGACAACTATTACTAATTGACTATGCAATTATACGTTATAATTATACGTTTATTATGCTTATATATATATATATATATATATATATATATATATATTCATGCCTAATAACTTCTAAGAGTATGGATCATACGCCCTAAACTAGCGTAAATGTCAATTCCTTAACCATAATACTAGTACAAGCTCTTTCCCTTTAGATTTTCAAGATTCAATATCCATAACAAGGGATTAAATATACATATCCAAAACTGCAATAAATATACTTTTAAATAGAAATAGAAACCCAATTTATTACATCAATTTAATGGAATATCCTAAAAAATTGGAATTGCAATCCTAACTTCATATTATATTCAACTCTTCTTTTACAAAGAAATAAATGAAGGATTTTTTTTGGAATAAGGGGTGTAAACTACGAATAGAATTCGCACTCTACACCCTTAATTTATTATTGAAGATTCACAACTTGAATCAAAGAAGGAGGAGAAGTGGAATAGACTATGAAATTATCAAAGATTGCAGTAACAATATAAATTCCATCAAATTAACATAATAATTAAGAATCTTCATCTAGAATTGATATTTCAAAATAAAAAAGAATTTGGGGGATTTCATTTTTTTGCAATCCCAAAATATCTAAGGCATATTCAAATCCATTTACATAACTAATCAATTACTGAAAAAAGAAATGCTAAGATTTCCACTCATAGAATATCCTAAGCTTTGCCTTCCTTGGATTTGCATGCCTTACAGCCTCTTTCAGAATCTCTCATTTGACATATATACGCTCAGCAAAGAAGAGGTATATTTTTTTAGTTTCAGAATATTTGGAGAAGAATATAATAAGAACAAGTTGGAAGGAGAAGAAATAAATAGCAAACTTCATTGAATTCTTAACCGAATTCCTAATGTATTGAACCTAATTTGGGCAGACATTAACGGTAGAGGTTTTTGGAATTCCCTAAATATTTATGAATAAAAAGTGGAGAGAATAGGGTCCTATTCATAGGAGTTGAAATGCACCAGAATCGTAGGATGGAGCTAGGTGAAAAATGGATAAATCTAGAGCATTTAAATGTGAAAAACCCTAGCCACCACCCTAAATAGTGGTCGACCGCTCCCCTTGACCGGTGGGCTACTTGGGGTCTGAGATGTCGACATCTCCACTATTCTAGGGTGCGTTGATTTGTTTCCGTTGCTCATTTATTTTATTCCCTGATTAACTTTTAATGTAAGTTATTTGAATTAATGTTTACTTAACCTCAAAGTTAACCTACATTTAATTTTTGAAACTCAAACCCTAAATTTAAATACTCATTTGAATTCAAACTAAATTAATTTTTATCTGAAAACTTCAAACGCTCATAACATTTTCATTTGAGCTCCGTTTAAAACATATTATATGTGGAAACAGATCAGAATTAAGCCACAAATGAAATGGAAAACATTTGTGACAAATCACAACTTCTATAAAAATTTCATTTTCAACCCTATCTTATTTAATTTAATTTTTTCAATTTATTTATGGTTGATTTTACGCGGTGTTACATCACCCAGACTCCTTTCTCATCCAAATCTTGTCCAAATCATATATAAGCAAGAGTGTTCATTAGAGAGCTTCAAATCTACATCTTTGGGAAAGAAAATCCAAACTTGGCTGGAATTCTTGAATTTGCATCGTTTTGCATGCGAAGCATGGATATTCGAGGTTTTAGTTAGTGGTTTATTATCTCTCACCTTATTATATATGTATCTATAGGTTTTGATATGTCTTAAACTTATTTCTAAAGTCAATCTAATGTTTTAGAACTGTTTTCTATGTCAAACTTGTAGAAAAGAAATTTTGAGATATTTAAAGTGCCTTTAGCATGTTGTTTTGGAGGACAGTTTCCTTTGTATATAATAGGCTATAATAGATATGCATTTACAAGATGAATTGCTATGGTTTGATGTGTGCTTGGATGTTTTGATGATTGGATGATTCGACGCGGTTTCTGTGTGTGTTGTGTTTGTGTGAATGCTTGTATGGTTGAAATGCTCATTGGAGCGACATAGAGTTAGGAACCGTGAAACCGAGCTTCAACAGATTGACTCGAGACTCTTTGGAGATGTATCATTACATATGGAATGCACAATGGCCGACGAATGGAGTGTAGCGGTGAAATCGAAGCGAAACTTGGATTATACGATGCTATATGATTTTGGTTCAACGTGCTTTGTTCGGCATTGGTGGGTTCAGGCTGGGCTTTGGTTTGGCGACCAGGCAAGGAACTCGGTTTATTGGGTGGGGGTTCAGGTCTAAATGGTGAAATGTTCTCGGTAGGTCTTGGTTCATTGGCTAATCAAGGAGGATGGTTCGATGGTGTGGCCGGTTCGATAACCGAACAAGGGAGCCGGCTCAGAGGGTATGGCTTGGGTCAATGTTGCATGGTTGGCTTAGTTTTTTCATAGCCTCACTCGCTTTAATCGAGGCTAGACCAAATAGAGGTGGTTCAAGGGGTTGTGGCTATAGGCTCTGTTGCAAGACTTGGGGTTGCTTGGTGGTTTTGAGAACTGGTTTGAGGTAAGCACGGAGAACCCTAGGATGACTCTAGATGACTTTAGGATGGCGATCAAATGAAGTGCGATGAATTTGACCACTCGATGTGGCGATTGACTATAGCATCTAGTGATGGACCAAAAGGATGATTTCTGAGTGATAGCTCGAAGGGTAGAGTTGAGGTTGTGATGCTCATGAGTAGGATAGGGTAGTCTGTGTGTATCCATGTGTTTGGATGTGTACATATGTCCAGTACTTAACCATCTGTATAGGCAAGAGTTGAGCATCTATGGGAAAGGTCTACTATCCTTATGTGTGCTAAGGGATTGATGGATAACTTTGTGGATGTATGCTCATTAACAAGATAAGGAATTCTGCGTGCACCCATATTTTGGATGTCTGCATGTGTCAAGTCCCTAACCATCTGTGTAAGCAATGAGTTGAGCATCTAAGAGGGTTATCAAATATCTGAAGCACTTGAGTGAGGGATGCACGACTGTGTGATGGATGCTATGTTTGTTATATGCTTGATATTCTGTGTGGTACCCTTATACCCTTTGTATTTCATATGTGATAGTATTTCGGCGTATACTGTGTTTATGTGCTAACTCTTTGGACGCAAGGACAGGTAAAATATGATTGTTCACAACTTATACCCTATTACTATATATGGTTTTTATAGTATTTTGAGATGATGTATCGCTCATACCAGATGATTGTCTGACCTGAGGTTTTATGTTTTGATTCTTATTATCTTGGGTACTCTATAATGAGTAGATTGGGGATAATAGGTCTACATAGCACATGGAACTGTACGAAATACGAGCATGAGGCTATGCTTTTATATGTCCATACTTTGGACCTTACTGTCGCTTATATTCCGTTTTGCAGTACTGTGGAACTATAGCAGTACTGATACTTTGAGAGACGGTTATAGAGTTTATTTTGGGAGATTTGGGACGCATAAACTCTTCGATTCAGTTTTTTTTTATAGTTTTGAACATGATGCACTCTTTTGTTCTTATTTATGGTTTATTTAATTATATCACTATCTTGCCTATTTTACATCTATATTATTATATTATACTTTTTATGTGCGCTACGAGATGTTTTACAATCTATGTTTATATTTTTCTTTACTTTATATTCTTGATTATTGTCCTACATCATTCGGGTACATAGCTATAAGTTAGGGATAGAGTTGCACCTTAGCACAGTCAAATTTGGTATCGGATGTGTAGGATGGTCTTCGCATGAGGCGTTAGGGATAGAGCTGAACCTCAGTATAGCTTATCACCCTCAAATTGACTGCCAAACTAAGGAACTGAATCATATCTTAGAGGACCTCTTGTAGCCTTGTAAACTCAACTTTGGAGGCTCGTAGGATGATTACTTACATCACATTAAATTCGCATACAACAACAGCTATTACTCTAGCATCCATATGGCGCTATTTGATGCATTATATGGCCGACCATGTAATACTCCATCTTGTTGGTGGGAAGCAGGCAAAAAACTGATACTTGAGCCATATATGATTAGAGAAACCCCATAGAAGATTGAGATCATTCGACAATGAAAGAAAATTGCTCAAGGCAGATAAAAGAGCTATGTTAACAAGAGATGTAGAGACCTAAAGTTCTTTATCGATGATATGGTATTTTTCAAGATCTCTCCATTAATGGATGTAATTAGGTACGGTAGTAAAGGGAAGTTGGCATTAAGATTCATAGGTCCATTTTTTACATTAGAGAGGATTGTGAGTCTTGCTTACATAGTCGACTTACCTCAAAGGATGGCGGGAGTGCACAATGTATTCCATGTTTCTCACTTGCAGTAATTTATGCACAACTCAGCTGTAAATATCGCAACGGATCAACTATATGACATCAAGATAGAAGCAGAGGCTTTGAGACCTTGTAAGCCTATTCATATCATCATACATAATATGAAGAAGCTTAGGAAGAAGACGGTGAAGTTGGTGAAGGGTCAGTAGAGCGAAAATGAAGGCGATTTCATTGGGAGACCAACGAGAGCGTAAGGATAGCTTATCCAAAGCTCTTTACTTTGTGGGACATTCTATTTAACACTTTTACTTTCACTTATGATATCATGGAGTATACCTTAGTATAGTATCCTGCATGCTAGGATATACTTGGATGTTACCATTTTCATATATCGTTGTGCACGCATGTTTTATGTGTAATGGTTTTTATGCTTGTATAAGGTTATTAGGCATGCTATGTGACTTTGAATATATTTTTTTGGGATTTCAAGTGCAAAATTGCTAAAAGGGGGAGAACACAATGACCCATATGTTTGCACCAGAATTGGTTACAAACACCCAATAGTTGATTATTTCACAGTCACAGATCTCAGATGAACAATAAGTACTAAAATCACTTAGCAAATTCACAATAAAGCAGTAAATAACACAGGATTTATAGTGATTTGGCGATCTTGCCTACGTCCACTCTGAAGTTGGTGACTTTATTGATTCACTTGATGATTTCAATCAATTACAGCGGATTACAGTTGATAATAACTCTGAAGTTTTGATTACAACAGCGGTAGTGAAGCGTAGAATTGAATCTGGCAGAGTCTGGACGTTCCAAAGTCGAAAGAGATCCCTTTTTTAAAGGCTTCAGGGGGCTATTTATAGGCGTAGGAGGCCGAGATTGCGCTCAAACTTCGGGAGACTTTTTCTGGCACGTGAGTGGGCCCACGCGACCAACCCCACCATGTTTCGACTCTATCTGCGATTGATACGAAACGATTTCGTAACCATCATAAATTGATCCGATCGAGCTGAAACTTGGCAGGAACATTCTTTACCTTGGACGTAAGCTCCTGTGAAAATTTCATTGCATTTGGATCGGTGGATCGTGAGTTATGATCGATACAAGCTCGGGTTTTTCGTTGCCTGTTAGATTCGAACCAATGAATTCGAATCGATCCATTTCGAATCGATGACTCACATGCTTCTGTGATGACATGTCGCGCATTCCTCGCATCGATCCTTTTTTAGCTCTGAATTGATCGTTTCGACTCCATGAGTTTCGCCTCGTTTGTATCGATGACCGTTGCATAGCTCGAATCCACCAATAACGTGTACCTCACATCGGTTTGCAGCGTGCCCACTTCATATCGATGGAGGTGGCATTATTCGCATCGATGGAAGTTGTCTCCATTCGATCGATACTGTGATATCCCAGAATTTTAGACAATATCAATTTAATAATCTTGATATAAAATTAAATTGATATTGATAATATTGACTAATAAAATATGTTTTGGTTTAATAATCAGATTTAAATAATATTTAATTTATGAATTTATCTCTTAAATGCTAAAATAAATGTTTAAATTATAATGTGTGTATATATATATATATATATATATATATTTGTATATATATTATAGTTTGACTTTGTTTGGAATTTAATTTACATGAAAATAAGTAAATGAAGTTTGTTTTTAAAATTCTAATAAAATATTGAGTAATTAGTAAATTATGTTTTAAATTAATATTAGGCTTTTAAAAAAAATCTATTTAAATTAATAACTTTATGGTTTGATAATATTTATAATAAATGTTATATTATTTAAAATTTGCCTCGGTTTAATTTTTTTTTAAATTTAAGTAAAAGTTGATTTTATTTCTTTTTAAAATATTTGATTAAATATGAATTGAGTATATTTTATACAAGTTTAAAATATAAGATAACATATGATTTAAATTCATTCAAATATAAAAGTGATTTATAAATTCTTTATAAATCATAGAAAATTTGTTAATTGTTATTTTAAACCTTATTAATAAACATTCTATTTTCATAAATATATGTATATTCATTCTAACATAAATTAAAGAAAACCCTTTTATAAACATTTAAATTTATGACTTAATTTAATTAAAACAAGTGTAATCAAATTAGCATCTAAGCAACATGTGTTAGTTGTAAATCAAGCAATGTGACATGTGTCATTGTTTTCTTTTATCTTTTTCTTTATTTTGATAAATTAATTTCAGCCTTATAAACATTCTCATTATCCCCTTGTCCTCTTTTCAAAATCAAAAAGAAATCAAAAATTATACTTCACTTAAAAACCTGAAAACTTAAAGCTTCTCAAAAACAGATCTGCAATAAACTCCTCATTCAAAACTAAGATCAAATTTTCTCAAATCAAAAACCTGCATTTTCAAACAAAACCTGTAGCTCCTCTAACCTGTACAATATTAAATCTCTGCAATTCAAAAATACTGCATTTTCCTCTTTGCAAATTTTGAACAAATCAAATAAAGTCTGCATTTCAACCTACCTGAAGATCATAGCAATTTATCTCTGGAATTTGAGCACAATAAAATGACCTGCATGCATATAGATTGGGATAAGGAGCAGAATCACTTCATTTACATTGGCATATCACTGCTGCATTTAAAAGACAGGATTTATAAGCTTTTTTTGAATCATGATGGCTCTGTCATTTCTGAAAATAGTGAGTAACTTCTAAACTTCTTTAAAAATCTGGTTGCATGTTATTATATCTGGAATGATTTGCTATGCATGATAATTATTGAAGCTATTGTTGTATGTTTATGGGTTCTGAAAATTATTCTGTACTTAAATAGGTGTATACTCTGTTAGTATCAGAACTTTTGTGTTCTTAACTTAGGTTTTAAATTCAAATTTTAGTAGTTTCATAACTTAACCATTTCTGAAAAATGGATTAGAAACAAATGTGTTTGTTTAAAAATAAACTGAAGCATAAGAATTTAAATGAATGGAAAATAAAAAACAAAACCTCTCTGTAAATTAATATGACCTGAACATGATTGTATTTAAAAATGTAAATTCTTAGTTTATTGAATTTAGATGGTGACATTAATATTTTACTTAGGATTTAGGGAATATTGTTTGTTTAAAGTTATGAACTAAGTTTTAAAAATTTGATTTATTTAAATAGGTACTGTAACCTTCTCTGTAAATCAAGTTAGGGGTAAAAAACATGTTACTGATAAAATTCAAACACTGATGATTGTAGTGTCCTGAAGTTTTGATATTGCTTCTGTATATAGTAATATGATCAGGCTCATCACAAAGATTATCAAATTTGTAAACTTATCTCTGAATTAGCAGGGGAATGGAAAATTTTCCTGTAAACTGAAGTTTTCAACTGCGTAGATGGTCGGAGGGAGGTGAAACTGTCGTTGACAGGTTAGAGGAATTCTGGATATGGTGTTTTCAGGTTTTTAAAAATAAGAAACTGCTCTGCATGATTTTGGAAATTGGATGATCACTGATGCTTAGGTGGTCATGTTGGGTTGAAGGATGGATGATGGAGGTGATGATCATCACTGATGATCAGAATTTGTCAAGGATTTTGTGCATATGCACAATAGTCAACAGGAGAGCGTTGTCTGGAATGTGATGGGGAGATGGCTCGGGTAACTTCAATTTTTGCCCGAAGTAGGAGCAAGTGTGACTCGAAGTAGACTAGCTATTGACTCGGGTAGTTTGGTTGCAGAGCCTTGTTTCTGTAACCTGAATTATTTCAGGTTTTGAATTTTTAAAACTAAAAAAAAAGTAAGGCAAGTTCAAATTTAATCTTTAAGCAAGATTAAAACATGAATTCAAATAGATTTTGAATTTCAGTTTTGAATAAACAAGATTTGCAGTTTTTGTTTCCTGTAGCCTGAACAGTTTCAGGTTTTGAATTTTAAACTAGATTTTAAAATAGTAAGGCAAGTTTAAATTCAAACTTTAAGTAAGATTAAACTATGGATTCAAATAGGTTTGAATTCCAGATATTTGAATAAAATTTGCAGTAACAAATAAAGTATTTAATAAATCTGAAACCTGTGCAGTTTTGACATTGAGTGATTTTAAATCTGAAAGTAAGTTTTTTTTTAAAACAAGTTTTAAATTCTATGTTAAATCTGAATTTAGAATCCTGGATTCAAATTTGAATCTGAAAGTTTCAAAAAGAAATAGGTTGAAAATTCAAATGATGTATTTAGTTTGAGTATTTTATAAAATCTGAAATGAAGATTTAAAACAGAGATTTAAATTTTAATATTTGAATTTAAACCTGAAGCATGAATTTGAATTTTGGTTGTAATGTAAATTAGATTTGAATTTTAATGTTTAAATTGTCATTTGAAATATTTAAGATATTTTAAATATAATTGAATATAGGCTAAAGTTAAATGATTTTTCTAAATTTGCTTTAAAAGGTAAATGATTCTTTAAAATGAGAACTAAAGAGATTTTAAATATTTAAAATATTGTTAAGTTTGATTTCATTTTAATTTTAATTTAAAATGGAATTTAGAAAATTAAAAAGCAAGTTGTTTTTTAAATATTCTTTGATAATGATAATCAAATCATTAATGAAATTAATGATTTTCATTATGTTGTTTTGAACTTAATGATTTATTAGTTAATCAAGGTAATTAAGTTTATAATGAATTAATTTAATAAATAAATGATTAGGATATTAATTAAATAATTTAGGATTTATTTAATTAATTAAAAGATTAAGTAAGTTAATTAAATTGTATTAAAGTGTGATTAATAAATTAATTTAAATAAGATTTGATTAATTTAATTTAGTTAAAGAATTGAATTATTAATTAAGTAAATAATAATTAATTAAGTTTTAATTATCACTTGATTAATTTAAGATTAATTAATGAGTCTTATAAATAAATTAAGAACTAATATTGATTAATTAAATTAATTACTTTGGAAAGGTAATTAAAGATTTGGTATTGGTTAATGAAGGTCATTAACCTAGGATTATTTTATAATTAATTAATGCAATAAATTTTAATAATTAATTGTATTAATTAATTTAAAGATAATCATTTGAGGATTATTCAAGTATAATTACTTAATGAAAGTAATTAAGGAAATTAATTACTAATTGTAATTAATTAAGTTTATTTTGATTAATTAAGTTAAATTATTAAGTTTAATTAATTTAAATTAATCATTGATTTGATTTGAGAAGTAATTACAAATGGAAAATTACCTAGTGAAGAAAATAAATTACTGGATGTAATTTAATGGAGGAGTTTTGGAATTAATTACTTGTGTAATTAATATGTAATTAGTATTTGAATAATTACTTAAGTAAGTAATTAATAATTAATTACTTAGTGTAATTAATTTAGGTTTTGATAATTAATTTAATGGAGTTATTTAAAATAATTGAGATCATTAATTTATATAATTAATGATATGATTAAGAATTGATTAATTAAGAACAATTAATCAATAAATAATTAACTAATGTAATTAATTAAGGATTAATGTAATTAATTATGGTTAATTAATTGATGAAGTAATTACAGGTTAATTACAGGTTTGGTTTGGAATAATTAATTTAGGAAATTAATTAGAGGTTAATTACTTGAATATTATTAAAGGATAATTAATCAAGAGGATTAATTAGGGTAACTTGTTAATAGTAATTAATTGATGTAAGCAAGGTTTATATGGATGAATAATTAATTTAATTTATTTTAAATTAATTAAGGAAGATGTAATTAATTTAATTCATTTTAAATTAATTATAGGATGATGATTTAATAAGTCATTGCTTATGAATGATGAATTGATATTTATTACCCCAAAATGATTGAGATCTTAGTTATGAGATATATGATATTGGGTGATTTGGATGTTATGGTTGCATTGAGTTGATAATATGATTTATCTGTTTTGAGTTGATAATATAGATTATCTGATGTGATGATAATATTGATTATCTATTGTGATGTTGAGAATTATCTATCTGTGTGTATATAGATAATGTTGAATTAAATTGTTTTAAACTTTAAAACAACTTGGCCCTAAAAGACACGCTTTGGTTTTCGATGAGACCGGGATCGGGTTTCCATATTTGGATATCCGAAAACCACATCGATTCTAAATAACGTTAGGTCGTGAATCCAATGGAGCTTTGTGAAGACTCGAGGTGTAAGGGCTATATGTCAGTATAACTCTGAGGGTGATTCCGTAATGAGTTGACGGAATAGTACTTATAGATTCGAGATGGTGGATTCAGAGTGCAAGGGTTATCGTCATTAACTCTGAGGGTGATTCCAAAATGAGTGTAACGAGATAATGCCTTCGGTTTCGTTCGAACCCAGAACGAACTTGTATGGATTGAATGCTTTCAGAACATCGTCAGGTGGACGATGAGCATTCTAAGAGATGTGTCCTATAAAGGTAATCGTAACCTCAAGCCTCATCAACCGGGAATGGCTAAAACAGGGGAGGTGCAGCAAGGCTTCGTGGGTAGCTCCCACTGGAGAGCAAGATTTACCCCTGTCTAGAAGTCCCTTTATATTCGGCTGTGTGGGGAAGTTGATTGCAACAACTGCCGGGGTTGTCTTGTTCGGGACTGTTCGGTAAGGAATGGTCCCAGCTTTGTGTTGCAGGGGAGTGAGGGTGGCTCCTCGGTACGGTGATCTAGGCCACGTACTGTGACGGGCTATACCCCAGTAGCCCTGCCATTGATGGAATCCAAAATCCAATAAGTGTCGTACGTATTAGTTGTGCCTAACTATGTTGGAATGTGAGATGTAAGCATTTCATCTATTTCTGTATTTTACTTGAAAACCCTAGACACTATTATAATATCATCGGATTTCCTATCAAATGTTTTGGTTAGCGTAAGGTAAAAACTTTTCCATGTTTATGTGTGGGAAGTCTTACGTGATACCTTTCTTTCCAAAGGTTTTTAAAAGTTAAGCAACCTTAACCTGTTACTCACACCAGACCCATGTCTGACCCGGAGTTTATTTTTGTTTTTCATAAACTCTTAGGTACTCAAATTTTTACGAGTAGTCAAGAGATTCAGGTTAGCTTTGACGAATAATGGAGGAGCAATGAAGCAGGAGGTTTCTACGTTGTAGATATATAAGTTCCGCTGTGTGTTCTCTGTGTTGTGATTATATTGAGTTGTAAATACTAGACAGGTGTTTATAACTGTCTAGTATATGTGATGTGTATGTTGTGTATCTCTGATTGGTATTGTATATTATGTAAATACTTATGTTATTAATATAATTTATTCATTCCGCTGTTGAGATTCTAGTGTTGCTCTTCTTTCTCTTCTTCTATCTCTTTCTTTCTTAATTCATGATGCGATTTTCTGGGAGTAGAAAGTCGGGTCGTGACAGATACGAACAAGCATATTTGGGATGGATACGAAGTGAGAACAACTGATGGATATGAACCAATGTTCTCTGATGTATTCAACCAAATGCCTCCTCGATGGATACGAATTTGGCATTGAATGACCGATACGAAGCGTACTACCTGCTGATGGATACGAAACCGATCGATAGGAACGAAAGCTTGTGGATGGATACGAAGCAGATCGATGCAAGCCATGGCACGCCGATGGATACGAGAACAATCGATTCGAAGCGTGGTGCATTGATGGATACGAAAGCGAGGTTAATTCCTTCGACTTGCATTGATCATAACTTGAGCATACGGACACGGATTGACCTGAAATTTGAGATGCTGACTTCTATGGCTTTGCTTGTCATGTCTGGTCGATTGTGGCCCGATCCGAACTCGGAAAAAATTCATCGATATCCATAGCGAAGCAATGTATAACCAATCTTTGAGATGAGCTATCTTTGGTTTTCGATCAATCTTTTGATATTGCGGCCTTGCTAAAAGGCGTGATAACATTTGCCCCCCAAAACATACCTTGCAATAGGAAGGTGTGTTTTGTAATGCCATAAGCTGGATGTTCATATCCTGTCAACAACCTGTAAAGAACTTGATAATTTCATATGACCTCGAATGACGATCGTTCGGGATCGTATGCCATTTGAGGTGAAACGGGACCGTTCGCGGTCGAATGCCGTTCGCGGCAAAATGTAAAGTGGGATCGTTCACGGTCAGGTGCCGTTCGTGGCGAATTGTAACTGTTCGAGTTCGGGTGCCGTTCGAGGTCGGGTGCCGTTTGAGGCGAATTGTGAGCGTTCGAGGTCGGGTGTCGTTCGAGGCGAATTGTGACCGTTCGAGGTCGGGTGCCGTTCGAGGCGAATTGTGACCGTTCGAGTTCGGGTGCCTTTCGAGGCGAATGAGTATGCCCGGGGGGGGGGGGGGGGGCATAGTATTATCGATACCAGGTTCGAGTGAGTTCCTGGATCGTTTGTCAGGGTGATTTATTGCTATCTCAGAACATGCCTAAGGACCGTTCCCGACCCCGTACATGTGTAAGTAGCTTAGTGTTACCTGGAAGGTCGACCAGGCAATCACAGCGCTCGGCATAAGTGGACACTCGGCATGCAGAGTTGTACTCGGCATAAGTGGACACTCGGCGGTGCAGGGTTGTACTCGGCATAAGTGGACACTCGGCATGCAGAGTTGTACTCGGCATAAGTGGACACTCGGCGGTGCAGAGTTGTACTCGGCATAAGTGGACGCTCGGCATTAAGAGACGTTCGGCAGCCCAAGATTACACTCGGCATAAGACCGTTTAGCACTTCACCCAGCGCTTCACTCGGCATGCTCTTCACTTCCCTTCATACGGATCATTCGGCATGTCCCTTGCACGGCAATGTCTTTCACTCGGCATGCTCCTCACCCGGCATCCACATTTCACTCGGCATCCCAACATCGTTCAGCCCGCTTCCTCCATTCAACAGAGAGATCCATCGACCTAGAAAGGAGGGCTCGGCATGCCGACCGTTCGGCCTGTTTCACTCGGCATGCAGGGCGCGTCCTATCTGGACCGAGCTGTCTAGCCATCTGGCCCACCAGGGAAGTCTAATCCACATTCGTCTATAAATAGAGGGGCAGGGGCACAGAAAAAAGGGGATCATATTTCAGAGAACACAGAGGAGACTCTGCCTCAACCAAACCTCATCCAAGACTTCTACTTTTACTTCACAATTGTATTCGAATACTTAAAAGCGGATTGTATCTGTAATCAAGTTTAAAAGCGAAGAAATAAAGGATCAACTTCAAAGTGGACGTAGGCTACAACGCCGAACCACTATAAATTATGTGTTCTCGTCTCCCGCATTTTAATTCATATTATCTTCTCTATTTTAATTTATCTTCTTCAGTAATCTCTCTACACAAACTCTCTAAGCGTGTCAGTGACCAATTTTGGTGCTAACATTTTGGTGCTTCCACTGAGAATTGAATTCTCAGGTTGTGAGGATCTACTTTGTAGCTACTGGATTGCATAAATCCCCCGAAGAAGATCCGTAATTATCCATAAGGCATCTGTTGATTCTACTCAGAGTTGCAACCAACGACTCTACCATGGGAAGACCACGAACAAGATCGACCTCCCAAAATGTAGATGCCCGCGAAACCGCTAGTGTTCAACAACTTGGACCAAACGATCAACAAGCAATTCGAGGCACGGGGCCCTCCAGCCAAAACCAAGCGGAAGCTGTTTCACGAGCAGAACTGAATGACTTGATAAAGGAGCTTACGGAAAGCAGAAGGCAACTCGCTGAGCAAATGCAAGTTAATGCTGACCTCATGGCCCGACTTGCTCAACAGCAGCATCAGAATGCTGGAGGTAGCCCTGTCCCCTACTCTGAAGATGATAGCTCAACTTCAGCTGATGAAACTCCCAAGCGTAGACGCCGCAGGGATGAAGATGGCCAAGCAGGTGCCACTGATCGCACTACTAGAAATCAAGCCCGTGGAGCGGAACCCAATCTTCCTCCTACCATACAAACCCCGGATTTGACAGCTATGGTCAGGCAGTTGATGAGAGAGAATCAAGGTTTGACTAATGAAGATTGGGGAATGTCTAAGAGTCATACTCCCTTCACAGATACCATTCTACAGGCTGAATACCCAAGGAAGTTTAACATGCCCACCATACCCGCCTATGAAGGAAAAACTGACCCTAGACAACATGTAATGAGGTATGAATGGATGATGGATTCAGCAAGGGCCAACGACGCAACTAAGTGCAGGTGCTTTCCAATAACTCTGTCCGGAATTGCCATCACGTGGTTTACTCGACTTCCTCCACGGTCAATCTCAAACTTCGAAGAATTAGCAAGGAAATTCATAGAACAATTCAGGATACACGCCACTCGACCCAAGGATGTGATGTCCTTATCAAGCGTGACCCAAGCTCCTGGAGAATCACTGAAAGCATACTTGCAGAGATTTCATGTTGCCGCTACTGAAGTGAGCAATCCAAACGACCACATGATTTTGATAGCAGTAATGCGTGGAGTGGATCCAGACTCTGAATTTGGGGATTGGTTGGCAGGAAAGCCACCAGCTACGTTGGAACGTTTCTATTCGAAAGCCCACCAGTTCATAAGGAGGGAATAAGCTTGGTGGATAAGGAAAGACAAGGCACCAGGGTCCGTTCAGGAATCTGCATCGTCATGAAGGCAACCGACAATAACCCTGGAAAGACCCAGGCCAGCGTCCAAAATAAGCCCGGGCAGTCTAAGGGAACTGGAAGTTGAAATCCTGGAAAGAAGAAGGAAACGGGGAGATGGAAGTCAAGGATCCCAACCTACAACGAATACACTCCACTGAATGCGTCTATTGAAAACATCTACTTATCGACCTACAACACTTTTCAATATAGAAAACCACGCCCTAAAGAATCAACAGAGGAGCAAAAGCGGACTGGAAAGTATTGCCGCTTTCACGAGTCTTATGGGCACAACACAGACGCATGCAGGCATCTCCATGACGCTATTGAAAAATTGATTAGGAAGAAGAAGCTGCAGGAATTCGTCAAAGATACGCCAGAAGGGAGACAAGAGACTTCAGACCCCGGACGTGGCCCAGCTCTACACCAACCAGAGCAACCTACTCGAACTGTGGGAAGGTTGATTATTAACACAATTGCTGGTGGACCTCATCCTGCGGGTAAAAATTGGCAGGAAATGGAGCGATATGCTAATTCCTTGAGACATATAGAGCATGAGTGTTGTTCAAATGTGGAGGATGGAACTCCCGCAAAGCAGCAGCGCACGATGCACGACGATATTGTATTCAGGAATAGAGACGCGGATAAGGTGGAAGCTCCCACCATCGATCCATTGGTCATATCCGCAACCATCGGACCGGCATTCTAAGGAGGATCCTAATTGATTGCGGAAGTTCACTTAACATCATCTTCAAGAAAGCGTATGACCAAATGAAGCTGGAGACTAAGGATTTGAAGCCATCTAAAGCCCGAATCCATGGCTTTAACGGCGCAGCCACAGACGCAGTAGGATATGTGGAGTTACCAGTTGAACTGGGACAAGGTGAACATAGGAGAGTGCGAATCCTACCATTCATAGTGCTGGATGTTGATTCACTATACAATGTGTTTTTGGGACGACCAGCACTCGCAGATTTTAGGGCAGCCTTGGCCCCGTGGTGTCTCACACTGAAATTCCCGACGGACAAAGGAGTTGGCGTAGTGCATGGCGACCAAGCAACCGGACGTGCATGTTACGTGGCTGAGTTGAGAGAAGCCCAGCGCAGAGAAAAGGGAAAGACTGCGGACAGCATTGTCCGCATCCCGAATTCTGATGATTGACAATTAGCGCCCGAGCCCTGGCTCGGGTGACATTCTCGGATCGTTGAAGACATAGATCCGAGAGACGACAAAGGGGAACCCAGGGAACCAGACGCAACACCGGCCGAACTAACAATTGATATTCCAGTTAGCCACAGTGACCTGACACGAGTTCTTAAGATTGGGTCACAGCTCGATCCACTAATGGCAGAGAATTTATCTGATTTCCTCCGAGCGAATCTTGATGTCTTCGCCTGGACACACTCTGATATGCATGGGATTTCCCCTGCAATTGCGAGCCATATGTTGAATATAGACCCGAAACACGTATCTGTGAAGCAAAAAAGAAGAGGCATGGACCCGGAAAGGTCTACAGCTCTCAAAGAGGAGGTGGATAGACTCAAAGCCAATGGGTTTGTTCGCGACGCCCTCTACCCGGAATGGGTGTCCAACCCTGTGTTGGTAAAGAAAGCAAACGGGAAATAGAGAACCTGCGTTGACTATTCTGATTTAAACAAAGCATGCCCGAAGGATAGCTTCCCGCTACCACGAATTGATCAACTGGTCGATTCAACGGCAGGGCACGAGTTATTGTCATTTATGGATGCATACTCTGGATACAACCAAATTCCGATGCACATCCTGGACCAAGAACACACCAGCTTTGTCACAAATGTTGGGTTATACTGCTATGTAGTGATGCCCTTTGGACTGAAGAACGCCGGAGCAACTTACCGGCCTCTGGTAAATCGAATGTTCAAAGATCAGATTGGGAGAACAATGGAAGTCTATGTGGATGACATGCTTGTGAAGTCACGGCAGTCAAACGACCACATTCAAGACTTGGCGGAAATGTTCGAGATACTAAGGCACTATGGGATGAAGATCAATCCTTCAAAGTGTTCATTCGGCGTGGCATCAGGGAAGTTCTTGAGGTTCATTGTGAATGCACGAGGAATTGAAGCTAACCCGGAAAAGATCCAGGCCATCCGAGATATACAGGCACCTAGGACCACAAAGCAGGTACAGAGCTTGAACGGAAAAGTAGTTGCGCTCAGACGATTCATATCCAGAGCCACAGATAAGTGTGTTCCCTTCTTTGATGTCATAAAGAAAGGAAAGAGAAACTTCGAATGGACGACTGACTGCGAGAAAGCATTCCGAGCCCTGGTAAGACACTTGGAAAGTCCTCCAGTGCTGTCAAAACCGGTAGACCACGAGACGTTGTACGTATATTTAGCTGTGTCTCAACACGCTATCAGTACAGCCCTAGTTCACGAAGAAGACAAGGTTCAAAGGCCGGTGTACTATGTTAGTAAACGACTGACGGGGGCAGAAAGGAATTATCCAAAGATCGAGAAACTTGCCTATTGCCTGGTGATTGCATCACGCAAGCTTCGTCCCTACTTTCAGGCGCACTCAATCAGTGTTTACACCGACCAACCCTTACGACAGGTACTCCAACGACCGGAAACTTCCGGTAGGATGCTAAAGTGGAACATCGAGTTAAGCCAGTTTGATATCACCTACCTGCCGCGGAGGACCATCCAAGGGCAGGCATTAGCTGACTTCGTTGCTGAGTTCACCATTCCTGATGAACCAAGTGAAAATCACAAAGTAATCCCTCATGTCCGATGGAAGATGTTCACTGACGGGGCATCTAACGACCGTTGGTCGGGAGCCGGGATAGTTCTGGTAACTCCCGAAAACTGATCGATTTGCTATGCTTTGAAGCTCGAATTTACAGCGATAAATAACGAAGCCGAATACGAAGCACTAATTGCTGGCTTAAGACTTGCCAATGAACTGAGGGTAAGGTCCATCGAAATCTTCTGCGACTCACAGCTGGTGGTATATCAGGTACGGGGAGACTACCAAGCGAAAGGACAGAGACTGGCTCCTTACCTTGCTCGGGTCCGGGAGCTACTAGTAAACCTGGAATATTATGACATTTCACATGTCCCGCGCGAACAGAACAGGGAAGCCGACTCGTTGGCTAAATTCGCGAGTACTGGCGATGCACAGCAGATGGGATTGTTCCCTGCCAAGACTCTGGTTGCTCCAAGTATAGATATGATGGAGATAGATCTCGTCTTGGAGACCAAACTCGAAAGGGGATCATGGCTGACCCCGATCAAACAGTACTTGCTATACAGAGACTTACCTGAGAAAAGAAGCGAAAGACGCCAAGTCCTTCGTAAGGCTTCGCGTTATGTAATGCAAGACGGGATAATGTATCGGAGGGGATTCTCGACCCCCTTGCTCCGGTGCGTGGCCCGTGACAAGGTAAAACGGGTGTTGGAAGAAGTCCATGAGGGAGAATGTGGTGATCATACCGGGGGGCAAACTTTGGCGAGGAAAATCCTCCACTATGGATATTATTGGCCAACTGTAAATCGGGATGCTGCAGACTATGCGAGAAGATGCGACAAATGCCAGATATATGCAAAGATTCCGAGAGCTCCGCCAACGGAACTCACACAAATGGTTAGTCCCTGGCCATTTGCAGTGTGTGGAATCGACCTAATTGGATCTCTGCCCATAGCCAAAGGAGGCGCGAAATATGCAATAGTGGCAGTCGATTATTTCACCAAGTGGGCGGAAGCAGAGCCAATGGCCACAATCACCACCAAGAAAGTCATTAATTTCGTGGTACGAAATATCATATGTCGTTTTGGCCTCCCACGGACCATCATAACGGACAACGGAACTCAATTCGAAAGCAAGGAATTCAAAGAGTTCTGTCAGAGGTATGGCATTGAGAAAAGGTTGGCAGCAGTTGCTCACCCGAAGGCGAATGGCAGGTAGAAGTCGTCAATAAAATCATCAAGTCCATATTGAAGAAGCGTCTAGAAAAGGCTAGAGGCAAGTGGGTGGATGAAATCCCAACAGCGCTTTGGGCCTATAGAACTACCCACAAGACCGCGACTGGCCACACACCATTCGCACTGGCGTACGGCACGGAAGCCGTCATACCCGTAGAACTTGAAGTTCCGTCACACCGGGTAACCTATTATGATCCCGCGTCAAACCAGGATCTCCTATTGGAATCATTAGACTTCATTGATGAGAAACGCGAAGAAGCTGATTTGAGAGCAGCCTCATACAGACACCGAGTCGCTAAATATTATAATGGAAAAGTCCGGCCAAGAACCTTTAGTGTGGGAGATCTCGTTTTGAAACGTGCCTTTCCAACCCCTTCGCTCATGAATCCCGCATGGGAAGGTCCATACGTCGTCGAACGGAGGCTTGGAGAAGGAACTTTCAAGCTAACGACCGTCGATGGTGCAGCACTCCCTCGAGCATGGAACAACAAGCATTTGCGGCGTTATTACACTTAGTCTATTTCCTTTATGCGGTAGTTGCATTTATTTCCAGTATGCTTTCTTCTTGGCATGTAATAAGATAATCTAGCTTGTTTTCATCAATAAAGGCTTGAAGCCATCTTTTCCATGAATGACCAATGTCTCTTCGTATAATATTCCTATGACGCGCAATTAAAAATTATGATATCCTGGCTAGCGTACGAACGCTTATAATAAACGATTCAAAATCTCCAAGTCCCCGGAGTGCGGACTGGAGTACTCTAAGTCCCCGGAGTGCGGACTCGAGTATGAACGACGAAAAATCTCCATGTCCCCGGAGTGCGGACTGGAGTACTCTAAGTCCTCGGAGTGCGGACTCGAGTATAAACGATTCAAAATCTCCAAGTCCCCGGAGTGCGGACTTGAGTATAAACGATTCAAAATCTCCAAGTCCCCGGAGTGCGGACTGGAGTACTCTAAGTCCCCGGAGTGCGGACTCGAGTATAAACGATTCAAAATCTCCAAGTCCCCGTAGTGCGGACTGGAGTACTCTAAGTCCCCGGAGTGCGGACTCGAGTGTAAACGATTCAAAATCTCTAAGTCCCCGGAGTGCGGACTGGAATACTCTAAGTCCCCGGAGTGCGGACTCGAGTGTAAACGATTCAAAATCTCTAAGTCCCCGGAGTGCGGACTGGAATACTCTAAGTCCCCGGAGTGCGGACTCGAGTATAAACGACAAAAAATCTCCAAGTCCCCGGAGTGCGGACTGGAGTACTCCAAGTCCCCGGAATGCGGACTCGAGTATAAACGATCCGAAATCCCCAAGTCCCCAGAGCGCGGACTCGAATACAAATGACTCGGAATCCTCAAGTCCCCAGAACGGACTGGAGTACTCGAAGTCCGGTATATAGACTTAATTACAAGCAGTTCAGACCTCTGAATTCCTTGAATAGGAACTGCGACGCAAATGACTTGGATATGTCAAGTCCCCAACATACGGGCTATGAAATATTCTAAGTGCTTGAAGCACCAAGTAGAGATTGATCAAATCCAGGGAAGCTCCCAAGCCATGTAAAGGCGAACCAAGAAGTCTAAGTTACCTATAACAATTTAGATTTCAATCACAACCATAAAAGAAACTGAATAATAAAAGTCTTTTGAAAAGACAAAAGTGAAGATCAAATTTTATTCGCAAAAAGCTTATTTACACAGTCTACAAAAATTAGTACATGACTTAAACTAGTTCTCGTTAAACGGGGACGGCGGTCATTTCTTGTGCTTCTTTGACTTCTTCCCGGATGGTTCCTTCCCAGAGCGCTTACTCTTGGAATCCTTCCCTGACGAAGGGGTGACGACCGAAGACGTAGGGGGAACATCCATGGGCTGGGACTTCCCAGGAAGGATGACCTTCAATGGTTTGTTCAGAGGATCGTCTAGGTCCACTTCACGCGGCTCGACCTTGACTGAGGTCGTATCTCTTTTCCCTTTCTCAAGCCGTTCCTTCATGCTCAAGTCGGATGTGTTCTCAGAGGCGCCTGTGATGTCTACATCGAAACTCTCCGAGGAAGAGTCAGATTTGCCCTCATCCAGCACCCCGATTACTTGAGCATCAGGACCAGGGTCTCCGCCGACTTGAATAGCCTCGCTCGCCTTTGTCTCTACCTCCTTGGCGGCATCGCTCCTCGGAGTGGGCTCGGGGTCAGAACAGCCTGCACAGAAGACACGAAAATGAACAGGTGTTAGAACACAACAACTTCTGAGGGAACGAGAAAGATCTTTGTGAAGCCCAGAGGTTACTCACCAGATGCCAGTGGGTTCTCAGTCGCCAGGGGTGTCCTGCCCTCCGGGATGAGAGATAAAACATGAATGCCAAGCCCGGGGGCTTCCGGATCGTAACCAACGTGCTGCTCGAAGGGGTCAAGTGTTGACCGACTGGCCGATTGGGTAGGCGCGTGAACTGGGGGTACAACGCCGGAAGGGTCCGTAGCCACCTCTTTCCCCTTCCTAGAGGGAGAACCTTTGTTGTAGAGGGCTTTAGCCGCCGATAAATCTGAAGGCTCCTTCCCCCTCAGGAATTCTTTTATCAATGCTTCTTCGTCGACCTTATCGGCGCCGCTCTCAACCTTCCTGATCTGAATCAGGGTCTCCCATGCCTCGGCCAATGACTCAAGGTAGCCGTCGCCCAGAAAAGTTAAATCCCTATGCATGAGGACTCGGGCATTGAACTCGGCGATCAGCGGGTCGAATTCAGTCTTAATTTCCTCCCTACCTTCTTCCCTAGCTGCCTCAAGGCGAGAGTCAACATCGGCAGTCGCTATCTTTTTACCCTCCTCACGGGCTTCATTCTTTAGGGCCTCAACTTTGGAGAGATCGTCCTCTAGTTTCTCCTTTAAGAGCCGGGTGGCGACGATCTCATCACAATAGTGTTGTGCCTCAACCTGGGCGGCCACTTTCTCTTCCTTCTCCTTATTGAGTTGCTCCTCGAGCTCCTTAACTCGCCTATTAAGCACATCTCGCTCCTTTTGGACGAAATCTTTCTCTAAAGCTAATGCCCCACACCGTTGAACCGCTTTATCGAGCTCTTTCTTATGAGTCAATTCAAGGCAGGAAACAGCCTCGGCGGTGTCCTTAGCGCTCTGACGAGTAGCTTCAAGCTCGGACTTATAAGCGGCAATTTCTTCATCCTGGGCCTTAATGATATCCCTGTCATGAATAGCTTCAAGCTTTAGGCGATCAATTTCGTGCTGGCGCTCCATAGAGACTTCAGAAAGTTTCTCGGCCAGATGGACGAACGCGTCATGTTGCACATAGACGTCATTGGTACAGGCGATAGCATTTTGTTTGACATCTCCGGGAATAGGATGAATCGCCGAAAGGAACTTTAACCCATCAAAACAAATCTTCGGAAACTTAGCCTTAAGTTCGTCCAATCTCTCCGACACTGTCGGGTCTGTTACGGGAGCGGGAGGAGACGGCTTTGAAAGTTCGCCCTTCCCATGAGAATCTCGTGAATGTCGGGTAGAAGAAGAGTCAGAGTGTTGGTCCCGGCGAGCATCAGAATGCGACCTCTTATGGCCACGTTCGTCTTTGCTTCGCTCCTGATAAGAAGAGGTCTCCCGGCGGTGTTTGGGCTGGTAATAAGTTTTCTTCCAGGATGACGAGTCCCGGGCATGATAATCTTGGTCACTATCGCTGTCTCTGTCTCGGCGCTTCCCGAGGCCCGAGTCCCGACCAGACTGGCGTAAAGTCGACGAACCGCGAAGGCGGTCGTATCCTTGAGAGCGCCCCATGTCACCTGCAATCAAACAATGGCGAATTAGCGAGAGAGCAGAATGGTGAAAGAAAAGTAGATGCAAAGTGAAATGCATGTGTCTGTGTGTGTCCTAGTGCTACCCCCCGACGGACCAGTGGCTTTGCTAACGGGAGTCTTTTCCCCTTGGATCGAGGCCGGGACACCCGCATCGCCCATGACGGGCGAGCGAAACTTAAATAGCTTCGGGTCGTTGAAATCATAGTTGAGCAAGTCGTCGGGAATGGAGAGGTTCGATAAGCCCTTCAGAGAACTTTCAACGCGCTGTGAAGAAGCCTCTTTCTCTGGCTGAATAGGCGTAACTTTGGAAGTCCCACCAACTTTCTCCTTCCTCGACTTGCACGCCAGCTTCTTTTTCCCCTTCGAAGGGAAAGATGACGTTTCAATATCATGAACTTCGGCTGCAAAGCCTAAATCCTCACCTTGCTTCTCAAGTGGCTCGCCTGAAATTTCCCCATCTTCCGGGGCTTCAAGAGAAGGGAGAACGGATGATTCAGGCAGTTTTTTCCCTCTGACGTGTACGGGCTTGGGAAGCGAAGCGCCCTCTGGAAGACTAACCCGGCGGCCAAGGGCTAGCAAACCGAACTTTGATAATGACTCATTGGAAATGAGGGCTCGGATATCTCGCTCTTCAGTAGGAAGAGCTCTAATGGCGTCGACAGCATCGGAGTACCCTCGGCCCTCGGGACGTGGGACGGAGCCTGAAAAGATAGAACAGTGAGTTGGGAGAAGCTCAACCTCAACGGGGAGCGGATATCAACTCAGAGAAAAGACTTACTTCCTTCAATCCATCGCCTCGCAAAGCCTTGGGGGCAGCGCACGTTAAACCACTCCTGTTTGTACAGGGCGAATTTGCTACTCCACGCGCTAGTGAAAAGTTGGCACTTCCGATGCGGCTCAAGGAACATGTAAGAGGGGCTGTCACTCCATTTCTTGGTTATATACATGTACCTTATATCGCCAGGGGTTGGAGGCCTAGAGAAGACGGCCATGAAAAGCATGTACGTGCCATAAATGAAAGCGTGACCGTTTGGATGAAGCTGAGACGGGGCGACATCTAGGTACCGCAGCACGTCACGAAGGAATAGGTTGAACGGTGGCACGCTACCAACCCAGCACATGAATTTGCTACACGTCGTATATCCCACTGGGGGCAGATGTGGGCGGTCATGCCCCAATGGAACGAGCACATCAGCAAATGGGATGCCGTGAATAGAACATATCCGCTTAAGAGCGGCTTCAGTGACTCTCGAAGCTTGTGAATTGACTGGGTCATCCAGTAAAATAGCCGATTCCAAAGTATCGAGAGCCCAGTCATGAGCAGGAGAAACTGACGGGTCAGCTGTGTCGGGGGCCGTTTGCTTAGAAGACGACCCAGGTTTGTCGGAAAGTGTAGCAGAACTGGATCTTTTGGACATCTTGAATAAATAACAGACCCAACCAAGCACCTGTGCGAACTATACTCGAAAAATGATCGACGTTAGAATTAACAACGCAGATAACCCCCCCTCCCCCCGTGTGGTGTGTGAACTAGTGCAATCAATCGTGCATAAGCATTTAATATAACGTCAAGCCTAAAAAACAGCGCTTCCGAAAACCGTTATCGCCGACCGTCTCCGAAAGCCTTCTGAATAACGAATGCAGTAAGACACTAGAGGTAATTATCTGATTATGCCAAGTAAAGACCAGTTATGAAATTGGGCAAGGAGAGTATGTTCGGCATTTGTATATGTCCGGCATTTATGTGTGATTGGCACCAACTATGCTCGGCATACTAACTATGTTCGGCGTATAAGTATGTTCGGCATTTACTGTTTGTTCGACATTTATGTTGTTCGGCATGTGAATACGTTTGTCCGGTCTAAGTTTGTTCGGCATACTCAGTTATGTAATTTGGCAAGGCCCCTGTTTGTCCGGCCTAAGTCTGTTTGGCACGTCAGTATCATTTATACTTGTCCGGCATGTCACTGTGTTCGGAATTTGTGCTTGTTCGGCATGTCGGTATGTTTGGCTTTTATATTTGTTCGGCCCGAAAGTATGCTCGGCACTAATGTCTGTTCGGCTACATTGCTATTCGGCAAAGAACGTTCGACCAAAATGCAATTCGGCCGAAACAACATTCGGCCTACCCACTGACTCACACTTCCTCCCTAGCCTTCTAACCCATCATCCGGCCAACAATGTGCAATGCCGAATCAAGATTATGCCGAGTCCTAATGCTCGGCACGACCTCCACACTTTCCTCTCCTCCACCTAACTCTCTCCCATAACCCCATATGAAACCTAGGCACCGTGCCAAGCCACAGCATCCCACTCAAACGACTAAACAAACCCTACGAAGCATTCATATCCCTAACCATCTATCCCTACCTCGCGTCGCTCGGCCTTGGAGATACCCCAATCGGAATTCGGGTCCTACATCTACACAGCCCCGTTCAAAAATGATTCTGCCCTATGCGAATTGGTGGAAACCAACCAGGGAAAGGAGTTAGGTAAAGGGATTGTACCTAGTTCGTGGATCGAGCTTTAGAAAGGTTTGATAAGTCCTTGGATTTTGATTGCGAGAGTGGTTCGAGAATTCGGAATTGCAGGAGTAAAAGTAAAGAAAGGAAGAAGAAGGAGGTGGTTTTTATAAGGAAGAAGGAGAAGTCGAAGAGACTTTGGCCGGCTCTACCGGACGAAACGGTTTCATTCGGCACTCGTATCGTTCGGCATCCTTAGCATCCGGTGACAATGCCCTGATCCAGTAGTTCAAAGCACACCCTGTTTGAACACACGGTGTACTTTGGGGGGCAAAATGTTACCTGGAAGGTCGACCAGGCAATCACAGCGCTCGGCATAAGTGGACACTCGGCATGCAGAGTTGTACTCGGCATAAGTGGACACTCGGCGGTGCAGGGTTGTACTCGGCATAAGTGGACACTCGGCATGCAGATTTGTACTCGGCATAAGTGGACACTCGGCGGTGCAGAGTTGTACTCGGCATAAGTGGACGCTCGGCATTAAGAGACGTTCGGCAGCCCAAGATTACACTCGGCATAAGACCGTTTAGCACTTCACCCAGCGCTTCACTCGGCATGCTCTTCACTTCCCTTCATACGGATCACTCGGCATGTCCCTTGCACGGCAATGTCTTTCACTCGGCATGCTCCTCACCTGGCATCCACATTTCACTCGGCATCCCAACATCGTTCGGCCCGCTTCCTCCATTCAACAGAGAGATCCATCGACTTGGAAAGGAGGGCTCGGCATGCCGACCGTTCGGCCTGTTTCACTCAGCATGCAGGGCGCGTCCTATCTGGACCGAGCTGTCTAGCCATCTGGCCCACCAGGGAAGTCCAATCCACATTCGTCTATAAATAGAGGGGCAGGGGCACAGAAAAAAGGGGATCATATTTCAGAGAACACAGGGGAGACTCTGCCTCAACCAAACCTCATCCAAGACTTCTACTTTTACTTCACAATTGTATTCGAATACTTAAAAGCGGATTGTATCTGTAATCAAGTTTAAAAGCGAAGAAATAGAGGATCAACTTCAAAGTGGATGTAAGCTACAACGCCGAACCACTATAAATTCTGTGTTCTCGTCTCCCGCATTTTAATTCATATTATCTTCTCTATTTTAATTTATCTTCTTCAGTAATCTCTCTACACAAACTCTCTAAGGGTGTCAGTGACCAATTTTGGCGCTAACACTTAGCCATTTCATAATTATCAAAATCAAATATTCGTTCAACTAAAGATTTTTTTAAGCAAAAATGTTCGACAAAATCAAATCCAAACACAAGAAGCAAAACACAAAAGCAAAGCAGTGACGTCGAGTGCAAATACCTACATCGATATGATTTATAGTTGTATCAGAGCATGCCTGAGGATCGTTCACGGTCCCATACATGTGTGAACAACCTAGTTGTGTCGATGTGGGGTTTTCCACTCGTTCGTCATTATCTCAATCAATTGATAATAAGCTGACGTCTCGATCCTGAGCCGTCTTCAATTGGTGCGGGTGGTGGCCATTCTTGTTCCACCGTTGCGGCCCTCCTTCTCACATACTGTAATTGCAAACCATTCCGGATGTGCCCCTCAACTTCATCTTTCAAGTGTCGGCAGTCGTTTGTGCTGTGACCATTCAACTCATGGAATGAACAATACCTATCTGACCTTCTCTCGTTGCTAGTTGGATCTCTCCTTGTTGGCTTTCGATAAGGGACCTGTCCCTTAGTGCCCTGGTAAATCTGTTCCAAAGTCTCGTTCAACTCTGAGTATGTGGTGAATCTTGGCTCCCTCCGTGGTCGCATTGATCTGTTCTTGTTATCCTCTGTCTTTCGTTTTCCCTTGCTAGTTTCTGCATCTTTCTCAAGGGGGCTACATAAACATCAATTCCCTCTCCTTCCTCTCTCTTGGCGTTTGCATCCTCCAAACGTAAAAATCCTTCAGCCTCATGATAAAATTCCTCTAGATCCATAGGGGGATCTCTTGTCAGCGAATTCTTGAATTCTGTACCATCAGCTATGCCCGACACAGCTGCCATCAAGACCATAGATGGATCTGGTCGATCCACCTTTGCTGCAGCTGCTTTGAATCGCGTCAAAAAACTTCTCAAAGATTCCCCAGCTCTTTGTTTCAGTGCTGCCAAACTCATAACATTCTTGGGTCTCGAAATGTGGACCCTGAATTACCTCATAAACATTTCAGTCAAATCATTCCACGTCCCGATAGATCCACTCTCCAATTGCCTAAACCATAATGCCACAATATCTGCCAAGTACAATGGAAAGCACCGGGCCATAACTTCCTCTGATGCCCCCAGCACCTCCATATGCCTCATATATTTTGTCAGATGAACTGTAGGGTCTGCCTTTACATTATACATGTCCAACGATGGTAGCTTAAAATCTGGTGGATTCCTAGCTTGCATGATTGTTGTGGTAAAAGGACTCCTATTCACATCCTCCAAGTCCTTGTTTACCAAACCGCCTCTCATAGCCCTTCTAACCATCTCCGCCAATCTGTCATTGTCTCCTAGCTATGGTCCTCGTCCATTGCCTTCGGCCTGCACCCCGAGTTCACGAGGGAATTCTAGAATCTGTTCTCTTGGTTAAGCTTCTGTTCCTCTGCCAATGCCGTGCTGTTCGAATCCACCTGATGTACTTCTTGGTATTGGGCCTGCATGCTCTAGATGAGTGTCCCTAGCTCTGGTGCTGCCTCAGATGGTCCTGCTCCATTCTGAACTCCAGTTGCTCCTTGATTCTACGCTCCAAGTTGTCCAATCTGTTGAAACAAATTCTGGATAATCTCCTCTTGCCTTCTCATTATCGTCTCCATCTCATCCCTAGTAATGAAGACTGAAGCTTGGTTTGCTCCTGAGGAAGCCTCTTGACTCCCTTCGTGTTGACTCCTCTCTGGTCTTTGCCTTCTACTCGATTGCCTTGTCATGATTTTTCGGATCTAAATCTCCAAACTCTCTGATTCAACTCTTAATTGATAGAACTCCTGAGTTCAGCTTTCAGTGAAAGCACCAAAATGTTTACACAAGAATTGGTTACAAACACCCAATAGTTGATTATTTCACAGTCACGGATCTCAGATGAACAATAAGTACTAAAATCACTCACCAAATTCACAACAAAGTAGTAAATGACACAGGATTTATAGTGGTTCGACGATCTTGCCTACATTATTGATTCACTTGATGATTTCAATCAATTACAGCGGATTACAGTTGAAAATAACTCTAAATTTTTGATTATAACAGCGGCAGTGAAGCGTAGAATTGAATCCGGCAGAGTCTGGATGTTCCAAAGTCGAAAGAGATCCCTCTTTTGAAGGCTTCATGGGGCTATTTATAGGCGTAGGAGGTCGAGATTGCACTCAAACTTCGGGAGACATTTTTGGCACGTGAGTGGGCCCACGCGACCGACCCCACCAAGTTTCGACTCGATCTGCGATCGATACGAAACGATTTTGTATCCATCATAAATTGGTCCAATTGAGCTGAAACTTGGCAGAAACATTCTTTACCTTGTACGTAAGCTCTTGTGAAAATTTCATTGCATTTGGATCGGTGGATCTTGAGATATGATCGATAAAAGCTCGGGTTTTTCGTTGGCTGTTTGATTCGAATCCATGAATTCGAATCGATCCATTTCGAATTGAGGACTCACGTGCTTCTGTGATGAAGAGTCGTGCATTCCTCGCATCGATCCTTTTTCACTCCGAATTGACCGTTTAGACTCCATGAGTTTCGCCTCGTTTGTATCGATGACCGTTGCATAGCTCGAATCCACCAATAACGTGTACTTCGCATCGGTTTGCAACGTGCCCACTTCGTATCGATGGAGGTGGCGTTATTCGCATCGATGGAAGTTGTCTCCATTCGATCGATACGAACAAGCATATTTGGGATGGATACGAAGTGAGAACAACTGATGGATACGAACCAAGGTTCTCTAATGGATTCGACCAAATGCCTCCTCGATGGATACGAATTTGGCATTGAATGACCGATACGAAGCGTACTACCTGCTGATGGATACGAAACCGATCGATACGAACGAAAGCTTGTGGATGGATACGAAGTAGATAGCCGTGGCGCGACGATGGATACGAGAACAATCGATTCGAAGCGTGGTGCACTGATGGATACGAAAACGAGGTTAATTCCTTCAACTTGCATCGATCATAACTTGAGCATACGGACACGGATTGACTTGAAATTTGAGATGCTGACTTCTATGGATTTGCTTGTCATGTCTGGTCGATTGTGGCCAAATCCGGGCTCGGACTAATTTCATCGATATCCATAGCAAAGCAATGTATAACCAATCTTTGAGATGAGCTGTCTTTGGTTTTCGATCACTCTTTTGGTATCGCGGTCTTGCTAAAAGGCGGGATAACACCATATTCTACATATTGAAGTATCATAGAGTATCGTGTTATTTTATTTCGGGTCGTATAATTATATGATTTTGAAAAATGACTATTAGAGACATTTTTCATCCTAAGAATTTTTATCGAGTGATTTTAACTTTGAAAATCTTGTATGGCATATAACTTTTGATAGTAGACGAATAGGGTTTGAAACCACTTCCATTAGATCAAGATGATGGTTTTTATTTCCGTAGAGTGGTCGTATTAGAAAACGGACTTACCATTGGAGGATATTTCTGTTTGAAGTTTCACTTAATGTTAGATAGTTTAATTAGGAAATTAATGAGTTAATTATTAGGCCTAAAGCCCATATCAGGATTAGCATAATGGTAGGGCCGATATGACTTTTCTCCATCATTTCACACTTCCCAAAGACAGAGAGAAACTCACAATAGTCATTTCTTAGCCAAAAAGCCACTCTAAACCTTTCTTTAATTAGCCAAAACTTGTCATTAAGGAGGAGATTAGCGAGATTAACATTTGGATTGAAGATTTGCTGTGGGAGGTCATATGGAGCTGTTGTAGATTCTTGAATTTTGTTTATTTTAGACTTGCCCCTTGATTGTTTTAGATTTAGGCGAGTGGTTAGGACCTCTTGCGTTAGTCATTATACACCTTAAATTGATCTTTTACAATGATTTTTGGATCCTAAAACGTGTTTTAAACATTAGCTAATCACATATGCAAATTGGAAATGGTTTAGAAAAGATTTGAATAATCCATATTCCTTTGGAACTCCCTTGTTTGTATAGTTACGCCCTTAGATTTAGGATTCACTTTGATGAGTATGGATGTATGCTTGTTAGGATATATTGTATATAACGGATGCTTGAATATATGATGTTTGTTTGGTTGAAAATGCCGATCATGTGGCAATTTAGTTCTAGGAACGAGTTATAGATCATGATGAGCCATAGAGTTGACTTGACCCAGATTTGGTGTGATCCATATGGGGCAATAAGGAAGGCCTCAAGACAAGCACATTTGTCCAAGTGGTTAATTGATTCAGCTTTGGTGTAGAATGTCACAAGTTCGAAACTTGCTTTCGAACGTTTATTTGACATGGGATATGTTGTCCCAATGATTTGTTGTATATAAAGTACCAGTTCAAAAAAGATAATGAAGGCCTCAAAAGGTTACTTTCCAAGTTTTAATTTGTTTGGAGTTCATTTGCTTGAGTTATGGCCAACCAAAGATGGATCGGTGGTGATTTAGAAGCTAAGGATCGATTGGATGTTTCCTTAAGGCATGCTCGTGCCTTTGGGCGGTTCACTTTGAGTTATAAGTTATTTAATTTGAGTCATAAGTGCTTATTTAGGAGCATAGGCCGATGGAGCAAAAGAAGGAGAAATTTGGCTAAGGGATGGAGCTTACCGATCCATGGGGTATCGATTGGTGAACGAGAGTCTTGCGTAGAGAAGCATAGTTGGTTGCATTAAAAAATGATGTAACATCCCTCATTATGAGGCCTGAAAATAAGTGCTACCGATGATATAGCCATCAATAGTATTATTCCCTAATGAAAAAAAGAGATCGGTAAATAGTATCATTAACACCAGAAGCATAGGGATATGAAACTTTTCATAACTTTTTTCATAATCAAACTTTGAAATTTAATACATAATCATATTTGTTACTAGGTTTAGAGAAAATACAAATATTATAAAATACTCTAAGGGCGACATATGAAGATGCCCTCTTGACTGATCAGAGTCTACTAATTGACAGTTATACAATCTTCCATTAAATTCATTCAAGCAAAATAAAATAGCAATGCAGCATAAAATAAAGCTCCTAATATAGCTAGCGCTTGCCTCCTGCACGTGTTCAGAAGCTTATTCTCAAACCTAAAAACCTTGAAACCTTACTCTCGGCCCACTCAAGTGAGCACTTGAGATATCTAGACAGCCCTTGGTACTTTGATGTATAATCTACCCATGATGATTATGATATAAAGTAGTGTATATCTTGTGTATGTGCTAACTTTATGGATATAGAGATGGGTTATTATGATTTTCCATACCATTTGTCCTAATATATTGAATTAACAGTACTTGAGATTTTCTACCAGTTACACCCGACTATTGTCAGACTCGGGATTTTATGCTTTACTCTGTATTATTCGGGTACTCTTGAATGAGTAGATTTGGGATATCAGGTCAAGTGAGCATCTGGGGCCGGATAGAGGACGAGCAAGAGGCTGTATTATCATATTACTACATTTACTTATTATGATCTTTTGTTTCGCTGCACGTCACTATAGAGATTGCTTGTGACAACCCGCCTCTCCAACCCCCGAACATCGACACTAATACATCCTCGGTATTCATTGCCGCAAATTCAAGTGCCGGAGAGGCCAGTAATCATGTGGTAAAAGAAAATAGAGATAGAAGATGGAATAAACAAAATCTCACATTTCATTAAAACACCTTATAATTTTACAAAATGAAGATACATACAATCACTCAAGTGATTTATCAAAGTTATGGCTTGTACTAACCCAGTCAGAATAGTTATAATGGTCTATCCTTATAATCCTTGGTAGATACATATATGTAATACAGACACAGGAATAAGATAACTTCTTCAGAAGACCTAAAATGCTCAATATTCCATTCCAAAATGCTCCAAACTTTCCTGGCTACTTGGCTACCCGGGAAAATTAGGGCACCTAAAGTTTGGAGGGAAAAGAAAATTAAACTTTGGGTCAGTCATGGGACTGGTTTAAAAAATTCAAAATACGGATGTTTTGAAAACAAAAGGTATCCCATAAGACCACACCACACATAAAGACGGAACTGTTTTTACTTTATGATAACCAAAACATTTTCTATGTAAAAACATTTGATATTGTTTTTAATAACATTCTTTGAAAACATTTTTTAGGTAAATATACTCAAATAGTCGAAATTGTTACATTAATTAAATTTGACGGCATAATAGGTTTACAATCAAGACCAAAGGCACTTATTGGAGAACAGATTTCCATACAATGGCAAGGTGAGGGACTACCTTCCATATGGTATACCTCTTGAGGGATATACCTAGGGTCTAGATATTGAAAGCTTATACTAACATAGAACCGACATACCCCTATGCTAGAAAGTACCAAATATGAAATCACCCGGATCATTACCGTCCTTTAACGAGATCTTAAAGCATATACCACATACTCGACATATAGAGAGTAATCTTGAAAGGTGATAACCATCTCATAATGGGTGTGACTCACATAGCTCTACCGAATCTTCCCTGCTTTAACCATTCCGGTTGATGAGGCCTAAGGTAACGTTTTACCTTTTACATAGCACATTCCACTTTGAATGCCACATTGTTATTCCATGATCACACAATTTATTTATACAAATGTACGATTTCTATGCTTGTACGTCTTAGGAAAGGGTATTAAGCTAAGAGAAGTTGCCTTCTCCACCACCAAACAGATGATACATTTATAGAGATCAATCAATGTAACTAGAAATGTAGCACTAGACATCCATCCATACAAGTTGTTTAGGAACAGGACAAAACGAAGGCACTCACCTACCAAATCCTGTCGGGTGTTGCTCTTAGGATTAGTAGGGACAAGTCCTTGCATCGAAGATCTTAAATGAAGAAATACTACCACATAATATGATATGGGAAATTTTCGCCGAGGTTCAGTGACAAGCAGTCCTACATTCCATCTTCTAAATCATATCCATATCTTCACATCGAATATGTAGATTGGTCCAAAGTAGTTTTTGGATAGGAATTACCCAAATCCAATCGCGGTTCCTTCGAACCAATCATCGATAAAAGAGGTCAATTAAATAAGTGAATCATTTCATTCCTTTTATAAAAAACATCTTTTGAAGATATATAACTTAAAAACACTTCTTTCTGGTATATACAGAATCATTAATCCTCTCTTATCAAATCCTTTTGTATCTTAAAACCTTTGTATACTTAACTCGTTTCCAACATTTCGACCTTATCCATCACTCGCCCACGGAAGAGGCCTAGCGAGTCAGGGCATTTGTTGTCTTGAACATCTCCTTAGTTTAAGCACCTCATATCCGGATCTCACGAATAGAAAAATCTAGTCTACTCGTCGGCTTTTAGAGCAAAGATTAAATCACTTAATTTGTAATAGCTTTTCTTTAAATCATTTATACAAATTCTTTTTAAATAAACTAAAAAATTTCCAAAGCACCATTAAAACACTTAATTATCCACATGGAAATATTTATAAAATATTTAGAAAAGGATTGTTAAGTTTAAAACTATATTTCAACAGTTGTAGAAAAGTGCTGCGGAAAGTGTTGCAAAAAGTGCTTTTAAAGCTCTATTTACCAAAACGGCTTTTAATCGTCTAGATATTCATTTTTATAACCCAAATCACTTTTGAAACATTTTAGAAGATTTTTAGAATTTATATCATATTTTTAAACAATTTTAAAATATCATTTTTAATGAAATCCTTTTATGGATTTCCAATTGTAAAACCGCGATTTTTCCAAAAACTTGTTTTACTCATATTTCAAAATATACTTATCACAATCTTGATTTTCTTTCTTCTTATGAAAACTATGAATATAATAGTTTGGAAATTTCTTATCTCAAAGAATTTTGAGCTATATCCATTCTGTATACTCATTTGACTTTTATGATGCGAAATCTTGAACTGTCGTTACGCGACGCGCCTAATTTTGATAAAATTTTCCGTTACCTTTTAAATTTCACCGAAACATTTTCATATATTTATAAAACATTTCAAACACATTTTTAAACCATTTTAAAGAGGTTTAACAATCCATACACACCATTTCATTAATTCAAGGAAAGTGATTTTCTTTGTGCTTACCGACATGTATTTCCGTGACTTGCATATATATTCAATAGTCATATGAAAATATCCAAACATGATGAATAAAGCACATTAAACATCCATTTTCAAATATCATATCATCATGCATCATATAATATGATAGTTTTGGAGTTCTCACCTCGGGTGTAAAGGATTAACCTACAAATGGCTATAGCTTTGCTAACTAGGACTTTTTGATCATGATCACTTGGGGCACATGCTTTGAAGGCTTGGCATTGGCTAAGGGTCTTACGGCCTAATGGTGGAGAAGAGGAGGGCTCGGCCTTTTGATGGACAAAGTGAAGCCGTGGATGGTAAAGAGGAAGAATGGAGTTTTGGAATAGTTTTGAGGTGCTTAAGTATGTGTGTGTGTGTGTTTATTGTGATTAAATTTCTTTTTAGAAATATTTTGGCATTATTTTTTTATCATGATAAACCATTAAAGAGGAGAGAAAAAAGCTTAGAAATGAAGAAGAATGTGAATGAAATGGAAGAGTATGCATAGGTATTTATAGGAAAAAATAGCAGAAAATATGTAAAAGTGGATGGACAAAATTATCCTTAGCCCAGTCCCATCCGATCACATCACAATACATGTTAATACCCCCACTCCATGTGCCTACTTCACTTCATTCGCTTCCTAGCATGTGTATTGACTTTTTGATGACTTAAGGGCTAAGTAAATGGAAAATATCATAGAAACTAACTTTATGTATTTGTAAATGTATAAATGTGTTAGGTGTATATATATGGATGTATGTATGTGTTAAGATGCATATTACTATGTTATATATGTGCACATGATATATAAACAACGTTGCATTGAATTTGAACAACTTTGGTTTGTTAAACCGTTGAAAATTGAGAAACCGATCACTGGTTACGTTTTCATTTATAATTTAAATTACATATATATGTAACCAAAATATGAAAATAAATTTCTAATCATTTTTAATTGATAAAAAAACTCATTTTAATTACAAAATCATATAAATCAATAATAACAATTATTTACAAAAATTGGTATTATACCAATAAAGCGATATCAATTTTCTTATATTTTCAAAACAAATATATATATTTATAAAACTATTATAAATGATTTATTATCACTTCATAACTAATTAAAATGAATATCATCATTTAAAACCATTATTTAAATAATTATTAAATCATTAATCTAAATTATAAATTCAAAAATGTATATTTAAATATAAGACCATCACTAATGATGTCATTTTATTTTTCCAAATATAAAATAGTTAATTTTATTTCATATTCTTATTTAGTTATAAAAATAAGTGTATGTATCCAGCTCCATGCATAATGTTTTACAATTTTAGAGTCGTTTATCGATAAAACGGTTTTCGCTCATTTTATCGATATTTACCCAAGCATATATTTTTCTTTTATGTATATATTTCTTCAAATTAAGATTACCAATACTATTTATTATTTAAAAAATCATAATTTATGTTAAAAAAAATCTTTTTTTAATATTTTGAAATTATTCTTAAGTGATGGATTTATGAGTCGTTACATACTTCTCCCTTTAAAAGATTTTCGTCCCTGAAATTAAGGATAAGAAAAAGATAACTTGAAAACAAATATATATTTGACAAGATGAAATATATAAAGATATGATTAGCGAATACACCACAGGCGGTAGGCACACTACATTGATACTATATACATAGACTAATCATCCAATCTGAACTTAGGATAAGCCTTCCATATTTTGTCTTCTGTTTCCCAAGTGCAATCATTAGTATCACCACTCCATCGAACTTTGACTTGTCTGATAACCTTTCCTCTTAATCGTTTCTCATGATGATCCATAATTCCAGTTGGTTATCTGATGATAGTCAAATTTGGCTCAATTTCCAAATCTTCTTGGGCGGCTTCCTCCACTATTTGTTCTGGGTTGTACACATGCTTTCACAAATGAGATATGCGAAAAACAATGTGTACACCCGACAACTTTCTAGTAATCTTACTTGATAAGCCAACAGGCGAATCTGTTTAAGGATAGGAAAATGTCCAATGCACCGAGTGCCAATTTTCCAGCTCTCCCAAATCTCATCACTCTTCTCATTGGAGAAACCTTTAAGAACATGAAATCTCCAATTGAGAACTACATATTTCTTCGTCTTTGATCTGCATAACTCTTATGCCTGCTTTGGGCTTCTTTCATCTTCTTTCCGATCATATCTACCTTTTCTGAGGCTTCTCTAATCATATCCTTTTCTGAGGCTTCTCTAATCATATCAGGACCTAGTACTAACCGATCTCTGATCTCCTATCTCAATCGAACATGCTAGGGATCTACACGGACGACCATATAAAGCTTTATATTGTGCCATGACAATACTAGCCTGATAGATGTTGTTATAGGAGAACTCCACAAAATGAAGTTAATTTTCCCAAGAACCTTCGAAATTTAAATGCAAGCTCTCAAAAGATCTTCCAACACTCAATGTACCCTTTTAGCTTGCCCATCGGCCTGAGGATGATATGCGGTGCTTATACTCAGCTTCGTTGTCAAAGCTACTTGCAATGCTTCCTAGAACTTACTGATAAAGATCAGATATGGATCACTGACTATACTACTTTGGACACCATGCAATCAAACAACTTCCCTCGTATATATTTCTACAAGACTTGCAACAATTCGTGTTGACTTTACAAGGATAAAGTGTGCACTTTTGGTTAACCGATCTATGATGGCTCAAATGCCTTCATTTCCCTTTCTTGATTGAGGCAAACCTTAGATGAAATCCATAGATATTTGGTCCTATTTCCAAGTGGGTATTTCAAGAGGGTGGAGTAGTCCAGCAATCTTCTGTTGATCACTCTTGATTCATTGACAATTTGCACATTTACTCATGGTGATGGAACTGTCTCTCTTGATACCTCCCCACCAGAAAGTCCTTTTAATGTACATATACATCTTTTTCACTCTGGGATGTATTGCGAGTGTGTGACATTCAGTTAAAACTTCTTGTCAAATCCCATCGACATGGGGGACACATATCCTTTCATTCATTCTTAAGATTCCCTGCTCATACACTTTGAAACCTTCTCATTTTCCTGGTATCAAATTATTTTCTACTTCCCTTCCTATTTTTCCATGATCGAGTCCTTATGCTGACTCTCCTTTATTCGACAAATCAATGTTGGACGTACCACTAAATGAGCTTTAATAGTTTGCTTTCTACTCAGAGCATCTATAACGACCCAGAATTTCTATTAATTCAAATTTGTATATTTAATTGAATTTAAAATATTAATAAGTGAAATTTATAAGTCGAATAAATTTTATTTTGAATAATTGGATTTAATTGGATAATTAAATCGATTATTTAACAGTTGAAATTACAGAAATAATTGAAAATCGAGTTTGATATGATTAAAAAATGATTTGTAAAATTTTAATAAATCATGTTGGAGTTAGAAAGATGTTTGTGAACTTTTAAAATCGAAATAAAAGTTAATGTGTGAAAATTGAATATTTTAATATTTAATTGACGAGTTAAAATAGTAATTTTTCAAACAGTGTCAGATTTCGACGAAACCAGTTTCATTGGATCCGTAATGTTATATTATTATAAGGTTTCAAATTTTATTTCAATCGGATTTACCGTTTGTCCGGGGCAAGCCAAAACGCCTAGAAAATAGTTTAATCGATTTAATTTTAAATTGATCGTTTATTGCCATAACTCGCACAGATGATCGAATTGGCTCCCGAAACATGTTCCATTGTGTCCGTAATGCGGGGTAAACCTTCGAAACGCCAACTGGCATGCTTCGTTTGGAGTTCGGAATATTTCGGGTGAATAGTGTTTGTGAAATTTTCTTTATAAGGCCTCTACTTTCATTATTTTGCACTCAAACCCAAATATTTCTTCCAGCCGGCCCTAATAATTTCTATGGCCAAAAATCTCCTATCTTTCTCCTCAATTATCTTCAAATCTACGCATCAATTCAAGAATTTTCCAACTAGAGAATGGAAGAGGACAATGAGATCTAGTAATTCAACGGTTGTGATGGATTTTCATTGAGTGGATTGACGGTAAATCTCGTTCAAATGTCGTGCGTTCGTCCTCGATTTTCATGAAGAGGAGGAGGCCGAGCTCGCCGTCGTTCATGCTTGTGGTGGAGTTCGTGGAGGCGCTTCACGTAATGGTGTTTGATCATGTTGGAGCTAGCCGTGGTGGCCGCGGCCTGGAACAATTCGAACGTGCCATGGGTTCGGTTTTGAGCATGTAACCTGTAGATGGAGAGGATGGCATGCACGACTCTGATTCTAGGGCTTGGGATCTGATGGCCCATATTTGCAGAAGGTTAAAAAAATAATATAATAATAATAAAAGTTGAGTAAATTAGTATGTTTTAAATTCGTGTAAAACTTTAAAAATTCATATCCTTTTCATACGAGGTCGAAAACGCACGAAACGAATTGCGTTGGAATCCTATGGACGAGCACTACTTAATGGAGCTGGTTTGGAGACGTTTGGAGATAGTGAAAATTTCGGGTAAAATTAAACGTCCGTTTAATTTTATTCGAAATAAAACACTACAAATTGCTATCGGAAATTCACGGTGAGAACTTCTCACTCAATCGAATTGTTTCGATTTAAATTTTAAATAGTTAGATTTAAAATTTGCTTGAATGTATATTTGGATGATAAATTATTATCTATTGATTGTTAAAATAGACATTATACGCCGTTAGTAAGCGGAGGTTATTTATTAAAAACATATACCGTGAATATTTCACCGTATAGTGAAATTGGTATTATATATGTACTTGGAGTTGATTTTCCCGCATTATATAGCGGATGAGACCCTATTGCGCCGTCTATTAAGCGGATAATATTTTATAAATCCCATATACCGCGATATTCCGTATTGAAACGGAATTGGATTGTGCTAACATCTTTGGACGCAGGGAAATAGGTTGGAGGGATCCAACTGGATTCCTCAATTATATTATTATTTACAGATATTGTGATATTTGTTGATTATCATATTGATATATGATGTTTGTTGTCGTGATTGAATATTGGGAGTTGTTGCATCAACGGATCCATTTTTAAAGTTTAAAAATAATGATTTTGATTTTAAAAGTATTTTTAAAATGATTTTTCAAAGTATACGTTTTATTTAATTTTTGAATTGGTTCATTTTAAATAATTAAAACGTTATAAATTTTTATGTTATAAAAATTAAGATTTTGTGAAATGTAACCAAAAGGTGATTTTTAAAATAAATAGATTTATAAAATAGTTTAAATTTGGATTTTTGAATTATTATAAAGGATGTAAAATAAAAGATTTTTAACATTGATATTCATAAAAAAATATATAAAATATTGGAATTATAAAACGAGTTTATTAAGAGTTAAAATGAAGTATAAAAATGGATTTCATTAAAAATTATAGGTTTATAAATTGTGTAGATTATAAAATGAATAGATGTTGTAAAATAAAAGATTTATAAGTAATTAACTTATAAACTGGATTTTGGGCATTTAAATGGGATATTAATAGAAATTGTTAATAAAGGAGATTTTATAAGTTGAAGTTGTTATAAAATATAAATGAATCTTATGAGTAATAGAAGTTTTCAAAAGAACGATTTTGTAAATAAATGAATTATAAGTATTGAACTTATAATATGGACTTTTTGTATATATTTGAGATATATAAATTGAATTGTATTAATAAAGGAGATTTATAAATCGAAATTTATAAAAAGAAATGGAATTTATAGACATTGTTTATAAATTTGAAATCAATGGAAATTGATAAATTGAATGTTGAAATTGGTTAAGGAAGTATATTCACGATTTTGGACAGTGAATATATTATTAAATAAAATGGATATGCTTGGGAAAATGAATATTATAAAATGAAGTTAATCGTTTTAACGATGTTTTGAAATGTATTAAACATCGAACACATAGATTTCAACATTTATTGTTGAAATAGACGTTTTCGAGAAATAGAAGAAAATGATGGACTATAACACTGTTGTTATAGTAAATGATTTCCGAAAGGAAATATTTTGTATAGTATTGGGATTTATATATCTATTTTAATTTCGAGTCCCTATACTAGTGATTTTGGGTCGTCGTAACGATGTTTTACACAACATTCGTTTTGACTCAAATAAATGTGTATAAGCGCACGTTTTCTTAAAGAATGAAATATATACTTAATTTCGATTTAAGTATATTGAATATTTTTCAAGTGTTGAAACTAAATGGATTTGTGAATTTCTTATTATTAAATAAGTTTGGAAATGTTTTTCCAATGTGAAATGAAATGTTTTGAGAACTTATCTTTTTAAAGATAAATTGAAAATGAATAATTGAAATCGTATATTCATAAATATTTTGGAATGTATATTCACTATGGAATTTATAAATGAAAAGGGGAATTTGTTTAAGAATAAAAGTTGATTTATTTTTGAAGTGTGGGAATTAATTTACGGATTTGGAACGTAAATATAAAGTAAATCGGTAAGGATTTATTTAATTGGTTTAAATGAACCATGTTGAAATGAAAGTATTTTCGCGTAAGGAAAATGACTGAAATTTGTTGTCAAAAGTGGTAAAGGTGAAAAGTGATTTGAAAATTTATTTTCAAATGGTTGAAGTGTGGAAATTATATATATAATAAAGATATTTTAGAAAGAAAATAATTTGGGAAATTATTTGGAATCTGGTGATGTTGAGCATACCTATTGATAGTTAAATAATCTGACTATCAATATTTACCTTTAAGTAGGTATTTGTTGTGATTGCTTGAAATTGAATGCCACACTTATTTTTGAATAAGCACTCACTATTCGGGTTAGCCGGGAAAGGACCTTGGGGTCGTATAACCCATTCCGAATATGTGATACGTCGTTATGAATTGCATTTGATGACCGGTGTTGAAGACCGAATATTTGTGAAAACGGAAGGATTACCGTCGAATGTTTCTTCGTCGGTTGATCTCCGATATAGAAATTTATTACCCTTTGTGATGGGAAGTCCGGTCGTGATTAGTGAATATCCGGATTGCAAGGACTTCTTTGTAAGTGCCTTCGGTTCCGTTCGATCCCGGAACGGACTGGTATGGATGTGTGTCTGATGTTACGATTTGAGATGTAAAGCTGGTTTCTATCATATATATTTCCGTTGGAGGCGGAGAATTTATTCTCCTAGCTTAACACCCTTAGAGGTTATGTAGTTGATGGTTACTAGTGATACATTCCCAAATTGGTAACATGGCATACGAAGTGCTGTTGAGCATTTGATGATCAAAGCACAGCTTTTATATAAAGTGTGGCTTCGTGGACGAGACTTCGTCGGACCTCACACACCGAAAATGGTCAAAACAGGAAGGATGCAGCAAGGTTATTAGGGGGTAGCGCACCTTTAATGTATGTCATTCCTTCAAGATAGAGGTGGTATCATGGTATGGAGCCCAGATAATTAACCAATGTCGTTGCTGCAAATTTATTGCTTTGTGGTTGTTGGAAATCGAGGATCCTCGGATATAGATCGATTACGATCGGGGAATGACATATTCGTGTCGGTAGTTACCTAGTTAGGGGTAACCCGGACTTGTGTTGGCAGAGATCCGGTTAGGTTCTCGGGTCGTCTTTCCAGAGGCGTACCCATGTGGCAATGGGAAGTTCCTTGGCCTGACCATTTGTTGGAAATCCAAAGAAACAATACGATCTTGTACGGTTTTAGTTGTAGAACCTATCATTCACTTATGGTGGTCACCACTGTTTGGATGGTAGCTATAGTAGGCATAAGTGCGGAATGCCTATGCTGGCTAAGATTTATATCTTTACTTTCGAAAAGAGTTTTCCTAAACTATGCACTAGTAATAATATCAAATGTTTCTTTTTAATGCGTATCAAGCATCCTTGACTATCATAAGGAGAAATCTCCTCCGATTCTGCATTTGCATTGTGTGTGTGTGCGGGAGGCCTTATGGTAGTCTCATTTTCTAAAAAGCATTGCGAATCTATTTTAAAATTATCCTGTACTTTGTTTTAATGATAAATAACTGTTTTAGTTCTCACACCAGTCACATGACTGACTCGGATTTTATAGTTTTCCTTCCTAAACTTTGGGTGGCCACCAATTTCCACACGGGCAGTCAAGAGTCAGGTTTATCAGGATATTCTGGAATTCAAGAATTGGAGGCAAGCTGGATGGCATGGCGTATTTACTAGTATATAGTATTTATTTTCCGTTGTTTGTTGTTTGTTGTTGTACACTCCGATGATATAATGTAATGTAATATGATGTAATGTAATAACTGATATAGTTCTTTGTTTAAAGATTATTCATTTATCTATTATGTGTTGTTCCGCTGCGATTGTAAGATTCTAATATTGTTCTGTTGTTTTCTTTTTCTCTATTCTTCTACCCTTTCTTCTTCTTTAAACCATAACAGTATGGTTTCCCGGCATTCCGTTGCTCGATAGTTGATACAGTGGACGTATTGATGTCGGTTTTCGTGGTCGAAGAACCGGTTCCTCACATTTGGTATCAGAGCATATGGTTAAGCGACAACCATGGCTCTGTTGGGTATTACACATTAGAGATAGAGTCAGTAGTACTCTAGAATGAGTTTGAGTGTAATAATAGCTATGAGCGCGTATTTGTTAGTGAATATAAATTGTTTGTATTGTGTTGACTTATCGGTTGATTGTTTATGAATTCTGGTCGGTGCGGGAAGTACAGCCGTGATCGATAGGGGTTTCTAAACTCTTAAACAAGATAAACTGACACAGTATTGTTTTTAAATTGGGTAACTGAAATAATTTTACCTTGATTATATTTTGTATATAAAGGAATAATTTTTCAGAATTATTAAGGTATATATGAATTGATTGTTTGGTCGTTAAAAAAATGTAAGAATGAATATAAGTTAATTAAAAGAATAATTGTATAAGAAATTGAATTATAAGGTATGGAATTATAATTAATATGATTTACAATTGTGAAATAATCTTATATATAAAGGCGAAACTATATGGATATATTTACTAATATGAGTTGTAGATATAAAAATGAATTTGGACTATGAATTTGGAAATTTTGAATCCTGTTTATTTTGGAAGTTATTTTTCAAAATTAAAAGTTAAATAGTGAAATTTTATAAGTAAAAGATTTGTAAATATGATTTATGAATAAAAGTAAAGTTAAAAAATATATTTGGATTAGATAAGCTATTGAAATTGATGAATATAAGTGAAATGAGTTTTGAACTTACAAAATATGAATAATAAATTTAGCTTTGGGTAAGTTAATGGATTTGGAGGTTAATAAATAAGTTGTATAACTTATAGAATGGGAAAGGATAAGTAAAACCAATTATTGAAGTGGTTAAACAATTTTGTTAAGCAAAATGAGATGGAATTTGAATAAGTGGTGGAATTTGACTTCGGTAAAAAGTTAAATAGAAATGAAATCTGAATTGAATTTATAAGGGAAAATTTAAGTTAAGTAAAATAAATTGAAATGGAATATAACTTAAGTGAAGTTGAATAGAGTTGATTTTGGTGTCAAAGTAAATTATTAAGTGAATTAATGAAGTGAAGTCATTAAGAATATGAACTTGAGTTATATAAATGAAATTCAACTTTATATAGTTAAATGGATTAGCAATTGAATTAATAAACAGATTGAATATTAATCAATCTAATGTAAATGGATGAAATATTAATCAATCGAATGTAAAAGAATTGATATGGGATAATGAATATAAGCGTTAATTCATTAGAAGCTAATGAAGTTGAGAATTGAATAAATTTAATGGAAGTCAATTTAATATGAACCAATTGGAATTAAAAGTGTTGAACCAAATTGGATGTAAAGAAATATAAATTAAATAAATTTGGTTGTAATGGATGTACATTGGTTGTTATATGAATATTAGTTGATTGTGTAAAATTCATTAAGTGTTAAATGAAAATGAATTAGTGAAATGGAAAGCTATAAATCATTAAATTCAAATCGGAAGAAAATAAATTTGAATAGGATTGAATTTGATTTGGAAGTGAACTAAATTGAATGTAAATTAGTGAATGCAAACTAATTGAAATTGAATATGAATAAGTGATGTTGATAAAATCCAATGTTAACAAATCAAATATGATTAAATTAGAAAACCAATTCATTGAAAAAGTGAATATATATTGATTTGATATGGATTTGTTGGATGATAGTTGTTTGATGGTTGCATTTATTGCTTTTGTTGCATTTGCTATATTGGCATATGTAGTTTTTGTAGTTTTTTTGAATTTGTTCAGGAGGGAAACCGGCCGGAGCCGTAAAACCCTCCCTAGTGCGCCTACCCGGTCCGCGGGCACCCGAAGGCTGATCTTAGCACACGCACATGGTAAGCCCTTAAATGGGCAACCTGGGAATCGAACCTGCGACCTGCTTACCAGGAGGCAAGTGTCTCAACCACTAGGCCACATTTGCAGAATCGAACCCTTAAATGTAGTTTTTGTAGTGATGTATGTTGTATATTGATATTATTTTTATATATACATGTTTCTCATGGTTTGTTGAGTGTTTAGTAGGTGCGGATTGCGCTTGCTTCGCATTTGGAGCTCGCTTTCACGCTATATTAGCCGTATACGCCCACTAATAATATATAAGGTACACGTCTCGGATTACGTACCGTACGTATACACTTGTTTCCCTGCGGGATGCCTCATCACTTGATGAGATGTATATTAGTGATATATACACTGTCATTTTTTTTGGATCGAGCCGCGCAAAGGAGACTCTGGCGAATTTTTCAGAAAATTTAAGGCGTTAGAATATTTTTGAGAAAATTGGGAAATTTTTGAAAACTAAGTTTGGATTTGGAAACTTAGTAAAGATTTTGTAAGAAGTTTAACTATGAATTTTGGGAAAGTTAAACACTTAAGAGATTTGAAAAATTCAATTCAAACGAATTGTTTTGGGAAAGTCAACGGATTCTATAACTTTTTCTTACTTGGCAATTTCGAGGACGAAATTCTTTTAAGGGGGGAAGATTGTAACGACCCAGAATTTCTATTAATTAAAATTTGTATATTTAATTGAATTTTATTTTGAATAATTGGATTTAATTGGATAATTAAATCGATTATTTAATAGTTGAAATTACAGAAATAATTGAAAATCGAGTTTGATATGATTAAAAATGATTTGTAAAATTTTAATAAATCATGTTGGAGTTAGAAAGATGTTTGTGAACTTTTAAAATCGAATTAAAACTTAATTTGTGAAAATTGAATATTTTAATATTTAATTGACGAGTTAAAATAGTCATTTTTCAAACAGTGTCAGATTTCGACGAAACCAGTTTTATTGGATCCGTAATGTTATATTATTGTAAGGTTTCAAATTTCATGTCAATCGGATTTACCGTTTGTCCGGGGCAAGCCAAAATGCCTAGAAAATAGTATAATCGATTTAATTTTAAATTGATCGTTTATGGCCATAACTCGCACAGATGATCGAATTGGCTCCCGAAACACGTTCCATTGTGTCCAGAACGCGGGGTAAACCTTCAGAACACTAACCGGCACGCTTCGTTTGGAGTTCGGAAAATTTCGGGTGAATAGTGTTTGTGAAATTTTCTATATAAGGCCCCTACTTCATTATTTTGCATTCAAACCCTAATATTTCTTCCAGCCGACCCAAATAATTTCTATGGCCAAAAATATCCTATCTTTCTCCTCAATTATCTTCAAATCTACGCATCAATTCAAGAATTTTCCAACTAGAGAATGGAAGAGGAAATTGAGATCTAGTAATTCAACGGTTGTGATGGATTTTCATTGAGTGGATTGACGGTAAATCTCGTTCAAATGTCACGCGTTCGTCCTCGATTTTCATGAAGAGGAGGAGGCCGAGCTCGCCGTCGTTCATGCTTGTGGTGGAGTTCGTGGAGGCGCTTCACGTAATGGCGTTTGATCATGTTGGAGCTAGCCGTGGTGGCCGCGGCCTGGAAGAATTCGAACGTGCCATGGGTTCGGTTTTGAGCATGTAACCTGTAGATGGGGAGGATGGTATGCACGGCTCTAATTCTAGGGCTTGGGATCTGATGGCCCATATTTGCAGAAGGTTAAAAAAATAATATAATAATAATAAAAGTTGAGTAAATTAGTATGTTTTAAATTCGTGTAAAACTTTAAAAATTCATATCCTTTTCATACGAGGTCGAAAACGCACGAAACGAATTGCGTTGGAATCCTATGGACGAGCACTACTTAATGGAGCTGGTTTGGAGACGTTTGGAGATAGTGAAAATTTCGGGTAAAATTAAACGTCCGTTTAATTTTATTCGAAATAAAACACTACAAATTGCTATCGGAAATTCACGGTGAGAACTTCTCACTCAATCGAATTGTTTCGATTTAAATTTTAAATAGTTAGATTTAAAATTTGCTTGAATGTATATTTGGATGATAAATTATTATCTATTGATTGTTAAAATAGACATTATACGCCATTAGTAAGCGGAGGTTATTTATTAAAAACATATACCGTGAATATTGCACCGTATAGTGAAATTGGTATTATATATGTACTTAGAGTTGATTTTCCCGCATTATATAGCGGATGGGACCCTATTGCGCCGTCTATTAAGCGGATAATATTTTATAAATCCCATATACCGCGATATTCCGTATTGGAACGGAATTGGATTGTGCTAACATCTTTGGACGCAGGGAAATAGGTTGGAGGGATCCAACTGGATTCCTCAATTATATTGATTATTTACAGATATTGTGATATTTGTTGATTATCATATTGATATATGATGTTTGTTGTCGTGATTGAATATTGGGAGTTGTAGCATCAACGGATCCATTTTTAAAGTTTAAAAATAATGATTTTGATTTTAAAAGGATTTTTAAAATGATTTTTCAAAGTATACGTTTTATTTAATTTTTGAATTGGTTCATTTTAAATAATTAAAACGTTATAAATTTTTATGTTATAAAAATTAAGATTTTGTGAAATGTAACCAAAAGGTGATTTTTAAAATAAATAGATTTATAAAATAGTTTAAATTTGGATTTTTGAATTATTATAAAGGATGTAAAATAAAAGATTTTTAACATTGATATTCATAAAAAAATATAAAATATTGGAATTATAAAATGAGTTTATTAAGAGTTAAAATGAAGTATAAAAATGGATTTCATTAAAAATTATAGGTTTATAAATTGTGTAGATTATAAAATGAATAGATGTTGTAAAATAAAAGATTTATAAGTAATTAACTTATAAACTGGATTTTGGGCATTTAAATGGGATATTAATAGAAATTGTTAATAAAGGAGATTTTATAAGTTGAAGTTGTTATAAAATATAAATGAATCTTATAAGTAATAGAAGTTTTCAAAAGAACGATTTTGTAAATAAATGAATTATAAGTATTGAACTTATAATATGGACTTTTGGTATATATTTGAGATATATAAATTGAATTGTATTAATAAACGAGATTTATAAATCGAAGTTTATAAAAAGAAATGGAATTTATAGACATTGTTTATAAATTCTGAAATCAATGGAAATTGATAAATTGAATGTTGAAATTGGTTAAGGAAGTATATTCACGATTTTGGACAGTGAATATATTATTAAATAAAATGGATATGCTTGGGAAAATGAATATTATAAAATGAAGTTAATCGTTTTAACGATGTTTTGAAATGTATTAAACATCGAACACATAGATTTCAACATTTATTGTTGAAATAGACGTTTTCGAGATATAGAAGAAAATGATGGACTATAACACTGTTGTTATAGTAAATGATTTCCGAAAGGAAATATTTTGTATAGTATTGGGATTTATATATCTATTTTAATTTCGAGTCCCTATACTAGTGATTTTGGGCCGTCGTAACGATGTTTTACACAACATTCGTTTTGACTCAAATAAATGTGTATAAGCGCACGTTTTCTTGAAAGAATGAAATATATACTTAATTTCGATTTAAGTATATTGAATATTTTTCAAGTGTTGAAAATAAATGGATTTGTGAATTTCTTATTATTAAATAAGTTTGGAAATGTTTTTCCAATGTGAAATGAAATGTTTTGAGAACTTATCTTTTTAAAGATAAATTGAAAATGAATAATTGAAATCGTATATTCATAAATATTTTGGAATGTACATTCACTATGGAATTTATAAATGAAAAGGGGAATTTGTTTAAGAATAAAAGTTGATTTATTTTTGAAGTGTGGGAATTAATTTACGGATTTGGAACGTAAATATAAAGTAAATCGGTAAGGATTTATTTAATTGGTTTAAATGAACCATGTTGAAATGAAAGTATTTTCACGTAAGGAAAATGACTGAAATTTGTTGTCAAAAGTGGTAAAGGTGAAAAGTGATTTGAAAATTTGTTTTCAAATGGTTGAAGTGTGGAAATTATATATCTAATAAAGATATTTTAGAAAGAAAATAATTTGGGAAATTATTTGGAATCTGGTGATGTTGAGCATACCTATTGATAGTTAAATAATCCGACTATCAATGTTTACCTTTAAGTAGGTATTTGTTGTGATTGCTTGAAATTGAATGCCACACTTATTTTTGAATAAGCACTCACTATTCGGGTTAGCCGGGAAAGGACCTTGGGGTCGTATAACCCATTCCGAATATGTGATACGTCGTTATGAATTGCATTTGATGACCGGTGTTGAAGACCGAATATTTGTGAAAACGGAAGGATTGCCGTCGAATGTTTCTTCGTCGGTTGATCTCCGATATAGAAATTTATTACCCTTTGTGATGGGAAGTCCGGTCGTGATTAGTGAATATCCGAATTGCAAGGACTTCTTTGTAAGTGCCTTCGGTTCCGTTCGGTTCCGTTCGATCCCGGAACGGACTGGTATGGATGTGTGTCTGACGTTACGATTTGAGATGTAAAGCTGGTTTCTATCATATATATTTCCGTTATAGGCGGAGAATTTATTCTCCTAGCTTAACACCCTTAGAGGTTATGTAGTTGATGGTTACTAGTGATACATTCCCAAATTGGTAACGTGGCATACGAAGTGCTGTTGAGCATTTGATGATCAAAGCACAACTTTAATATAAAGCGTGGCTTTGTGGAAGAGACTTCGTCGGACCTCACACCCCGGAAATGGTCAAAACAGGAAGGATGAAGCAAGGTTATTAGGGGGTAGCGCCCCTTTAGTGTATGTCATTCCTTCTGGATAGAGGTGGTATCATGGTATAGAACCCAGATAATTAACCAATGTCGTTGCTGCAAATTTATTGCTTTGTGGTTGTTGGAAATCGAGGATCCTCGGATATAGATCGATTACGATCGGGGAATGACATATTCGTGTCGGTAGTTACCTAGTTAGGGGTAACCCGGACTTGTGTTGGCAGAGATCCGGTTAGGTTCTCGGGTCGTCTTTCCAGAGGCGTACCCATGTGGCAATGGGAAGTTCCTTGGCCTGACCATTTGTTGGAAATCCAAAGAAACAATACGATCTTGTACGGTTTTAGTTGTAGAACCTATCATTCACTTATGGTGGTCACCACTGTTTGGATGGTAGCTATAGTAGGCATAAGTGCGGAATGCCTATGCTAGCTAAGATTTATATCTTTACTTTCGAAAAGATTTTTCCTACACTATGCACTAGTAATAATATCAAATGTTTATTTTTAATGCGTATCAAGCATCCTTGACTATCATAAGGAGAAATCTCCTCCGATTCTGCATTTGCATTGTGTGTGTGTGTGCGGGAGGCCTTATGGTAGTCTCATTTTCTAAAAAGCATTGCGAATCTATTTTAAAATTATCCTGTACTTTGTTTTAATGATAAATAACTGTTTTAGTTCTCACACCAGTCACATGACTGACTCGGATTTTATAGTTTTCCTTCCTAAACTTTGGGTGGCCACCAATTTCCACACGGGCAGTCAAGAGTCAGGTTTATCAGGATATTCTGGAATTCAAGAATTGGAGGCAAGCTGGATGGCATGGCGTATTTACTAGTATATAGTATTTATTTTCCGTTGTTTGTTGTTTGTTGTTGTACACTCCGATGATATAATGTAATGTAATATGATGTAATGTAATAACTGATATAGTTCTTTGTTTAAAGATTATTCATTTATCTATTATGTGTTGTTCCGCTGCGATTGTAAGATTCTAATATTGTTCTGTTGTTTTCTTTTTCTCTATTCTTCTACCCTTTCTTCTTCTTTAAACCATAACAGTATGGTTTCCCGGCATTCCGTTGCTCGATAGTTGATACAGTGGACGTATTGATGTCGGTTTTCGTGGTCGAAGAACCGGTTCCTCACATTTGGTATCAGAGCATATGGTTAAGCGACAACCATGGCTCTGTTGGGTATTACACATTAGAGATAGAGTCAGTAGTACTCTAGAATGAGTTTGAGTGTAATAATAGCTATGAGCGCGTATTTGTTAGTGAATATAAATTGTTTGTATTGTGTTGACTTATCGGTTGATTGTTTATGAATTCTGGTCGGTGCGGGAAGTACAGCCGTGATCGATAGGGGTTTCTAAACTCTTAAACAAGATAAACTGACACAGTATTGTTTTTAAATTGGGTAACTGAAATAATTTTACCTTGATTATATTTTGTATATAAAGGAATAATTTTTCAGAATTATTAAGGTATATATGAATTGATTGTTTGGTCGTTAAAAAAATGTAAGAATGAATATAAGTTAATTAAAAGAATAATTGTATAAGAAATTGAATTATAAGGTATGGAACTATAATTAATATGATTTACAATTGTGAAATAATCTTATATATAAAGGCGAAACTATATGGATATATTTACTAATATGAGTTGTAGATATAAAAATGAATTTGGACTATGAATTTGGAAATTTTGAATCCTGTTTATTTTGGAAGTTATTTTTCAAAATTAAAAGTTAAATAGTGAAATTTTATAAGTAAAAGATTTGTAAATATGATTTATGAATAAAAGTAAAGTTAAAAAATATATTTGGATTAGATAAGCTATTGAAATTGATGAATATAAGTGAAATGAGTTTTGAACTTACAAAATATGAATAATAAATTTAGCTTTGGGTAAGTTAACGGATTTGGAAGTTAATAAATAAGTTGTATAACTTATAGAATGGGAAAGGATAAGTAAAACCAATTATTGAAGTGGTTAAACAATTTTGTTAAGCAAAATGAGATGGAATTTGAATAAGTGGTGGAATTTGACTTCGGTAAAAAGTTAAATAGAAATGAAATCTGAATTGAATTTATAAGGGAAAATTTAAGTTAAGTAAAATAAATTGAAATGGAATATAACTTAAGTGAAGTTGAATAGAGTTGATTTTGGTGTCAAAGTAAATTATTAAGTGAATTAATGAAGTGAAGTCATTAAGAATATGAACTTGAGTTATATAAATGAAATTCAACTTTATATAGTTAAATGGATTAGCAATTGAATTAATAAACAGATTGAATATTAATCAATCTAATGTAAATGGATGAAATATTAATCAATCGAATGTAAAAGAATTGATATGGGATAATGAATATAAGCGTTAATTCATTAGAAGCTAATGAAGTTGAGAATTGAATAAATTTAATGGAAGTCAATTTAATATGAACCAATTGGAATTAAAAGTGTTGAACCAAATTGGATGTAAAGAAATATAAATTAAATAAATTTGGTTGTAATGGATGTACATTGGTTGTTATATGAATATTAGTTGATTGTGTAAAATTCATTAAGTGTTAAATGAAAATGAATTAGTGAAATGGAAAGCTATAAATCATTAAATTCAAATCGAAAGAAAATAAATTTGAATAGGATTGAATTTGATTTGGAAGTGAACTAAATTGAATGTAAATTAGTGAATGCAAACTAATTGAAATTGAATATGAATAAGTGATGTTGATAAAATCCAATGTTAACAAATCAAATATGATTAAATTAGAAAACCAATTCATTGAAAAAGTGAATATATATTGATTTGATATGGATTTGTTGGATGATAGTTGTTTGATGGTTGCATTTATTGCTTTTGTTGCATTTGCTATATTGGCATATGTAGTTTTTGTAGTTTTTTTGAATTTGTTCAGGAGGGAAAACGGCCGGAGCCGTAAAACCCTCCCTAGTGCGCCTACCCGGTCCGCGGGCACCCGAAGGCTGATCTTAGCACACGCACATGGTAAGCCCTTAAATGGGCAACCTGGGAATCGAACCTGCGACCTGCTTACCAGGAGGCAAGTGTCTCAACCACTAGGCCACATTTGCAGAATCGAACCCTTAAATGTAGTTTTTGTAGTGATGTATGTTGTATATTGATATTATTTTTATATATACATGTTTCTCATGGTTTGTTGAGTGTTTAGTAGGTGCGGATTGCGCTTGCTTCGCATTTGGAGCTCGCTTTCACGCTATATTAGCCGTATACGCCCACTAATAATATATAAGGTACACGTCTCGGATTACGTACCGTACGTATACACTTTTTTCCCTGCGGGATGCCTCATCACTTGATGAGATGTATATTAGTGATATATACACTGTCATTTTTTTTGGATCGAGCCGCGCAAAGGAGACTCTGGCGAATTTTTCAGAAAATTTAAGGCGTTAGAATATTTTTGAGAAAATTGGGAAATTTTTGAAAACTAAGTTTGGATTTGGAAACTTAGTAAAGATTTTGTAAGAAGTTTAACTATGAATTTTGGGAAAGTTAAACACTTAAGAGATTTGAAAAATTCAATTCAAACGAATTGTTTTGGGAAAGTCAACGGATTCTATAACTTTTTCTTACTTGGCAATTTCGAGGACGAAATTCTTTTAAGGGGGGAAGATTGTAACGACCCAGAATTTCTATTAATTAAAATTTGTATATTTAATTGAATTTTATTTTGAATAATTGGATTTAATTGGATAATTAAATCGATTATTTAATAGTTGAAATTACAGAAATAATTGAAAATCGAGTTTGATATGATTAAAAATGATTTGTAAAATTTTAATAAATCATGTTGGAGTTAGAAAGATGTTTGTGAACTTTTAAAATCGAATTAAAACTTAATTTGTGAAAATTGAATATTTTAATATTTAATTGACGAGTTAAAATAGTCATTTTTCAAACAGTGTCAGATTTCGACGAAACCAGTTTTATTGGATCCGTAATGTTATATTATTGTAAGGTTTCAAATTTCATGTCAATCGGATTTACCGTTTGTCCGGGGCAAGCCAAAATGCCTAGAAAATAGTATAATCGATTTAATTTTAAATTGATCGTTTATGGCCATAACTCGCACAGATGATCGAATTGGCTCCCGAAACACGTTCCATTATGTCCAGAACGCGGGGTAAACCTTCAAAACACTAACCGGCACGCTTCGTTTGGAGTTCGGAAAATTTCAGGTGAATAGTGTTTGTGAAATTTTCTATATAAGGCCCCTACTTTCATTATTTTGCACTCAAACCCTAATATTTCTTCCAGCCGACCCAAATAATTTCTATGGCCAAAAATATCCTATCTTTCTCCTCAATTATCTTCAAATCTACGCATCAATTCAAGAATTTTCCAACTAGAGAATGGAAGAGGAAATTGAGATCTAGTAATTCAACGGTTGTGATGGATTTTCATTGAGTGGATTGACGGTAAATCTCGTTCAAATGTCACGCGTTCGTCCTCGATTTTCATGAAGAGGAGGAGGCCGAGCTCGCCGTCGTTCATGCTTGTGGTGGAGTTCGTGGAGGCGCTTCACGTAATGGCGTTTGATCATGATGGAGCTAGCCGTGGTGGCCGCGGCCTGGAAGAATTCGAGCGTGCCATGGGTTCGGTTTTGAGCATGTAACCTGTAGATGGAGAGGATGGCATGCACGGTTCTGATTCTAGGGCTTGGGATCTGATGGCCCATATTTGCAGAAGGTTAAAAAAAAAATATAATAATAATAAAAGTTGAGTAAATTAGTATGTTTTAAATTCGTGTAAAACTTTAAAAATTCATATCCTTTTCATACGAGGTCGAAAACGCACGAAACGAATTGCGTTGGAATCCTATGGACGAGCACTACTTAATGGAGCTGGTTTGGAGACGTTTGGAGATAGTGAAAATTTCGGGTAAAATTAAACGTCCGTTTAATTTTATTCGAAATAAAACACTACAAATTGCTATCGGAAATTCACGGTGAGAACTTCTCACTCAATCGAATTGTTTCGATTTAAATTTTAAATAGTTAGATTTAAAATTTGCTTGAATGTATATTTGGATGATAAATTATTATCTATTGATTGTTAAAATAGACATTATACGCCGTTAGTAAGCGGAGGTTATTTATTAAAAACATATACCGTGAATATTTCACCGTATAGTGAAATTGGTATTATATATGTATTTGGAGTTGATTTTCCCGCATTATATAGCGGATGAGACCCTATTGCGCCGTCTATTAAGCGGATAATATTTTATAAATCCCATATACCGCGATATTCCGTATTGGAACGGAATTGGATTGTGCTAACATCTTTGGACACAGGGAAATAGGTTGGAGGGATCCAACTGGATTCCTCAATTATATTGATTATTTACAGATATTGTGATATTTGTTGATTATCATATTGATATATGATGTTTGTTGTCGTGATTGAATATTGGGAGTTGTTGCATCAACGGATCCATTTTTAAAGTTTAAAAATAATGATTTTGATTTTAAAAGGATTTTTAAAATGATTTTTCAAAGTATACGTTTTATTTAATTTTTGAATTGGTTCATTTTAAATAATTAAAACGTTATAAATTTTTATGTTATAAAAATTAAGATTTTGTGAAATGTAACCAAAAGGTGATTTTTAAAATAAATAGATTTATAAAATAGTTTAAATTTGGATTTTTGAATTATTATAAAGGATGTAAAATAAAAGATTTTTAACATTGATATTCATAAAAAAAAATATAAAATATTGGAATTATAAAACGAGTTTATTAAGAGTTAAAATGAAGTATAAAAATGGATTTCATTAAAAATTATAGGTTTATAAATTGTGTAGATTATAAAATGAATAGATGTTGTAAAATAAAAGATTTATAAGTAATTAACTTATAAACTGGATTTTGGGCATTTAAATGGGATATTAATAGAAATTGTTAATAAAGGAGATTTTATAAGTTGAAGTTGTTATAAAATATAAATGAATCTTATAAGTAATAGAAGTTTTCAAAAGAACGATTTTGTAAATAAATGAATTATAAGTATTGAACTTATAATATGGACTTTTGGTATATATTTGAGATATATAAATTGAATTGTATTAATAAAGGAGATTTATAAATCGAAGTTTATAAAAAGAAATGGAATTTATAGACATTGTTTATAAATTTGAAATCAATGGAAATTGATAAATTGAATGTTGAAATTGGTTAAGGAAGTATATTCACGATTTTGGACAGTGAATATATTATTAAATAAAATGGATATGCTTGGGAAAATGAATATTATAAAATGAAGTTAATCGTTTTAACGATGTTTTGAAATGTATTAAACATCGAACACATAGATTTCAACATTTATTGTTGAAATAGACGTTTTCGAGATATAGAAGAAAATGATGGACTATAACACTGTTGTTATAGTAAATGATTTCCGAAAGGAAATATTTTGTATAGTATTGGGATTTATATATCTATTTTAATTTCGAGTCCCTATACTAGTGATTTTGGGCCGTCGTAACGATGTTTTACACAACATTCGTTTTGACTCAAATAAATGTGTATAAGCGCACGTTTTCTTGAAAGAATGAAATATATACTTAATTTCGATTTAAGTATATTGAATATTTTTCAAGTGTTGAAAATAAATGGATTTGTGAATTTCTTATTATTAAATAAGTTTGGAAATGTTTTTCCAATGTGAAATGAAATGTTTTGAGAACTTATCTTTTTAAAGATAAATTGAAAATGAATAATTGAAATCGTATATTCATAAATATTTTGGAATGTACATTCACTATGGAATTTATAAATGAAAAGGGGAATTTGTTTAAGAATAAAAGTTGATTTATTTTTGAAGTGTGGGAATTAATTTACGGATTTGGAACGTAAATATAAAGTAAATCGGTAAGGATTTATTTAATTGGTTTAAATGAACCATGTTGAAATGAAAGTATTTTCGCGTAAGGAAAATGACTGAAATTTGTTGTCAAAAGTGGTAAAGGTGAAAAGTGATTTGAAAATTTGTTTTCAAATGGTTGAAGTGTGGAAATTATATATCTAATAAAGATATTTTAGAAAGAAAATAATTTGGGAAATTATTTGGAATCTGGTGATGTTGAGCATACCTATTGATAGTTAAATAATCCGACTATCAATATTTACCTTTAAGTAGGTATTTGTTGTGATTGCTTGAAATTGAATGCCACACTTATTTTTGAATAAGCACTCACTATTCGGGTTAGCCGGGAAAGGACCTTGGGGTCGTATAACCCATTCCGAATATGTGATACGTCGTTATGAATTGCATTTGATGACCGGTGTTGAAGACCGAATATTTGTGAAAACGGAAGGATTACCGTCGAATGTTTCTTCGTCGGTTGATCTCCGATATAGAAATTTATTACCCTTTGTGATGGGAAGTCCGGTCGTGATTAGTGAATATCCGGATTGCAAGGACTTCTTTGTAAGTGCCTTCGGTTCCGTTCGATCCCGGAACGGACTGGTATGGATGTGTGTCTGACGTTACGATTTGAGATGTAAAGCTGGTTTCTATCATATATATTTCCGTTGGAGGCGGAGAATTTATTCTCCTAGCTTAACACCCTTAGAGGTTATGTAGTTGATGGTTACTAGTGATACATTCCCAAATTGGTAACGTGGCATACGAAGTGCTGTTGAGCATTTGATGATCAAAGCACAACTTTAATATAAAGCGTGGCTTTGTGGACGAGACTTCGTCGGACCTCACACCCCGGAAATGGTCAAAACAGGAAGGATGCAGCAAGGTTATTAGGGGGTAGCGCCCCTTTAGTGTATGTCATTCCTTCTGGATAGAGGTGGTATCATGGTATAGAGCCCAGATAATTAACCAATGTCGTTGCTGCAAATTTATTGCTTTGTGGTTGTTGGAAATCGAGGATCCTCGGATATAGATCAATTACCATCGGGAAATGACATATTCGTGTCGGTAGTTACCTAGTTAGGGGTAACCCGGACTTGTGTTGGCAGAGATCCGGTTAGGTTCTCGGGTCGTCTTTCCAGAGGCGTACCCAAGTGGCAATGGGAAGTTCCTTGGCCTGACCATTTGTTGGAAATCCAAAGAAACAATACGATCTTGTACGGTTTTAGTTGTAGAACCTATCATTCACTTATGGTGGTCACCACTGTTTGGATGGTAGCTATAGTAGGCATAAGTGCGGAATGCCTATGCTGGCTAAGATTTATATCTTTACTTTCGAAAAGATTTTTCCTACACTATGCACTAGTAATATATTCAAATGTTTCTTTTTAACGCGTATCAAGCATCCTTGACTATCATAAGGAGAAATCTCCTCAGATTCTGCATTTGCATTGTGTGTGTGTGCGGGAGGCCTTATGGTAGTCTCATTTTCTAAAAAGCATTGCGAATCTATTTTAAAATTATCCTGTACTTTGTTTTAATGATAAATAACTGTTTTAGTTCTCACACCAGTCACATGACTGACTCGGATTTTATAGTTTTCCTTCCTAAACTTTGGGTGGCCACCAATTTCCACACGGGCAGTCAAGAGTCAGGTTTATCAGGATATTCTGGAATTCAAGAATTGGAGGCAAGTTGGATGGCATGGCGTATTTACTAGTATATAGTATTTATTTTTCGTTGTTTGTTGTTTGTTGTTGTACACTCCGATGATATAATGTAATGTAATATGATGTAATGTAATAACTGATATAGTTCTTTGTTTAAAGATTATTCATTTATCTATTATGTGTTGTTCCGCTGCGATTGTAAGATTCTAATATTGTTCTGTTGTTTTCTTTTTCTCTATTCTTCTACCCTTTCTTCTTCTTTAAACCATAACAGTATGGTTTCCCGGCATTCCGTTGCTCGATAGTTGATACAGTGGACGTATTGATGTCGGTTTTCGTGGTCGAAGAACCGGTTCCTCATATTTGGTATCAGAGCATATGGTTAAGCGACAACCATGGCTCTGTTGGGTATTACACATTAGAGATAGAGTCAGTAGTACTCTAGAATGAGTTTGAGTGTAATAATAGCTATGAGCGCGTATTTGTTAGTGAATATAAATTGTTTGTATTGTGTTGACTTATCGGTTGATTGTTTATGAATTCTGGTCGGTGCGGGAAGTACAACCGTGATCGATAGGGGTTTCTAAACTCTTAAACAAGATAAACTGACACAGTATTGTTTTTAAATTGGGTAACTGAAATAATTTTACCTTGATTATATTTTGTATATAAAGGAATAATTTTTCAGAATTATTAAGGTATATATGAATTGATTGTTTGGTCGTTAAAAAAATGTAAGAATGAATATAAGTTAATTAAAAGAATAATTGTATAAGAAATTGAATTATAAGGTATGGAATTATAATTAATATGATTTACAATTGTGAAATAATCTTATATATAAAGGCGAAACTATATGGATATATTTACTAATATGAGTTGTAGATATAAAAATGAATTTGGACTATGAATTTGGAAATTTTGAATCCTGTTTATTTTGGAAGTTATTTTTCAAAATTAAAAGTTAAATAGTGAAATTTTATAAGTAAAAGATTTGTAAATATGATTTATGAATAAAAGTAAAGTTAAAAAATATATTTGGATTAGATAAGCTATTGAAATTGATGAATATAAGTGAAATGAGTTTTGAACTTACAAAATATGAATAATAAATTTAGCTTTGGGTAAGTTAATGGATTTGGAAGTTAATAAATAAGTTGTATAACTTATAGAATGGGAAAGGATAAGTAAAACCAATTATTGAAGTGGTTAAACAATTTTGTTAAGCAAAATGAGATGGAATTTGAATAGGTGGTGGAATTTGACTTCGGTAAAAAGTTAAATAGAAATGAAATCTGAATTGAATTTATAAGGGAAAATTTAAGTTAAGTAAAATAAATTGAAATGGAATATAACTTAAGTGAAGTTGAATAGAGTTGATTTTGGTGTCAAAGTAAATTATTAAGTGAATTAATGAAGTGAAGTCATTAAGAATATGAACTTGAGTTATATAAATGAAATTCAACTTTATATAGTTAAATGGATTAGCAATTGAATTAATAAACAGATTGAATATTAATCAATCTAATGTAAATGGATGAAATATTAATCAATCGAATGTAAAAGAATTGATATGGGATAATGAATATAAGCGTTAATTCATTAGAAGCTAATGAAGTTGAGAATTGAATAAATTTAATGGAAGTCAATTTAATATGAACCAATTGGAATTAAAAGTGTTGAACCAAATTGGATGTAAAGAAATATAAATTAAATAAATTTGGTTGTAATGGATGTACATTGGTTGTTATATGAATATTAGTTGATTGTGTAAAATTCATTAAGTGTTAAATGAAAATGAATTAGTGACATGGAAAGCTATAAATCATTAAATTCAAATCGGAAGAAAATAAATTTGAATAGGATTGAATTTGATTTGGAAGTGAACTAAATTGAATGTAAATTAGTGAATGCAAACTAATTGAAATTGAATATGAATAAGTGATGTTGATAAAATCCAATGTTAACAAATCAAATATGATTAAATTAGAAAACCAATTCATTGAAAAAGTGAATATATATTGATTTGATATGGATTTGTTGGATGATAGTTGTTTGATGGTTGCATTTATTGCTTTTGTTGCATTTGCTATATTGGCATATGTAGTTTTTGTAGTTTTTTTGAATTTGTTCAGGAGGGAAACCGGCCGGAGCCGTAAAACCCTCCCTAGTGCGCCTACCCGGTCTGCGGGCACCCGAAGGCTGATCTTAGCACACGCACATGGTAAGCCCTTAAATGGGCAACCTGGGAATCGAACCTGCGACCTGCTTACCAGGAGGCAAGTGTCTCAACCACTAGGCCACATTTGCGGAATCGAACCCTTAAATGTAGTTTTTGTAGTGATATGTGTTGTATATTGATATTATTTTTATATATACATGTTTCTCATGGTTTGTTGAGTGTTTAGTAGGTGCGGATTGCGCTTGCTTCGCATTTGGAGCTCGCTTTCACGCTATATTAGCCGTATACGCCCACTAATAATATATAAGGTACACGTCTCGGATTACGTACCGTACGTATACACTTTTTTCCCTGCGGGATGCCTCATCACTTGATGAGATGTATATTAGTGATATATACACTGTCATTTTTTTTGGATCGAGCCGCGCAAAGGAGACTCTGGCGAATTTTTCAGAAAATTTAAGGCGTTAGAATATTTTTGAGAAAATTGGGAAATTTTTGAAAACTAAGTTTGGATTTGGAAACCTAGTAAAGATTTTGTAAGAAGTTTAACTATGAATTTTGGGAAAGTTAAACACTTAAGAGATTTGAAAAATTCAATTCAAACGAATTGTTTTGGGAAAGTCAACGGATTCTATAACTTTTTCTTACTTGGCAATTTCGAGGACGAAATTCTTTTAAGGGGGGAAGATTGTAACGACCCAGAATTTCTATTAATTAAAATTTGTATATTTAATTGAATTTTATTTTGAATAATTGGATTTAATTGGATAATTAAATCGATTATTTAATAGTTGAAATTACAGAAATAATTGAAAATCGAGTTTGATATGATTAAAAATGATTTGTAAAATTTTAGTAAATCATGTTGGAGTTAGAAAGATGTTTGTGAACTTTTAAAATCGAATTAAAACTTAATTTGTGAAAATTGAATATTTTAATATTTAATTGACGAGTTAAAATAGTCATTTTTCAAACAGTGTCAGATTTCGACGAAACTAGTTTTATTGGATCCGTAATGTTATATTATTGTAAGGTTTCAAATTTCATGTCAATCGGATTTACCGTTTGTCCGGGGCAAGCCAAAATGCCTAGAAAATAGTATAATCGATTTAATTTTAAATTGATCGTTTATGGCCATAACTCGCACAGATGATCGAATTGGCTCCCGAAACACGTTCCATTGTGTCCAGAACGCGGGGTAAACTTTCAAAACACTAACCGGCACGCTTCGTTTGGAGTTCGGAAAATTTCGGGTGAATAGTGTTTGTGAAATTTTCTATATAAGGCCCCTACTTTCATTATTTTGCACTCAAACCCTAATATTTCTTCCAGCCGACCCAAATAATTTCTATGGCCAAAAATATCCTATCTTTCTCCTCAATTATTTTCAAATCTACGCATCAATTCAAGAATTTTCCAACTAGAGAATGGAAGAGGAAATTGAGATCTAGTAATTCAACGGTTGTGATGGATTTTCATTGAGTGGATTGACGGTAAATCTCGTTCAAATGTCACGCGTTCGTCCTCGATTTTCATAAAGAGGAGGAGGTTGAGCTCGCCGCCGTTCATGCTGGTGGTGGAGTTCGTGGAGGCGCTTCACATAATGGTGTTTGATCATGTTGGTGCTAGCCGTGTGGTCGCGGCCTGGAAGAATTCGAACGTGCCATGGGTTCGGTTTTGAGCATGTAACCTATAGATGGAGAGGATGGCATGCACGGCTCTGATTCTAAGGCTTGGGATCCGATGGCCCATATTTGCAGAAGGTTAAAAAAAAAATAATAATAATAAAAGTTGAGTAAATTAGTATGTTTTAAATTCGTGTAAAACTTTAAAAATTCATATCTTTTTCATACGAGGTCGAAAACGCACGAAACGAATTGCGTTGGAATAGTATGGACGAGCATTACGCAATGGAACTTGTTTGGAGTCATTTGGAGATAGTGAAAATTTCGGGTAAAATTAAACGTCCGTTTAATTTTATTCGAAATAAAACACTACAAATTGCTATTGGAAATTCACGGTGAGAACTTCTCACTCAATCGAATTGTTTCAATTTAAAATTTAAATAGTTAGATTTAAAATTTGCTTGAATGTATGTTTGGATGATAAATTATTATCTATTGATTGTTAAAATAGACATTATATGCCATTAGTAAGCGGAGGTTATTTATTAAAAACATATACCGCGAATATTTCACCGTATAGTGAAATTGGTATTATATATGTACTTGGAGTTGATTTTCCCGCATTATATAGTGGATGAGACCCTATTGCGCAGTCTATTAAGTAGATAATATTTTTATAAATCCCATATACCGCGATATTCCGTATTGGAACAGAATTGGTGTTGTGCTAACTTCTTTGGATGCAGGGAAACAGGTTGGAGGGATCCAACTAGATTCCTCAATTATATTGATTATTTACAGATATTGTGATATTTTTTGATTATCATATTGATATATGATGTTTGTTGTTGTGATTGACTATTGGGTGCTGTTGCATCATCGGATCCATTTTTAAAGTTTAAAAATAACGATTTTGATTTTAAAAGGATTTTTAAAATGATTTTTCAAAATATACGTTTTATTTAATTTTTGAATTGGTTCATTTTAAATAATTAAAATGTTATAAATTTTTATGTTATAAAAATTAATATTTTGTGAAATATAACCAAAAGGTGATTTTTAAAATAAACAGATTTATAAAATAGTTTAAATTTGGATTTTTGAATTATTATAAAGGATGTAAAATAAAAGATTTTTAACATTGATATTCATAATATATATATATATATATATATATATATATATATATATAAAATATTGGAATTATAAAAACGAGTTTATTAAGTGTTAAAATGAAGTACAAAAATGGATTTCATTAAAAATTATAGGTTTATAAATTGTGAAGATTATAAAATGAATAGATGTTGTAAAATAAAAGATTTATAAGTAATTAACTTATAAACTGGATTTTGGGCATTTAAATGGGATATTAATAGAAATTGTAAATAAAGGAGATTTTATAAGTTGAAGTTGTTACAAAATATAAATGAATCTTATAAGTAATAGAAGTTTTAAAATGAACGATTTTGTAAATAAATGAATTATAAGTATTCAACTTATAATATGGACTTTTGGTATATATTTGAGATATATAAATTGAATTGGATTAATAAAGGAGATTTATAAATCGAAGTTTATAAATAGAAATGCAATTTATAGACATTGTTTATAAATTCGAAATCAATGGAAATTGATAAATTGAATGTTGAAATTGGTTAAGGAAGTATATTCACGATTTTGGATAGTGAATATATTATTAAATAAAATGGATATGCTTGGGAAAATGAATACTATAAAATGAAGTTAATCGTTTTAACGATGTTTTAAAATGTATTAAACATCGAAAACATAGATTTCAACATTTATTGTTGAAATAGACATTTTCGAGAAATAGAAGGAAATGATGGACTATAACACTGTTGTTATAGTAAATGATTTTCGAAAGGAAATATTTTGTGTAGTATTGGGATTTATATGTCTATTTTAATTTCGAATCCCTATACCAGTGATTTTGGGCCGTCGTAATGATGTTTTATGCAACATTCATTTTGACTCAAATAAATGTGTATAAGCGCACGTTTTCTTTAAAGAATGAAATATATACTTAATTTCGATTTAAGTATATTGAATATTTTTCAAGTGTTGAAAATAAATGGATTTGTGAGTTTCTTATTATTAAATAAGTATGGAAATGTTTTCCAATGTGAAATGAAACGTTTTGAGAACTTATCTTTTGGAAGATAAATTGAAAATGAATAATTGAAATCGTATATTCATAAATATTTTGGAATGTAAATTCACTATGGAATTTATAAATGAAAAGGGGAATTTGTTTAAAAATAAAAGTTGATTTATTTTTGAAGTGTGGGAATTAATTTACGGATTTGGAACGTAAATATAAAGTAAATCGGTAAGGATTTATTTAATTGGTTTAAATGAACCATGTTGAAATGAAAGTATTTTCGCGTAAGGAAAATGATTGAAATTTGGTGTCAAAAGTGGTAAAGGTGAAAAGTGATTTGAAAATTTGTTTTCAAATGGTTGAAGTGTGGAAATTATATATCTAATAAAGATATTTTAAAAAGAAAATAATTTGGGAAATTATTTGGAATCTGGTGATGTTGAGCATACCTATAGATAGTTAAATAATCCGACTATCAATATTTACCTTTAAATAGGTATTTCTTGTGATTACTTGAATTTGAATGCCACACTTATTTTTGAATAAGCGCTCATTATTCGGGTTAGCCGAGAAAGGACCTTCGGGTCGTATAACCCATTCCGAATATGTGAAACGTCGTTATGAATTGCATTTGATGACCGGTGTTGCAGACCGGGTATTTGTGAAAACGGAAGGATTACAGTCGAATGTTTCTGCATCGGCTGATCTCCGATATAGAAATTTATTACCCTTTGTGATGGGAAGTCCGATCGTGATTAGTGAATATCCGGATTTTAAGGACTTCTTCGTAAGTGCTTTCGGTTCCGTTCGATCCCGGAACGGACTTGTATGGATGTGTGTCTGACGTTACAATTTGAGATGTAAAGCTGGTTTCTATCAAATATATTTCCGTTGGTGGCGGAGAATTTATTCTCTTAGCTTAACAACCTTAGAGTTTATGTAGTTGATGGTTACTAGTGATACATTTCCAAATTGGTAACGTGGCATACGAAGTGCTGTTGAGCATTTGATGATCAAAGCACAACTTTAATATAAAGCGTGGCTTTGTGGACGAGACTTCGTCGGACCTCACACCTCGGAAATGGTCAAAACAGGAAGGATGCAGCAAGGTTATTAGGGGGTAGCGCCCCTTTAGTGTATGTCATTCCTTCTGGATAGAGGTGGTATCATGGTATAGAGCCCAGATAATTAACCAATGTCGTTGCTGCAAATTTATTGCTTTGTGGTTGTTGGAAATCGAGGATCCTCGGATATAGATCGGTTACGATCGGAGAATGACATATTCGTGTCAGTGGTTACCCAGTTAGGGGTAACCCGGCCTTGTGTTGGCAGAGATCCGATTAGGTTCTCGGGTCGTCTTTCCAGAGGCGTACCCATGTGGCAATGGGAAGTTCCTTGGCCTGACCATTTGTCGGAAATCCAAGGAGACAATATGATCTTGTACGGTTTTAGTTGTAGAACCTATCATTCACTTATGGTGGTCGCCACTGTTTAGATGGTAGCTATAGTAGGCATAAGTGCGGAATGCCTATGTTGGCTAAGATTTATATCTTTACTTTCGAAATGATTTTTCCTACACTATGCACTAGTAATAATATCAAATGTTTCTTTTTAATGCGTATCAAGCATCTTTGACTATCATAAGGAGAAACCTCCTCCGATTCTGCGTTTGCATTGTGTGTGTGTGTGCGGGAGGCCTTATGGTAGTCTCATTTTCTAAAAAGCATTGCGAATCTATTTTAAAATTATCCTGTACTTTGTTTTAAAGATAAATAACTATTTTAGTTCTCACACCAGTCACATGACTGACTCGGAGTTTATTATTTTCCTTCCTAAACTCTGGGTGCCCACCAATTTCCACACGGGCAGTCAAGAGTCAGGTTTATCAGGATATTCTGGAATTCAGGAATTGGGGGCAAGCTGGATGGCATGGCGTATTTACTAGTATATAGTATTTCTTTTCCATTGTTTGTTATTTGTTGTTGTACACTCTGATGATATAATGTAATGTAATGTGATGTGATGTAATGTAATAACTGATATAGTTTTTTGTTTAAAGTTTATTCATTTATCTATTATATGTTGTTCCGCTGCGATTGTAAGATTCTGATATTGTTCTGTTGTTTTCTTTTTCTCTCTTCTTCTACCCTTTCTTCTTCTTTAAACCATAACAGTACGGTTTTCCGGCATTCGGTTGCTCGATAGTTGATACAGTGGATGTATTGATGTCGGTTTTCGTGGTCGAAGAACCGGTTCCTCACAGCATCTGCCACAACATTGGCTTTCCTGGTTTTATATAGAATATCCAAATCATATGATGCTATAAATTCTTACTAACGCTGCTGTCTCATGTTCAAGTCCTTTTGCTGAAAAGATACTTCAATGATTTTAGATCTGTGAAGAGATCGAACTTTTCACTTATTTAAAGAAGGAACATTATTTACTTAGGTCAATTCAAAGTTATTAAAATAAACTATGTGGAATTCTTAACCAGTAAATAGTGCCTCTATATTTTCAATGCAAACGCAACAACAAATAACTCTAAGTCTTGTGTTGCATAGTTCTTCTCATGAGTCTTGTGTTTTCGACTCGCATAAGCAATTACTTTCCCATGCTGCATTAGAACTGCACCTACACCTTCTCAACAAGCATCAATGTAGATGGTCAGACCACCGCTTCTATCAACAATAGCTAAGACTGTAGCGTTGGTCAATTTTTTTAAACTCATTAAATGCTTTTTCACATTTTAGCGTCCATTCATCTAACATTCTTTTTTTCTAACTTTGTAAGATGGGAGGAAATATTTAAGAAATCTCGAATGAACCTCCGGTAATATACTACCAAACCTAAAATGCTAAGGACGCCTTTTGAAGTTTGGGGTGTCTTCCAATCTTGGATTGCTATAGATTTCTGTAGACCAACTAAAACTCCTTTTCCTGATACTACATGCCGTAGGAATCTTATTTCTTTCTCCCAGAAATGTCACTTCGTGAATTATACTTTAAGCACATCCCTTCTTAATATCTCCAATATAATCTCTAGACGTCTTTCGTGTTCTTCTTCCGTCTTTGAATATATAAGCATATCATCAATAAATACTAACACGAATTTATTAAGCACATCTCTGAATAATCTATTCATGAGGTCTACAAAAAGCAGGAGCATTAGGTAGCTCAAAAGGTTTTACTAACCACTCATAGAAGAAATCTGGACCAATGAATGATGTTAAATGAATGTAGTCTTCTACTATTCTAAGTTGATGGAATCATGATGCTAGATACATTTTTGAGAATATCAAGGCTCCATAAAGTCGATCAAACAAGTCATTTATTTGAGGTAGAGGATACTCGTTCTTAATCGTTTGCTTGTTCAGGTCTTGATAGTCTACATAGATCCTTAAGGCACCATCGGACTAGGTAACGAAGACTACTGCTGCCCCCAATTTGAGTGACTTGGTCTTATTAATCCCTTTTTAAATAACTCATCTGTTTGTTCCCTTAATTCGTCCACCTCTCCGGGAGCCATTCTTCGCTTTTGGTGAACAACGGGTCCTGTTTCAGGAATCAAATCAATAGCAAACTCAATTTCCCGATGCGGGGGCAAACTTTTTACCTCTTCAAAAACATCTGGAAACTTCTTAACAATCGATATGGTCTCCAAATTTTCATGGGGTGAATCATGTGCATAATGGAAACTATCCCTTACATAGGCTTGTTACAAGATATTTCTATAAATTTTCCAAAGTTGGTCATAAAGATACCGTTCTTTTAATGCAATCAAGGACAACTTTATTCTTGGTTAACCAATCAATACTAAGTAATACTTCAAATTGGATAAAATCGAGGACAAACATATCATACGAAAAACAAATATAAAGGTAGGTAACTTGGAACTTTTCACAAATAATATAAAGGTTTGTTGTACCACCTATGGGATTTAGCACACAGATAAGGGTATCTACTATTTTTGTGGTAAGCTTCAATTTGTCCACCAATTCTTTGGAAATGAAACTGCGGGAAGCCCCAATATCAAATAATACTTTAACCATAATGCCTTCAACACAAATAGCACCCTCCAGAACTCCTCTTTCTCTAGTCTCTTCCAAAGTTAGGTGTTCTTTTTCCATGGCATAAGTCTTAGCTGACTGGACTATCTCCATAAATGGACAACCCATCATCATATGCCCTTGTTGGTGTAATTAGAACAGAGTGCCTTTTCTCGTTGCCTCTTCTCACTCCTACAATCTTCAATAATGTATCCTTTATTTTGACAATTTTCGCACATGGTACCCGTGAAATTCTTTTTCTTCTTTCCTCCTTGTCGACTTTTATAGAGACTCCCAACATTGGGTATGTATCATTCTCCAAAAACTTCCTTAAATCTTTCCTATAAAATATCTTTTGATTCATTGATGGTAATTAACTCCAACTAAGACAAAGCCCCATCTTGCAATTGCCACGATGCTAGGAAGTGCTTTTGCTCATCCTTGATGCCCAATCCTTTAAATATTCTCTAACATGAGTGGAATCAAGCCTGAGATTTACTAATGGATTTTGTACCCCTGAATGGTTACCTGCCAAAGTTGGTAAAAGTTAGGCAGAAAGTTGCAAGGTTAAGTTGAGGTTGTACAGGAACTACCATTTCTTCAACCCTTTTGTTTCCCTCTCATCATCCTTTTTTAGTATGCATTTACTACTACCTGAATATAGTAAGGAAATATATTTAGGATTATAGACAAGATTATCTTAGGGAACGTCATAAAATTCGAATACTCTTACTTGGATAAGATTTTCAAATATGCGCTCTCTCGGACTAAACTCATTCTAGGGAATTGTTAACCCAACAAGAATAGTTATAACGGTCTATTCTTACAAGTGCCGGTGGATACATATATATAAAGGTGTGTGTGTGTGTGCCTATATATATAAACAGACACAACGGAATAAGATAACTTCTACGGAAGACGCAAAATGCTTCATGCTCCATTCCAAAATAGTCCAAGCTTTCCTAAGTACTTGGCTGCCTAGGAAAATTAGGGCACCTATAGTTTAACAAGAAAGAAAAACAAACTCCAGGTCAGTCATAGGACTAGTGTGAGAAACTCAAAATACAGATGTTTTGAAAATAAAAGGTATCTCATAAAGCCACGTCGCACATAAACACAGAATAGTTTTTACTTTATGATTACCAAAACCTTTGCTATATACAATCATTTGATACTATTTTTAATGACATTCTTTGAAAATACTTTTCTAAGTAAATATATTCAAATAGCCAAAATTGTTACATTGGTTAAATTCGACAGCATAATAGGTTTACAATCAAGTCCAAAGGCACTTATTAGAGAATGGATTTTCATACAATGGCAAGGTAAGGAACTACCTTCCATACAGTATAACTCTAAAAAGATATACCTAGGGTCCAGATACTGAACGCCTATACCAACACAGAACCGGCCTAACCCTTTGCTGGATAGTATCAAATATGACATCACCCCGATCGTTACCGATCTTTAACAGGATCCCGAAGCATACACCACATACTTGACATATAGAGAGTAATCTAAAAAGGTGATGACAATCTCCTAATGGGCGCGACCCACATAGCTCTACTGCATCTTCCCTGATTTAGCCATTTTTGGTTAATGAGGCCTAAGATAACGTTTTACCTTTCACATAGAACATTCCATTTTGAATGCCACAATACCATTCCATGATCACGCAACTGATTTCTATATGCGTATAACACCTAAGTTAGTACATCTCAAGATAGGGTGTTAAGCTAAGTGAAATTGCCCTATCTGCCACCAAATAGATGATACATTCATAGAGATCAATAAATGTAGTTAGAAATGGAAGGTCAGACATTCATCCATATACGTTGTTCAAGAACTGGACAAACCGAAGGCACTCTCCTACCACATCCTGCTAGGAGTTACTCTTAGGATTAGTAGCGAGAAGTCCTTGCATCGAAGATCTTAAATGAAGAACTACGGCCACATAATATGATATAGGAAATTTTCCTCAAGGTTCAGTGACAAGCAATCCAAAATTCCAAATCATATCCATATCTTCACTTCAAATATATAAATTGGTCTGAAGTGGTTTTCGGATAGGAATTACCCAAATCTAACCATGGTTCCTTCGAACCAATCATCGATAAAAAGGGGTTAAGTAAATAAGTAAATAATATTTGATTATTTCATTCCTTTTATCAAAAATATCTTTTAAAGATATATGACTTTAAAACCCTTCTTTCTGGTATATATGGAATCATTAACCTCTCTTGTCAAATCCTTTGATTTCTTAAAAACATTTTATACTTAACTCGTTTCCGACATTTCGACCTTATCTATCCCTCGCCCAGGGAAGAGGTCAGGTGAGCCAGGGCACTAGCTGTGCTTGAACATCTTCTTAATTTAAACACCTTACATCCATATCTCACGAATAGAAAAACCTAATCTACTCATCAGATTTTAGAGCCAAGATTAAATCACTTAATTCGTAATAAGTTTTCTTTAGATCGTTTATTTAAATTATTTTTAAATAAACTATAAATTTCTAAATAACCATTAAAACACTTAATTATCCACTTGAAAACATTTATAAAAGATTTGAAAAAGGAAATTTAAGTTTAAATAAAAGTTATAGAAAAGTGCTACGGAAGTGCTGCAAAAAGTAATAGCGACTGCAGCTGTTGTAGGAAACCCTAGCGGTGAACTTAGTTCCGTGGAAACCAAGGAAGAACATGAAGACACAGGATGGCAAGAGGTAAGATGCAAAAACAAAGGAAAGATTCAAATCGGGGTTTCTCTGAAGCAACAATCTAGAGCCTCAACGAATTGATCTGTGCCAGTGGGACCTAAACCTAAGAAACCAGAATTTACGGAAGGAATCAGATCATGGGTGGACGCTATAGCTAGAAACACATGTATTGATGGTGGCGTCAACAAATCTGGCAGCCTAGAAGATGCATACGGAATCTTTTCTGACCTAGATGATGAGATCTTCAACTTGGCTAAAACAATGTAGGGTACTTCTATCTATATCCATGTAGCTGGAAAAAGACCTTATTATATACATCTAAATGCTTATATTGAAAGAGAATGGAAACCTACATAAAAATGGGATGTCTTTCTTAGGGAAAATGAATTTTACATTATCAAATTTAGTGATGAATTGGATTGCAAAAAAGTATTGGATTGGGGTCCTTAGTTTATTGATAGTAAACTTATTTTTACCAAAAAATGGGAACCAAACCTAAGATTTGAGAGGGATATGCTTGAACCCCATCATGTTTGGATTAAACTGATGAATCTAAACCTGTCTCTATGGACTACTTGTGGTATAAGTAAACTTGCTAGTCTTAGTGGAACCTCCTTTCTATGGACGATTACACCAGACATGTGAAAATGCTAAAATTTGCTAGAGTTCTTGTTGGGATCAAACATACTATTGAGCCTAGTCAAACTGTCCCACTACATAATTTACAACAAAATATGGTACAGTCTAAACCTAGCACTGTAGAGATAAATATAATCACAGACAATATAACTACAGAGACTGATAACCAAAAAGAAAGCCATGTTGTCTCGGAGGCGGAAGACTTGGCAGCAGTCCATCCATTGGGTAAGAAGCCTATTGGGGCTCTTGAACCTGCCATAACTCAGTTGAGGCTTCATCAAAGAAAGCATCTGTTACACTGGAAGAAGATTGAGAAATTAATAATGTAGTCTTGGAAAACTTTGACTCGGATACAGACAGAGAAGATAACAGCGTACACAAGTTCACAAAGCCCAATCAAGACTACACAAATCAATTCAAGCAACTAAAAGCTAAAGGAAAGATGCGCATAAGTCGCGAGGTGTCTCCTATGAAATTGAGGAGTCGGCCTCCACCTTCTAAATGTCTATAATTAGTTGGAATGTAAAAGGTCTAGACAATGGCACTAGACGTTTAGACCTCTTAAATCATAGGAGATTTCACTCTCCTTCCATTTTGAGCATCCATGAAAATAAATTCAATAATGAGAACTTATGTTTCTTTACTGATTCACTAGGAGATGAATGGAACTATATTCACAATAACGATATTGGAGGCAAAGGTCGTATATTAATCTTATGGAATAAAAATATCTGGTCTTTCAACCTCTTGGTTAAAGATGACCAACAAATTACTGTTAGTGCAACTAATGTGGGAGGGCTCAAACTAACCTTGAGTTGTGTTTATGCCAGTAACCTGGCTTCTCATCGAACCCACCTTTTCGCAAGCTATCAAGAGTATTGGTAAAACTGTTAAAGACTCTTGAATTGTTATGGGGGACTTCAATTCTGTGCTTAGGGCAGAAGAGAAAAAACTAGGCCTTACTATGAGAGTTTCCTAACTTAAAGAATTCAACAACTGCGTCATTGAAGTTGGATTGCTTGAACCCATCAATTGTGGCCTGAAATTTACATGGAGAAGTGGAGAATGTAAGAAAATATCTTGTAAACTAGATAGAGCTCTCGTTAATGTGAATTGCATTAATTAATTCCTTAATATTAGAGTTAATATTCTTCCTCCTTCTACTAGTGATCACTTCCCTGTCCTTGTAAATTTAATTGAAATATGTTTGAATGAAAAGGGCAAACCATTCAGATATGCTAGTTACTGGCATGAACTAGATGGATACACTGAGGCTTTACAAATAAATGATATATCTCTAGAGGAGGGGACCCGGTGTTACAAGTTAGTCCAAGTTCTCAAGGCTGCTAAGAATAAGATAAAAGAATGGAATAGATGCGGACTAGAAGACAGTAACAAAATTTCTGTACCATAGAAACAATGTGAGGATCTTCTACGAATGATAGATAATGGAGTTGCTAATGATAACACATGGAGAGAATATTACCAGCTCAAGGTAGACTAAAGGAGGCCCTTAGAATAAAAGCAACTGAGCTCAAGCAAAAGGCTAAAGAAAAATGGATGACCGATTGGGACGAGTGCACTAAATTTTTTAATACTAAAATGGAAAACCGAAACAACACTAATAATAATTTTCATCTTCTTGATCAGGATCACCAAAGGGGATGAGTGCACTAATTTTTTTTATACTAAAATGGAAAATCGAAATAACACTAATAATAATTTTCAATGAAGAAGGCGGGTTAAGTCTAGAGGTAGAAGAATGCTGTCCAGACAAATCATTGAAGAGAAGGTGTAGGAAGCCTTGCAATCCATTCATATTGACTCCAGCCTAGGGCGAGATGGTCTCAGCTCTAAGTTCTTCCTCATCCATTGGACTGACTGAAAGAAACTATTATATCAGAAATGCAAGACATCTTTCAATGTGGTAAACTCGTAAAAGAAATCAATCACAACTTGATCTGCCTTATTCCTAAAAAGGACAATCCATCAAAAACTGAAGACTACCAACCTATCGCATGCTACAGTGTGATTTATAAAATTCTAAGCAAGATCTTATGCAATAGAATGAAATTTATTTTACTTGATCTCTTCTCTAAGCGTCAAAGGGAATTTATCAAAGGCTTATTTCTAAAATTCACTCATGGCACATGAACTGACTATGAACTTCAATAAACCTGGAGCTGACAAACTCTATCTAACGGTTGACCTCCACAAAGCATATGGAAAAATTAACAGGCATTTTATTATTCATATGCTTACTTCTTGGGGTTCCCAACAAAGTTTTTGAACCTTATAAAAGAATGTATGTCTATTTCTACCTTAATGGCATACAAAAAGGTTTTACATGCTCCAAGAGGTATTAGGTGGGATGGCCTCTTTCCCCTTACTTGTTTGCAATTGCTCAGAAGTATTTTTCACTACAAATGGAGCTAGTTATTCATCAAAAGCGTATTTAGCCTATTTTTAACCTCTAGTCTATTGTGAGTCACCTACTTTATGCGATGACTTGCTCATCTGTATAAAATCCAACTGTGTATCAGCTACAATAGTTAAAGACATTTTTCTTAAATGGAAGGATATGCTGGACTGAAAGTGAATGAACATAAAACTAAATGTTATTTTAACAAATCATGTAATAGAAAAGCTGAAGTTGTGGACATCTTAAATGTGAAAGAAGATACACTCCCTATAAAATATTTAGATGCTCCTTCTCTTCCAGTAAGATCACTGATAGAGAGTGTGAAGTTTTGATATATGCTATTAGAGATAGATTATAGGGTTGGAGCTCCACACTTTTATCTCTTGCTGGTCGAATTGAATTGATTCATACTGTTATTCACTCTAAAGCAAACTTATGGCTGCAACCCTTTCAATTGCCTGATGCATTCATACACAAGATTGAAAAAGTTTATGCAGACTTCATATGGAAGGGTGGTCTTCATAAGATCAAATTTGAAAAATTATGTAGACCCAAAGATAAAGGAGGTGTGGGTCTTAAAAGACTTAAAGACATGAGACTGGTTTATACCCTGAAACAAGCTTGGAGAATAATAAATAGCAAGGGTTTATGGGGAAGATGGATGAAACAAAGGTACATTAAAAGAAACTTTTGGCAAATGTCTATAGGTAACAATGCATCAACTAATTGAAAAGCAATTCTAAGAGCAAGAAGCATTTTAGCCTCATGCTGCACTCGTGAAATAGCTACAGGGAGGGATACTGACCTGTGGAGAGACCCCTGGATTCAAGATGAATCCCTTATCGATATTTTGGGTCTTAATACATTTTATGACTTTGGTTGCCCAGATAAAAGTGTACAACATGTGATTAATTACAATTCTTGGAATTGCCTTTCCCTACCACTTAATCAAATTAAGAAACAACATATTCAATTCATGTCAATCTTCAGTGGAAGAGAGAATGATATATGGGTGTGGAAATCTACTGACAATGAGTTTTCTACAAAGTCTGCATGGAGTGAGCTAAGACAAAACAATAGTAAGGTTTTACGGTGCAAAATTATGTAAGGTCATGTCAATAACCAGAAGATGGCTTTTACAGCCTACAAAGCAATGCTGAAAAAAATGCCTACAAGTGATAGGTTGTCAATATGGGGAGTGATAAATGACGCTGACTGTGTTTTATGCAATCAAGCTGCCGAATCACATAAACACTTGTTCTTCGAGTGTAATTACTCTAAATCGGTGTGGAATTCGTGTAAAAAAATGATTTACTTCCCCACTCAGTCAAATAACTTGGAGGAAGAGGTCAACTACCTGATCCAGAGGGGACACAACAAAGATCTTAAGCTGAGCAAAAATCGCCATTACTGTAGCTGTTTGGAGCATTTCGAAAGGGAGGAACCACCGTGTGTTCTAAAACAAACAAAGAAAACCATTTGACGTCTGTAAGCTTGCGTATGGAGGCATGCAACTAGTACAAAGGAGAATCAAAAATTATTCTCTTACCAAGTTGGGATAAGACACAGTTCGAATTGCAGGATCGGATCTGTGCGCTCCATCAGCAAAAAGCTCAAGTACGAGCTATTTCTTTCAACCGCCATGACGCGTGAGCTCGAGTGCAGAAGAAGGTGAAAGTCGCATTTCCTTTTCTAGAATGAGTTAGATTATTCTGTTGTCAGTGAAAAGTTGATTTTGTATGTATGTTGTATTGGGCTAAATTTGGGCTAACGTTTTGGGCAGAAATGCCTAATAAAATTCTTACCCATTTCCAAAAAAAGTACTGCAAAAAGTTCTTTTAAAGCTATATTGATCAAAAGGACTTTTTATCATTTGGAAATTCATTTTTGTAACCTAAATAAATTTTAAAACATTTAAAAGATTTTTAGAATTTATTTCATATTTTTAAACAATTTTAAAATATCATTTTCAATGAAATCCTTTTATGGATTCCGAACTGCAAAACCGCGATTTTTCCAAAAGCTTGTTTTACTCATATTTCAAAATTTCCTTATCGAAATCTCAATTTTTTTTATTTGTTTGAAAACTATAGATATAATAGTTCGGAAAATTCTTCTTTTGAATAATTCCAAGCTATATTCCATTTTATACACTCATTTAACTATTATGGTATGAAATCGCGAACTGCCATTGTGCGACGTGCCTAATTCTGACTAAATTTTTAGTTACTTTTAAAACTTCACCAAAACATTTTCATATGTTAATAAAACATTTCAAACTCATTTTTAAACTATATAAGAGGTTTAACATTCCATACATACCATTTCATTAATTCAAGGAAAGTGATTTCCTTTGTGCTCACCGACTTGTATTTCCGTGATTTGCATATATATTAATATTCATATGAAAGCATCCAAATTTGATGATCAAAGCGTAATAAACATCCATTTTCAAGCATCATATAATCATCCAACATATAATATAATAGTTTAGGAGTTCTCACTTCGGGTTTAAATGATTAGCATAAAAATGGCTAGAGCTTCGCTAACTCGGATTTTTAGCTCTCGACCACTTGGGATCTTGCCTTTGGAGGGCTCGGCCTTAGCTAGGTAGCTCACGGCCTAAGGTTAGAGAAGAGGAGGGCTCAGCATTTTGATGGACGAAGTGAGGCCGTGGATGGTAGAGAGGAAGAATGGTGTTTTGGAATAGTTTTGAGGTGCTTAAAAGAGTGTATGTGTGTGTGTGTGCGCGCGCGCATTTGTTTACTATAATTAAATTTCTTTTGAGAAATATTATGGCATTATTTTCTTATCATGAGAAGCCATTAAAGAGGAGAGAAAAGTGCTTAGAAATGAAGAAGGAGGTGAATGAAATGGAAGAGTATGCATGAGTATTTATAGGTAAAAAATGATAGAAAATATCTAAAAGTGGATAGATAAAACTACCCTTAGCCCACTCCCCTCCCATCACATCATAATACAAGTTAATGCCCCCCTTCCATGTGCCTCCATCACTTCATTCACTTCCTAGAATGTTTATTTGACTTTTGGATGACTTAAAGGTTAAGTAAATGGAAAATATCTTAGATATTTTTGACTTTATGTCTTTATAAATGTATAAGTATATTAGGTGTGTGTGTGTGTATGGATGTATGTATGTTTTAGGGTGCATATTACTATGTTATATATGTGCGCATGATATATAAACAACATTGCATTGACTTCGAACAACTTTGGTTTGTCAAACCATTCAAAATGGGGAAACCGATTTACCAATCACATTTTCACTTATAATTTAAATTACATATATATTTAACTGAAATTTGAAAATAAATATCTAATCATTTTCAATTGATAAAAATGATCTCTTTTGAATTGCAAAATCATATAAATCAGTATTAACAATTATTTACAAAACTTGCTATTATATCGTTAAAGCTATATCAATTTTCTTAAATTTTCAAAACAAATATATATCTTTGTAAAACTGTTATAAATGATTTATTATCACTTCATAACAATTAAAAAGATTATCATCATTTTAAAACCATTATTTAAATAATTTTAAACAATTATTAAATCATTAAATATATATTACAAATTCATAAATCTATATTTATATATAAGGGCATCACTGATGATGTCATTTTATTTTCCCAAAAATAAAATAGTTAATTTTATTTAATATTCTTATTCAATTAGAAATAAAAGTGTATGTCTATGCATGATGTTTTACAATTTTAGAGCTGTTTATCAATAAACGGTTTCCGCCTAATTTATCGATATTTACCCAAGTGTATATTTTTCTTTTATATATATATTTCTTTAAAATAAGATTACCAATAATATTTATTATTCATCATAATTTATGTTAAAAAAAATCTTATTTTTGAATATTTTGAAACTTTTTTGAAGTGATGAATTTACAGATCATTACATTGCTAGTGCCTTTTATTGTTTAAAGATGGTTAGTTTATGAGTTATATTTAATGTATAACTCTTCACTTATAACGTACACTGTATGGGTCTATTACTTTGATTTCTATGATTTGTTCAGTTATAACTGTCTTTCCTATTTTATATCTAAGATATTTACCACTATATTTTATTCGATGAGCTATGAGATATACAACAGTTTATGTGATGTTTTATTTACTTACAACCTTGATGGTTGCCTTATAATGTCCAAACACCGCTAAAGTGCAGATTATCACAGTATTGGTTGTCGATAGTTAGGACGGTAATTACAACCCAATTATTCTTCGGATTAAGTGGTGACTTATTTTCCTTGGATATCAGTTCCTGAGGACTGATATGCAAAGGCTTTTTACATTGGTTATGGTTACCTCAGGTTCGTAACAAGATTCCTCCACTTTATTGTACTATTCAAGTGTTGTGAAATACATTTCATGCAAGCTAAATCGCTTACCACGAACAGTTCCCTATCCATATTTACAAAGAAATTTAAGAAATTGATGTATTGGTGGAACAAAGGTGTCGATTTCACCTAGTGCTGATCTCCAAAGAATGGATTATAGTAGGAAGGTTGGTCCATGATTATGAACAGGGTTTCAAACATCCTTGAGCATGGCAGAGTGCCAATTCAAAAAATGATTGATTTGTCCAATCAAAGTAGAACCTTTATTGTTGAACCCAAAAATCGTTTCTAGGCTTAGCTCTGACTTCTCTTTTTAAATCTCCATCTATTCAAAGGCGTTCTTGAAAATGACATTCATCGTGCTACTAGTGTCTATTGGGATCTTGGATATGAGTCAAAGTCCAATTTGAGAAGCTATCATAAGGGGACCATTATGGTGGTGCTTGACTCCTCCTAACTATTTTAGGGTTATCATTAAGTTTGGCATTGGGATGAAGCACTTGGAAGATTTTAAGGGAGGCTCTTCACTTATCGAATATATGGCTGTTCTGACCACTTTCACATACTCTTGACCTTTTATTCAAGCCTGCAATGTAGAGTCCTCTATGAATAACATCTATGTGATTGATTGGTTGCAACAGATCTTAGAGGAACTCATCTTCCAACATATTGGTGTTATTGGTTGGTGGTTTCCCATTACGTAGGGGTTTTGGGTCAGGCTTGATGAACTCTTCTAGGACTCCTTTTCAAATCATATTCTAAATAATTCCAGCTAAAAGTTAGCATTTGTCGGTTTTATGCCCATTCACTTTGTGGAAAGCACATTCGTTCCTCCTTTTGTTTGGTTCTAGTTGTTCTTGCCTTGAAGGACACCTATAATCGATTTCATCCTTAGTTAAAATATATATACAAAAAAATAGAATGGCTTAGTTAAACGGAGTTCATTTTGGTATATTCATCCCATTTTCCTTTCTTATTCAGTATTGTAAAGTTCCATTTTTCTTTCTAATTTCTCTTGTTATGAAATGTATCATCTATTCGCACATTCTTGTCAGCTTGAAAGTGGAAATCATGTAGGTCCTTGCATTAATGGACATACAATTCCTTCCAAAAAGGCATGCTTTATATTAATCCTTACTTCACTTCCATCGGCTTATTCCTATCACTCACACTCTCAGCCTTATTAGCTTTGGTATTAAACCGTTTTAGGTAGTCCCTTAACAGCTCCATCGTCGTTTGCTTGATGTTACCCAATACACTCGCATCAACTGTTTGTTCTTTCGAAGTACAAAATTGTGCCGAAAATTCATATGCAAACCGCTCCCAAGAATAAATTGCTTTTTCCCTATAATGTCAATACCATTTGACTGCGGCTCCAAAAAAATCTACGTAGCACTGCCCTTGGAGTATTATACAGGTTCATTTGGCTTCCAAACGCCATTATATGATTATTTGGATCAGTTATGGCATCATACCCGATGGATAGAATTTTGACATAGGGTCGTAAGGGTACTAACATAATCTTTTCTTTGAATGGTTCCCTCCTAAAGTTGTTGTTAACCTTAGGATCCATCGTCCTTTTGCCCTTTAGATCGGCCATTTCTTTTGTCATTTGTTAGCTAAATCTCTCAAATATGCTTCTTAATCATTTCCCGTTTTGGTTTGTACTACTTTTGGGAAGCAGAGCTTACAAATGGTGATTTTGAACTCTGCTTTAGTCTTTGAGTTAAGTAATTCTCATCCTTTCTTTGTAGTCCTAAAGCACTTTTCCAATGTTTTTACTTTTCAATTTTGTCTCTTTTGCTTTCCTTCATGGGACTTGACCACTTCCTCCCCTGCTTCTTTTCTCCTTCTTAACATTTTTCAAGACTTGTGGGAAACTAACATTTCGATAAGTTCATGCATAGTTTCCAACATTCTCTTCATAATTTGGGCTTCATTCCCTTCCTTAGGTGTTTCCTTCAGGATGCATGGTTGTCCCACTTCTGCATTCTCTATATTAAACTATGTAGTTATATTACCTTCAACGTTGGCATGATTTACTACATCCTCTTGAGCTCTATCATTTACTTTCTTGGATGACTTTTCCATTGTGTAGAATGGTTGTTGATGAGTTCATAAATTTTTTTCGATAAAAGCACCACTTAATGTTTGTACTAATTTTGGATCAATCCAATGTTCTTAGCTTTGAAGTAAAATAAAGGCGCTTGAGAAGGACGGAACTCCTAGTCAAGAAAGTTAGAAATAAGTTCAAAGGAAGCCATTATGAAAATTAGCAATTGTTATAGTCCTTTCTTATCAAATCACAAAAGAAAGTTTGTCTAATCTACCATTAATGACTTTTTTTCCAAGCTTTCATTAAGCTAAGAAGAAAAAATGAAAATAAGAAAGTAGATACAATCCTGAAAAACCTCCTTTTCTAAGGGTATATGTCTATTTAAAGAGAACTCCAACCTTCGGATTCGTGTCATGTGCCACCTGGTGTGGATGAGTGCTAGAGAGTTAGTTTCACTATTGGAGCCTTATGCTTATGTCATGATGGTGCATCATATTACTTCACGATAACCTGGTAATTTTACATTTTAATTCATGATGGCCTTGAAGACATTTCACGATGGCCGTAAGGACCTCTTTACAATTATGGTCTAAAAGACACTTCATGCTAACCTTGAGGCGTTCTTTACACTGGCTTCGAAATCCATTTAATTTGGCTCTAGGAAATACTCCATGATGGTTTTGATAGACTCTTCATGATTGCTTTAACGATTTTAAGGAATACTTTGCAATGGCCTTGAGGAATTTGTCATGATGGCTATATAGAACTCTTCATGACAGCTTTTTTAATAAGTGGTCTCATGGTGTCTCTCATGTCTCTTTTAAAGAAGACTCCAAGGAATGCTCCACGATGGCTTTGACGTTTAGCCCATGATGGCTCTGGTGCCTTTTTCACGATGGCTCTAACACCTTATCCTATGATGGCTCCCTTATCTCATGATGGATCTCATACCTTTCTTCACAATGGCTCTGATGCCTGTCTTCGTGATGGCTTTAAGGGTCCACTTATTAATGGCTTTAAGAAATCTCTCTTAGATGGCCATTGTAATGACCCGCAAATCTATTACTTTAATAAATTATATTTATATTTAAAATATTCAAATACAAAATTTTATAGCACAAACTATAATTTTTTGAACCATAAATAATGATGGTAAACTAATGTTTAATAGTATATTAACAAATATGGACATTTGGGGGTATTCATCAGAAAAACGGTGGAAATCATTTTTCTATAAAATTGAGATTTTCTCAATATTAGCATGCATGAACTGGATATATATACTTATTTATCCATTTAAGAAAGAATAAGAAATAAAAATTATTTATTTTATTTTTGGAAATAAAATATATTTGTAACATTATCAAGGATGTCAATAATTTTATATATTTCCTGTAATTTTAATTTGAGTTTAAATAATTAAATAATTATTTTAAAATGATAATAGTTCATTTTCATTAGTAATATAGTGATAATAAATCATTTACAATAGTTTTATAAAGATATATACTTGATTAGAAAAAAACACTAAAAATGGTGAACGAAGACACTAGGGAGGGAACAGTTATATCTAATCCACTCAGGCCGCCTGATCCGCCACCAAATCGGTCAAATCTAGATGAGCACCTAACTTCGACCGATCGTGCATCTCCTGGGAGCACAAAAACCGGTGATCGGTCAAAACCTTCAACTTCCAAAGGATCCGTCTCCTCTATTTGGACACATTGTTGGGTTGAAACTGTAAAATCATGCTCCACGGACAGAGATGAGAATATCACAGACTCAACATACTTTGCACCGATGTTTGATGGGGCAGTTACCAAAGGAATTATTCCTAAGTCAATTATTACAACTACTGAAGATAAGTAGAAGAACACATTAGTAGTCTGTATTTCGAGTAGGTGTCCTTTCTACAATAATTTTAACTGTCTCATTGACAATATCTGGAAACCAAGTGGAGAGTATGATCTATTCTACAAAATGAATGAGTTTATTTTCATTAAATTCTACAATTCAGACGATTATTTTAAGATAATTCAATCGAGTCATTACACATTGGATCAAGAATATCAGTGATTAAAAAATGGAAGCCCGACAGGGCACTTACAAAGGGAATCATTTTCTACCATTCCTATTTAGACACGCCTTATGGATCTGAAACTTAAGTACTGGAACTACGAAGGCATTAGCAGGATTGCTAGTTTTCTGCGTAAACTAATTAGGATGGACTCTAACATGGTGATGGAGAATAGATTAAACTACGCTCAGGTTTTAGTCAAGATAGATGTGAAATTTGTCAGTCCTACAACGGTACAGATGGAACTATATAATGGTAGCCTTGATATCATTCAAATAGAGTATGAACAGAAAATTTTGCATTGTTCGACTTGTCATGTTTTCAGACGATGCTAATTGTCCTAACTATTTTGTACAACAATGGTGACCAAAAGCTCAGGAAACATCACTACCGGCAATCCTTTTTTAGTGCTCTCTGACCCCTCTACAATAGTAATGGATAGCCACCACGCCGCATTTGAAACAGTTACTCCCATCGCCAATTGCAAGTACTATGCCCTCCAATCCAGACATAGCAAATGTTCTTTGTGTATTCACTTGGAATATAAAGGACAAAAGTATAGAAAGAGTTACAGACACATATATAAAGAGATTGCATCTCATATTCAAGAAATAGGCAGTTCGTTTATTCCTGCTATAAATGTCTCCCCCATGGTATCGAAGAATCCACCATATTCTCACAAACGCTTGACAGAAGCAAATCCCACAACAGTCCGCAAAGCTTCTCCTAATCTCACAATAGTCCGTAATACTTCTACGATCCATAAACTTAGCTTACTATGTTTAGTGGAGACGAAATATCTACTGTAGGTATAGATAGATTTCATATGAAGTAACCCCACTGAACCATCATTCACAATAATGAGGAGGGAAGCAGAGGTCGAATAGTGATAATACTAGATACAAGTGTTTGGTCACTAGTTGTATTTAGTACATCACCTCAACACATTACTCTCCTCTTAAATAATAAAGGAGGATTACAACTTTATTGTACATTTATATATGCCAGCAATTCTTTTTTCGAACATCAAATTGTCGGATTTGCTTCGCGTTGATGCCTCAAGCATAGGATCTCCTTGGCTTGCAATGGAGGATTTTAATAATGCTCTCAACCCTAAGGATAAAAAGGGAGGTTGCCAATCCCTTTCTCCTATTAAAATGCATTGAAAAATTGTTTATTTAAATGCGGTTTTGTTGAATCTAATTTAAGGGATGTAAGTTCACATGGCGGCATAGTGGAATTGCAACAAACATAGATAAGGTTCACGTAATTTACGAATTTATATCTATGTTTCCACAATTCCTCACTATCGCCTAACCATCTTCTTTTAGCGACCATACACCCCTTCTCATTTATTTTAGCCCAAGACAAAGATAGAAAAAAAAACGTATTCCCTTGTGGTATATTAACAACTGGTATCATAAGGATAGTTATGATTAGTGTATTCAAAGGGTATCATCAAAGACAGTATAGGGGTCTCATTTCCAAAGACTGGTTTTCCAGCAGTTAAAATCAAACTAAAAGCATGGCATCGGTTAAGAGAAAGAGACAATAATCTATAAAACTTGCAAACAAATTATGAATCAAAGTTCTATTTAGCTGATCAAGACCCAGAGAACTACAATTTACATGATAGCATGTGTCAGCATGGACATCAATTAAATGTCATGCTCATACAGCAACATGAGTTCCTAGGATAATAGAGCAAGGTTCTATGTCTTCACCAAGGTGATAACAACACAAAGTCTTTTTATGCTAAAATGTCAATGCGGTGCATAGAAATAAAGTTCAGGCTCTTCTTGATGCTCAAGGAAAGTACATTTATGATAGTGATAGCATAAAGGCTGAAGTGATTCTCTATTATAAGACGCTTTTTAATGGGGAATAAATGAATTTTTTTCTCTACTATTAACCCAAGGATGCGTACTAATGATATAGGGAGAGAATACTTATCATCCTCTATCTCTATGGAGGAAATAAGACAGACTATCCTATCAATTGATGATGCAAAAAGCCCCAGACTTGATGGTTATTCAGCAAAATTCTTCAAATTGCACGGGACTGACCTGCAACACAACATATTTTAGACTGTAATAGAAGTGTTCCATACCAAAAAATTTCCTAAAGCAATTACTCATTACTTCATTACAATTATCCCCAAGAAAGACAAGCCTCAGGCTATTTCTAATTATCGTCTAATTTCTTATGCTGATGCACTATATAAAATAGTTTCAAAGATTATTTGTAATCGAATTAAATGGTTCCTTCCTTTTTAGTTTTCAAAAAATCAATCATCATTTATTCTGGGGAGAAGCATTAGAGAAAATGTTCTACTTGCTCACGAGATTATTCGAGATTTTTCAAATAAAGGTAAACAGAAAATGTGTATTACAATTGACCTTCAGAAAGCATATGACGTGGTTAATTTGGAGTTTGTCATCCACATGCTATCGGCAATGGGTTTCCCTACATCCATGAATGAACTTATTTATGAATGTATATCTACACCTAAGTTTTCCATTATGATTTAAGGGCGACCGAGGTCTCCGGCAGAAAGACCCCCTATCGCCTTACTTATTTTGTATAGCTATGGATTTTTTTACACTATTATTGGAAGAGGGGGTCACTAACGAATACCTTCAGCCTGTATCTAGTTTTCAGCCAACTAGTTCCCATCTTTTATATGCAGATGATGTGATGATTTTTCTATCTGCTACCACTAGTAATGCCACCTACATGAATACGTTTTTTGGACATAATGGAGGAGACGGTGGGATAAAAAATTAATCACGCTAAATCCTAAATATTCTACAGCAAAGGAACTGTCTACAAATCAAAAATCTCCAACATTCTCAAAAAAGATGAACATGATTTACCAGTGAAATATCTGGGGTTCCTTTATAAGTGGACAACATCCATGCCTCGCATTGTTTTCCCTGCTACGCAAAGTTAAATGGAAAATTAGAAGGGTGAGATTGTAATTTTCTAACAGTTGCGAGCTGAGCAGAGTTAATACGCAGTACTATAACCCCTATCATTCGGTATTGGCTGCTTATTTATAACCTGCCTCAATCAGTTTTAAATAACATTGACAAGTTATGTGCCGATTTATTTTGGAAAGGCCAGATGCACAAAATATCATGGGAAAGTATATGTTGACCAAAGCTTGAAGGAGGCATTGGCTTACGTAAATTTATAGACCTTAGTAAAACTGCCAGACATAAACTTTTATGGAATTTGTTAACGACTGATGTTCTGTGGTCAAAGTGGATGCAAGCTAAATACATGTCAAGGCTAATTTCTGGACATTATCAGTTGATAATAACTACTCGGTACCATGAAATCAATATTGCGACAACGTGATACTACGACAACTATTATGGAATGTGTTATCAACGGGGAAAATATAGATCTGTGTTTTAACCCTTGGTTAAACCATAAGTTTCTTGTTGATCTTCTAGGCTGGAATAGAGTTCATTTAAGTAACACAACTAAATGCAAAGTCAGTGATATAATACGCGATGGTCAGTTTCAGACACAGTGTTCATCGGAGACCAGGGAATTTCCTAATCAAATGCAGCATGTGAGCACATGTTCAGGTAGTAATTTCGACTACTAGAACATTTGTGCTAGCAGAAAGTTCATTTTTTTCAAACGTATGGAATGCAATAAGGACATCAAACGTGCATGATGATAATTTTAGAATCATATGGTGCTATAAAACAGCTAAGAAATTTTCATACACTTTGTATGCAGCATACATACAAAACCTTCCTACGGCTGACCGACTCATCAATTGGGGCATAAACATAGATTCAAGATGCGGCATTTGCAATAGTCATAATTAAAATTATCACCCTCTATTTTATACATGCGAATACGGTACTTATCTGCTCGATACGTTGTTGCTACAACTTGGAATTCATCCATTCATGGCTTGCACTCTACAAGAGTATTCAACCCAATTACGGCTCCACCTTCCAACAACTTCGGTGGTGATATGACAACAGGGCTTGTTCGAAGGAGGTGAGGTGGCGATTAATTGGGATTGATACTCCATTGCAACTGCTTCGGCAAATCAGCAAACGAATGGTGACATCGTCAGAAAATTTGGTGCTTCTTCGATGGGGAGTCAAGCTAAAGGATAATAGATAAGTGTTAGTGACGGCGCTTTACTTCATACTAGAGGTCGTTAGGGTTTTCTCGTGATTATGGGCTACCGGGTAGAGTTATTGGGTAGTGGTGGAGTTTCTAGATGGATCGGCAACTTTTACTGGAGCTTGTTTTTTATTTGTGTCATACTTTTTTTTTGTATTTGGTTGTTCTTGGTTGTATTTTACCTATACTAGAGACTGTTATATAATGCGTTTCGTGCTCTTTTTCCTTACCACAATGGTAAGGTTTGTAAGGAGGCGGACCTGACTATATTTGGTTCTAAGTTAGTAATAAATAATCATTTCCTTTCAAAAAAATATACTTGATTTGAAAATACAAGAAAATTCATAACACTTTATCGATATAACAGCACTTTTTGTAAGCACTTGTTTAATATTGTTTACATGGTTTTGTAATTCAAATATGATCATTTTATTTTATTTACAATAACGAGAAATTAGTTTTCAAATTTTGTTTATATTTATATGTAATTTAATTAATAAGTGAAAATATGATCGGGAATCGGCTTTAAGATTTTCAGCGGTTTAATGAACGGAAGTTGTTCAAAGTGATTGCAATGTTGTTTATATTTATTTTACACATATATAACATACACATGCATGTCCTAACCTATACATATACATATATATAACATACCCATATAAATACATACATACACACACACACACACACACATACATACATACATATACATATACATATGCACTTAAAAAAGAAAATATCTACGATATTTCCATTTTCTTCATTCTTAAGTCTAAAGCAACCATCTCTTCACTAACGTCACCTTACAAGCACATGGGCTAGGCATATGGAAGGGGAATGTTGTGTAAGAGATATTTTGAAAACCTCTAAGGGTATTTTAGTCCATACGCATGTTTAAGGGCTAAGCTTTCTAATCCTACAAATACACATCCATACACACTCATTTCATCCACAAACCATTTTCTTCTTCATCCCCTTCTTCTTTCAAGGTATTCTAATGGCTTCCTAATGGCCTCTCTTCTCTAAGAAAAATTATAACAAGAAAGTTACGCAAAAATAATTCCATATGCAAATAAAGAAGATCCACCTCCAAAACAAGTCGAAACACCTCCCTACCATCTCATGTACCAATGGTCACCCTTTTTCCAAGCACTAAGGCCGAGCAAGCCACCTCCCAAAGTCATAGCTGAACTACATGGATTCAAGGTGGAGTTCCAAAAGCTCCGGAGTGAAGAAAGGAGAAGGAAGTGCTACCAGAATGTCGTTGGTTTGATTTTAGGAAGCTTCGAAAAAGTTTGGGATGGAGAAAGAAGTGATGCTATGAAGTATGGTGGTATGTGCTTGAATGTTTGTAGGAAGAATAGAGTTAAGTTTGGTAAAAGCAAGGTAATCTCACAAATCTATACATTTTAATATTGCTTGCTATTAGAGATAATAATAAACATTAACTACTTAAAGTTATACTCTTGATCATAAGGCCAAATGATTGCTTACATGGTTGCTTGAAATGTTTTGTTGATGTTTGGTTGAATATGGGTTGGTTGTTTATCAGGTTTGGATGTGATAATATGTTTGTTTGGTTGTGGAAATAATTCGTGTTAAATACACGTCGAATATGCACAAAGAAAATCACTTTCCTGTATGAATTATAAATGTGTTACGGTATGGTTAAAACTCTTTAAACATGAATAAAATGGTTTACAAATGTTTTATAAATATTAAAACTCATTTTGGTAAATTCTGGAAAAGATTTGAAAATGCAGTCAAAATAAGCGCATCGCGTAACAGTATTTTGCAATTTGATGCTGTAAAAGTTAAAAGGACATATATACTGTAATAAGAGTCCAAATTCTTTGCAATAAGAAATTTCTGGACCATAATGAATATAGTTTTCAAACAAAAGAATAAAATCAAAAATTTATTTAGTAAATGTTTGCGCCAAAATTGGTCACAAACACCCAATATCACGAAAGCTGCCGTTTGCGTATTCAACTTGATAATAATCAACACAGAACTCAGCAACAATCAATATAGAATTCAGCTCTAGGTAATAAATCACAGTAATTCACAAACAACAATCACAAACACAGGATTTATAGTGGTTCGGCGTTCGTGCCTACGTCCACTTTGAAGGATTTCTCTTTATTGCTTTGCTCGGTTCAATCGATTACAACGGATTACAATTGATAATAGCTTTGAAATCTGAATACAACGGTGATTCTGGCGAATAGATTTGAATCCGGCAGAGTCTCAGCATTCAATGGCAGAAGTTCTCGGAAGATCCCTTTTCTGAAGGCTTCAGGGTGCTATTTATAGGCGTTGGAGGCCCAGATCTTGCTGAAACTTCGGGAGACCTCTTCTGGCACGTGAGTGGGCCCACGCGACCGACCCCACCAAGTTTCGTCTCGATCTGACATCGATTCGAAGTCATTTCGAACCCATCAAGAAATGGTCTAATCGAGCTGAAACTTGGCAGGAACAATCTTTACCTTGTATGGAAGCTACGGTGAAAATTTGGTTGCATTTGGATCAGTGGTTTAGGAGATATGATCGGTTCGAAATGATGATTCTCGGTTGGCTGTTGATTTCGAACCGATCACTTCGAAACCACGTACTTCGAATCGATCGGCTCACGTGGCATCGTGATGAGGTGGCGCGTGCTCCTCGAATCGATCCTGTTTTATCTCCGAGTTGACCGCTTCGCACCCATGGATTTCGCCTCGTTCGTATCGTGGGGCGACACGTCATCCAAGTTAGCTGACTTGGTGGGTACGAACAAGTGAATGTTCCTGGGTTCGAACGCGACCGTTTCGAACTAAGGTGTACTCGTGGTTTCGAACTCGATCGATTCGAACAAGATCGATTTGAAGCGACTTGGATTTGAAGCTGGTGGGCTTGAATGGATTCGAAGATGATGGTTTCGAATGTAATGGAGTCGACGTTAATGGTTGTTAGGCAGGCACTGGTTGGTGGATTCGAACAAGATGGGTTCGAAGGAAGGATACCAGATGGGTTCGGAGTAGATGGTTTCGAAGATGATGGGTTCGAAACAATGAAAGGGTGATGGGTTCGAACCGAGCAAGGTCCAACTCTCTCAACTTGAATCCATCATAACTTGGGCAAACGAACTCGGATTGACTTGAAATTTGAAATGACGAATCCTTTGACCTTTCTTGTCATGTCCTATCAATTTTGGGCCGTTCCGGACTCGGACAAAATTCATCGATATCCATAGCAAAGTGAAGTATAACCAATCTCTGAGACGAACTGTCTTTTGTTTTCGATCAATCTTTTGGTATCACGGCTTTGCCAAAAAGCGGGATAACATTTTGCCCCCCAAAACATGCCTTGCGGTAGGAAGGTGTGTTTTGTAATGCTTCGAGTTGGATGTTCGTATCCGATCATCAACCTGCAAAGAACTTGATAGTTTTCATATGGCCTCAAATGACGATCGTTCGGGATCGAGCCATTTGGGATGAAGCGCGACCGTTCGTGGTCAAGCGCTCAACTTCATATGACGATCGTTCATGATCGAGTCGTTCGAGGTGAAGTGCGACCGTGCGCGGTCGAGCGTATGAATCCATGCGTCGATCGTTCGGGATCGTATGCTGTTTGAGGTGAATCGGGACCGTTCGCGGTCGATGCCGTTCGCGGAAAATGATGGAATAGGACCATTCGCGGTCGATGCTATTCATGGCAAAAGATTGAATGGGACCGTTCGCGGTCGATGCCGTTCGCGGCAATTGATGATCGTTCGCGACCAAGTGCCGTTCAAGGCGAATGGTGACCGTTCGAGGTCGGATTTTACAATTAGTGAACCATGACCGTTCGCGGTCGGTGCCATTCAAGGCAGAAAGTGATCGTTCGCGATCGTGTGCCGTTCGAGGCAAATTTGTGACCGTTCGCGGTCGGGTGTTGGACCTCAAGTGACGACCGTTCGCGATCAAGCCATTTGAGGTGTGGTGAGTTGTGACTGTTCGAAGTCGAGTGCCGTTCGAGGCGAATTGTGTGCCCGGGAGGGCTTGATGTTATCGATGCCAGGGTCACGTTCGGGTGAGTTCCTGGATCGTTTGTCAGGGCGGTTCATCGCGATCTCAGAGCATGCCTAAGGATCGTTCGCGACCCCATACATGTGTAAGTAGCTTAGCCATTCCAGAGCTATCAGAATCAAATATCTATTACACGGATGAGTTTTTAAAACAATGTCCAAACAAACAGAGTCTAAATGTTCAAATTGAAATGATATGAAAGCAAAGCATGGATGTCGAAGCATAAGTTCCCACTACGAAACGGTCAATGATCATTCAGAGCATGCCTGGAGATCGTTCGCGATCTCGCACATGTGTAAATGATTTAATTGCGTTAGTGGAAGCTTACAACTTGTTCATCGTTATCTCACTCAATTGATAACCAAACGGTGCCTTGATTCAGGATCGCCTCTAGCTGATGTGGACGGTGGTCGTTCTAGTTCCGCCACAGGAGCTCGCCTCCTTACATATTGAAGGAGCATACCGTTCCTGATATGTCCTTCCACCTCGTCCTTCAGGTGCCTACAATCGTTAGTGTTATGACCATTTAATTCATGGAATACACAAAACTTATCTGATTTCCTTTCGTCAGAGGTAGGATCCCTTCGCATCGGCCTACGATACGGAATCTGTTCTTTGGTATCCTGATAAATTCGTTCCAGGCTCTCGTTCAGCTCAGTGTAGGTGGTGAATCGCGGCTCCCTCCGTTGCCGCTTTGATCTGTCTCCGTTATTCTCAATCCTTCTTTTACCTTTATCCTTGTCCGAGTCCCTTCTAGGGGGTTTTTCGTCTTTGAGTGCATAAACTTCTATCCCATCTCCTTCTTCTCTTTCTGCATTCGTATCCTCCAATCGCAGGAACTTTTCCGCCTCGTGATAGAATTCTCCTAGATCCATAGGTGGATCTTTGGTCAATGAATTTTTGAAATCCGTGCCATCGGCTATTCCAGAAATGGCTGCCATCATAACCATGGATGGATCCGGTCTATCCACCGAAGCTGCCGCCGCATTGAATCGTGTCAGGAAACTTCTCAATGTTTCTCTAGCCTTCTGTTTTAAAGTTGTTAACGTCATCACATTCTTGGGTCTTGTAATGTGAACCCTGAATTGCCTCATAAATCTCTCAGTTAAATCATTCCACGTTCCAATGGACCCACTATCTAGTTGCCTGAACCATAACGCCGCAATATCCGCCAAGTACAGTGGAAAGCACCGGGCCATAACCTCCTCTGATGCCCCCAACACTTCCATATGCCTCATATATTTTGTCAGATGGACCGTGGGGTCCGTTCTCCCGTCATACATATCCAACGATGGTAATTTGAAATCCGGTGGGTTTCTAGCTCGTCTGATTGCCGGAGTGAAAGGACTCCAATTAACATCCTCTAGGTCTTTGTTCACCAAACCGCCTCTCATTGCTCGCCTAACCATCTCTGCCAACTTATCGGTGTCTCTAAGATGTAACCTTCGTTCGCTACTTTCATCCTGCCCCCCGAGTTCACGAGGGAACTCTGAAATCTACCCCCTTGACTGAGCGTTCATTCCTCTGCTGTCTCCAGGTTGCGCAGATACTCCTCTTTCTCCCTCCGAAATTGGACCAACGTTCTCCATGGGTGTGCCCCCTAATCCGGGTGCGACGCCGGATGGTCCTGCTTCGTTCTGGACTCCATTGGCTCCTCTATTCTGTGCTCCAAGCTGTCCTATCTGTTGAAATAAACTCTGGATTAACTCCTCTTGCTTCTTCATCATCGTCTCCATCTCGTCCCTTGTGATGTAGATCGATGGTTGATTCGCTCCTGAGGAAGCCTCCTGACTTCCTTGTTGTTCACTTCTCTCTGGCCTTGGCCTTCGGCTTGATTGTCTTGTCATTATTTCTCAAACCTAAACTTTCAAACTTTCTCTGAATCAATTATCAACTGGTAGAACTCCTGAGTTCAATTCTCAGTGAAAGCACCAAAATGTTTGCGCCAAAATTGGTCACAAACACCCAATATCACGAAAGCACCCGTTTGCGTATTCAACTTGATAATAATCAACACAGAACTCAGCAACAATCAATATAGAATTCAGCTCTAGGTAATAAATCACAGTAATTCACAAACAACAATCACAAACACAGGATTTATAGTGGTTCGGCGTTCGTGCCTACGTCCACTTTGAAGGATTTCTCTTTATTGCTTTGCTCGGTTCAATCGATTACAACGGATTACAATTGATCATAGCTTTGAAATCTGAATACAATGGTGATTCTGGTGAATAGATTTGAATCCGGCAGAGTCTCAGCGTTCAATGGCAGAAGTTCTCGGAAGATCCCTTTTCTGAAGGCTTCAGGGTGCTATTTATAGGCGTTGGAGGCCCAGATCTTGCTGAAACTTCGGAAGACCTCTTCTGGCACGTGAGTGGGCCCACGCGACCGACCCCACCAAGTTTCGTCTCGATCTGACATCGATTCGAAGTCATTTCGAACCCATCAAGAAATGGTCTAATCGAGCTAAAACTTGGCAGGAACAATCTTTACCTTGTATGGAAGCTACTGTGAAAATTTGGTTGCATTTGGATCAGTGGTTTAGGAGATATGATCGGTTCGAAATGATGATTCTCGGTTGGCTGTTGATTTCGAACCGATCACTTCGAAACCACGTACTTCGAATCGATCGGCTCACGTGGCTTCGTGATGAGGTGGCGCGTGCTCCTCGAATCGATCCTGTTTTATCTCCGAGTTGACCGCTTCGCACCCATGGATTTCGCCTCGTTCGTATCGTGGGGCGACACGTCATCCAAGTTAGCTGACTTGGTGGGTACGAACAAGTGAATGTTCCTGGGTTCGAACGCGACCGTTTCGAACTAAGGTGTACTCGTGGTTTCGAACTCGATCGATTCGAACAAGATCGATTTGAAGCGACTTGGATTCGAAGCTGGTGGGCTTGAATGGATTCGAAGATGATGGTTTCGAATGTAATGGAGTCGACGTTAATGGTTGTGAGGCAGGCACTGGTTGGTGGATTCGAACAAGATGGGTTCGAAGGAAGGATACCGGATGGGTTCGGAGTAGATGGTTTCGAAGATGATGGGTTCGAAACAATGAAAGGGTGATGGGTTCGAACCGAGCAAGGTCCAACTCTCTCAACTTGAATCCATCATAACTTGGGCAAACGAATTCGGATTGACTTGAAATTTGAAATGACGACTTCGACCTTTCTTGTCATGTCCTATCAATTTTGGCCCGTTCCGGACTCGGACAAAATTCATCGATATCCATAGCAAAGTGAAGTATAATCAATCTCTGAGATGAACTGTCTTTTGTTTTCGATCAATCTTTTGGTATCACAGCTTTGCCAAAAAGCGGGATAACAGTAAAATTTTAAGCATGTCCAAACTCAAGTTTTCAAAAAAACATCGCATTTTGGCAGTTCGGAGACAGAAGCGGTAAAATCTTGAAAATAGATATTTATAAATCTTTAAAAATATGAAATAAATTCGATAAAAATGTTATTTTTTAAAAAAAGGATTTGATTTATTGAAATGGGCATATATGGAATGAAATTAGCATTTTGATCAAAGAAGCTTTAAAACACTATTCACAGCACTTTTTGGTAACTTTTGAAATTAAGATTTAAACTTAGAATTTTCTTCCCAAATCTTTTGCACATGTTTTTCAAATAATAAATCAAGTATTTTAAAGAATTTAGAGTTGATCAAATAACTTGATCGTCTTATGGGTGACAGACAGATAGTCTCTAGACCCGTGGTTGTACAATAGTTTCTAGGTTCCGCTTTAGTTATCCGGACAAGCCCGACGGAGGGGATAGGAAATTTGATTTACTTGGATCACATCGTCCTAAGATAAAAAGAGATCCGGAGCTTTCCAAAAGCTAAACAAGATTTAAAATAGGATTTTTGTTGTTAAATAAAATATTTTAGTTAAACTCTGTATTAAATTCCAAGAGGGAACTTATATTATCCTCATAAATTTAAAAGGTAACTTCATCGTTATTCTACGAATAGTGCAGGTTAAACACAGAAATTAGTATTGGGTATAATCAGTCTAAAATTTATGGATTCTTTTTATTCAATACTAATTGTTTCGGATTTAAAGTAATCGATGTCTTAAATAATATTTTTTGACCCATTAAAAATATGTTTTGGAAAGGTGAAATCTTCATTAGGATTTGAATTAAAGATGAAATGTTTTAGCATTTACGAAGTTAAAAAGGTGTTTTAATTAACCAAAGGATTTGATAAAATAGGTTTAATTATCCAGTATATACTAAAACAAAATATGATATAAAGAAGTATATCTCTAAACACATATTTTACTTGGATAAAAAATATTGATTAATTGAATAATAATCACCTATATAGCTGGCATCTTTTATCAATAATTGGTTTGGAGAAACCAGGGTCGGATTTGGGTAATTCCTCTTGGAAAGCCACTTCGAACCAATATATGTTAGAAAGTGAAAATATGTTCAAGAAAATGATTTTGAAGATGGTATCTTCATATTGTAGGGTTGCTTCCCACTAACCTTTGAGGTAATCCCCTTATCATATATATGGTGGCAGTGGTTCCTTCAATTTTAAATCTTCACTACAAGGTCTACTCGCTACTAATCCTAATGGTGATTCCCAATAGGAAGTAGTAGGAGAAGTGCCTTCGGTTTGTCCGATTCCTAGACAACTTGTACGGACGAATGTTTGACATTGCATTTCAAAGACCATGTACATTGATCTCTATAAACATACATCTGTTTGATGGTGTAGGAGGTAACCCCTCCTTTACTTAACAACCTTCTCTGTAATATGTTATTAGAAATCGCACTGTGGCATTCAAAATGGGATTTTTTTCTATGAAATGTGAAATATTACCTTAAACCTCGCACAACGGAAATGATCAAAATAAGGTAGATGCAGAAGAGTTAGGTAGGTCGCTCCCATTAGGATATAATCATCACATTTCTAGATTACGCTCTATATTTTGGGTTTATTATGTTTGTTGTGGCCATGGATAGTCAAGAATGACCGGAGTGATGACATATTCGATAATGTCTATGGTAGAAGTAAGTTGGTTCTATGTTGGAAGAGGACGGCGGGGCAGTGCCTCGATACATTCCTGTAGAGACGTACTATCGGAAAGTAGTCCCTTACATTCCATTGTACGTAATCCATTCTTTACGAGCCTTTACGGTTTTAGTTGTAAACCTATTATGCTGGAATTTAATAAATGTAACAATTTCAGCTAAGATTATATATATTTATTTGAAAGAGTTTTCAAAGAATTTCATTAAAATTAATATCCCTGATTTTGCATAGCAAATGGTTTGGTTATCATAAGGTAAAAACCCGTCAATGTTTATGTATGGCGTGGTCTTACGAAATACCCTTTATTTTCAAAATCTTATGTTTTGAGTTTTCTCACACTAGTCCCATAACTGAACCGGAGTTTATTTTCTTCCCCCTTTAAACTCTCGGTGCCATATTTTTTTAGGCAGCCAAGTAGTTCAGATCTAGCTTGGAACATTTTGAAGGAGCAAGAGCTAGAGTTTCCTCTGTCAATAGTGATCCATTTCCGTTTCTGCTGCATTTGTTTACTGTTTGTACTCGAAACTAGTATGGATAGGGATTTATAACTGTCTAGGCCGAGATTAGGATAGACTTTGATGCGTGTATTTAAAATTTCTGCTGTAAAGACTATATATTGAAATAATATATGTTATTGCATTCGTGTAAGATTCTATTTTGCCTTTGTTTTTCTTTTTACCCTTAATGGTTCGCATTTTCATTCAATTTGAGTTGAACACGTATGGTTTATTGTTAACTTAAAATGTAGGGAAAAGCGGGTTTGTTACATTTGATATTAGAGTTTAGGTTGAGCGAACACCTGAGCTTGGTAGGGGTAAAGTCTAATCAAAGATACGGTTAGTAATACCCTAGGATGAGTAACTCAATAGAGGTAGGGTAAGTGACACCTTAGAATTAGGTTGAGTGTATTATATATGAGCACGTATTTGTTAATGCTATATATAAATGATTTTTGTGTTTAAATATGAATTGGTAAATGAAATAATTTTAACTAGGATTATATTTTGAATATAAAGGAATATCTTCCAAAAGATATAACTATTATGTAGTGTTTGGTTGTTAAGGAATGGTAATATTTCGTTATTATCATTAATTGAATGGTTGTTTGACTTAAAAGTTAAATACGAACAACTCGTGAATTTAGTTTCATAATTTGACTAAGTGGTGTTCATAACTAATAATGTTGGTTTGAGGTTAAAGAAATTTGTTCAAGATAAATAAATTTTATGAATGTGTTTTATAAGTGATTTTATAACTTGGATTTATAAAACTTGTTTAATAAAGAGATTTTTTTCTTCGAATTCAAATCTTGACATTTTTGAAAAGAATTTTATGATTAACTAGTTCAAGCTTCTCAAAATTAACTAAAATTAGGCAGGAAATGTGTTTAGATGGTAAACCCTTCTCTTAAGTATTCCCTTTCTTATAAAGGGAATATGCGATACTGTTAGCAGTACCCAGTTCCTTGGTATCAATTTTGAGTTTCTCGATCAATATAATTTTTTCTAAAGTTAAAAAATAAATGTGAATCATTAATTGATAGATTAATTAATGATTGTTAATTTTTTATCAAGGTGTTTTCTTTTAATATTGGAAGTAATAACATTTGGTTATTATCATTTGTTGATTTAACGAATACCTTGTGAATTAAGTTTTACGATTTGACTGTACGATATTTGATAATAATGTTGGAATAAGAATAATGAATTTATATAGGATAAGACATGAGCATGTTGTATAAAAGTATGTTTTACAAAAATAAAATAATTATGTAAAAGATGGATTTTGAAGATACAAATAGTTAACAAATATTTCCAAAAGATTTACATAAAAGATTTACAAAAGCAATATCTGACAAATAAAGAGATTTTATGAAAGAACTTTTATAAAAAAGAAGGAGATTAAAAAACATGTTTTTATAAATATAAAAAGGGTTTATCTTCATAGTAGAGGATGGTTTTTATTAAAGGAGATACATTTCGTTTCTAAAAGTAAAATGGTCTCTTAAAGGAATCTTTTGAAAGTGATATTTGCAAAGGATGTTTAATGGTTTTAAAAAGTGAATTAAAATGTGTTAAGTGATAGGAAGACATCGATTTCAACATTTTTGTTGTAATAAATGTTTTCGAGAAAGTGAGGAAGACATATATTATAGCACTATTGTTATAGTAAGTGATTTCTAAAAGAAGTTGTTTTATATAGTACATGAGATTTATTCATATCCTATAATTGATATAAAGTTTTAGTGAGAGTAACTTATTTCTATTTTAAAATTAAGAATGACATCTACTCAAGGTCTGAGAGGTAATGATACCCAAACTTGATCGGCTTCATTGTTAATTAATAGTTTAAGTTCGACATTGAAAATTAATATTAATTAATCAGATCTCTATGCTAGTATTTTTTGGGTAGTCGTAATGATGTTTTACGGAATATACATTTTGACTCAATGAAGTGTGTTTTGGAAAATATGAAGCCTTCCTTAAAGATTTTTATGGATTCAAGTATATAGAGATATTTTCTAAGTGTTGAAATTGAAATAGTTTCTTTGGATGGAAGATAGAAATTTTTGGTGGATAAAAGTATTTTAAAGTAATTATATATAAAGAGACATCTTTAAAAATGTTTGAGTAAAAGATAAAAGTTTTATGATAGGTTTTCATTAAATTTTTGGGAAGGTTAATAAATATGTATGAGGTACATAAATCATTTCATTGCTACCATTTTGATTTAAGATTCAAGTAGGGAACTTTATGGTGTTCACACTAGTCCGAATAAGGATTTATCACTCGATTCTTGACTTCGAACATTGATGAGGGTTTGTGGTGGGTATTATCATCTTTATCTTAGTTGAGAGCTATGTAAGGAAAACGAAGTTTTTTGATCAAAAATTCCGAGCAGAGTCCGCACTCGAGGATTGAGGGATCAAAACTAGAAAAAAAGTTGTATGTAAGAATAGAAGATCAAATCGGATATTGCATATGGATGATTTGGGGTATATTTGAATTTAAGATCTAATTAGACAGTGCGTATAGATAATACATGAGCATAATATGGGTTTGTATTTGAAATTTAAAATAATGTTTTACCGGTGACTCGAGCTGTAACAAACATTACTTTGTTTGAAGAGGGCACAGATGAAGCTATGCTCAAGCTCAATGGCGAGCAATTACTTCTACATAAGAGAGAATACCTCAAAACTTGGATACCCTGCATTTGTATTTGGTTTCTCTCTCTGTAAGGTCTCCAAGTTTTGAGGTATTCTCTCTACCTTAAAACTTAGAGACCTTATAGAGAGGGAAACCAAATAAAAATGCGGGGTATCCAAGTTTTGAGGTATTCTCTCTTATTTAGAAGTAATTGCTCGCCATTGAGCTTAAGCATAGCTTCATCTGTGCCCGCTTCAAACAAAGTAATGTTTGTTGCAGCTCGAGTCTTTGATGTGAGAGATGAATGAGTCTATTGTAAGACTATGATTTTCTTTTTGGTTAGGTAAAATTTTGGGGATGAAATTCTTTTAAAGAGGAAGTCTATAACGGCCCGCAAATTTATCACTTTGATAAATTATATTTATATTTATAATATTAAAATAAAAGATTTTGTGATGCAAATTATAATGTTTTGAACCATAAATAATGATGGTAAACCTGTTTTAAAAGTGTATATATATAAACAAATATAGATATTTGGGGGTTTTCATAAAAAAAAGACGGAAATCAATTTTCGGTAAAATTGAGATTTTCTCAATATTGCATGCATGGAACTGGATACATTGTTAACCCGCCTTTTGGCAAGGCCATAAACAGGCAGGTTCAACTTCACGGTTATCGAGAACGGAATATCATAGATTTGGTTCAAATAGATGGATAACTAATATGAAGTCAGGATTATGCATGGTTGATGAATAAATGAAGCGGTGTGCCTGGAAGATAGATCGGCATAGGGTGGATTAGGATAAGCATGGATCAAGGGTCTCCGTTGTCTGGATCGACCATGTAGATTCAGTCAAAGTGGATCGGCTAAGGAGGGTCGGTCAGACAAAGGTAGGAATGCCATGTCATTCGGTCATTAAGGTTCGGTATTTGAGTATAGGTTTGGTCCGGCCTTAAAAGCTCAAAGTCATGCATTGCTAGGTCAGGGAAGACATGTTTCATTCGGCCTAGATGGGTCAGTATGTGCCACTACGTCCAAATGTTTCAGCAGATGTTGCTTGGTCAAGAAAGGGAAGCCATGCATGGATCGGCTAAGGTACTTTGTTCAGTCTTGGCTCGACATTGGAGTGGTTCGGTCTTGGTATGGTTTGGTCAAAGTGGTTCGGCATAGCACGATTGGCATGTGTGGGTTGGCTTCCTCCAGTCTTCGAGTCGGCATGTGTGGGTCGGCTTCCTCCGGTCTTTATGTCGGCATGTGTGGGTCGGCTTCCTCCAATCTTCGGGTTGGCGTATGTTAGTCTTCGGGTCAGCATGAGTGGATGGGATCAGCTTATGGAGAGCTTGGGATCAGTCAGGATGAAGAGTCTGGATCGGCTATGGTCTTGGTGTGCCCGAATCACTCAGGAAGCCTAGCAATCCAGGTTTTGCCTATAAATACAGTATGTGGGGTTCCAGAAAAGGGATCTTCATTCTATTTCTCCTCTTCTTCCTCATTAAGGCTACTCTGCCATAATTTTTTGAAAACTCCAAATTGTAAATATAATTGATTCTCATATCAATAAAAAGGAAAATTTTGGAGTGGACGTGGGCCAAAGTCGGCCGAACCATTATAAATCCACTATTTTTTTTGCTTTCTTTTTAATTTTTATGGGTCTTCATACTTATACACTCTACATATACTATATTTATTATCTATGACTATTAGTTGGTGCTTTCATTTACGTTTGGGTGTTAGTGACCAATTTTAGCCCTAACATTTTGGTGCTTTCACTGAGAAAGCTAGCACTCAGGGATTCTAAATCTTGGACTTCGGATTTAATGGCTTAGGAACTCGGATTCTTAGGAAGCTATGGAAAAGCAATCAACAAGGAGACAAAAAGCGGAAAGAAGTCAGCATGAAGGAAGTCAGGAGGCTTCCTCCGGAGCTAATCAAACCTCAATTTTCATCAGCAGAGATGAGATGGAAATGATGATGGATGCTTGCAGGAAGGGTACTGAAAAGGCAGGAGGAAATGATACAGAACCTACTCCAACAGGTTGGATAAGTTGGAGTGCAAAACCAAAGGAATGGAGTAGCAGGTGATGCTAGAAATGAGGATCATGTAGCTAGAACGACAGGAACGGAGGCAGCCTGGAATCAAGACAAGGGCATGAAGCGACCGGAGTACGGGATTGAGTTGGACCATCGAGAACGGCCCCTGAACTAAGGGGCATGCCCTCGAATCATGTAAGCTCCATTCCGGAATGGATACCAGGCGATGTTGGGCAATTTGGCGTTAATAGGGAAGTGGATGCTCATCCAGAAGGGGAGGTTCCAAGATTCCCTCATGGACTCGGGGGCAGGTTGGAGACAATAGACAAAGGCCATCACTTGATGACAATGATAGTTTAACAGACGTAATCAGACGGGCTATGAGAGGAGGATTGGTGAATAGAGATTTGGAGGACGTGAACAGGATCCCCTTCACTCCTATGATCAGGAAGGCAAGGAATCCGCCGGATTTCAAACTACTATCGCTGGAAATGTATGATGGAAAAACAGATCCTACCATTCACCTAACAAGGTATGTGAGGCATATGGAAGTATTGGGGGCATCGGAGAAAGTCATGGCACGGTGCTTCCCTTTGTATTTGAAGACTATAGCTGCACTATAGTTCAAACAACTAGAAAGTGGCTCTATTGGCACATGGACAGAGCTGATTGATAGGTTTATAGGCAATTTTGGGTCCACATCGTGAGACCTAGGAGTGTGATGACTTGGACATCGATGAAGAAATGGAAGAGAGAATCACTTAATGATTTCTTAACTAGATTCAATGCGGCGGTGGCTTCGGTGGATTGGCCCGATCCATCGATGGTTTTAATGGCGGCGGTTTTAGGAATTGTAGATAATTCAGATTTCAAGATATCATTGGAACGGAACCCACCGATGGATCTTGGGGAGTTCTACCATGAGGCGAAAAGGTTCTAAGGCAGGAAGTTACGCAGGCTGAGAGAGAAGAGAGAGAGGCTGAGGCTAATGTAGTAAGGGGTGGAGGTCCACCTAGGGAGGATCCAAACAAAGATGATAAAGGAAAAAGGAAAATAAATGACAACGATAGCACATCAAAAAGGCCTCGGAAGGAGTCAAAGTTTTCTTCTTACACAGATTTAACTGAGACTTTAGAAAGGATTTACTTGGAAACTCGATGGAGCCTCCAGTATCAAAGTGCATCAAAGAGGTAGCCTTTTGAATACGAACGGGCATTGGGAAGGCATAGCCTATTCCATGAGATGGATGGGCACAACACAAATGACTGCAGGCATTTGAAAGATATCATTGAGGAGCATGTAAGGAATGGTCATCTACAGCAGTATGTAAGGAATTGAGCTGTGGCAGTGGAACAGGGGAGGCCACCGCCTATCTCAAATGAAGGTGGCACTGGACCTAGGCAACACCGCTTATTGTAGATTTGTGGCTTTGAATAAGTAATAGAATTTGAAGTAATACGGCTAAATCACTTACGTATGTACAGGATCGAGGACGGTCCCTAGGCATGCTTAGAGACGATGATAAACCATGTTGCTCAAGTCTGTGAAATCCTGTTTTTCTTTTCATTTTCCTGATTCCTTAGATGTACAGAAATTGATTTGGCATTCCTTGGCTGTAGAAACTCTTACTTTGTATGATTGTATTTGGATCGATGTAATAAATAATATAGGTCTTGCGATCATGGTCCCGACTAGTGAGACGAGGCAGTGATCGCAAGTTACGAGTCCCTTCACCGGAGAGCGATGGAATGGACTCGAACCCAGTATAAAAGTCCTAGGCCGAAGAGCCGAGACCGAAGAATAAAAAAAGTCCTTGCCCGAAGAGCCGAGGCCGGAGAATATAAAAAGTCCTCGGCCGAAGAGCCGAGGCCGAAGAATATAAAAGTCCTCGTCCAGAGAATATAAAAAGTCCTCGGTCCGAGCGCTAAGGCCGGAGAATATAAATGTCCTCGGCCAGAGAATATGTAAAGTCCTTGGCCGGAGAGCTGAGACCGGAGAATATAAAATGTCCTTGGCCGGAGAGCCAAGGTTGGAGGACATAAAAGCCCTTGACCGAAGAGTCGAGGTCGAAACAAGATGACTGCCCGGAATGGTCATGGATTTGGTTAATGGTTATTGGATTTGGAATCAGATATCAACTCGGAGCAGTTGCGGATTCGAATAAAGATACGGCAATGGCACTTGAATAAAATAGATTGGATTATGAATCGAAAGGTATGGCTATGGATAACATATGGACTTCGGATATCGGATTTGAGACTATTCAAAACACACCTCCCTACCGAAAGGCATGCTTTGGAGGGCAAATGTTAACCCGCATTTTGGCAAGGCCATAAATAGGCATGTTCAACCTAGTCAACTTCACGGTTATCGGGGCGGGAATATCATAGATTTGGTTCAAATAGATGGATAATTAATATGAAGTCTGGATTATGTATGGTCGATGGATAAACGATGCGGTGTGCTTGGAAGATGGATCGGCATAAGCTGGAATAACATAAGATCAAGGGTCTCCATAGTGTGGATCAGCCATGTAGAGTCGGTCAAAGTGGATCGGCTAAGGAGGGTCGATCGAATGAAGGTAGGAAGGCCAGGTTGTTCGGTCATTAGGGATCAGTATTTGAGTGTGTATTTGGTCTGGCGTTAAAAGCACAATGTCATACGTCACTTGGTCAGGAGAGACATGTTTCATTCGGTCTGGATGGGTCGATATGTGCCACTCAGTCCAAATGTTTCAGCTGATGTCGCTCGGTCAAGAAAGGGACGCCATGCATGGATCAGCTAAGGTGCTTTGTTCAGTCGTGGTTTGGCATTGGAGTGGTTTGGTCTTGGTGTGGTTTGGTCAAAGTGGTTCGGCATAGGTCGTTCGGCACGTGTGGGTCGGCTTCCTCCAGTCTTCGGGTCGGCATGTGTGGGTCGGCTTCCTCCAGTCTTCGAATCGGCGTGTGTTAGTCTTTGGGTTGGCATGAGTGGATGGGATCAGCTTGTGGAGAGCTTGTGACCGGTCTGGATGAAGAGTACGTATCGACTATTGTCCTGGTGGGCCAGGTTGACTCAGGAAGCCCAGTAACTCATGTTTTGCCTGTAAATACAGCATGTGGGTTTCAAAAAAGGGATCATCATTCTGTTTCCCCTCTTCTTCCTTATTAAGGTTACTCTGCCATAATTGATTTGAAAACTCCGGTTGTAACTGTAATTGATTCTTATATTAATAAAAAGGAAAATTTTGGAGTGGAGTAGGCCAGAGTTAGCCGAACCACTATAAATCCACTGTTTTTTTGCTTTCTTTTTAATTTTTACCGTTCTTCATATTTATACTCTCTACATACACTCTATATGTTATCTGTGACCGTTAGTTGGTGGTTTCATTTACGTTTGGGTGTTAGTGACCAATTTTGGCACTAACATGCATATACTTATTTATCCATTTAAGCAAGAATATGAAATAAAAAATTATTTATTTTTCTTTGGAAATGAAATGTACTTGTGACATCACCGGAGATGTCATCAATTTTATATATTTTCTGTAATTTTAAAATTGAGTTTAAATAATAAAATAATTGTTTTAAATGATAATAATTCATTTTGATTAGTAATATATTGATAATAAATCATATATAATAGTCTTACAAAGATATATTGTCATGATCTGCCTTTCTTACTGCCAAAGACGACACTTAATACATCTTCAGTATTCGTGTGCCGATCATTTAGTCGTCCGAAAGGCAGGTCATTAGGGGTGAAAGAAAGAAAAGATAGAAAAGAGGAATCTATACAACACAGAATCTCACAACGCAACAGACAATATATATTACTCAACATAATATATTACAAAGCCATTTCAAAAGTGTTACATCAGAGTCATACTAATACAAATTCTACCCTAGGACAGTTATAACAGTATGTCCCTTCCTAACAGATACAGTATACATATAATACAGCGATAAAAAAGGTAATAACTACCTATTGATAAGGCCACTTGCTCCAAGCTCCTCCCAGGTGAATCCGTGGGAAAACCTGAACTACTTTGTTGTCTATTCAAATTTGAGCACCCAAGAGTTTAGGAAAAAAATAAACTCCAGGTCAGACATAGGTCTGATGTGAGTAAAGAATAAGTCTTTAACTTTATAAAAACCTTCAAATCAAAGGTATCTCATAAGACCATGCCGCGCATAAACACGGACGGCTTTCTACCTTACGATAATCAAAACATGTATATAAAATCCAGTGATATTATGATCATGTCTAAGGATTCAAATACATACCAAAATAGCTGAAATTATTACCATATTAAATTCCAACATACAGGGCTCTAAATCAAAAACCGCAAAGGCACGTATTGGAGATTGCATTCCATACTATGGCAAGGTTAAGGATTACCTTCCGATGGTATACCACTAGAAAATACATTGGAGTCTAAAATGAACTTCTTGTACCTGTACTATATAGATTCGATTTCCCCTTTGACATGGAGAACCAGATTACCTCGTCCCCTTTTGACACTAAGGCCTTATACTACCACGGTGCTTGCATGCAAAAAAACTCGAATACGGACATCTAGGATGGGATAGCGGCTTCTAAATGTAGCTGACCACATAGCTCTACTGCATACCCAATTTTCGCCATTTCCCGGTTTATGAGGCTGGTGAGGTCATGTCTTTACCTTCTTCCTCTTAGCAAACCATCTTGGAATGCTAACACTGCCCTCTAGGCAGAGACACAATGCCATAATTCATCTATGCAAGTTGTTCCGGAACCGAACAAACATTCCACATTATTATCTTCCATTTTGGAACCGCCCTTAGGAAGAATAGTATAACTCCACCGCATACTTCAATATGATTTAACATTTTTCATTATTAGTTTGGAGTGGTTCGGATAAATCTGAGGACTGGTGTCTCCAAAACTAAGAGATAATTTCCGCCTAACTCAATTCCTGTTCTTTTGGAAGTATGCATTAAGCAATCAAGTCCTCATTGGGGAATTCGAATATACCCAACATATCGCCAGAGTTAAAGCAGGTCCAGATTTGATAGTCAATTATTTAACTATTAAATAAACAAAGAACAACCAATTCCATTTGAGATTTATTTATCCCTCGCAACCTCCAAACCTCAAAAAAAGTCTTTATTTAATAAATCTCTTTTCAAAACGTTGTCTAAAACAATAATATACTTATCTCTCTGACATAAGTATATTCGTAAAACATTTGTGGATAACTTCTTACTTCCAAATCATGTTAAAAGGATTAACCAAATGTTATTTAAATTGGAGGTAAGAACAACCCTAAAGAAAATTTCCTCGGTGTTAAGTATGGAGCGAATGTTCCATACCACCATTTTCAAAAGTCAGTTTAGAGAAACCAAGATCTCAAAAAATTTTATATTTCTCTCGATAAATTCTTTTTAAACAAATTTATTTCATTCATGAAATCTCTTTATACTTTTGAAATCAAAACCATTTCAACTTTATTTTCCAAAACTTCCAAATTCATTTTTAAACCCCTTTATAAATATTCAAAACCGTTTATATAAACTCCTTTATAAATATCCAAAATTTTTACGTAAATTTCTTACAAATATCCAAACCTTTTTATAAACTCCCGTTATGAATATTCAAATTTTTTTCTAAAACTTCTTTTAAAAATACCTCAAAATCATTTAAATTTTTTTGTAAACCTCTTTTTAAACCTTTCGTGTTTAAATAACCTTAAATCAATTTAGCTTCTCTTAATAAGAAAATCCATTTTATAAATCTCCCTTATTTATGAAATCTTCTTTGCTCAAAAACTCAAATCTCTTTACCCAAAACACCTTGTACGTTTCCAAATTCATTTATAAAACTCTTTATAAAAACTTCTTTTTATAACCTGAAAAGCCACTCCCATTAGTTAAAACATCTTTACTAAAACCATTTATCAAATCATTTTTAAAATATTTTGTTCAAATGCACTACTTTGAAACCATTTCACAAAGAAAATAAAATATTTACGCTTTAAAAATCAAACGAAGGCTTAATGACTACAATGGTGCTTTTAATTTTGTTTTACTTATCTAGTTTAACATGGCTTCACATAACAACAGGCATATACGGGATCAACACATAACCATCAATCACCTTAAGTAAATGTCCAGGTTAATTGTAATAGCAGAATAGTGTTTTGTTCTGCTAATAGATGTCATTTAGTTTTCCTAATCACATGGGTCTACTTAAGAGTAAGTGACATAGAAATTCGCTGATTTAAAACAATTTGAAAAGAAAACAGTTTAAAATAAACTGGTTACTTAAACTCGAAGCGATTTTAAAATAAATTAAATCCCTTGTAAATGAAAATCAAATCCTTATTAAATAGTAATTTAACTCTAATTAAAGGTAATTAAAACATAATTAAATTTAATCGAGATTAATTAAATAAAACCTCTTTTAAAATAATAATCAATTAATAATTATCTTAATAAATAATAATTAAATATATATTTAATTAATCCTTAATTAATAATTAAATAAGAATTAACGTTACGTAACAAACCATGATCAACTTAATTGATTAACTTTTAAGTTTAAAAACCATTATTAACAAATGATTAAGTACTAATTACCTTAATTAAATAATTAATTAATTAATCATTAAAAAATAATAATTAAATAATTGTTCTCTAGTTACTAAATTAAATTTAGAAAACATTTTCTAAAAAGATTTTAAGTTAAAACAAGTTTAGATTAGAAAAATATTTAAATTTTTCGAACTGCGCGTATAGCGACTATAACTATACGGACCCGTGATTCAAAACTTGGTTTTTAAGCCAACTAACTTTAAAAAGTTATTTTTACACTTTAAGACTTGGTTTTAAGCCAATTAACTTTAAAATGGTATTTTTACACTTTAAAATTCATAATAAAGTAAGAAAACACCTTTCAAAAATTTTCTAGGTGTAAACATGAAACACCCCCACACCCCTTAATATAACCTAAAGGACACATTAAAAATCATGGGCATTGTAGGTATAACTGAAACTAACAGAGACTAAGATTCACAAGATAAAAATAGGTAGAAACAGCAGAAACTAAAATAATAACTTATTCTAAACAAAATCTTCATAATAGCTTCATAAACCAAATAAGTCAAATATCAAATACAGCATACATGTCTTAAAACCCAGTATGTCTCATGAAATAAAAACTCGTAGTCTCAATAAAAATCAACTATAAATATCCCAATCAAGTGCCAGTATGAAGAAAGAAAACAAAAATAAAAGTAGGGAAATACATAGCAGAATCTTCTCCAAGAAACCTCCGAGCAACTGTAATCTACCGCCCTCTCCCATGATTGCCTATGGGGGAAAAGGGGGAAAATAGAGGAGTGAGTCAGACTAAAAGTCTGGTGAATGATAGCAACTACTTGAATCTTTAAGCAAAGTAAAAGCAATACACTTTACAACAGTTCTAGTATATATAAGGAAACAAAGGAAATGTAAAAGAGAGAAACTGGAAATAAATAAGAATTTGCTAGTACTCAGTTAATAAGATAGGTCAACTTTGATTGTTTGCACTTGTCCTTAATAGCTGCTTTGATTAGGCTGAATTCCTTATTCTACCCTTGATCTGCTTGCTACTCCATAGACTCTATTGTGAACCGAACGTTTCCTTACACGATAGACTTTGGTGTCTATGAAAGACACACTTACTAAGCGTTGGGACTCATAGCGATTACTGAGCATCGAAATGGAAGTCGCACGTGTAACTACCACCCTGCCCATGTTACCTGTTGCTCCCTCTTTTGACCTTTTACTTACCCTAGTCAGCAAAAGCATCCCCTCGCCTCACTTCAGGATTATGTGAAGCACCTCATCTCACTTAAAGGTTATGTGGAACACCGTGTCCATAGAAAAATAGGGTAAATGCTACCGGCACTGGTCCCTATCAAACAAAAATCTAGTTGCGCCCCTTGTTCAAATCCCCTTGATTTGAACTACCACAGATTGACCATTTACTTCCATTATAAGCATAAGTATGCCTCTTGCCTCGCTTCAGGATTATGTAAAGCACCTCGTCTCACTTCAGGGTTTTGTGAAACACCGTAACCATAGAAATATTAAGGGAATGCTATTTGGCGTAGGTCTTACTCTTATCTTTGCTTATTGGCTTAGATAAATTATTTAAATACGCCTTTATTTTTATTGATTACTATGATTGCTTATTAATTTATCCTAAGTCTTAAAATAAGTGCCATGGTTTCCATAGTTTTTCAATTTATAACTTACGTTATAATCATGCTTATTACTTAACCCAAGATCTAAGTGTGAAAATAAACTTCTTTCTTCTTTTATTCTTTTTAGTTATAATTCTAAGTTATAACTAGGCCTATCTTCTTAATTTAGTCAATTAATATCATAATTAGGCATAATTTCAGTCCTATTCCAATTATATTACAGTCTTTGTGATATACATCTCATATTCTGTTATTTTAGTTTACTCATAATTTAATCCAATTTCGTTTTAGTTCTATTCTAGTCCATACGCAAAGAAGAAGAAGAAGGAGAAATAAAAAGCTGAAAATAGAAGGAAATCCAAGGCATAGGAAGAAGATGCAAATAACGCATGAGGAGCAGTAAATAAATTAAAATATTGTAATTAAATGGGAAAAGCTATAATTAATAGAAATAAACAAAAATTAACTGAAAAGAATAGCTAGAAGGAATAGACTGAAAAATAATTCTAAAAACTTTAAATAAATTACTAAAAAGGTCACTTTGAAAATCGCAGTTAAACTACAACTATTGAAAACCCAATTATTTTAAATTACTTAAAGAGATCTAAAATAATTACAATAACTCACATCTGGTCCTTAGCTCTTTCCTTTAGGCCTTCACAGATTCACTTGAGGATATTAAAATACTTTTATTAAAAGAATCTCTCCTTGGAAAATTATTCCTTTTAAGGTTCTTCCTGTAAAGGTGAACCTAAGCAGAGAAAATCTAGAATGAGAAAAAGTGTTAGACCTAGGGTTCTATTTATAAGTGTAGAAGTGGATCTCAAACCATTGGATATAAGGATTGAATTGGATGCAACCATGTCATAGGTTGAATAGGAGCAATCAGATGCAAGAATAGAAGGATCAGATCAGATTAAACAATGCAAATTACGTGTTCACATTCGAACGAACGTTCGTTCGTTCACCCAAATGGGCAGGCGGGTCAACTGGGCAGTCGATCGCCCTTGTGCCCCGGTCGATCGGCCAGTCGACCTAGCCTATATATATATATATATATATATATATATATATTCATTTCTTTGACTATTTTGTTCATTGCTCATATTAAGTCGGATTCTGACGTTCTATATATGGAAATTGATAAGAAAATTTCCACGGACACAATGGTCCTACTTCCGTGGCTCAATTCTGATAATTTTACAAAATTATTTTATTATTTAATTAATTAACGAATTAATAATTATGGATTAAATTTTGGATTGTTGCATTCTCCCCTCCTTAAGGGATTTCGTCCCCGAAATCTCTAAGGATAAAAGAATGTATTAAATGTTTTCATCCAATTCTATAACCAACTACTCAATCATCGACGATTCATTCGTTGTCCTTAAGTTTTTCTAATGCAATTTATGATACTTATTTAATTACTGTAGTGTAAGTATTACTATCTAATGCAAAAGATTAGGCATTCTACTGATTCAGTTAACCTTCTTTTATGCAATCATGTCCATGCCATGTATCCCAATGAATGCAAAAATTCAATAATGACAATTGATAGTTCCATATGCGTGCTACAAACATCATTCAAATGCAACAATCATGTGATAATCATCCATTAATAGAAACCATGAAAATAGAATAAAAGTGTGCACACGTCCATATGCATATGCTATAGTGTCCTAGGTAGCCGATCCCTAAAGAATAATAGTGCCTAGTGTACCTATATGCATCGATTAGCATCCACTAGCAAATACTTGCAACCACAAGCATACATCGTTCGTAACATGTTTCAATAAAAAAATTTCATCCATAGGTTAAATCCTAAGTTCTACCCTCCCAAAGGATAATAAGGGAAAGAACCTATTCAAAACTAAAGATGGAAATAGGAAATTCTAAAAACTTACTATCGAAAAGATAAGGATATGAAGTACGAATCTTCTGTTCTACTGCTCTGGTTTTACCTTTTGGCAAATGAGGCATTTAGCTACAAACTCCACCATGTCCTTCTTCATGCCATTTAGTTATAAACCTATTTCGCTAGAATTTAATAATGTAACAATTTTGACTAAGATAATATACATTTATTTAAAAGAGTTTTCAAAGAATGTCACTAAAAATAATATACCTGATTTTGCATAGCAAATGGTTTGGTTATCATAAGGTAAAACCCCGTCCGGTTTATGTGCAATGTGGTCTTATGAGATACCCTTTGTTTTCAAAAACCCATGTTTGTGTTTTCCCACACCAGTCCTATGACCGACTAGGAGTTTATTTTCATTTCCCCTTAAACTCTGAATGCCCTATTTTTTCAGGCAGCCAAGTAGTTCAGGTCAAGCTTGGAACATTTTGGAGGAGCTTGGAGCAGGAGCTAAGGTTTCCTTTGAAGATAGTTATCCATTTCCATTTTTGCTATATTTGTTTGTTGTTTGTATTCAGCACTAGTAGGGACAAAAATTTATAACTGTCCAGGCTGAGATTAGGATAGACTCTTATATATATATATATATATATATATATATATATTTAAAATTTCCGTTGTAATGATTATATATTGAAATAATATATGTTATTCCATTCATGTAAGATTCTATTCTGTCTTTATTTTCTTTTTGCCCTTAACGGTTTGCCACTTCGTTCAATTTAAGATGAACATGTGTGGTTTATTGTCAACTTAAAATGTAAGGAAAAGTGGATTTGTTACGACCATGGAAGTTGTTATGCGATAGGATTGATAGCTTCAGGGTATGTTTCACGATGGCCTTCATACATGAAGACTATGATAGCTATAAAAATCTCTTCACGATGGTTTTCAGATTTTATCCCATAATAACCCAGCCCTTTTAGTTCTCTGCTGTTTTGGGCAATCATTCACAACAATTCATGTAGATCAAGCCTCATTAATCACAAAAACCCTTATATGATGGTTTCTTCAAATCACAATGGCCATTGGAGTTACTACATAATAGTCCTTCACTTTACTTCATGACAATTTAAGTTCTTCACATTTTGGCTCTGCTTTCTCTAATTCCTTCTATTTTTTCTTTTGAAATTCCTGAGGCATAATAGAATCCTATCAAGTTATTCAACGATCAAGTTGGGAAAATAACTATTGTCAAATTAAATTGTTCATCTCCAAATTAATATACTATCAACATATATGCTACAAAAAAAAACACGTATCCATACTTAACGTCCATCGTCATCATATCAGATCATATACGTACACATATACACATAGATATATGCAAAGAAATGACTCAAATTTGTCATTACAACTCGTTAAGCATCCACTTTCATAAACTAGAACACCGTTGTCATATAGCCAAACACTTGTCATCTTGCATGAAGTTTTAACGCACATCTCCTTCATTTACAGTGCGAGCAAAGCAACATCTTTGCAAGCCTAGATTCCACTTGTTCCGCTAGCATGCACCACTTCTTGGACTTTTGTCGTCACATGCACTTATCTACTCGTCCTTTTAACATCGCTGTCCCTATCGCGTGCGCGTCACCTGCCATGTTGTGATTTCATCTTTTTTTGTGAATTTGGTTTCATTTTCTTGAGTGGATTTAAGACAGATGTGAAGATAGAAACAGGTTCAAATCAGTCATGGATAAAGATAATGATGGATTAAGGAAATGATGATAAGGCTGGGCCATTGGTTTTAGGCTTTGCACTTTAGGACGGAAAAGAAAAAATGCTTCTTCTTTCCATTTTTAATGCTATCGACTTTATTTGAATTGAAAAAATTCATTTTATCCCTCTAAAAATGTATTCAAGCTATTACAAGAGTTTTCTCAATTTTATCTTTGCCCAAAATAATTTTACGGTTGTAAAAACGCCATTTTTGGCTTTAAACAAATTAACATAAATATTTTATTTTCAAATAAACTCCAAAATTCATAATTATTATTTATTTTGCCGAAATAAATTTTTAGACCATATTTGGACTTTTAAAACATAATTCAAAGTTTAAATTTTAATTGTAAATCAGCGTTCTCCTTTTATTATCAAATAAATCCAAAACTTTAATTTACTAAATTGAATTCAATAAAATTTCCAAAATAACATATTATTATCGATAAAAACAATTATATATTATTTAAACTCAGTTTAATCTTAATTGCAAATTTTGTATTCAAATATATGAATTTCTAATTCAAAATATCAAATTAAATTCCAAAAATTCCATTTTAATATCTTTATATTATCTGAACTTCAAACAGGAATGTTACAAACTCCCCTTCTTAGAGAAATTTCTTTCTCGTAATTTGCTGGAGAGTACTATAATCGATCTAACCACTAATATTAACAGAAAAATATAATGTACACACAACCTTAGTGTATCAACCAGAATTTTGACCACGAAAATCGACATCAATATGTCCATTGTAATGCATGTCGAGCATTTTAAGTGGCGAAAAACTGATCATTGGGGTTGAAAGAAAGAAAAGATAGAAGAGAAGAAACTGAACAATACAGAATCTCACAATGCAATAGAACAATATATATTACTCAACATAATATATTACAAAGTCATTTCAAAAATATTGCATTGGAGTCACACTAATACAAATTCTACCCTAGGACAGTTATAACAGTCTGTCCCTACCTAACTTAAAACAATGTACATATAATACAATGAAAAATAAGAACAATAACTAGCCATCGATGAAGCCACTTGCTCTATGTTCCTCCTAGTAAATCTACGAAAAAACCTGAACTACTTGGTTGTCCATTCAAATTTGAGCACTCAAGAATTCAGGAAAAGAAAACAAACTCCGAGTCAGACATGGGTTTGCTGTGAGAAAACTCAAACAATTTAATTATTACTTTAAAACTCTTTGAAATCAAATGTATCCTAAAAGACCGTGCCTCACATAAACACGGACGGGTTTTTATCTTAGGATAACCAAAACGTTTGTGCATAAAATCCAATGATATTATAATAATGTCTAAAGCATAATTACATATCCAAAATAGTTGAAATTGTTGCCATATTAAATTCCAGCATATTAGGCTCTAAAATCAAAGCCATAAGGCTCGTATTGGAGTTGGACTCCATCCTATGGCAAGATAAGAACTACCTTTCGATGTACACCTCTAGAAAATGACCGGAGTCTGATTAGAACTTCTTATACCCCTACTACACAAAGTCGGCTGCTCCTTTTACATGGAGAACTAGATTACCTCATCACTTTTTGAAATCGAGGCCTTATAATACTACAGTGTTTGCACGCAAAACAACTCGAATATGGACAATCTAGAATCGGATGGCGACTCCTAATGGTAGCTGACCACATAGCTCTGCTACATACCCCGTTTTTGTCATTTTCCAGTTTGTAAGGCTCGTGAGGTCACGTCTTTACCTTCTTCCTCCTAGAAGACCATGTTGGAATGCTAACACTCCCCTTTAGGAAGAGATATAATGCCAGCATTCATCCATGCAATTTTTTTCAGGACCGAACAAACATTCCATGCTACCATTAGGAGCCACCACATAGCTTTGCTACATACCCTGTTTTTGTCATTTTCCAGTTTGTAAGGCTCATGAGGTCACGTCTTTACCTTCTTCCTCCTAGCAGACCATCTTGGAATGTTAACACTGCCCTTTAGGCAGAGATACAATGCCAGCATTCATCCATGCAAGTTGTTTCAGGATCGAACAAACATTCCATGCTACTATCTTCCATTTTGGAATCACCCTCACAAAGAATAGTATAAGTCCACAACATACTTTAGTATGATTTAACATCGTTTGTTATTAATTTGGAGTGGTTAGGATAAATCTGGGAACCGGTGTCACCAAAACTAAGTGATAATTTTTGGCTAACTCAATTCTGGTTCTTTTGGAAGTATACAGATACTGAGTCCTCGCCGAAGAAATCGAACATACCTGACATACCTCCCGAGTCAAAACTGGTCCAAGTTTGATGGTCGGTTATTTAACTATAAAATATATAGACAACAACCAATTCCATTTGAGATTTGTTAATCCATAGCAACAATTAAGCCTCAAAACACATCTTTATTTAATAAATCCCTTTCAAAAATGTTTGTCTAAAATATCCATACCTATCTTTCTGACATAAGTATATACCCAAAACATTTGTGAACAATTTCTTACTTCTGTTAAAAAGGATTAAATAAATGTTGTTTACATTGGAGGTAAGGACAACCCTAAACACTATTCTGTTAATGTTAAGTGTGGAACAGATGTTCCATGCTACCATTTGTAAAAGGTCGGTTTAGATAAGCCCAGATCTTAAATTCTTTTCATATTTCTTTTTATAAATCCATTTAAAAAAAAATCTATTTCATTCGTGAAATCTCTTTTTATTTTAAAGGAAAAACCATTGTAAACTATTTTCTCCACTTCCAAATCCATTTATAAAACCCTTTATAAATATTCAAAATTATTTATATAAATTCTTTTTATAGATGTCTAAACTTTTTGTATAAATTTCTTATAAATATCCAAATCTTTTTATAAGTTCCCTTTATGAATAACCAAATCGTTTTCTAAAATTCTTTTATAAATATTCCAAAATCACTTATAAAACTCTTTATAAACCTTTCCTGTTCAAAACAACTTAAATACCTTAATCAAATTATCTTCCTTTAATAAGCAATCCATTTTATAAATTTTTCTTATTTATGAAACCTTCTTTGCTTAAAAATTCAAACCCACTTACCTAAACACCTCATAAATTTCCAAATTCATTTATAAAACGCTTTATAAAATCTTGTTTTTATAACATGGGAAACCATTTCCCTTAGTTAAAAACATCTTTAGTAAAACCATTTGACAAATCATTCTTTAAATATCTTTCCCAAATGTAATAACTTTAAAACCATTTCAAAAAGAAAATGAAAAATTCATCCTTACAAAATCAATAGAGGCTTGATGACCACAATGTTTCTTTTAATTTTGTTTTACTTATCTAGTTAATATGGCATCATATAACAACAGGCATATAAGAAGTCAACACAAAACAATCAATCAATATTCGTGAATGTCTAGGTTATTACAATAGTAGTAGACTGGTGCTTTGTTCTGCTAATAGGTATCATTTAGTTTCCTAGCCATAAGGGTTACCTAATGCTTAGACAAGAGATCCTTCAGTTTGGAAACAATCCACTTAGAAAAGAACGGGTTAAAATAAATAACCGATAGATTTTTAAAGAACTTTTGAAATAAATAATTATAACTTAATTAAATCTTAATTAAATCATAATTAAACCTTAAATTAGCTTATTTAACTCTTAATTTATTTAACCAAAAATTTAAATCTCAATTAAGCTTAGTTAAGTCTTAATTAATTAATAATTACTTTAATAAATGAATGTTAGTTAAAAATTAAAAATTAATTAAACTTTAAATTATTAATCATTCATTTAAAATTAAACCCTAATTAAGTAATAATTAAGAGAATAATTAACCTTTAATTAAATAATAATTAAATTAATAATTAACTCTAATTCAAAAAAATTAATTAAAATAATTAAACTTGATTAAGTAAAAAAATTAATTACCTTTAGTCTTAATTTATCCTTGCTTAAAACTTCCTCGATTAAAAATAATTAACTTGGTTAATGATTTTTTAACTCTAATTACTTAACCTAATTACTTAATAATTAGTTAAATAATAATTACCACAATTAATAAATTAAATAAATAAATTATTAGATAAGTTAGTTAACCTTTTTACTTACCTAATGAGTTTGAAAAGATTTTTCAAAAAAAATTCAAAGGAAAATACTTTAAAAGTTGAAATCGTGAAATTTTCTTAAACTTCATCTATAGCGACTATTGCTATGACCGCAATTCGCTAGAATTGATTTCTAGGTGAAAAACCTCACTTTAATTCTAGCTACTACACATTTGATAACACAAATGGAAGAGTTTTGAAAACTCAAACAAAAGGTGAAAACTTTGAAAACATTTTCTAAATGCAAAATTAGAAAACAAGCTTTTATTTTCGAAACGTTACTCAAGTCCTTTGTGACATTTAAAGTTGCTAACTTTACAACAATTTCATCCTATAGACTTGGTTTTGGTTTCGTAAATACCCAGCCATCATACCATAACCAACCATGTACGTATCTATACCAAACAAATCATTTAACATCTAAATAACAAATTCAAGCTCAACACGCTTGTAACCATATGTCATCGAACAACATGATATTCCAACATAACAAGCACTATATTTTTACAACAAATAGTTCAATGTAATCAAGTTAATATCTTTTTCAAAAAAGAGAGTTTTACTCACCGAAGCTTACTAATTCAAACCAAACTTTTGCTAAAACTTGGGTATAAGCTAGAACTTTGCAAAATGAAGACTTTAGATGCCTATACACTCAAAATGGGCTCAGCCTAGAACAATTTGGGCTCGACCATGCACTATTTAGGCTTGTCCATGTAAGGTTAGGTGGATAATGGTGCTTGTATTTGAATGTGAAGTGAAAAAATGGATGAGGAAGGGTTTTAAAAAGTTATGGAAGGAATTTTAAAGTGGAAATGTGAGATTTTTATAACATGGAAAATATGTAGGAAGCCATGAAAATATTCTCATGCTCTTAGAAAATTTTTAAAGTGAAGAGAAGGGCTGAAAAATGAGAAATATGAGAGGTAAGGGGTTTATATGGGCATAGGAAAATATTTAAAAATGCATAGGTGCTTGAATTAAATATGTACATATGCATGCACCCATACCCCCTCCCCATATTTCCGTCCATACAAGCACCCCCTACCATGCAAACTATTAATGCCATGCACTCATGTCTTTTGTTCTTGAGATAAATATATTTATATATTAAAATATACACCAAGTGAGGATATGTGTACGTGTATATATTATCCGAACATAATAGTTTGTAATATGCATATATGTGTTTACATTAGTGTTTTAACATTTTAGATAACTTTTAACCAATGAAAAATCAAGATTTCAAAAAAAAAACTTCTGATCACATATTCTATTTTTTCTATACTATCTATATTTATAAACAAAACTTGAAAACGATTTTATCATCATTAGTTATTATTAAAAATAAGTTTATTTTTTAATAAAAAATAATTTATTAATTATTTAAAAACGTAATTAAATATTCATTTATATAGTGGTTAAAGTCTTGGTCACTGCACTCTTCTCCCCTTAAAAGAATTTCATCCCAAAATGTGCCATAATCCTAACCTAGAAGTATTGTTTAATAAAACCAACTTCTTATTTTATAATTCAAATTTAACTTCAAAATCTAGGATTCAAGTACATGATTTCAAAATGTTATACACCGATCCGAATAAGGATTTTTCACTAGATTCTTGATGGTGAACACTTAATGCGGATTCTTGATATATCCCTTAGTTTTTATTGTAGTTTATTGCTATGCAAGGAGAACAGAAGTGTCTAATCAAAGAACCAAATCAAATTCCACATTAAAGAAGTCAAGTAAGATATACTGATTGGAAGTGAAATCTCTATGATCGTGCAAGTGATGAAGAGTAAGATTGTGTATGAATGATTTATGTACATCATATAGACTAAAGTATAATTGCAGACTATGTTGTTCGGCTTGTGGAGGGTTTTGGAAGGGACTCTTAAAAATTTTTGATGTAATATGGATATTCGACTCAGTAATAAGCTCAGTCAATTGAGAAAAAGGTACGCTTTGCAGTTTATTTATCATCTTTGGACGATGAAAGGATTTTTACCTAGGCGAACCATTAGCCTTGTTTACTAATGATCGTAATTTTGTTAAGTATTAATTTATGGTTGTTTCATGAAATTAACTTGTGTTGGAATTTCGAGGATGAAGTATTCTATGGGGAGAATGTGACGATCCATAATTTCGAACACTTTGTATTTAAATATGGTGTCCGAGATTTAATATGATTTAATATAAGTTTATATCCTTATTTAACACTTTTTAATTAATAGCTAATGATATAAAAATTATTTTTCAAATGTGTTTACAAAAATATACACTTTGGATAAATACTGAAAATGTGATCGGAAAATGTTTCGTTAAAAATCACTTTTATTCAATATAAGTTGTGTAAATATTTTGAAACTTGAATAGTTTTCATATGAACATATAAGCAAGTAATAAGACCTCTCTTATCCTAATCAAAATAATTAATGTAAGCACATAAGATTAAAAATATTTTTAGTACATAAGGACTCCTTAATTAAGGCTTGATTTATAGACCATGTTTCATGGCTTGTTTTAAGGGTATGGTTGTGTAAGAGCATGGCTTGGAGTACCTTTGCTTCATGGCTAAGAAGGGGTATATTCACACTTATCCATCCATTTCCTAACACTACAAATACACATGCATACACACTCATTTATTCACAAACAAATTCATTTCAAAACTAAGATATCTTCACTTTATCTTCTCCTCTTTTAATGGCTTTAGTCCATGCTTTGAAGTAGAGAAAATGGTTGTGGTCGTGCGCCTTATAGTGGATTTTGCCATGGGTATGATGGTGGAGGACGTGGGCAAAGTGGGTAGGATGATGGAGGTCGTGAGCCAAAGGAGGAATGGAGGTCTTGGACGTGAGAAATGGGAGGAAGGAGAAGGCTTTGGCCATAGACTGGGAGCAGGAGGAAGTGATAGTGGAAGTGTGTGATCGATTGAATATTGGTAGGAAGAGTTTGGTTGAATAAAATTGAGTTGACCTAATTTTGATTACATTATAAATTGGTTGCAAGTTAACTTAAAATATTGCTTGATATTTGCTTGTTTAATCTCTTAATAATTGTTATTAAATCATATGTTAATATGCTTTCTCTTTATTAATAATAATAGACATTGACTACTTAAAGTTATATCCTTTTATTATATGCTTCCAAAAGCATATGATTTTTTTTAGTAGTTGCCTTAAAGAGAATGGAATTATGTTGTTTAAATTGAGCACATTTAAACATATGAAATGGACATGATTATTAGTACATATGTTAATACATGTTTAGTAGTGATATGTTTTGAGTTGAGAATCATATTTGTGTGTAGAGATAACATGACACCAAATATTGGATTGAACAAGGAATTTTTCGTATAGCAATAGTCGTTATAAACGCACTTTGAATCCCTTAAACTATAACTTGTGAAAATAGTGATTTAAAAACATATCATAATACTAACTTGTTTGGTTATTATCTACATTTCTTCAAGTGTTTTAAAATAAAAGAATATGTTTTGAAAATTTATAGAACAAGTAAATCAAAGTAACAAAAGATAGAAGTAAAAGGTCGCTATAGCAACAGTTTAAAAATAAGCAGTTTTTAACAATAACGCTTATTTTTGTGGAAAATTTCTTAGGGATTTATTTACCAATTAATCAAGTAAATAATGTATTATTCTTATTGGGAAAGTTTTGAAGTCCAATTCATTAGATAGCTAGTTAAACGAAGCGCAAAACGTTATAGCGAAATAGTCGCTATAAGCGCAGTTCAGTAAAATGCCCTATTTTCGAAAAATTCTATAAAATAATTAAATGATATTATTTAGGATTTTTCTTTACATATTTCAAGTGCCCAAAGTATACTAACTACTATAAAAAATAATGGAACTAAAATCATTTGTTAAGATGTTAAAATCTAAGCGCAAAGTTGTAGCAAATTCACAACAACCCAGGACTTTTGGTAGCACTGCCAAAGTGTGGTCTTCTCTTCTGAGACACTCTTGAGCCATTGTGAAATTTTTTTAGCAGCATTTGCAGAAATGCTCTCTTTTCTACTTGAAACTATAATTTGTTTAAAAATGATATTTGACTTATGTATTTTTCTCTGATCTTTTTAGGGTTGTTTTATAACTTATAGTAGAGTGCTTTAAAATTTATTTCAAGTTTAAATATACTTTTAACAATTAATTATGAATTTTTAAACCAAGTGGCTTTTAAAAATAATAGCTTGTTTTTCTCTTTTGTTCCATCATATATTTTAAGTAGTTTTGAATTATTTTAACATATTAATAAGTATTTAAAGATATATATATATACAGAAAATTGAAAAAGTTTATGCGGACTTTATATGGAAAGATGGACTTCATAGGATTAAATTTGAGAAATTATGTAGACCTAAGGAGGAAGGAGGAGTGGGACTTTGAAGACATAAAGAAATGAGGCTGATCTACACTTTGAAACAGCTTGGAGAATTATCAATGGTAGGGGTCTTTAGGGGAGATGGATGAGACAAAGGTATATCAAAGGCAATTTCTAGCAAATGCCTATTGACAACAATGCATCAGCTAATTGGAAAGCAATTATGAGAATAACAAGCACATTAGCTCTTGTTGCACTTGTGAAATAGCTATAAGAAGGGAGATTGATTTGTGGAGAGACCCTTAGATTCAAGGTGAATCCTTGATTGATATTTTGGGGCTTAATACTTTCTCTTATTTTGGTTGTCCAGACAAAAAATGCTAGAAGTGATTAACAACAATGACTGGAACTGCTCTTCCATTCCAGTGAGCTAAGTTATTAAGCAAAAATTCACTTTATGCTAATTTTTTGTGGGAAAGAGATGACATTTACGTATGGAAGCCTACTAGCAGCGAATTCTCTACTAAATCTACTTGGAGTGAGATCAGACATAACAATAAAGTATTATGGAGCAAAGTCATTTGGAATCATTTCTATAATCCAAAGATGGCCTTTAAAGCTTACAAAGCTATACTCAGAAGATTGCCTACAGGAGATAGGCTAGCATAATATGGAATAATAAGAGGTATAGTTTGTGCACTATGCAATCAAGAGGCGGGATCACATGAACATCTTTTTTTGCCTGTAGTTTCTCGAAAGAGATGTGGAAATCATGTAAAAAGTTAATAAATTCATCATCTCAATCGACTCACTTAGAAAAAGAAGTTAATTAGCTAATTCAAAGAGGCCGCTACAAAGATCTAGAAGCCAAATTGATTGATATTGCCATCATTGTAGTTGTACAGAGTGTGTGGAAAGAGAGGAACTGACGCGTGTTACAAAACAAGCAAAGAAACCATTTTGAGGTCAGCAAGCTAGCAGAAGGCGACATGCATTCAGTTCAAAGAAGAATAAAAAACTAGACACTAACCAAGTCGGGACGAGGTGCAACTCGAATTGAAGGAGTTGATCTGCATTATCCATCGGTAGAAGTCCCAAGTATGAGTTACTCATTCCAACCGTCATGAATTTAGTCAGTTCGAGTGAGGAAGGAAACCGAGTTTCGATGTAATTCTGGAAGGTGTGAAGTGTAATGTAATTCTATCAATTAAGTGTCTTTTGTATGTATGTTGTTTTTGGGCTAAGTCGAGGGCTAAACGATTTGGGCTGGAATTGCGTAAATAAAGCTCTTACCCATTTACAAAATATAGATATAAGGATTAAATATTAAATTAAGTGTTTTATAAATATAATAAAGGAAGTTTGGATTTTAACACTTAAGATAAAATAAATGATTTGAGGAATTACCTAAAAGTGTAGTGTGTTATTAATAAGTCCGGATATGCTTTGATCTTTAAATAAATGTTTAAAGTTATTAATCGATAAGCAAATGGCTTTAGGTTGTTGTAAATAGTGTTTTTAGAAACATTTGTTTTCAACCCTTATTATTAATTATACTTGGGAATATAATTAGATATTTACTAATGGACATTTAGTAGAAAAATATAAGTAAATGATTTTTGGTTTGTTGTGACAAATGTTTTGAGCAACACTTGTCTTTATCCCTTAAAAATAAATAAATCTTTAAGAAGGGAGTTTTGATGAAGAATGTTTTCAAATATACAATGTTTGGGTTTGTTGTAACACTTGTTTTTAGTAACACTTGTCTTTAACCCTTAAATGCAATTAAACCTTTAAAAGGAGAGTTTTAAAGATAAAATGGAACAGTTTTGGCTTTGTAGTAAACAATATTTTACCAACATTTGTTTTTAAACACTTGGATATATTTTGGAAGAAATATTATAAATTTTTAACAAGGGAAATTTAAAGATAATAACAAGTATTGAAATCATTTATAAATATAGAGAAAATGTTGTACGTTCAATTTATAGAAGAAAAGGAATTTAGTATAACAATATTTTGGTAGTAATTGTTATAATCTCTTTGATTATATTTCAAGTAAGTAAAACTTGTTAAACGATTTGTGAATACACTTATACCATTGGAATAAGTATAGGAATACTTTTAAGTATTAAAAGAATAAACGAATAGTTAAATTTATAAAGACAGGTATATATCTTTTATAAATGATAAATCCAATATATTTATACAAGTATATAAAGGAAGTTTTAATTAATAAAAGAGTATTAATTAATAAAGGAAGTCTTGATTTATAAAAGAAGTTTTATTAGATAAAAAGGGGTTTTACTAATAAAAAGGATTTTTAATTAATAACATATGAATTGATTAAGATGGGAAAAGTCATTTATGTGACTTTAGGTGCTTTGGATGTAGTTCTTGTATGTTTATTGCTTATAGTGAGTATATGGGAATTAATTCCTTATGTGATCTTTCGCACTATTGTTGAACAATACCAAATTCATCGATTCAATCTTGGAGGAGTCGGGATCGGTAAACGTTTTACTTATCAAAAACCATTTCAAGGCTGAGATAAGGGTTCTCTGTTTTGGAAGTGAATGATGGAAGCCATAGGTGGTTCCAAAATCTGTTGAGATAATGGAGTCCATGTGGGATTCATTATATGATCAAGTATTGGTGACTCGTGTGAAGATGCCAAATGCAACCTCGACATCAAAAATGGATAAAAACAGAGTAGGCACATACCCAACAAGGTTTTAGCGAACCTCAGAGCTTATTGACCAACTCTATTATCTAAAGTATTCTTATCGATTGTTGCTAGAGGGAGTTGATCGTATTCAGGACATGTATTCGATGTGAACCAGCTATGTATTCCTTATTTGGTAAATTTTATCTATAGGTATACGATGCTCGGAAGGTACTTTTCTGATCCTTGCCTGGAGACTTTCGTCGAGGTACTAAGGACCCTAGAATGGAAAATCCATAAAAGAATGTGCCTTTGTGTTTTTATTTGTGCATCTAAATATGATGTAAAATGTAAACAATGTAACCATTTCAGCTATGTTATATATTTATACTAAACACCCTAGACATTGTTATAATATCATTGAACTTTCTATTAGAAATGGTTTGGTTATCGTAAGGTAAAAATTCATCCATGTTTATTTATGGCATGGTCTTACGTGATACCTTTATTTCAAAAGGATTTTATAAACATTAAATAATTCAAATGACTTGAGTTTCTTCCGTTGGTTTATCAGACTGATCCTGATGTTATTTTTCTTATAATGCTTGGAGCTGCATCGTGTATATTTTCAAATATCGTTGATGATTCATTGGGGCTCTAGGAGAGGAGCTGGATGGTTACCTATCATAGATTTTATTGCCACTGCATTACTATTTTTATTTTTATATCAGCAATTGTGAAGAGAGGTTGCTAAAACTATTCAGGCTAATAATAGGTTTGTTTACTCCAATTACAGTATCTATACAGTTTTCCTTTGTAAAAGTATCATTTTGATATTATATATTATCATTCTAATGTGAGATTCCGATATCGTTCTTGTTCCTTTTCTTTTCTTCTTTTATTTAACCCTAACGTTTTGCCTTTCCATCTCTTAGATGCTCGACACATGAATACCGCGGATGTATTAGTATCAACGTTTGGGGGTCGAAAAGGGCGATTATTACATTTATATAACCAAAACCATAAAGGCTCGTATTGGAGAATGGATCTCATACTATGATAAGGTTTGGAACTACCTTTAGATGGTACATCTTTAGATAAAATGCACTGGGGTCTGACAAGAACATCTTGTACCCCTACCACATAGGACTAGCCTATCACTTAACTATTATTACTGAATATGATCACCCCTTTTGTTAATGGGCGCCGAAGCATACATGAGTAGATAATAATCGATATAGATTTGGAATTACCATACCCTAATGGGAGCGGCCTACATGGCCCTGTTGCATGCCCGATATTTTTCATTTCCCAATTGATGAGGGTTGAGGCTACGTTTTACCTTTATATAGCACATCCCACTTGGAATGCTAACACTACCCTCTAGGAAACAATACTGTGACGACCCACCCTTCTACTACCAGAGGGACTTATCATCATAAAGAAAGAAAGGGATAGAAATAGAAGAGAAAGGAAAGAAAAGAACAACAACATCAAAATCTCACAGCGGAACAGGACAAAATATAATATATCACATAAATATTACATATTTTTACATATATCAGAGTTATACAATATCAATACACATGACAGCCATACATACATCTATCACAATATACATCAGAGATACAGTACACATCAACTAACACAGCGGAATTAGATAGATAGCTACATACGTCTGGAATCTCCTACTCCAAGCTCCTCAAGAAATCAAAGTCCGAAACCTATCACTGGGCTACTCATAAAAATTTGAGTACCCAAGAGTTTATGAAAAACAAAATATAAACTCCGGGTCATACATGGGTCTGGTATGAGTAAACGGTTTAAATTGTTTAACTTTGAAAAACATTTGAAAATAAAGGTATCACGTAAGACTCCCCACAAATAAATACGGGTAAGTTTTTACCTTACGCTAACCAAAACATTCATAGGAAATCCAGTGATATTATAATAGTGTCTAGGGTTTTCAAGTAAATAGAAAATAGCCGAAATTGTTACATCTATTAAATTCCAGCTGCTAGCCACAAAAGTGGGTAATACAAATCAAAACCATAGGGTCTCGTAGGGAAAATGGATTTCCAACAATGGTAGAGCTACTGGGGTACCGCCCGTCACAGTACGGGGCCTAGATCACCGTACCAAGGATCACTCCCGACCCCCTACAACACAAGGCCGGAACCATTCCTTACCGAATAGTCCCGAACAATATAAACCCCGCGGTTATAGCTAGCAACCACCCACACAGCCGAAATATAAAGGGACATCTTGACAGGGGAAATATCTCGTCCTGCTTGGGCATGACCCACCTAACCTTGCTGCATCTCCCCTGTTTTAGCCATTCCCGGTTGATGAGGCTTGAGGCTGCGATTACCTTTATTGAACATTATTCTTAGAATGCTCATCGTCCGCCTGACGACGTGTTGTAAGCATTCAATCCATACAAGTTCGTTCCGGGTTCGAACGAAACCGAAGGCATTATCTCGTTACACTCGTTTTGGAATCACCCTCAGAGTCAACGACGATAACCCTTGCATTCTGAATACACCATCTCAATCTTCATTTCAGGATTCACGACCTAACGTTTAAATTGGATCGATGTGGTTTTCGGAGAATCAAATTTGATTCTTCTGATCCCGGTCTCATCGAAATCCAAATGCTATTTTAAGGGCCAAGTTGTCTAATTAACTTAAGCAGTTTAAATTCAATGATATAATTCAAATAACATTTATCACCGATGAACATATACAATCATCATAGATATATCACAATATATCAGAAAGCATCACAGAATATCATCAATTTAAACATCACAAACCAGATATTCTACATAAACAATAATCCATAAGCAATCATTTAAATTCTCATTGTAATTAATTCAATTTAAAATCAATTACTTGAGAATTTATCACTTAATCCAATTTGCTTGATCGTTGATTAACAGTTAATTACTTATTTCTTTTCAAATTATTTAATTTAATGAATCTCAACCTAATCAAATTATTAAGTCTTATTTATTTAATTACCTAATTAAATATTCCTTATAAATTAATTAATAACCTTTATCGTTAATTAGTGAAACTTAATTCCTTATTTGTTAACTGCTAATTAGTTAATTAATCATTTATTAATTCTAGCCTAAATTACTTAATTAATTAACTATTACCATCCATTAATTTACTTAAGTAGTTAATTGCCATTTCATAAATTACAAAATCTATGAACGAATCTCTAATTATAATTATTCTGAATTTCTCTCTAAAATAATTAATTTATATTAATTGTTCGACTTAATGTAACACCTAAAACTCTGCTTTAAATTTGGAAACTAACTTATTATTAACTATAACCTCAGACGATAATTAATTTTATATTAACCTAAATTAATCACTTAATTAAAACATTAGTTAAGAGTTTTAATGTTTGTTATTCATTAACTAAGCAATTGAACTTGTATAAAAGTTACTTAAATTGTCAAACGTTTAACAAAATTTAAAATGTTGGAATTCTGATATAACTTAAAATTCCTTAACCTCATTTTTATTTCAAATACTGCAGATAGACTAACCCCAAAGCTCCCCTGGTAAACCTGAGACCTCCCTGCTATACGCGAGTGTAACTCCGGGTTTCCTCGCACGTTTTCCCGAGTCCTCCCCTGTTACTTCTCCTCCTTCTTCTTTTAAATATTTTTTTTATTTACAGTAAGATTTCTAAAAGTATAAGTTTCAATTAAACAATGTTGAAAAGCAACAGGCCACCCATCTCGCTCTCGATAAAACTCGAAGCAGCTCCCAATTATTCACGAGCATGACCCGAGTAAGGAGATAACCATACTCTGACATGCAAACCCCAACTCCAACGCCACCGTGCACATGCACGGTGGTTAGCCGCACCTCCAGCGGCACTCGCTAGCGTCCACAAACCAATTTTTCGTTCCTCACCCAAGATCGAAACCCAAAATTTCGACAATGGGTCGAAATCAAAATATCACCTGAAAGTTGGACTTAAAACACAGCTCCTCACCGAAAACCACTCAGTCCGGCAACCCCACATCGCTAGAGGCTAAGCCACGCCACCCACGCCAAGTCCTGCCCCTCAACAACTACCTCCTCGAAGCACAGTAAGCTCGGTATCACTATGATGCCCAAATCGAAAATTTACAGAGTACGGGAAACTTTGAACTAAAACCCTATTTTATGTTCGTTCGATTAATTCATGAATTAGAAAAATTATTTAACATTTTTCTCAACATTACGAGTATACAAAATTGCTTCATATGAATTTACAACAGTAAAAATTAACTCGATCTTCCAGAATTGACAAAAATCCACTAAGGCTTCTTTTAAAAAATGCTCTTTTGTTCTTTGTTTAAAAATCATAATTTTTGTGTTAAAAATCCTAATTATGTGTATGCATTCGAAATATGTTATTGAATTCCTAATTCTTAACCATTCGAATTTTGATTTTGAATTCCTTTTCCTGTAATTTGAATAAATAGTGTTTATAACATGCTGTATAACTTCAAAGCAAAATTTGCAAGCATTGTTTCAGGTAAACAACTTACATTAGCATTCAGGTCCAGGTTTCAAACATTTATATGAAGAAACATTTACAATTTCTTTGTTTTACAATGTTCAGAAAACTTGGAAAAACACTGAAGACAGCCATATCAAACTTTTCCAGAGCAACAACAAATACTTAAGGCTACTTATTGAAGCAAAGATCCAAAACACACACCATTTATAAGCTATAGATACAAGTTTAGATTAAAGGTAAGTTTACTCACCTAACCTTCCTGAACAAAGAACAGAAAGAACCACCTAAAGTTTTGAATACTTGTAGCCCTTGAAACTGCTTGCATATTCCTCTGTTTGAATGCAGTTAGGAACTGTTCTTAGTTCTCTCTCTTCTTCTCTTTTTTTTCAGCTTTGCTAATCTATTTTCTTCCTGAACGAACTAAACCAGAATATGTACACTCATATATAAAATAAAATAGGTGTGTATAAGGGAAGGCTTCAACTGGACAGTTGTTTCTTCATTTGGTTTATAACATGTTCAGATTTTATACATATTTGAAATGACAAAATGCATGCTGAGTTGATGGCAATAAATGCCTTGGCCTCATAACATGTTTACATAATTATTATTATGTTTTGCTGTGTGAATATATTATATGCAGATATGTACTTATGCAAGTAGATATTTATCTTACATGTGAAGATTGTATACAAATGTTTGTCTTATTATTTGTTTGCTGACATAAACATTGCAGGTCAAAGGCTTGTGGATGAAGACATCATGTATAAGGTTATTAGTTCGGTATAAAAACTGTTGTCTTATTTTTATTTTTATTTTGCAGTTTAGACCTGGTTTGTACAGAAAGATACTTTGCCTAAAGGCGTATGTTTATAAATATTTGCTTTAGTATCTTCTAGTTGAAATAGTTTATACTCATATGTGTTTGGTTTACATTTTATTTTGCTTACTGATTTTTAAAGTTATGTTGTATGATAACAAAATTATTTAATCTTTGTTTTTCTTATATTTTCTTTCTAACTTTAAATGTTTAAGTTATTTTCTAGCTTGCATAATGTTTATACAATTTATTTACATCTATATTTATATTTCATATTTAACTATCAATATCTAAATTATGTACAATATGATTTAGTTACATTTTATACTTATTATATTATATATTTTTCTATGGTCTTGCAAATTTAAAATGATATTGTAAGTGTTAACTACTTATTTCTTGTTTTAATTTATATCTATATTTTGATTTGTGTTTTATATTTGACTATTAATATTAAACTTAGATTGATGTGTTTACTTATTTATTTATATTTATGTTTCAATCATCAGTAATTAAATAAGTTTCACATGTTTCACTTATATTTTATATTAATAGAATTAGATTTTAATTTAAACATTTTCATTCATATGTATATTTCATCACATGATAACAAAACAAAGTAATTTAATTTAATGGTATAAGATAAATATTATAAAGAGATATATATTAAATTTTCACACATTATTACTCATATGTATGTTTATCCGAAGTAAACAAAGTAAAGTGTTTTTATTCAATTATATAAAATAAATATTATTATAATATTATCAAAAGATTTTATTTTGTATTCCCAAAGTCCAGTTCCCTTTAAAAAATACAATTTAAATAAATAAATTGACAGTATCTCCAAATCATAATCATTTTAATATGATCAATTTACATTTTATTTAATTTAGATTAAACATCTATTAAAATAATCGGGCCAAAATTCAGGGTCGTTACATTCCTCCCCCCTTAAAAGAATTTCGTCCTCGAAATTTAAAAAAAACATAATCTAAAAGCTGTTATACCAACCATTCAAATATAAATATCATTTATATATTAGCAAACAATCAAACAGTCTATCCTAACAAACATCACTAGTTATCCGAACCCAAATCCGGATAAGCTTTCCTACAATTATCGAGAGTTGTCTCTCGATGATCAACAATCCGAACCGGATTCCTGACCATAGTTAAGTTTGATTTGACTTCCAAATTCCTGAACCACTGATTTAACAACTAATGATGAATCATGAACAAATTTCTAAGATGGGATATACGGAATACACAATAAATTCCAGATATCCACTCTGGCAATTCAATTCTGAAATCTACAATATTAACTCTTTCCAAATTTATTGACCTCTTTACAGAATTTCAATATTCATTCAATCAAGCCCGTACGATGTACATATATCATTTGTACGCCATATCAAATCCGATCGCTCGCTCGATCACACAATTTCATTTCCGAACTAGTATCGTCCGCCCGACTTCCTAGTGCGGACTCAGAACTGGTTTCTTGATAAGAAACTGTCATTCTCCTTGCGTAGTCATAACTATGATAGAGAATTTCCAGAATTAATCAAAATCCAAATCCATGGTTCGTCGTCGAAAATCGAGTGAAAAATCCTAACTCGGATCGATATAACTATCTCGAAATTCTGTGCACGAATCTGGATCAGATTGTTATGCGAATAAAATAATATACGTTCATCCTACGTATTTATATTCATTGATTATCAACTATATCAATTTTCTTTTATTCACATTATTTAGATTTCTATCTACTAGGAATAATTTTCTCCATATCAAATTTTACTTAAGAATTTCACCATTCATTTCTTAAATTTAATATAAGCACTATATATACTCTTATATCTACTTATTTAAATCTGAATTTCCAATTTCAATTTCTAATTCCATGTGAATCCAAATTTTCTTCAACTCTGAATATTTAATTTTATTGACCATCTTCCATTTATAACTGATTCCTATCATTATGTTAAATTAGTTTCATCCACTAGTTTATTTCAATTCCTAATTTGAAATTGTTTTGTTGCTAAATTTTTAAATTAAAATTGTTTTCAAACTTTTGAAAAGTTACGGCAGAGTCTCCATTACATATTTTCATAAGCACATATGTAAGGTTTCAATCCTTATCACAATTAATTCCAATCAATTCTCAACCATTCCCTTTAATTTAAGTGAGTTACAACTTACTTGCTTATATATATATAACCCATTTGAGTAAAACAAAAACTCATATTCAAGATCATCCTATTTCTCTTCTAAAAAAATCATAAAATTTATCTAATTTCATTTACTTCAAACAACCCATTTTCTTATGCAATTTGACAATACTATTGTGAATAAATAATTACTTAAGCTTTATGGCAAATCTTAAATTGATTCCAACTCAGTTTATACTTGATTCCATCCCAATTAATTTATTCACAATCCTTACATTGCATTTTGTTTCATTTCAACAGGTTTGGCTCCAAACCATTTTATTAAACTCGATAGCCAATATTTTAAATAACAAGCTCACAATTTACTCAAGTTATCTATTCTCTTCAAACTGTTCCACCTAACAACTTAGGTTTATTTTATTCCACCAGTTTCCATTCAAATCTTTGATTTGATTTTTCCTTTAATCAAATCCCAATTATTTACTAATTTGTTCGATTAGTTTATTCTTTTATCCATTCTTAAATTTTAATTTACATTAACAATTCATTATTGAATTTATTCATAATAAGGTTATTCAATTGATACTTGAATTAGGTTTGTTTACAACTCACACAATTTCTATTTTAATCCGATTCAATACTTACTTTGGTTTACATTTACTTATTTACATAAGAATTTTATTCATTCAATATATTTATAACTCGATTGAATTCATTTAAATTCAGTTTTACTTTAACTCAATTTCGGTTAAATTTAGCTACTTACCAGTCCCTTAAATTTATTCCTCAATATATGAGCTCAAAACCTATTTATCTATTTCAAAGCTTATATTGCTCATTTAATCATTTCATCTTATAACCACAATTTCATATTATATATATATAGCACTTATTGTCTTAAGGCATAAATTGCCACCTCACAATTACAATCATTTTACCTTCAAATTTTATATCCAATTAAGTTCGTTTTGAACTTCAATTCCATTTAACTTATCTCCGGTTAAACTCAAGTACATTTTCTTCACTTTTATTTCCTCAAATTAAATTTTTAACTCCTGGATTGAAATTCCCAATTTCATCTTATTAATATCAACCTTACTTTATAAATCCAATAGTTGATTTATTCAAACCTTTCACATTATTAATTAGAATTCTTAGAATTCAATTGCCCGGTTTTCATTTCCAAAACCATTTTGAAATGATAACTACTCATACTCACTTGGTATGTCAAATCAAATTTTCAAATTTCCAAACACTTGTTTCCACCAAAACAAATTTTCTCTTTGAAATTTTTAAAACAACTTGTATACCCAACAAGTCCGAACAATATCCTGATAGCAATCCATCATTTTAGAAACTCGAAAATGAATACTGATAATGTGGCCATCATCATCAGGATTATTTTCCAACGACTGAAGTGAGTTCAGTGCTTTCTTATTTTCACAAATTTTCCCAAAATAATTTCCATTCAACAATATTTTCCAAAATAATATTCCAATATTACCTTCAAATCTTTGGAAAAACATTTCAAACATTCCTAAGATTTCAAATTCCCAAATCCTTTTGTTTAAATTCATTTAAACACCTTTCAAATTTTCGGGACTTAAATTCTAATTTTAATCAAATTTTAGTTATATTCCTTTTATTAGACAATTTTATTTAGTTATAAGCCACTCAAATTTTAACTTTTTTATTCAATTATAGTATTAACAACCAGACATTCAAATATATATATATATAATTTCAGAAAAATATTTCTTTTATATCAAAATATAATTTTGGGTAAAATTATTTCGTTTACCCTACTTTAAAAACAATACTGTGTCGGTCAATCTTGTTTAAGAGTTTAGAAATCCCTATCGATGAAATGGCGCCCCACACATCGACCAGAATTCATAAACACTCAACAGATAGATCAACACAATAAAAAAACAATTTTATATTCACTAACAAATACGCGCTCATATCTATTAATACACTCAAACTCATTTTAGAGTTTTTCAAACACTATTCTATGAGTAATTCCTACCAGAGCCAAGGTTATCACCAACCTATGCTCTGATACCAACTGTGACGACCCGCCCTTCTACTACCAGAGGGACGTATCATCATAAAGAAAGAAAGGGGTAGAAATAGAAGAGAAAGGAAAGAAAAGAACAACAACATCAGAATCTCACAGCGGAATGGGACAAAATATAATATATCACATAAATATTACATAGTTTTACATATATCAGAGTTATACAATATCAATACACATGACAGCCATACATACATCTATCACAATATACATCAGAGATACAGTACACATCAACTAACACAGCGGAACTAGATAGATAGCTACATACATCTGGAATCTCCTGCTCCAAGCTCCTCCAGAAATCAAAGTCCGAAACCTATCACTTGGCTACTTATAAAAATTGAGTACCCAAGAGTTTATGAAAAGCAAAATATAAACTCCGGGTCAGACATGGGTCTGGTATGACTCAACGGTTTAAATTGTTTAACTTTGAAAAACATTTTAGAATAAAGGTATCACGTAAGACTCCCCACAAATAAATACGGGTAAGTTTTTACATTACGCTAACAAAAACATTTCATAGGAAATCCAATGATATTATAATAGTGTCTAGGGTTTTCAAGTAAATAGAAAATAGCCGAAATTGTTACATCTATTAAATTCCAGCTACTAGCCACAAAAGTGGGTAATACAAATCAAAACCGTAGGGTCTTGTAGGGAAAATGGATTTCCAACAATGGCAGGGCTACTGGGGTACCGCCCGTTACAGTACGGGGCCTAGATCACCGTACCGAAGATCACTCCCGACCCTCTACAACACAAGGCCGAAACAGTCCTTACTGAACAGTCCCGAACAAGATAAACCCCGCGGTTGTAGCTAGCAACCGCCCACACAACCGAAATATAAAAGGACATCTAGACAGGGGAAATATCTTGTCCTGCTTGGGAATGACCCATCTAACCTTGCTGCATCTCCCCTGTTTTAGCCATTCCCGGTTGATGAGGCTTGAGGCTGCGATTACCTTTATTGAACATTATTCTTAGAATGCTCATCGTTCGCCTGACGATGTGTTGTAAGCATTCAATCCATACAAGTTCGTTCCGGGTTCGAACGAAACCGAAGGCATTATCTCGCTACACTCGTTTTGGAATCACCCTCAGAGTCAACGACGATAACCCTTGCATTCTGAATACACCATCTCGATCTTCATTTTAGGATTCACGACCTAACGTTTAAATTGGATCGATGTGGTTTTCGGAGAATCAAATTTGATTCTTCCGATCCCGGTCTCATCGAAATCCTAACGCTATTTCAAGGTCCAAGTTGTCTAATTAACTTAAGCAGTTTAAATTCAATGATATAATTCAAATAACATTTATCATCGATGAACATATACAATCATCATAGATATATCACAATATATCGGAGAGCATCATAGAATATCATCAATTTAAACATCACAAACCAGATATTCTACATACACAACAATCCATAAGCAATCATTTAAATTCTCATTGCAATTAATTCAATTTAAAATCAATTACTTGAGAATTTATCACTTAATCCTGTTTGCTTGATCGTTGATTAACAGTTATTTACTTATTTCTTTTCAAATTATTTAATTTAATGAATCTCAACCTAATCAAATTATTAAGTCTTATTTACTTAATTACCTAATTAAATATTCCTTATACATTAATTAATAACCTTTATCATTAATTGGTGAAACTTAATTCCTTATTTGTTAGCTGCTAATTAGTTAATTAATCATTTATTAATTCTAGCCTAAATTACTTAATTAATTAACTATTACCATCCATTAATTGACTTAAGTAGTTAATTGCCATTTCATAAATTACAAAATCTATGAACGAATCTCTAATTATAATTATTCTGAATTTCTCTCTAAAATAATTAATTTATATTAATTGTTCGACTTAATGTAACACCTAAAATTCTGCTTTAAATTTGGAAACTAACTTATTATTAACTATAACCTCAGACGATAATTAATTTTATATTAACCTAAATTAATCACTTAATTAAAACATTAATTAAGAGTTTTAATGTTTGTTATTCATTAACTAAGCAATTGAACTTGTATAAAGGTTACTTAAATTGTCAAACGTTTATCAAAATTTAAAATGTTGGAATTCTGATATAACTTAAAATTCCTTAACCTCATTTCGCACGTTTTCTCGAGTCCTCCCCTGTTACTTCTCCTCCTTCTTCTTTCAAATTTTTTTTATTTACGGTAAGATTTCTAACCGTATAAGTTTCACTTAAACAATGTTGAAAAGCAACAGGCCACCCATCTCACTCTCGATAAAACTCGAAGCAGCACCCAATTATTCACGAGCACGACCCGAGTAAGGAGATAACCGTACTCTGATACGCAAACCCCAACTCGAACGCCACCGTGCACATGCACGGTGGTTAGCCGCACCTCCAGCGGCACTCGCCAGCGTCCACACACCAAAATTTCGTTCTCACCCAAGATCGAAACCCAGAATTTCGACAATGGGTCGAAATCAAAATATCACCTGAAAGTTGGACTTAAAACACATCTCCTCACCAAAAACCACTCAGTCCGGCAACCCTACATCGCTAGAGGCTAAGCCAAGCCACCCACGCCAAGTCCTGCCCCTCAACAACTACCTCCTCGAAGCACAGTAAGCTCGATATCACTATGATGCCGAAATCGAAAATTTACAGAGTACAGGAAACTTTGAACAAACCCTATTTTATGTTCGTTCGATTAATTCATGAATTAGAAAAATTATTTAACATTTTTCCCAACATTACGAGTATACAAACTTGCTTCATATGAATTTACAACAGTTAAAATTAACTCGATCTTCCAGAATTGACAAAAATCCACTAAGGCTTCTTTCAAAAACTGCTCTTTTGTTCTTTGTTTAAAAATCACAATTTTTGTGTTAAAAATCCTAATTATGTGTATGCATTCGAAATATGTTATTGAATTCTTAATTTTTAACCATTCGAAATTTGATTTTGAATTCCTTTTCTTGTAATTTGAATAAACAGTGTTTATAACATGCTGTATAACTTCAAAGCAAAATTTGCAGGCATTGATTTAGGTAAACAACTTACATTAGCATTAAGGTCCTGGTTTTAAACATTTATATGAAGAAACATTTACAATTTCTTTGTTTTACTTTGTTCAGAAAACTTGGAAAAACACTGAAGACAGCCATATCAAACTTTTCCAGAGCAACAGCAAATACTTAAGGCTACTTATTGAAGCAAAGATCCAAAAACACACCATTTATAAGCTACAGATACAAGTTTAGATTAAAGATAAGTTTACTCACCTAACCTTCTTGAACAAAGAACAGAAAGAACCACCTAAAGTTTTGAATACTTGTAGCCCTTGAAACTGCTTGCATATTCCTCTGTTTGAATGCAGTTAGGAATTGTTCTTAGTTCTCTCTCTTCTTCTCTTTTTTTTCAGGTTTGCTAATCTATTTTCTTCCTGAACGAACTAAACAAGAATATGTACACTCATATATAAAAGAAAATAGGTGTGTATAAGGGAAGGCTTCAACTGGACAGTTGTTTCTTCATTTGGTTTATAACATGTTCAGATTTTATACATATTTGAAATGACAAAATGCATGCTGAGTTGATGGCAATAAATGCCTTGGCCTCATAACATGTTTACATAATTATTATTATGTTTTGCTGTGTGAATATATTATATGCAGATATGTACTTATGCAAGTAGATATTTATCTTACATGTGAAGATTGTATACAAATGTTTGTCTTATTATTTGTTTGCTGACATAAACATTGCAGGTCAAAGGCTTGTGGATGAAGACATCATGTATAAGGTTATTAGTTTGGTATAAAAACTGTTGTCTTATTTTTATTTTTATTTTGCAGTTTAGACCTGGTTTGTACAGAAAGATACTTTGCCTAAAGGCGTATGTTTATAAATATTTGCTTTAGTATCTTCTAGTTGAAATAGTTTATACTCATATGTGTTTGGTTTACATTTTATTTTGCTTACTGATTTTTAAAGTTATGTTGTATGTTAACAAAATTATTTAATCTTTGTTTTTCTTATATTTTCTTTCTAACTTTAAATGTTTAAGTTATTTTCTAGCTTGCATAATGTTTATATAATTTATTTACATCTAAATTTATATTTCATATTTAACTATCAATATCTAAATTATGTACAATATGATTTAGTTACATTTTATACTTATTATATTATATATTTTTCTATGGTCTTGCAAATTTAAAATGATATTGTAAGTGTTAACTACTTATTTCTTATTTTGATTTATATCTATATTTTGATTTGTGTTTTATATTTGACTATTAATATTAAACTTAGATTGATGTGTTTACTTATTTATTTATATTTATGTTTCAATCATCAATAATTAAATAAGTTTCACATGTTTCACTTATATTTTATATTAATAGAATTAGATTTTAATTTAAACATTTTCATTCATATGTATATTTCATCACATGATAACAAAACAAAGTAATTTAATTTAATGGTATAAGATAAATATTATAAAGAGATATATTTTAAATTTCACACATTATTACTCATATGTATGTTTATCCGAGGTAAACAAAGTAAAGTGTTTTAATTCAATTATATAAAATAAATATTATTATAATATTATCAAAAGTTTTTATTTTGTATTCCCAAAGTCCAATTCCATTTAAAAATACAATTTAAATAAATAAATTGACAGTATCTCCAAATCATAATCATTTTAATGTGATCAATTTACATTTTATTTAATTTAGATTAAACATCTATTAAAATAATCGGGCCAAAATTCAGGGTCGTTACAAATACGATGCCAGCATTCATCCATACAAGTCGTCCAGGAGATAAACAAAAAAAAGGCACTACTGCTACTACATCCATTTTGGAATCACCCTCAGGATTAGTAGTAAGCAACCCTTACACTTCAAAGAACCACGTCATTAAATTCCATCATCTTCAAGATGTCTTCATTTCAAACCGCTTAGTTGGATTGAAGTGGTTTTTAGATAACATATCTAATCCCAGTCTCTTTGAAACATTGTTCGATAGTTTCTAGTAAACTCAACACCGGTTCTTTAGGAAATAAATAGTCAAAGATAAGAGCAGCGGTCACCTCCTAACTGTTAGTGAACAGATTTCCTTATCATTTGTCCTAGGAGAACGAAATAAGGTTTATATGCACAGTACAGCATCATCGGAGATGACTGTGCCAAACAACTCACGTGTTTCTACTAGATATTTCCAAAGTTACGTTTTGGGTCCATATTTGATAATCAGTTATTTAACTATGAACAAACACACATCCAAATCAGGGATTTATGTCCATAGGGAAAACCAACATTGGTTAAGCACATAAGCAACCACTAATTTCTTTAACTAATCTTTTCATTAACTAAAATAATTTTGTAAATACTTGTATTAAAATACTTTTACAAAGATATATCCCAAAATCCTTTAGTCCTTTCAATACTTGGAAAATATCCATATACTTATTTTGACCGTATAAGTATATTCACAAAACGAAGGAAGATTTCCTTCTTACACAATTCTAAAACCATTTCTAAACTCCTTTATAAATTCCAAAAACCCCTTTATAAACTATTTTATAAATATCTCTAAATCATTTCTCAAATCATTTATAAACTCTTTAATTCCATAAAACTAATTATAAAACTCCTCTTATAAATCTATAAACCCATTTTTAAAATTCGTTTATGAATATCTAATCATTTATAAAACTAATTTACCTCGTAAATAATCTTCCTTTAAGTCTTCAAACCATTTGATAAAACTCTTCTTATACAACCCAAGTTCGTTTATAAAACCCTATTTATAAGTCTAAAAACGTTTATCACTAAATAAAAATAGTTTACTTCAAGACACTATTAAATAATTATTATTATTAACCACAAAAATTATAAATAAGTAATAACTATTATTTTCAAAACATCATAAAAATAATAGTTAATAATTTCAAAACATTATTAAGTAAACAATAATATTAATCTTTACGATTACTCTAAATAGTAATAATTTATTTCCAAACATTATTAATAATCCTTATTGTTAATTTCAATCCATGTTTATTATTTAAATAATTAACTTTTCAAAATAATAAAATAATGATAAATAACTTTAAAATAACATTAAATATAAATAAATAATCTATAAAATATATGAATAAATAACTTGGAGACAATTAAAAAGATTAGAGTCAAATAGAAGTTAAATCCTTTAAAACAAAATACTTTCGAAACCCAATTTTGGATTCAAAATTATTTCATGCCTCAAAAACAAATTCCAACTTAAATGGCTACTTATAGTATTTTTAAAATACTAGTTTGAGGCCAATAGCTACCCAATGTTTAACCAATATCGATATTAATTTTTTGTCACTACAGGGTTTAAGTTTTGAACATATAACAATGTCATGGTCAATGGTGTCAAACAATCAGCTTTGATATTTAATGATACATATTATAGGAATATTATTTAAACAATTCAACAATGGCGAGGAATCATGTTGGATCCCCCTAACTTATTTCCCTGCATCACAGTTCATATATATCAGCACGCACGCATGCATACACACATATATATAAATAGAGTCAACGGTGGTGAGGAATCCTACTGGATTCCTCCAACATGTTCCCTCATACCACAAAGAGTATATAATCATATAATCTTGGTCATCCGCTACTAGGCTAGTGTATATATATAAAGGTCATCTACTCCAAGAGTGGGAATAAATCCAAGCTAATAAAACAAAAAAAATCACCTAAACATCCGGTCAACAATTTTTATCAACTATAAAACATTTTTGGTTAATCAAAAACGTGAGTTTAACTCACCGAGGTTCCTGTTATCCCGAGGTGTTCTGGTATTGTCTGAATCCAAATGACATTCTACTTAAGCGTAAATTCAACGAGCTCCAATTACCTCCCAACCAATTCCATAATGAAGATCTCCTTTCTACGAGACGAACATGACTGACCGCGTTCGATTTGGACCTAAATTGAATGAGTATTTAATTTACAATGTTCAATCAATTTAAATAATATTTTATTCACTAATCACCATCAGTTAACTTAATTAACCTTAAAAATAAGCGCCTAAACCAAGCGTTCCTCTTGTCAAACAAGTTACAGCCGCCGTTGTAATTCATCAGTGATCGACACACGCTGCCCAGACGAGGCCCTGCCTCGAAGCTACCCTACGCCACAAGCATCGTCTCGGCAAAAACATCACCATCGAAGTGAATTCTAACCAAGACTGCATTCTCCATGGCGAATTTCGGCGGCCACACGCTACCATAGGCCATGAGACTTCACCACAACCTTGCACACACCTTCCTCTACACTTCTTCTTCACAAGCCATGGTCCAAAAATGCCTCAAATTGCTGCAATAACCCATTATTACTACCGACATTCATTAGAGAATTTTTGCCTCCCGGTCCGTCGTGCCTCATCTCTACCGTCCAAAAAGTCGAGCTTCACCTCCTTTATAATTTCCTAGTTGACAGCTTTGCCATCGATGGCTCTAGTGGCTTGGATGAACATGGATCATTGGATGAGGAAGAGTTGAATTTGAAAAACAAACGAACGGATTTTCTTTGATACATGTTATATAAGGGAGATGTGGTATGGTCACAACGTGCAGGGTATGGGTCTGGTATGGGAAGAACATGGGGTAGGATATAGGTATGATTTGATTGGGTTAGAGCTAGATGTACACTATTATTTAATTATAAAACATCCAATTTTAAGCACTAAAATTCTGAACTCCAAAAGAAACGTGTCGCCTAGCGTTCTATTCTAAATACCCCTATTCCAAACAAAATTGAACTAATTTTGGGACTTAATTCGATCATATGCAGAAGAGAGCTTTTCAAAACAAGTTATATTATATTAGTTTCTGTAAATATATTTCTAAGCGTTTCGAGCTCGCACGACCAAAAGATACGTCCGATCGTCATGAAATTTGTTAACATACAATAACTCGCTATTATCCAATGAAAGTGGTTTTGTCGAAATCTGAAATAGTGCCCTGGAAGATAAATTTCACATGTTAATTAAAATGAATTTTTATTAAAACTAGATAAATTACCTTTAAACCTAAATTTTTAAATTTTTATTATTTCATTATTATTTATTAGAAATATAAATAAGATTTTCAAACCATATTATTCATATTAAATTCTCAATTCACATATTCAAATAAATCCCTATATTTTAATTTTAAGATGTTTTGGCTTATAAACTAACATTTCAATATTTAAAATAAATTAAATATTACAAAATCAAATGTCTATAATTCTATGTCATTGCATTCTTCCTTTTTGAAAGAATTTCATCCTTGAAATTAGCAAGTAAGTAAAATGCCTCAAACCCATTAACATTTCAAAACCAATTAGTTGAAATAGATTACCAAAATCTTTTAAGCCTTTAAGTTTCCAAAATCAATTTGTTGAAACTTTTTTATTACCTTTTCTAAGTCTCTAAATTCATTCATAGATATTAACTAATCACATGCCAAGTTATAACATAAACATCAATTTTAGTTATCAAAAATTTTCCCAAAATTCTCAAAAAAATGTAAGGCCTTAAATTTACGGAAAATTCCGTCAGCGTCTCCTTTGCGCAGTTTGGTCGGAAATATTTACAATACATATAATCATAAATATACATCTCATCTACAAGAATGAGGCATCCCGTAGGAAAAAAATATAAAGATAGATATGTAATCTGAGATGTTTACCTTTTATTAGTATTAGCAAGCATATACAATCAATATAATTTGAAAGCAAGCTCCAAATGTGAAACATGCACCATCTGCACTGCTAATCACTCAACAACCAATGAGAACAAGTATAGGGAAAGTTATATCAATATATATATCATGTACTAATAAAATAATTATATGCAAATGTGACTAAAGAACCATTAAACAAATAATATCCATCCATTTTATTCATAACCATATCAATTTACATTTTCCAATGACAACATTTAATTTATTAAGCTCGTATGATGTACATATATCATTCATACACAAAACCATACCTTATCGCTTACTCGATCAGAATATTTCACTTTTTCACCAGTATCATCCACACAGCCACTCTTATGCGGACTCAGATCCAGTTCCTTGATTGGAAACCGACATTCTCCTTGCATAGTCATATACTATGATAGAGAAGTTCAGAATCAATCAAAAATCTATATCCAGTGTTCGCCGTCAAGAATAGAGCGAAAAACCCTAACTCCGACCGATGTAAATCATCTCGAAATCATGTACTCAAATCTGGATCTAACAATTACGCGAATAAAATAATATACGTACAACTTACGTATTTATTCCAATTGGTTCCTTATTATATTCCATTTTTTTCTATTCGGATTCTTTTATTCACATCCATTTATTACTTAATATATTTCTTTCAATACTAATATCATTTAAGAACCATTCCATCAATTTTTACTTAAGTGTATTTATAAACATCATATACAACACTTCTCATGTTTATTTTCATTTTACAACTTAATTTCATACCTATTTAAAATCAAATACAGTTCATTAATTCATTTTACGTTACACAGGATTGGCCTACCACTTGACGAATAGTATCGAATATTATCACCCCTTTTGTTAATGGATCCCGAAGCATACATGAGTAGATAGTAATCGATCTAGATTTGGAATGACCATACCCTGATGGGAGTGACCCACATGGCCCTACTACATGCCTGATTATTATCACTTCTCAGTTGATGAGGCATGAGGCTACATTCTACCTTTATATACACTTCCCACTTGGAATGCTAACACTGCCATTAAGGCAACAATGCAATTCCGTTATTCACCCATACAAGTCATTCAAGAAATGAACGAGCCAAAGGCTCTACTTCTACTATATCCATTTTTTGAATCACCATCAAGATTAGTAGCAAGCAACCCCTGCACTTCAAAAAGCTTCGTCTTCAAATTCCATCATCTTCAAGATGTCTTTACTTTGAAAGCTTTAGTTGGATCGAAGTGGTTTTTGGATAACATACTTGATCCTGGACTTTTCGAAACAACGGTCGATAGTTTTTGGTAAACTCGACCTCGGTTCTTTTAGAATAAACAGTCAAAGATAAGAGCAGAGGCCACCACCTGACCGTTAGTGGATGATTTCCTTATCATTTTTTCTAAGAGAACAAAATGAGTTTCTATGCACAGTACAACATCATCGGAGATGACTGTGCCATATTACTCACGTGTTTCTCCTAGATATTTCCAAACTTACATTTTGGGTCCATATTTGATAGTCGGTTATTTAACTATCAAAAACACACATCCAAATTAGGGATTTAACTCCATAGGGAAAACCAAATTTGGTTAAGCCTATAAGAAACCGCTAACCCCTTTACCTAATGTTTTCATTAAATTGAAATCACTTTGTAAATACTTATATCAAAATAATTTTACAATGATATATCCCAAAATCCTTATAATCCTTTTAATACTCGGAAAACATCATATACTTATTTCAATGGTATGTATATTCACAAAGCGGAGGAAGATTTCCATTTTACACAATTCTAAAACTATTTACAAATTTCTAAAACCCCTTTATAAACTATTTTATAAATCTCTAAAAACCATTTATACATGTCTCTAAATCATTTCTCAAATCACTTATAAACTCTTTATAAATCCAAAAAATTAATTTTAAAACTCCTCTTATAAATCTATAAACCCATTTCTAAAATTCGTTTATATATATCTAACCATTTATAAAACTTCTTTACCCTATCAATAATCTTCATTTAAGTCTTCAAGCCCTTTTATAAAATTCCTCTTATTAAACCCAAGTCCGTTTATAAAACCCCATTTATAACTCTCGAAAACATTTATAAATAAATAAAAATCATTTACTTCAAAACACTATTATATAATAATTATTAACCATACACATTATAAACAAGTAATAATTATTATTTTCAAAACGTCTTATAAATAATAATTAATAATTTCAAAACATTATTAAATAAACAATAATAATTAATCTTTACTATTGCTATAAATAGTAATGATTTATTCCAAATATTATTAATAATCCTTATTCTTAATTCAAGCATATTAATTATTTAAATAACTAGCTTTTCAAAATATCAAAATATTGATAAGTAGCTTTAAAACAACATTAAATATAAATAAATAATCTTTAAAAAAATTAAATATGAATAAATAACTTAAAAACGACAGATAAAAATGTTGGAATAAAATAGAAGTTAAATCTTTTAAAAAAATATTTTCGAAACCCAATTTCGGATTTAAAATCATTTCATGTCTTAAAAACAAATTCGAACACATAGAGCAATTTATAGTATTTTTAAAATACTAATTTGAGGCCAGTAGCCATCCAACATTAACCAACATCGATATTGATTTTCTATCACTATGGAGTTTAAGTTTTGAACATATAACTATGTCTAACAAATAGTGTGACGCAGCGGAAATAACAAAATTTGACGTGCTAATAAAGTTTTATACAATTTGACGCAAATCTCTTCCTCACGAAATGATTCGTGTCAAGTAAAACAAGATAAATGCCCAAATCCGTTGATCTCTCGAGATATCGGATTCTAGCTATCTTCAACACGTTGATCGTGCACGATTCCGCGTTAGAAGATCTACGATTTTTCGATGTTGATCTCGCGCACGAGATTCCGTGAATCGGCTTCAAATTCGTTGATTCGAGCGCACTCGAATATCCGAAGATGGAAGAAGAAGGAGATCACACTCAACTTCAATAAAAGTGGCAAAAAGCACACAAACAAATTTTATTCAAAAATCAACTACCTTTTACAATGACATCACGCCCCTATTTATAGGGAATTTACAACACACAACCGACCTAACATCAGCGACCTACGAGCTAACAAATAGACGACTTAACAGATACAGATTACAACACACGCGACCTATAACATACAGGTCAACAAACAACCTAACACATAAGCGACTTGACATCAGCAACGACCTACGACATAACAATAGCACGGCAACAGGAGCTTGAGCGATCTATCAACTTGAGCGACATAAGGAAATCAGCATCCTATGCGACTTAACCACATAAGGTCTTGCGACTTAAGGAGGTAACCCATCTCGCGACATAACTTCATGCGACTTAAGGACTTGCGACCTATAGGATGAGCGACATAACAAATTGATAGCTTAAGAATGGAGCGATATAAGAATGGAGTGACCTAACCATGTAACGACCTAAGAATGATAGCATGCGACATAAGGTCAGCGACTTAAGTCGCTAGGTCGTTTATCTTGTTTGTGCGCGACCTAAGGAAATGCGGCATACGTGAGCAATTGTCATAGCTCGTTAGTTCGTAGCTTGGTAGGTCGTAACTCGCTGGCGACTTATCATAGGTCGCTGAATCATTTTCCGCTGCATAACTCCCATATCTCGTTAGGTCGCTCAAGCGATTAAAGGCTTGGTGCACTGCTTCTTACGACTTAACAAGATAACGATCTAAAACAAGTGACCTATCACGGTGCGCTGCATCATCCTCCCCTGGTTGAAAAGTTCGACCCCGAATTCACACTTTCTTCTTCCACGACCAGTTTATTCCCATGATATAGAAGCAAGTGTTTGACGTTGAAAACGTCAGCGGTGTGGATATGATCCGGCAATCTCAACTAATACGTATTCCCATTAATCTTTTTCACAATCTCCAAAGGACCAATCTTTCTAGCAGCCAATTTGTTGTAAGAACCAACAGGAAATCGATCCTTAGTCAATATTGCATATACAAAATCTCCTTCTTTAAATTCGACATGTCGTCGTTTGATATCTGGGGATTGCTTATATTTCTCATTCGTCTTAAGCAATCGCTCTTGCACAACCTTGTGACATTCTTGCAATTCATTCACCAAATCACTAGCTCGTTTGATCACTCCTTTCTACTGTGGTACTGTAGATAAATCTAACGGTCCCTTCGGAATTGTCGAATAAACAACCTGGAATGGACAGAAACCAGTGCTACGATTAACTGCATGGTTGTGTGTGAACTCAGCTTGACACAGCTTGGTATCCCAACTCTTCAAATTATTATTCATGAGGCATCGCAATAGATTACCTAGGGATCTGTTCACAACTTCTGTCTGTCTATCCGTCTGTGGATGATAAGCACTACTAAATTTCAGCTTTGTCCCAACCATTCTCCATAGACTCGTCTAAAAATGACTCAGAAAACGAGTGTCTCTATCTGATACAATTGACTCAGGAAACCCATGAAGACGATAGATCTTTCTGAAGTATAACTGCGCAACATTAACTGCATCTGTCGTCTTCTTACATGCAATAAAATGTGCCTTTTTTGAAAATCGATCAATCACCACATAGATAGAATCATTGCCACGTTGCGTTCTCGGCAAACCCAACACAAAGTCCACGCTAACATCCACCCATGGTTTAGTAGGTATAGGCAATGACAAATATAAACCTGCATTTGTAGGCGGTTCCCTTCGAAACTTGACAAATATGGCACCTCTGAACAAAATTTTCAACCTCTTTTCTCATTGACGGCCAAAAATAAGAGTTTGAAATCAATTGCATAGTACGGTCACGGCCCACATGTCCTTCTTCATGCAATTCTTTGATGGTCTTCATTCGTAAACTGCAACCTGGAATACACAATTGATTTCCTTTAAATAGAAAACCATCAACCAACACATATCCATCCATGCTTCCCTATTTGACTTTGTCTAGGATCTTGGAAAAATAAGAATCCGATGTAAGCAAATCTGGAAGTAAATCAAAACCCATCACCTCTACTCGCATAGTTGTTAGTAAACTACCCCTTCGACTCAATGCATCGACAACGCGATTAGTTACTCCAGACTTGTGCTTCACGACGAATGTAAATTGCTGCAAATAAGCTATCCACATGCATGCCTAGCTGCAATTTTATCCTGTCCTTGCAAATGTTTCAATGCTTCATGGTCCGTATACAGAACAAATTCTTTATGGACCAAATAATGTCTCCAATGCTTCACAGCTTGCACAATCGCATAAAACTCCACATCATAAGTATTGTATCTCATCTTTGCTCCAGAAAGTTTTTCACTGAAATAAGCAATTGGACGACCCTTCTGACTCAACCCTCCTTCAATTCCAACCTTTGATGCATCTGTATGTAACTCAAATAGCAACTGAAAATCTGGCAACACTAGAATCGGTGTTGAGGTTAAAAGTTCCTTGATTCGCTCAAAAGCAAATCCTGCCTCTTCCGTCCATGAAAACTTCTTTCCCTTTATACAATCTATAACATGAGCCATCACACTACTAAAGTGTGGTATAAATCTTCGATAAAATGAAGCTAACCCATGAAAACTTCAGACTTCTGTGATAGTTTTGGGTTGTGGCCAATTTCTGATTGCGTCTACTTTACTCTGATCCACCTGTATCCCTTCCTCATACACAACATATCCTAGAAACAAAACACTTGGCGTCATGAACACGCATTTCTTCGTTGCTGCATAGAATTGTTCCCGACAAAGAATAATTAACACCTTCCGAAAGTGTTGAATATACTCCTCTGTGCTTGCACTATAGATCAAGATATCATCAAAATAAACAACAACAAACTTCCTAATGTAAAGTCTGAAAATTTGGTTCATCACTCTCATAAATGTACTTGGTGCATTAGATAGACCAAACGGTATAACCAGCCATTCATATAATCCTTCCTGTGTCTTGAATGTTGTCTTCCATTCATCACCTGGTTTAATGCGAATCTGATGATAACCACTCTTAAGACCAATCTTCGAAAAGATTACAGACCCACTAAGTTGATCCAATAGATCATCAAGTCTTGGCATAGGAAATCTGTATCTGATAGTTATTTTGTTGAGTGCCCTGCTATCCGTACACATCCTCCATGAACCATCTTTCTTTGGCACTAACAAAGCTGGTACAGCACAAGGACTGAGACTTTCTCGAACACGCCCTTGCTCAATCAACTCCTCAACTTGTCTTCTCAATTCTTCATGCTCCTTCGGACTCATACGATAATGTGGCCTGTGTGGTAAAACAGCACCTGGCACTAGATCGATCTGATGTTGTATGTCCCTCAATGGCGGTAACTCCTTGGGCAATTCCGCAGGAATGACATCGTCAAATTCATTCAACACTAGTCTAACCTCTTCAGGAATTTCAACATCTTCACTTGCTTCATACCCAATCAACATAGACATTTTAGGAGTATCCTTCACTTCTTCAACAAATTCTTTCGAAGATAATAGGCTAGTTGATTCCACCTTCTTCTCTGATTTGCTTTCACTTTGCTCATGCTTCTTAGGAATTAAGGTAACTTTGGTTCCTTCGAACATGAAATTGTAACTATTGGTGCGACCATCATGTTGTACAGCTCTATCATATTGCCATGGTCTTCCCAATAATAAATGACACACATCCATATCAACAACATCACACCATATATCATCTTTGTATTTCTTCCCAATAGAAAATGTAACAAAAGCTCGTCTTCCCACTTTCACTTCTCCACCTTTCTTCAACCATTCCAATTTGTAAGGTCTAGGATGTTTTTCAGTCTTCAAGCTTAACTTCGTAACGGCTTCTTCAGAAATAATGTTATCACAGCTTCCCACATCGATAACAAATCGACAAACCTTCCCCAAAATAGTACATGTAGACTGAAAAATATTGCTCCTAAGCTAACTAGAATCATTCTCTTGCTTTGGCGTTAAACAAGACATTCTCATCATCAAGTTACATCCTTCATCTTCTGACACAACCTCTTCATCATCATCAAACTTCGATGGTTGAGAATAGTCAACTTCAGCTTCCTCATTCTGATACTCACATTCTTCTGCAACTAAGGTTCTCTTCTTGGGCTTTGTACATTCATTACTCTTGTGGCCCAACTCCTGACAATTTTAGCACTTGATACTGTTGTTGACCTTTGCTTTAGCGGCTTCATTGACAACTGGTTTACTAACTGCCTTGGAAACATTAGCACTGCTACTAGCTCCCTTACTCTGGTTGTTAGAATTCACAAACACACCACCTCCTCGTCTCCCTTGCTTCTCCCAAGCTAGATCTTTCTGATGTGCTTCAGCAACAGACATTGGATTAAACATATTCACCATGTCCTGAATTTGCATTCGTAACCCTCCAATATATCTAGCTGTTAGTTGTTCCTCTATTTCCATAATATCATTCCTCGCAATCAATTGATAAAATTCATCTGCATAATCATTCACCGTCCTCGTCCCATGTCTCAAATTCTGCAAACGTTGATACATAAGGGATTGATAATTGTATGGCAAGGAAGTTGCTTTCATCATCTTTCTCATCTTCTCCCAAGTGACAACTTTAGATTTTCCCATTCTCTCCCGTGTTAGTTTAGTTTGCTGCCACCATGCCATAGCTCTTCCCCTTAGCCTTGTAGCAACTAACTGAACTCTTCGATTCTCTGGCACCTCCTTGAATTCCAAAATTTCTTCAACGTTGGACAACCAATCAAGAAATTCTTCTACTTGCATACCACCTTTGAATTCTAGAATTTCCATCCGCATACCTGATTCCCATTTACGATCATTCTCTGAACCAAGATATCGATTCTGTACTTGGTCTCGATCTCGATAATGAATACTGCCTCTATCACCATATTCCTCAAAATCATATGTATGTCGATATCGATCCCGTCCATCTACATCTCTATGACTATGCATGTCCCTTCTATCATGTCTTTCAGCATCACGATATGGATCATCTTCAAATTCACGATGAGTTCTTCTTTCTTCATTTCGATACTCATGGTGTTCTCTTCTTATTGAAACCGAAGATTCTCTCCTATCTCGGTAAGATTGTGGTGACATTCTCCTTTCTCCCGAAACTGAAGGTGAAACTCTGTTTCCACTACGGTGTGAAACTGGTGAAGTTCTCCTTTGACTTTGATTTCATGTCTCTCATCAACTTCTCTAACTTTCCAATACCTTCATCAAACTTTTCATTGATACGCTGCTCCATCTGCTCAGCTTCTTGTCTTCTATATACATCTTCAACATTTTGAAATCGATTAGCACGTCTCGGAGGCATGATCTTCAAACAATCTCTTTTTCGATCTAACTTTGATATGGTTCGACTTAACTCTGATTTAGCTCGGCTCGGCCTAACTTGGTTGACTTTAACTCGGCTTCGAACTGAACTAATTCGGCCTTGGATCTGATATGGCTCTGATACCAAACTGACGCAGTGGAAATAACAAAACTTGACGTGCTAATAAAGTTTTATACAAATTGATGCAAATTTCTTCCTCATGAAATGATTCGTGTCAAGTAAAACAAGATAAATGCCCAAATTCGTTGATCTCTCGAGATACCGAATTCTAGCTATCTTCAACACGTTGATCGCGCACGATTCCGCGTTAGAAGATCTACGATTCTTCGACGTTGATCTCACGCACGAGATTTCGTGAATCGGCTTCAAATTCATTGATTCGAGCGCACTCGAATATCCGAAGATGGAAGAAGAAGGAGATCACACTCAACTTCAATAAAAGTGGCAAAAAGCACACAAACAAATTTTATTCAAAAATCAACTACCTTTTACAATGACATCACGCCCCTATTTATAGGGAATTTACAACACACAACCGACCTAACATCAGCAACCTACGAGCTAACAAATAGACGACTTAACAGATACAGATTACAACACACGCGACCTATAACATACAAGTCAACAAACGACCTAACACATAAGCGACTTAACATCAGGAATGACCTACGACATAACAATAGCAAGGCAACAGGAGCTTGAGCGATCTATCAACTTGAGCGACATAAGGAAATCAGCATCCCATGCGACTTAACCACATAAGGTCTTGCGACTTAAGGAGATAACCCATCTCGCGACATAACTTCATGCGACTTAAGGACTTGCGACCTATAGGATGAGCGACATAACAAATTGATAGCTTAAGAATGGAGCGACATAAGAATGGAGAAACCTAACCAAGGAGTGACCTAACCATGTAACGACCTAAGAATGATAGCATGCGGCATAAGGTTAGCGACTTAAGTTGCTAGGTCGTTTATCTTGTTTGTGCGCGACCTAAGGAAATGCGGTATACGCGAGCGATTGTCATAGCTCGTTAGTTCGTAGCTTGGTAGGTCGTAACTTGCTGGCGACTTATCATAGGTCGCTGAATCATTTTCCACTGCATAACTCTCATATCTCTTTAGGTCGCTCAAGCGACTTAAGGCCTGGTGCACTGCTTCCTGCGACTTAACAAGATAACGATCTAAAACAAGCGACCTATCACGGTGCGCTGCATCATAGTGTCAAACAATCGGGTTTGATATTCAATGATCATATAACAAAAATATTATTTAAATAGTTCATTAATGGCGAGGAATCCCATTGGATCACTCCAACCTATTCCACTACATCACAGCTCATATCTATTAGCACATATATGCATATGTAAATAAAATCAACAATGGTAAGGAATCCTGTTGTATCCCTCTAGCCTATTCCCCTACACTACAAACAATATATAATCATATAATATGGATCATCCGCTACTAGGAGGGTATACATAAAAGGTCATCCGCTCTAAGGCCGAGAACAAATTCAAACCAACTGATAAAACAGTAAAACACCCAAACATCTCATCAATAATTTTATCAATTGTATAACATTTTATGAGTTTAACTCACTGAGATTCCCGTTACAGCCAAGACGTTTTGATTTTGTCTGAATCCGTACGATGTTCGAATCCAGCGTTAAATTCAACGAGCTCTAATTGCCCACAACCAATTCCATAATGGAGAACTCGATTCTATGAGTTGAACGTGACTAGCCGCGTTCATTTTGGAGCTAAAATGAATGAGTTATATAATTTACAACATTCAATCAATTTAAATAATATTTTATTCACTAATCACCATCAGTTAACATAATTAATCTTAAAAATAAGCGCCTAAACTAAGCCTTCCTCCCATTTAAACGTGTTGTAGCCCCACCACCTTCTCGCATACACTGTCGCTGCCATACTTCATCCACGACCGCCCCACGCTGCCCATAGGAGGCCTCGCCACAAAGCTACCCCACGCCATAAGCCTCGTCTCCCCAAACGTCACTGTCGACGAGAACTCCAAACGCCATAAGCCTCGTCTCCCAAAACGTCACTATCGACGAGAATTCCACATGAGAACGCATGCCATCCATAGGGAATTCTGGTTGTCACACACTTCTATAGACCATAACCATGCCCAAAATTGGTGCAATAACCCATTACTACTACCGATGTCCTTCTAAGAATTGCCGCCTCCCTGATCCGCCGCGCCTCATCTCTGCCGTCCAAAATGTTGAGCTTCTCCACCGTTACAACTTCATAGTTTACAACTTCAGCTATCTATGCCTCTAGTGCCTTGGATGAATGTGGATCGTTTGTTGGGGAAGAGTTGAATTTGAAAAACAAACGAATGGATTTTCTTTGATATGGCCATGTTATATAGGGAGATGCGGTATGGTCACAACGTGTAGGGCATAGGTCTGGTATGGGGAGAAAATGGGATAGGGTACGGATATGATTTGATTGGGTAAGAGCTAGATGTACGCTATTATTTAATTATAATACATCCAATTCTAAGCACTAAAATTCCGAACTCCAAAGGGAACACGCTGCCTAGCGTTCTATACTAAATACCAATATTCTGAACACAATGGAACCAGTTTCGAGACCTAATTCGATTATATGTAGAAGATAGCTTTTCAAACCCAGTTAGTTTCCATGATTAGTTTTCTAAGCGTTCCGAACTTGCACGACCAGACGATACGTTCAATCGCTATGAAATTCGTTAACATACAGTAACCCACTATTACAGATCCAATGAAATTAGTTTCGTCGAAATCCGAGATGATGCCCCAAAAGTCTATTTTCACATGTTCATTACAACGAATTTTTATTAAAACCAAATAAATCACCTTTGAACCTAAACTTTTAAAAGTTTATTACTTCATTCTTATTTATTCTAAATATAAATACGATTTCGAAACCATTTTATTCATATTTAATTCTCAATTCACATATTCCAATAAAACCCTATATCCGAGTTTTAAGCTGTTTTAGCTTATAAACTAACATTTCAATATTTAAATTAAATTAAATATTCCAAAATCAAAAGTCTAAAATTCTGGATCGTTACAACGATAACTAAAATCAGGTAATGATAGAATTTAGAATTTTAATCCAATAATAAAGGATATAGAAGAGGAGTAATTGGAATAAGATAGGAGTTATCTTTGTCTACTTTATTTCTCTATCGTTTAAAGCTATAATTAAGGTGTTTGAAATTCAAATGATGGTCATTAATAAAAGAGTTGGATATTTTTGGAAAAGCAATTATGTGAAACATCTTTTATGATAAATATTTGTGATGATGCGAGGTTAGTCCCAAATTCTATAGGGTAAATCTACCTAGCTAATTTGGTTACCAGTCTCTATGAATAGTCTCTTTTCTCCAAACGGAGTAGTAAATGGTCAAGGGTTAGTTATTAAACATGATATGTGGAATCTCGATAAGGGTCCCCTTTGGGATAAGGTATTAAGTGGATGATTGAGGATCAGCCTTTCCATAAAGAAGTATTAAGTGGTTCAAGAGATTACATGCAATATCAGGTAGACAGTCACAAGTGAGGAGTCCGCTTTGAGATTAGGTATTATATGATGGGATCTGATTAGATTGAGGTCTTAAATAGCCGGAGTCTGCCTATTTTTAATAAAGGGTATTAAATTGCTTGGGTACTATCTCTTGCATTGATTAGACATTTTTGATGTTGATTAAGGATTATGGGTTTTGGATAATCGGTTTAGAAAACTTGCTTCAAGAATGGAAGATATTAAGTAGTTGTTTGAAAACCCGCCTCCTTTCCTTATATGAATTATTAAATGGTTTTGTATACATAAGACATATTCCTATTCAAAATAATATCGTCCAAACATTGAAATAGCAAGGCTTGAGATTTCTATTTACCAAATACTTTTTGTTCTGACTTCCCCTTATTACAACATATGTTAGAGAAGGAGTTGATGATGCTTGAAGAGGATGAGAATGAAGCTTGTGGTAGTAACTATTTATCTTTTTGTGTTATTTTATGTTATTCCCGTGAAATGTATTTTTTAATAAAATGTTGCAACAGTTGACATTATGTAATGTTTTATGACATTTAAAATGATTTGAGATAAATTGGTACTATTATTGTTATTATATTTTATTCCTTCCATTGTGAGTTTTGAAAGAATAAATTGATAGCTCTGTTTTGTTATTTTTACCAACCAACATACAGCTTTAGAACGAGTCTAAGTTTCTATGGGCCTTTTCTGGATCAGAATTTAGGCCTGTTCCGTAGCAGGTTGTTACAGGTCTGATTCAAAATTCGAGATCTATCCTAAAGGCAAGAAAATTTAAAAAGTACATTGAATTATCACATCTAATATTTATTGGTCCACACAATCGCCACAAACCAATGTTATTCCATAATAGAGCGGCGGGGAGCCTCCTCCAAAAACAAACCAACTAAATAGCCTTTCCACAGTGCAATACTCGCAACAATAATTTCCTTAAGGGGCAGGATAGGTATAAGCAAAGTCAATAGCGTATTGCTTAGGAGCAAAAGAGCCTGCATTTACAGGCCTCTTATTAAATAAAGATGACTAACCACTAACAGTTTTAGGGTTCTCAACAACATTGTTGTAACTAGGATTGTTTTCATCATAGATTAAGGTAGAGGGATCAGTAGCAAGAAAAGAAGAAGGGTCAAGGATTACCTTCGAGTGCAGTGCAATGGAAGAGGCTTGCATCTTGGTAATTGTGCGAACATCACCAGTGCTTACCAAAGAGCCAGCAGTAACCATACTAAGAGAACTATAATGGACAACCGTAGCACTATGTGAGCCAAACTTTGAAATTCTCCCATGTCAAATTATTGGGACCCCAAACCTGGATTGTAGGCTAGCGCAGATTAGGCGACAGGCAACAAAGCGAAATCAAAGATGTCCATAAGTGAATTAGCTAAAGGAACCATGCCAATCGAAAGCGGGTGAAATAGGTACATTTAAAAAAAATTCTAATCTGGATTTATTGGACCTGTGAAGTCTAAATGGATTTTAGTTCCAATCTAATAAATTTTTAAATAAAATTTTACTTTATTTCATTTTACTTTGAAAGGTTTTAAATATTTATATTTTAATCAAAACGAGATGTTTATATAAAATAGAGCATATCAAATATACTCTTATGTGTAAATGTGTGTAGCAATTATATGTTAAAATTAATTTAGAGAGGAAACGTTTTGTTTCTCTCCCTATTTACACAATTTATTAATGCAAGGTTTTGTTTTATTTAGACAGAGAAACCTTTCATCTCACTCTTTAATTAAATTGATTTACTTATCAAATGACATTTATGACCAAATTTATACTAGGCATAGATTGTGAGTATTTACAAATATACTCACAGTGCAAAATGTACAAGTGCAACATGGAAAAAGGTGTGCATAGTTAATATATACGTATGTAGATGTTGGGATTTGCATCTAAAACATATACGTTGCCCACTTATATGTGCAACTGTTGTCACAAAAACAATTTAAACTTATATTGAAATGTTTATATATACATATATCAAAATTAACTTATGCATTAAATGAAATAAATAATTTGATGCTTGATTAGGTTTGAAACAAAAGGTCCAAATGAATGGATAGTGGTGCATTTAAGTGGCATTAAAAGAAATAGTAAAAGGCAATTAAGTATCAATTAAGGAGATGCAAAGATGGAAATATTTTGGCTTTTTTAATCTTTCCTTAACTTGTTTTCAAAACAATTTAAACTTGTATATAAATAAATAAATTTATTTAATATATATATATATATATATATATATATATCAAAATTAATTATTGTATTAAATGAAATAAACCATTTAAACTATTTAAATGGATTTGGCTATGACAATAAAATATATCCAAATTTAAAATCCAAAACATCTAATGTTACCAAGTAATAATTTTAGTAACAAATTGATAATAATAAAGTAGTCAAAAATATAAAATATTCAAAATTAATATATGTATGGGTGTGTACACATATATAATGATAATTTTGTAACATAAAAGTAGCCTAAACAATGTCATCATTATTTAAAAAGCATAAACTACCTAAAAAATTACATTGGTATATTAAACAATCTGGCCTTAATTTTTTGTGAAAAAAAAGAAAAAACTCCAATAATAATAGCACATAAAGGATTCAATTATATGTATTTGTGTATTCAGATTCAAAAGCTAATAGGTTATAATATTTCCACATATAAAATAGCTATAAAATACATGAGATATAATCTACGCTAAAAGGATGTGGTTTATAATTAAAAATTAAGATAAGATAATTATTGTAAGAAGTAGCCTAAGAAACACAACTTGAATGAAGATATCAACTCAAATCTTCAAGATCCCCCACAATCCTTCCAAGAGATGGATGGATCATTTATGTTTCATTATTTTTTATGTTTGAATTTGATTTGGAGGCGGTAAAAATTTGGAAAGTTTTATTTTGTTTTCAGCCATGGAAGGTTAGGAGGAGAGAAGAGAAATGTGAATGAATTGTTTGTAGTAAATGAACAGTGGATTTATTTTAGCCGAAAGAATGATACCTTACCAATTCTTTAATTAAAACTTCCCTAATTAATTTCTTGATTACCTCTCTCTCCACTCCTCTCTCTTCACATGGTATAGCTGAAATTCATTGTCATCAAATGATATAAAATTTGCATAAATGACTTCATGCATTATCCTTTATTTAAATCCATTTAAAATTACATCGATATCCGTATATCGATGCACGCAAATATAACTTTTATAAATGCATTTAAGTAATTACTGTAGGACCGATTTTACCCTAGAGGGAGGTGAATAGGGTGATACTATCAATTATAAAAATTATTGCGGAAGGTTGTATAAAACGACACAGAATTTACCCAGCTTCGGCAAAACCCTGCTTACGTGCTGCCCCCAAGGTTTCTACTAGAAATTAAGCAGTCAGACATTTACACATGTAAACTCATGAAACCTGCTATCGACTAGCCTTAACTCTACGCTCAAAACCCTGGCATAACTTAGCCACTGAGTTAAGAATTCTCAAATTACGCCACGTAGTTTGTCCCCTAGTCACACGACTAGAAATTACGATTGTTTAAATAGGAAAAATAAATTTAAAAACAATAATTTAAAAACGAAACCCTAATATAAATTGAGCCCATTAACCAGGCCGGCCCAAAACTTAAACCCCTTTTTCTTTTATCTTTATGTCGGCCCGTTCCTTTGTATAACAGTGGTCGTCGGTCCTCTTTGCTTCTGAAAATAGGGCTTTGAGAAATTGAGTCGCCGCTTCAATTTTTTTGTTGATGCTTCGATTTCTTTCTTCAATTAATTCGTTCGTGGCTTCAAGTTGTTGAGTGCCTTTACTTGATTGAAAGATTGGTATGTGAAATTCCTTTTCGATTTATACTGTACACAACTTGATTCGAGTTCCTAATTCATGTTATGTTCTGTGATATGCTTGAACTCGAATTCAATTATGATTTGCTGATGATGTTTGTTATTTATATAGGGTTCAAAACCCTTGATTTTCGTTCGTATACAATTAGTTGAATTCGTCTGTAATTCTCCCCGGCCATTCGATACCGTATAGATGCTTGTGATGATTTCTAATTTTGTCAATTCGTATATATTTTGATTTTTTGGTACTCACGGCTTTGATTTTGAATCTGTTCAATTCCTTGATTTCTACGGCTCTGACTATGCTGTGATGATTTTGACACTGACTTGTTCGGTATAGGCTTTGACTTGAATTTTGTCATTTACTTGACTTTGGCACTGATTGAGTTCATCACTTTAGCAACCACTATTTCATTTTTGTGCATTATCAATTGCAAACTTTAATTGCACATCGTCTGGTGCATTGTTAACATTGCCTTGACTTTTATTAGTTCAAACTTTCCATGGTTTTGATTTTTGCCTCTGGGACTTCGGCTGTTGCTTTGATTTATTTCTCTATGACCATTATTTTTGGTTCGAACTTAATGCTATGACTTCGGCTATTTTTGAAATCCCTTGTGACATTATTTTTGGTTTGACACTGCTTTTCTTCGGCCATTTGATACTATTTTGATTTTGGCACCGTCTTGATTTTGTAACTCACTGTTTTATGTTTGCATAGTAGGTTGAGCTGGTACATATTGTTTACTTTGTAGTTGTATATATTTCTTTGTGTTCGTACCGTATATTTTGTCTGCATATATGTGCATATTGTGATCTATTATCACTGGCTTCGAGTTGCTTTGAGCATTTGTGTTATGCTGTAGCTTGTTGTATTGAGTTGCACCCTCTGTTGTATTATGTCCATATATATTTCCACTGAAAATGTTGCATGATTCTTCATGTTGTTTACTGCATATGGCTTTGAGTCTTCTTCATGTTGACATAGTATGTTCATTTGTGTAGGGCATTGATGTGCACTGTGCTTCGAGTGTGCTTGCATCTGCAGTGTTGTTTCATTGAGTTTGGTCATTCATTGTAGCTTGTCTGCACTTATATTTGCAGTGGGTTGCATTCTAGTTTCTCCTGCCTTGGCTCTGGTTACATGGGCACCATTTTGCAATGTCTACTGCCTGGTCGACCATTTCAATTCACTGGTCTTGGACTTTGTTGTTGTGTGCATTTGTATGTAGCTTGTTTTCTTGATACAGTCTTGTTCATGGGTTGATTTCGACCTGTTCATTATGTTGTACCTGTTTTTGCTGGTTTGAGTTTTGTTGCCTTCATGTACATGCTGAGTCTCGTTGACATCGTATGATATGCATTTGCTTGATGGTCTGAATGGACTTTCTAATCTTTCACTTGAGACTGTATGTAGCTTGCATGGCCTCTGTTTCACTCGAGAATTATTTGCATTTTTAATTGCGCCTGTGTTGAATCCAGCTTTAAAGATCGAGTTTGACCTTGTGATTGTGTCATGATTTTATTTGTATTGCACTTGAGTTGAACCCGATGTTTCATTTGGGTTTGACCTATGCTCATCTTTCCATGTAACTTTATCAAGTGTATATATCGATGTGCACGGCCATGTGGCATGTACAGTGATACACTGTGCATGCCACAAGCTGTTCATGTACGATGAATTCAAATTTAAATGATGATGAACAACCCAAATAACCGAAGAAAATAATATTTTCAAAATTACATTTTATTTTATATTTCAAAAATTATTTTCTTTTCAATTTTATTGCGTTACTATTTTTTTGCAGATTGCTTGGATGCTGGATTCAATCTGGAATAAAGTTGTAGATAAATTACGAGTGAATGAGCGATATGTAGTGAGGAAAACTATGTAAATTGTGATGTAATCAAATTGTATTGTATTTGAAATTGTATATATATAGTGAGAGTTCAAATTTGTACTATTCAAAATTGTAATAAATATATATTTGAATAAAATATCGGTTTGAATTTAAATACTGCGTTATTTATTTTATTCAGCAAATATTTATTTAATTATGTGAAAAATAAAATAGTACATTAACAAATACATTTAAATGAATATATATATTTATTATCATCAAACAAAAATCATATACTCGCATATTCTACAATCTCCCCCTTTTGATGATAACAAACATATATTTAAGATTTTGAATTTGTTAGATGTATTTGATCATTCAATTTGCTCCCCCTATTTGAATGCTTCCTCTCTACACCAAGCTCGCCTTCATATATACATACAATTAAAAATATGCAAATGAGCCTAGATGCAAATAGAAAATATTTGACCTTTACTTGCTTTTATTTGACAAAATATTAACTTTTCTCTACGCCTTTTGTTATCAACAAAAGAGTAATAGTGTTAGAAAAATAGAGATAAAGTGATAGATATTAATACAACATTAAAACTCAATCGAATATAAATATTAAATTTCAATAAAAAATCAAAAAAAAATCATAAATACTCTATTAGGCGCATATTCCACTTTTAGAATGATGGGAATGATGTCGTCATATAAAACCATATAGTTGTGTCTATTTGTGGTATATTTATATTAAGAATTTGAATATCTACCAACCATGCATAACCGTTAGGAATTTTAAATGAGATTAATAGTATTCCAATTTTATTTTTAAAATGAATTCAAGTATCTTCTAACCACGCGTAACCGTGAGGACTTTTAAATGAGAATAGAATCAACTTGCTTATTTAATAAATCAATTTTGACGTGCGTTCCATACATGCATAACCGTGATGACTTTTAAATGAACATGGAAGCACATAGTCAACAATTCCAAGTAGTTCACCCATGCATAACCGTGAGGACGTTTAAATGAGAGTGAATACTTTGGATATTATTATTATTTATTTTAAAAAAATATAAAATGAAAGACGAATAATTCCTGTATAAATCACCACATATTGACATACTATATTGGATTATGATGAGTGATGGTCGATAGAAAATGATAGAAAAAGAAATGATCGTGGAATTTTGTTTACCAACAAAAAGTGTTTATAACTCTTCTTTAAATTTCTATAGAAATTTACTAATTATACCGTCTAAATTATAATATATGATTAATATCAACACTCATCACTTTTACAATCACTATTTATCTTTTCAATAATTAGTAGAGAGTCAGATTAGTCACTATAGTCATTTAAAATCAAATTCAAAAATAATTACAAAATCAATTTTTCTAAAAATGACTAATCTGAAAACAATGTCAAAAATGATTCTCTAAAAGGGGTTTTATAAGAAAAATGTCTGCTAATTTGAAAATTATTTGAAATGAAAAATGTGAAGATATTTTCTTTGAAAAACGGTGCAGCTACTAAATGTATCAACATAAATCGCCTTCCACTAGTAATTTTTCTATCAACTAGATTACCAGTGTAATCTGCATCTGAATTTCTCTTCATTCAAGATTATCATTAATTGAATGTTATAGATCAAACTGTGAAGTTGCGACAAAATCTTAAAGACCTTTTTGAATGAAATTCTTTTCATTTTTAATTAAAGCCGTGCCAAAAAACTGTGAATATAGAACCAACCGTAAAATAACCAAATATATTATCATTAACCAATAAAACACTATCATCAATCCAAACTAATACAATGAGGTAGTTCAAAGATTCTAGTGGTTTTTATAGTGTTCTTGGCATAAGAATATAATTGGCCAACTATTTTGAATAAGTCTGAATCAAAATCAGCATTCATTTCTTTATCAAATAATTGGCTGAATTAAATTCAAATTATGGTGTAGATTATCACATTTAATAAGAAGAATATACCACTACCTGTTTTACCTATACGATAATTTTTCGTTGTTGTCCATTGTGATTCTCTCACCTTTATACTAGGCTAAGGAACTTTACTTTGTTGATCGTTGTGTCCCTGGAACAGCCAGAATCCAAAAAACACTATTGTAGTTCCTTAACCTACCACCACACCTACACGAGAAAAGAGTTTTGTGACCTATTTGTTTTTATAGGTCCATGATTGTTAGTGGCAGAATATTATGGAAAATAATTTTTTGGAGACCCAAAACTGTTTATATGTTCCTTTCGGCACCCAGATTTTTTTAACTTTGAAAGATTATATATTTGTGCCTTTTGGAACCCAAATTGGTATAGTTTTCACGTGTTTGGGTCTATACCAACAATTGTTTTACTTGTGTCCAAATTTTCTACAAATTGTGCACATTGAATTGACTTGATTAATTTCATTTCTAACATTTTCAGATTGATTATATCCAATTCCTTTTCTAACTATATTAACAGCTTGTTTTCCTAGTAGCATATTCAATGATTTTTCACTTTTTGAAAATTTATCTAAAGTCGTTGACAGTTGTTGGACTTGTGTTTTGAAAGATTCATTTTCATTTAAAAATTGAGTGCAACTTTTTATAGAATTTTCTCTTCTTGTATTTTCACTCTCTTTCAAAATCAGAATTTCATTTTCAAGCGATCTAATTTTGATTTCCGATTTTTTATCTCTTCTTCTAATGTTGGACACTTATCACACTTAAGGATCCTACTTTGATAGTTTTTAACAAATTGGTCAAGTTGTTTATTTAAATCTATCAAAGTGTCGTTTTGTGATTCAAGTTTGGCATATTTCCCCCTGAGTCGTTCAAAACAGCCATTTACTTCGTGGAAATATATAAGCAATTCCGAGTGAGTGAGTTTTGATACCTCGCTTGGCTGGTCATCGTCGCTATCAGTTATTTTACCTTAAAGGCACATATCTGCTTTCTCACTCTCACTGCCTGTACTTTTATTATCTTCATCACTTGTATTCCACATGGCTGTAAAATTTCTCCTTTTTATTTCTTTTCTAAGTCATGTCGATTTTGAGGACAATTGGGCTTAATGTGCCTGGGTTGGTTGCACTTATGACAGATGATTTCTTGTTGTTCTGGGTTATCACTACAGCAGAAAGGCAAATTAGGCAGTGCTTAGGGCCGTATCTAATGACATTAGGCATGGTCGTAAGCTGTATCAAATGAAAGCGTGTTTATTCATTAGATACGGCCATGGGCCGTATCTAATTAGTTAATTAGATACGGACATGGGCCATATCTAATTTGCTAGGTAGATATTACATCTTTCAAAGGTCTGATAACAATATGGATGCATCTTTCAATTATCCAGACAAAGTGCATATTCAAAGGTCTGATAACAATATGGATTATGTATTGCTAGAGTATAAATATAAATTGAAATATTTTTCAGCATGAAAACTATATGGACATGATGTAGAACATTGTACAATTATCACTACAAATACATGGCAACCAGAACAGATAGTGCAGAATGAAAAATGAGTTTGAATAATGAAATTACAAGTAAAGTCAAACAGTCTGATGCGAAGTCCATGTTTGCCCATAAACATGCAGATAATACAACTACCCATAAACAGAGATAAAATACCCAACAACAGAATATACCATACTACATAAGTACAATACTACATCTACCATTCCACTTGCTAACTGTTTTGACTGTCTGAATTCAAAGAAAATACCATCAACCTCAATGGCAGTAGCATCTGGAGATCCCGAATCAACAGTTCAACCTTTAGAAACTATCCTTACACCTGCTAATGAACATGTTAAGGCAGATTCATCAATTCCAGATTATGATCAAATGATAGTGGAAGATGTAAATAGTAAAAAAATCAAGAATTTTAAGTTTCTATCCAGCAGAAGGTTATTTTAATGCTCGAAATTAGAGGATGCAATAACGAGACCCAAGCTACAACCTTATTACATCCGCCGCCTATATTCAAATAAACCACAAATCCCAGTCAGTAGCATACATAACTAATGTAACTAATTACATAATTTAAATGAAAAAGTAATCATCATGTTTACATTTACAAAATAAACAAACTGCTAGTAAACTGACTACAAATAGTTTAAAATGAGTAGACTGAGTAAAAAACATTCAGGATTATAATGAAATTATACAACAATCTGTAAGTACAACCTAACTAATCTTGAACCCAAATCGAAAACAGTTATATATTATTGATAACACCAGAGGCATGAATACGACTTCCAATAGAATTACAGAAATGCACGAACAACCTCTCATTGCGGATATCCACTCACAACATTCAATTATGCCTATCAACCTCCATATATATCACTGTCGTGACATCCTCTGCATACATCACTTCTCTGCCATCTTCATCCACAAACAATCACAATTTTTTTTACATAACCCACTACCCACTTAACTGTGCATCACCATCAATGACTATCACCTGAAAATACCCATCTGCCAGCAACCTTCCCTTCAACCTATTCCATAACCACATAATCATATACCATCCTTCATACTGCTGTCATCCTTCTTATTGCCATTCCTCTGAACCAAACTAAAACAACTGCAATACCTTTGCTACATCATCATACTTCATATACTTCTGCAACTATTGTCTTCATCATCCCATACAACATCCATATTCACCATCCCATACAACATCACAGAGCAATACAATTGCCTCACACTGACCATATTACCTTCCCACATCCTCAACATTCATCATAAAACTGCACAATCCCCCATAACCAAACACTCTGCAAAATCACTTTCTTTTCCATCATACATCTACCTGCCTTGCTCCTCTTTTATCACTTCTACCAAAACTGCTGATCACAAACTACACATTGCTTTGCATCCAGCCTTCTGCACACTGATATCCTGACAACAGTCACCCCATTCATCTACAACATCTGCATCACCATCTACAACAAGTTTTTGGCCCGATTACATCCGCATCATATTCATCTGCTACACAACATCTGTTTTTATTTCCTGAGTACATCACCAAATAACCACACCTCATACCTGACCATCACATTCTTGCCTACCTGAACAGCAGCTACCCCACCATCTTCAAACAAACATCCTACACAACCGTGTCAACCTCAGCAATTCGAGCTTAAACTGCCGTCGGTTCCTCTTATAACCATCACCTCATTTCCATATACACACTACCTGAACCAACTCACAACATTTCCCTTACCTACACACCATCCATCTGCCTCACTGATCAATACAACAACTACACACACTTCATACATTACATATCTCTGCCACCACAGTTCTATACAACCTTGCTTACTACATGGCCATACTACCACCATACTTTATATCAACAACAGCTTCCTATCAACCATACTTCTATATCAACAGCAAGTGCCCCTGAACATATTTCATACTTACCCTCTGCCTTACCATCCGAACATACATACCCTCACTGCTATACAACCATACTACCACCATACTTCATGTCAACAGCAACTACTTGGCTACCAGTCAACTACAACCACTGTTACATTTGCAATATATTCCATCCCCTTCAACCCCTACTTCACATTCACAACTCACATTAACCACTAATATCACTAGAACTATCTGCCATTATGTACATTCACATTCAAAACTGCTTTCACAACCACCATCCCACATTTCTTGTATGTTAGGGGGAAGGTGTAACTACTGCATGAATTGGTGATAATGGAATGGCTACTACTGTAAAGTGTTCAGAGAAGTGTTTAGTGAAGTCCGTATGCAGCAAGAAGTTTGTTGGACTTATAATGGTTCGAGGAGAGTTGACGTATAGGTAGAAGTAAGTGTGTAACGCCCCACTCCGAGGCCCACTCTAGTAAAGAGTATTACGGAGTAATACCGTCTACTAGAACGGAGAATAGAGTATAATGGAAGCGACCATGTGTAATCAAGCTATAACTAACTACTGAATACGTTGAATATGTGGTTTTCTTTTCTCAAGTGGTTCGACATATCCACTAAATATTTATAATGAAATTACAATGGCTAAGGAAAATAGGTTCAGAACAAACATAATACTAAATGATAACATCATCATCACAGAACAGTCACATAACAGTCACAGAACATAGGTACAATATATCGTCAATGCAGATCCAAATATCAAAGGTGGGTACAAAGCCACCGCTCACACATGTGAGTCAAAATATGTACATAAGAGACTGAAAAATCAGAGTATCAAAATAGTGGACAAATATAAAGAGCTATCTATCAGCATAGCAGATAATGTCCAAGCGGAAGCACAGAAAGCTAAGTCCAGAGACCTAACCTGAAACAACTCGGTCTGACCCGAGCGAAAACACTCGGGTCAGGCTAGCTAACAATCAGTAATAACTAAGATATATAAGAATGCGGTACATAAATAAAACGGTACTTCTCCAAAGAGAAGAATATAATGGACCACATGAATATAATGACGATCCCTAATCATCAATAAACAGTAAAAATCTCCAAAGAGAATATCAACACCAAAGTGTGGAATAAATAAAATCGCCTCATATCATCGGCGTAGCCAAAGCTATATAAAGTTGTCTATAGGCAATAATCCCAAGAGTGACCAGAGTCTGTAATCAATGCCCAAGCAAAGATCGATGCTCCACAGAGCAATAGGGATATACTAAAAAGTCAATGAAATCGAATACTGAAAAGCAGTGTCCAGAGACACTGTAAATCCACAAGGTAATCGTACTTACATCGTATGGTTCCATAGAACCAACACCGAATGGCGGTACTCGAATGGATATAAAAATCATCAGATAATACAAGTATAGCACGTGCACCGACCAGAGTCGTTATTGCCAAGTACAGTAGAGTTGTGATCAATCACTCGCACAGATGCGGAACGCGCGAGACGGCGAGATCCTTCCTAGAAGGATAAAGGCCCAGAGGCACATGCCGAAAAATGCTGCATAGAGCAGGTGTCCAGAGACGGTTGCCCAGAGGCGTGGTGACCCAGAGGTCCAGTACTGGCCGCCCAGAGGCTAATGTGTCACAAACTTCTTGGAGAGGAACCCGTAAAGTGTTAACAATGAGTCCCATACCCAATAGCAAGCTCACACTCCAAACAATAAAAAGTCCACCTCGTATCATCGGCAAACTAGACCCAAAGGTCAAAACGATCAAACGAATAGGTCGGGGATTAACCGGGAAGAAAATACACACGGTTCCATAGGCCGGAGATTTCCTAACCGTTTAAGCACCTTTCCACTTCGCTCGACGTGCTAAAAGTGAGTGTGAGATTTTTATTATAGAAAATAATGGTGCGAAACGGATTTATAATTGATTTTGAAATCACTTTAGAAGGCTTTTGAAAACTCTCCTATTATGGAGTAATTAATTTAATAATCAAAAATAATATTATATAATAATTTCGAAAGCCATTTAGGAGTGAAAAATCCTTTTAAAATAGTTCATAAAAATCTGTGTACGAAATCCAGAAACAAATCTCAAAGAAATAGATAAATCAGAAAATCACTGAAAACCAATATTCGCGTTGGAAAATATTCCGAATGGTTGTGAACCAAAGTTCGACAATTTTTGATTAGCAATTGAAGCCCAAAGGTTCATTGCAGAAACAATCAATTTGAAGCGGTTGCACCAAAATGGTGCAACCGGTGGGTCGGAACCCGGCTGCACCAAGTGGGTGCAGCCCATTTTTTCCATTTTTTTTCCTTTTTTTTTTCTTTCTCGGCCCCAGCCTGCATGGGCTGGGGGAAACAGCAACCCCCCAGCCCGCGCGGACTGGGGGGAAAAACAGGCCCCCCAGCCCGTGCGGGCTGGGGGGGAACAGCAGGCCCCCAGCCCGCGCGGGCTGGGGGGGAACAACAGGCCCCAGCATGCGCGGGCTGGGGAGGCGGGCCCAAGCCCCAGCCCACGCGGGCTGGGGTGGTAGTGCGCGCCAGCCCATGCGGGCTGGCCTACTTCTGGCTAGCCCAACTGGGCTAGCCTGCTGTGCCTGGGTGCAACCCAGGCCTGCCCTGGTGCACCCAGAGCCCTGTTTTCAGCCTGTTTTCAGGCTGAACCTTCTAGCCAGCTGAAAACACTGATTTTAGTGATTTTGGGGTGTTTTTTTCAAGTTTTTGGCACCAAATTTCACTAATATCAATCACTAACTACCATATAATGCTTGCTACACTATATTAAAGGAGACAAAGGGCCAAAGCTTAGCATTACCTTATGAAGCAATATCACAAACACCTTATGTGCACACCCAAAATGAAAGCAAAGATGATCAATGAGCTATGATTCACATGTTACATAATAAAACATGTGTTACTAAATGATTACCGAAATCAAAAGAGGATTAAACACATACTAGAAGAGGTTTTTTGCAATATACCTCTCTAGAAAGCAACAAAGACCACTATAGCATTAACCCAAGTTAGCAAAAGATGATTAGGAGGCTATAAGATCAAAAAAATACATAAAACATGTGTTAAAAAATAAATTTCAGAAATTAGAAAGATATAAAAAAGGATTTGAGGTGGGTATTTTCATTACCTTTGCATAGAATGACTTGCATAAGCTAAAACTAGAAGGAGATGAAGATGGAGGCCATTTTTGTTAAGAAAGCTTTAGGAAATTATTAGAGTTTTGATTAGGGATGCATGAATGAGGTTAGGAGAGTTTGAGATAATTTATAGAGGAGGTTTAGGGTGGGTTATTGGGTTAAGTTTAGTAACCCAATAAGAATAGGGTTATTTACATGTTTCCAAAAATTAGTCTAAGTGTTCATGTAAGTTTATAAAACTCATTTTTCTTACCCAAACCCGTTTTAAAATCTCTCCTAAAATATTTAACTTTCCAAAAATAACATTTTATCCTCATTTTAAAATCCCATATTTCCCATTTAATTAAAATAGCCTTTTTCAAATAAATTTTGTTATTCCAAATCCTTTTACGCTTCATTAAAATAAATAAAAATCCTAAGTTTTATTTATTAATTGGTAATGCAAATCCCGGGTTGTTACAGACTCCCCCCTTAAGAAAATTGCGTCCCCGCAATTCCTTAAGATAGATGTCGTCTATAACGTCAAATCCACAAAAGAAGCGATAGAGATAAAATAGAGAATTCTTACCCGCAGAAGAAGATGGGAGAAAGCCAGGATAAGAGCGCTTGATAGATTCTCTGGTCTCCCAAGTGCAGTCCTTAGGATTCGGTGACCATTGAATCTTCACGAGTGGAACCTCTTTGTTGCGAAGGCATCTAACCTCCGAATCAAGCACACAGAGAGGTTGCTGCTCCAAAGATAAGTCAGGTAAGATCTCTAAATCAGGCACGACATGCGACTCAATGATAGAATCAGGATCGCGAACACACTTGCGAAGCTGAGAAACATGGAACACGTCATGCATTTCGGAAAAATGAGCAGGTAGAGCTACACGGTAAGCAACGGGGCCGATGCATTCCGTAATAGGAAATGGTCCAATATAGCGAGGAGCCAACTTCCCTGTAGAGCTGAAACGCACAACCCCCTTCATGGGAGAAATCCGAATGAAGACAAAATTACCAATGGAGAACTCAAGAGGCTTCCTACGGTTGTCCGTGTAGGACTTCTAGAGGTCCTGTGCCTCTTTCATTCTATGACGGATAAGAACAATCTTTCCAGAAGATTCCCGAACTGAATCTGGACCAAGAATAAGCTTCTCGCCAGATTCTAACCAACAAGCAGGAGAGCGACATTGCCTTCCGTATAGAGCCTCGAAAGGTGCCATGCCGATACTAGACTGAAATCTGTTGTTGTAGGAGAACTCTACAAGCGGTAAGTGATCCTCCCAACTACCTCCGAAATCCAGAATACAATAGCGCAAAAGATCCTCCAAAACACGGTTCACCCTCTCAGTCTGACCGTCGGTCTGAGGGTGATAAGCAGTCGAGAGATTCAGCTTTGAGCCCAAAGCTGACCGTAGGAACTTCCAAAAGTGACTAGTGAAAATAGTGTCTCGATCACAGACGATAGAGCTAGGAATGCCATGAAGTCGAACGACTTCCTTCACATATAGCTTGGCAAGGCGAGGAGAAGTCCGAGTGGACTTAATAGGAATGAAATGAGCTGATTTAGTCAAGCGATCGACGATGACCCAAATAGAAGTATGGCCTGACCTCGATCGAGGCAGACCGTTAATAAAATCCATGGATATCTGATCCCATTTCCACAATGGAATCTCTAGCGGCTGAAGAAGACCAGATGGACGATGATGCTCGGCCTTGATCTGTTGACAAGTCATGCAACCACTCACATAACTTGCCACATCTCTCTTCAAACCCTCCCAATAATATAACCGGCACATATCGGCATACATCTTACTCTAACCGAGATGTATAGTGTACTTAGTGCGATGGCACTCGTCCAGAATGTCACGCCTGAGTGATAAATCAGATGGTACAACAATACGGTCCTTCCTACGAAGACACCGTTGAAAATCATGAGAATAATCCAGCAATGTCTCATCACTGGATCCCGACTCGAGAAGGTGAATAAGATGCAATAAGTCTGGATCCTGTCGCTGAGCAAGGGAAATGCGATCCAATAAGATAGGACGAGCTTCCAAGCTGAATAATAAGACCGGAGAATCAAAAGATGGAGCACGATCTCTAATATCACATAAAGATAGGGTCTCAAGAATATCCCACTCGGCAATCATCATAGAAACAACTGTCGAGTGTTTGCGACTGAGCGCATCTGCAACACGATTCCCCTTGCCAGGGGTATACTGAATATCTAAATCATATGAGGCGAGAAACTAAAGCCATCACTGCTGCCTCATATTGAGATCCCTCCGACTGAATAGATACTTCAGTGACTTGTGATCGGTGTAAAGAGTGAAGCGTTTGCCTAATAGAAAGTGACGCCACGTCTTCAAGGCAAAGACGATAGCTGCCAACTCAAGATCATGAGTTGGATAGCGAACCTCATTCGGACGTAGCTGCCTAGAAGCATAAGCAACTACCCGATCCTTCTGCATAAGCACAGCACCGAGGGCACTACCACAAGCGTCGGTGTAAACAACAAGGTCCTGGTTACTCTCAGGAACCACAAGGATTGGAGCATGAGTGAGAAGTTCCTTCGATCGCTGAAAAGAAGCTTCACACTTATCAAACCAAATAAAGCGAACACCCTTACGAGTCAGCGTCGTAAGGGGAAGTGCAACTCGAGAGAAATCCTTGACAAACCGACGGTAATAACCCGCCAGACCAAGGAAGCTGCGAATATCATGAACGTTCTCGGGCTGCTTCCAATTCTGAATAGCTTTGATCTTGGCAGGATCGACAGAAATACCCTCAGATGATACAATATGGCCCAAGAACTTGACCTTGCTCTCCCAAAAATGGCACTTGGAGAGCTTGGCCTTAAGATGATGCTGACGAAGAGTATCCAAGATGATCCGCAAATGATGAGCATGCTCTGCCTCGGGTCTAGAATAAATAAGAATATCGTCGATGAAAACCAGAACGAATCTATCGATGTATTCCCGGAATACTCGATTCATAAGATCGACGAAGAAAGCCGGTGCATTCATCAAACCGAATGGCAGGACCAACCACTCAAAAGAACAATAACGAGTGCGGAAAGCGGTAAGAGGAATGCTATCGTCCGCAACTCGGAGCTGATGAAATCCGGTGGCAAGGTCGAGCTGGGAAAAGACCTTCGCACCGCTCAACTGATCAAACATATCGTCTATCCGTGGCAATGGATAACGATTTCTGATGGTCAACTCATTAAGCTTACGATAGTCAATGCAAAGCCTAAGAGAGCCATCGGGCTTCTTAACGAAGACCACAGCAGCACCCCATGGCGAAGAACTGGACCGAATGAACTGCTTCGCCTCAAGCTCTACTAACTGCTTCCTAAGTTCCTCATTCTGTTTAGTAGACATCCTTGTGGGAGGACACCCAACTGGGTGGGAGCCTGGAATGAGATCGATGCGGAACTCAATGGCCCGCTTTGGCGGCAGGCCAGATACTAGCTCGAATATATCAGGGAAATCCCGAACAACAGGAATACGAGATATGTCCAAATCCTCATCTCGTGAATCAAGAGAAAATAAAGTAATATCAGAAATCCCAACATCCTGAAGAGCAATAGCTAACGGAGCGGACGAGTCAGGATGACGAAGAAATAATATCCGCTCCGAACAAATGATTTTGGCGTCGTACCGAGCGAGCCAATCCATACCAAGAATGTCAAAGCCCAAATACTCCATAACGTGCAGATTCGCACGAAAGGAAAATCCACAAAGATCAATATCCATATTCTCACAAAGCAAGCTAAGGGTCGTGGATCCACAATGGGATTCACAATCCTTAGTGAAGAAACCAGACAAGTAACATCAAGGATAAAGCATCTACTAGCTCCTTTGATACGAATGAATGAGAGGCACCCATAATAAAGAGAACTCTACAAGATCTACCATGAAATAAAATAGAACCTTCGAGAATGGAAGGATGCGTACCTCGAGGCTGATCTGAAGATGTAGGTGCCTTGGCAGCATTAAGCTTGCCAGACCTAGGAGGTGCAGTAGGACAAATGGAGATCCTGTGTCCCTCCTTCTTGTAGAAGGTGCAATAGAGAGGTTTGGGACACTCTCGAATAAAGTGATCAGGAGAACCACAGTTGAAGCATTTCTTCAGAGGACGTGTCCCACTAGGCTGAGCAGGAGTCTGGGACTGAGAACGAGTCTGAGACTGAGTCTGAAAAGTAGAACTACCAGTCTTCTTCTTCTTGTTCCAAGGCTTGGTATTCTGAAATGGACCCCGCTTCTGATTGGGGTTTTTAGAACCCCCACCATCTCCATCACTGTCTCTCTCACGCTCAACCGCTTCAAGGTGAATCGTTGCGTCAACTAGCTCATCAAAAGGGAGCTTAAGCTGGAGCATAAGCTGTTTCTTCAAATATTTCTTCAGGCCTTCTACAAACTTGAGATTCTTCTTATAAGGAGTGCTGATGAACTCGAGGCTATACTTGGACAGGGCCTCGAAAGATGATGAATAGTCAGCAACAGAGGTCTTCCCTTGCTTAAGGTCAATAAAGCGGCGTGCAAGGGCTATCTTCTCGGACTCGGGGACAAACTTGAGCAAGAAGCGCTCTCGGAACTGATCCCAAGTGAGAGTGGCCTCATTGGTCTCAAAAATAAGAAGCTCGTACCAATCCAAGGCACGGCCCTCAAGATGGCTAGAAGCAACAAGAACTCTGTCATGGTCAGGAAGGGTCATGCGAGGAAATTACGCTCGCAAACTCTGATCCAAGCCTAGACCTCAAGAACAGTCTCAGAGCCATTGAACGGCTTCCCTCCAAGATGAATAAAGTCGCTGCAGAGGCGTGCAAAAGCAGACTTGCGCGGTGCATCAGAAACTGGTGCAGGAGACTGAGAGTGCGACTGAGAGTTACGAACCAGCTCCATGATCTTGTCCGTGGTCATGTATACGCCCTCTGGGTGAGGGTTGCTGGACTGTCCAGCATCAGCAGAACGGAGGTTCCTACCTCTCCCAACCATACTGAAAGATAAGGTAAGAAGGAGTTAAGCACGATTCAAAGATAGATAATTACAAGTAGAATACTACGGATTATAAATGTATTCCTAAACATATTCCTAACTTATCTATCCAATGTCATGAGGAAAGGGCATTGTAATATTTGAATCATACTAAGATGTATTGTACTTAGTGTTACTGTTCTGTGTTTATTATATTTAGTTCTGAGCCATAGCTCTGATACCAAGATGTAACGCCCCACTCCGAGACCCACTCTAGTAAAGAGTATTACGGAGTAATACCGTCTACTACAACGAAGAATAGAGTATAATGGAAGCGACCATGTGTAATCAAGCTATAACTAACTACTGAATACGTTGAATATGTGGTTTTCTTTTCTCAAGTGGTTCGACATATCCACTAAATATTTATAATGAAATTACAATGGCTAAGGAAAATAGGTTCAGAACAAACATAATACTAAATGATAACATCATCATCACAGAACAGTCACATAACAGTCACAGAACATAGGTACAATATATCGTCAATGCAGATCCAAATATCAAAGGTGGGTACAAAGCCACCGCTCACACATGTGAGTCAAAAATATGTACATAAGAGACTGAAAAATCATAGTATCATAATAGTGGAAAAATATAAAGAGCTATCTATCAGCATAGCAGATAATGTCCAAGCGGAAGCACAGAAAGCTAAGTCCAGAGATCTAACCTGAAACAACTCGGTCTGACCCGAACGAAAACACTAGGGTCAGGCTAGCTAACAATCAGTAATAACTAAGATATATAAGAATGCGCTACATAAATAAAATAGTACTTCTCCAAAGAGAAGAATATAATGGACCACTTGAATATAATGACGATCCCTAATCATCAATAAACAGTAAAAATCTCCAAAGAGAATATCAACACCAAAGTGTGGAATAAATAAAATCGCCTCATATCATCGGCGTAGCCAAAGCTATATAAAGTTGCCCATAGGCAATAATCCCAAGAGTGACTAGAGTCTGTAATCAATGCCCAAGCAAAGATCGATGCTCCAAAGAGCAATAGGGATGTACTAAAAAGTAAATGAAATCGAATACTGAAAAGCAGTGTCCAGAGACACTGTAAATCCACAAGGTAATCGTACTTACATCGTATGGTTCCATAGAACCAACACCGAATGGCAGTACTCGAATGGATATAAAAGTCATCAGATAATACAAGTATAGCACGTGCACCGACCAGAGTCGTTATTGCCAAGTACTTTAGAGTTGTGATCGATCACTCGCACAGATGCGGAACGCGCGAGACGGCGAGATCCTTCCTAGAAGGATAAAGGCCCAGAGGCACATGCCGAAAAACTGCTGCATAGAGCAGGTGTCCAGAGGCGTGGTGACCCAGAGGTCCAGTACTGGCCGCCCAGAGGCTAATGTGTCACAAACTTCTTGGAGAGGAACCCGTAAAGTGTTAAAAATGAGTCACATACCCCACGTTCGCACTAAACGGTTTACTAACCAATAGCAAGCTCACACTCCAAACAATAAAAAGTCCACCTTGTATCATCGGCAAACTAGACCCAAAGGTCAAAACGATCAATCGAATAGGTCGGGGATTAATCGGGAAGAAAATACACACGGTTCCATAGGCCGGAGATTTCCTAACCGTTTAATCACCTTTCCACTTCGCTCGACGTGCTAAAAGTGAGTGTGAGATTTTTATTATAGAAAATAATGGTGTGAAACGGATTTATAATTGATTTTGAAATCACTTTAAAACGGCTTTTGAAAACTCTCCTATTATGGAGTAATTAATTTAATAATCAAAAATAATATTATATAATAATTTCGAAAGCCATTTAGGAGTGAAAAATCCTTTTAAAATAGTTCATAAAAATCTGTGTACGAAATCCAGAGACAAATCTCAAAGAAATCGATAAATCAGAAAATCAATGAAAACCAATATTCGCGTTGGAAAATATCCCGAATGGTTGTGAACCAAAGTTCGACAATTTTTGATTAGCAATTGAAGCCCAAAGGTTCATTGCAGAAACAATCAATTTGAAGCGGTTGCACCAAAATAGGGCAACCCGGACTCGGTTGCACCAAAATGGTGCAACCGGTGGGTCGGAACCCTGTTGCACCAAGTGGGTGCAGCCCATTTTTTCCATTTTTTTTCTTTCTTAGCCCCAGCCCGCATGGGCTGGGGGAAACAGCAGCCCCCCCACCCAGCCCGCGCGGGCTGGGGGGGAACAGCAGGCCCCCAGCCCACGCGGGCTGGGGGGGAACAACAAGCCCCAGCCCGCACGGGCTGGGGAGGCGGGCCCAAGCCCCAGCCCACGCGGGCTGTGGAGATCGGCCCAAACCCAACCCGCGCGGGCTGGGGAGGCCGACCCAAGCCCCAGCCCGCGCGGGTTGGGGTGGGGAGGCCGACCCAAGCCCCAGCCCGCGCGGGTTGGGGAGATCGGCCCAAGCCCCGGCCCGCATGGGCTGGGGAGGTAGTGCGCGCCAGCCCATGCGGGCTAGCCTACTTCTGGCTAGCCCAACTGGGCTAGCCTGCTGCGCCTGGGTGTAACCCAGGCCTGCCCTGGTGCACCCAGAGCCCTGTTTCAGCCTGTTTTCAGGCTGAACCTTCCAGCCAGCTGAAAACACTGATTTTGGGGGTGTTTTTTTTAAAGTTTTTGGCATCAAATTTCACTAATATCAATCAATAACTACCATATAATGCTTGCTACACTATATTAAAGGAGACAAAGGGCCAAAGCTTAGCATTACCTTATGAAGCAATATCACAAACACCTTATGTGCACACCCAAAATGAAAGCAAAGATGATCAAGGAGCTAAGATTCACATGTTACATAATAAAACATGTGTTACTAAATGATTACCGAAATCAAAAGAGGATTAAACACATACTAGAAGAGGTTTTTAGCAATATACCTCTCTAGAAAGCAACAAAGACCACTATAGCATCAACCCAAGTTAGCAAAAGATGATTAGGAGGCTATAAGATCAAAAAAACACATAAAACATGTGTTAACAAATAAATTTCAGAAATTAGAAAGATATAAAAATGGATTTGAGGTGGGTATTTGCATTACCTTTGCATAGAATGACTTGCATAAGCTAAAACTAGAAGGAGACGAAGATGGAGGCCATTTTTGTTAAGAAAGCTTTAGTAAATGATTAGGGTTTTGATTAGGGATGCATGAATGAGGTTAGGAGAGTTTGAGATAATTTATAGAGGAGGTTTAGGGTGGGTTATTGGGTTAAGTTTCGTAACCCAATAAGAAGAGGGTTATTTACATGTTTCCAAAAATTAGTCTAAGTGTTCATATAAGTTTATAAAACTCATTTTTCTTACCCAAACCCATTTTAAAATCTCTCCTAAAATATTTAACTTTCCAAAAATAACATTTTATCCTCATTTTAAAATCTCATATTTCCCATTTAATTAAAATAGCCTTTTTCAAATAAATTTTGCTATTCCAAATCCATTTACGCTTCATTAAAATAAATAAAAATCCTAAGTTTTATTTATTAATTGGTAATGCAAATCCCGAGTTGTTACAAAGTGAGACACGTAGTGAAGGAGGTTAAGGTTGCAGTAGTGAGGCAACAGTGTTTGTAAATGTAGAATTGTAAAAGAAAATAAAATTGTAACAAGATATTGAAAATGCAAAAATTGCAAAAGAAATTGAAATGGAATACAATTTCTTTTCAAAAGAAATTGTGTGTACTATTTTTTATTTTAAATAGAAATGCAAAGGCAAATGCAAAAAATAATAAGCGCACAAATCAAATCACATAACAAACATATGTTGAGTCACAAGCTTTATGAAAGTTTTGATTTCTGACAAATAAGGCGATTGATTTCTGACAAACAAGGCGATCGACAAAAACAAGGTCAATAGAGCTGTATATGGTACTCTAGATTATAGGTTGATTATTTGTTGTTGTAATAGTAATAAATTTGTTAAAATCTATCCTCAAATAATCATGCATATCAAGGGAATCAATATATATACGAATAATTTATAAGTTGCATGCAGTTGCACAATTCAATGTGCAATTTAACAGGCACCGGTCGACCGGTCAATATAGGTGCGGTCGACCGTTCCTGTGTAAATTGCACAGTGAACGTGCACACATGCACATAACGTATATATATATTTGAATTCCTGTCTACCGGTCCATTTTTGACCTGTCGACCGTTTTTAAACAGAAAGCAACTTTTCCAAAAGACACTTCTCTTCTCCAAAGGTTGCATCTCCTATCTTTCATCAATGATCATAACTCTTAATGGCAACTGTTCACAAAGAGTTACAACTATTTTTCTCTATATATACTCATCTAAATCATTGATTCAAACACAAGTTTTTACAACGATTTCATATTCTTTTAATCTAATCTCTGATCTTAATTCTACATTATAAAAGCTCTAAATTATTTATTGAATCTTTGAAACTATTTCATATCCTTTGATTCAATAATATACTTTCCTTAATCTTTTCAAAACATCATATCGCATACTTTGAGGATAAGATTATAGGAAGGGTGTACTGCTAGTGACAAATCCGTGTTTTCAAGAACACAAGTTGTCAACAACAATTGTATTTGTTCTTTTGTTGAAGTCCTCTGTGTTGTAAGAGGCAAGTGTTGAAGTCCTCAGTGTATTAGAGGCGTGAAATCCCGTTCGGTTGTTCGGGTATTGTAAACCTGTTCCTCCGGGTGAAGCGAGGTAGTTAATAGTGAAAATCCAGATAGAAGTCTGGGACTGGACGTAGGACGGTGCTCCGAACCAGTATAAAAATCTCTGGTGTGATTTTTCTATTTTCTATTTACAATGCTATTATCATCTATTTCCGCATTTGTATTGTAATCCATATTACACGATCCGTGTATACTATATTAGCACATATAATTGTATACACACCGCACTTTCAATTGGTATCAGAGCACGGTCATCATATAACCGTAACACAGTTATTTGATATATTCTTGTAATATGGCAAATAACGCAAGTACTAGCACTCAAAACACCACTTACACAGAAGGGCAATCGACACAAAGACCTCCATTTTTCAATGGTCTTAACTATAGTTATTGGGCAACACGTATGTCATTCTTTATGCAATCAAGTAGCTATGATGCTTGGAATGCTACTCAAAGAGAAATAGTGAATCCAACAACTAATTATTCAGAATGGACTGTGGCTGAGAAAACGGCAGCAGCCATAAATGCAAGAGCAATAAATATGTTGTTCTGTGCATTAGACCAAAATGAATATAACCGTGTTAGTATCTGCACTACTGCATATCAAATTTGGCAAACGCTAAAAATCACTCATGAAGGTACTAACAAGGTTAAACAAGCCAAAATAGCCATGCTGAAAAGTCAATTTCAAAATTTCAAAATGAAATCAAATGAAACAATCAATGACATGTATTCACGGTTTCAAACTATTCACCATGCACTTATTGGGTTAGGACAAAAGTATTCTGATTTTGATGTTGTTTCAACAGTCCTACATTCTCTGACTAATGAATGGGAAGGAAAAGTATTAGCAATTGAAGAAGCTAATGACCTTTCCGTCATGAAGCCAGATGAATTGATAGGAAATTTAATGTCCTATGAAGCAAATTTGCAGGCTAGAAAAGAACAGAAAGAAGAAAAGAAAAATGTAGCATTTCATGTTGAGAAAGATGAAAATGAATCAGATCCTGAAGATGAAGATTTGGCGTTCATTGCTAAAGGTTTCAAAAAATTCCAAAAATATCGAAAAGCCAGTCGCTACAATAAAAGGAAACCTGGATCAAATAAACCATCTTCATCTGCTATAGAATGTTTCAACTGCCATAAAAAGGGACACATGCAGAAGGATTGTCTAGAACAAAAGAAAAAGTCAGAAAATGACAAATTCAAATATAAGAAGGACAAATCAAAGAAACGAGCCTTCTCAGTAACATGGGATGATTCAGAGTCATCTTCATCAGAAAGTGAAAGTGATTCGGAGAATGAACAAGCTAATGTTTGCTTTATGGCAACAGAAGATGAGGTACAAATTCCTACATTTGATGAATTACTTGATATTAATGCTGAATTGATAGTCAAATATAAAGACTTAAAACGTCAATTAAAAGTAGTCAAAGCAGATTTAAGTAGAGCAGAGTTTGAACGAGATATGTTAAAAGATGAGAAGAAAATATTAGAAGAAGAACTTGAAAATATTCAAGAATCATCATCTAATGTTGACTCTCAAATATTTCTTTTGAGTCAAGAAATAGAAGCTCAAAAAGAGAAAAATAATGCTCTCATTACTGAAAATCATGAACTTAAAGCAAAAGTCAAAATTCTAGACCTAGAAAAAGCTAGTTTACAAACAAAGTTTGATGACATTACTCAAAATGTTTCTAACTTTAACAAAGGTCGAGAAAATTTGACTAAAATCATTAAAAGTTCACAATCTATTTCAGATAAACAAGGTTTGGGATATAACAAACATGAAACTAAGAAACATCTTAGAAATAAAAGGAAGAAGAAAGTACAAAAAACTGAAGCTAAGAAAAATCTTAGTTTATTATATTTCAAACCAAAACCAGTTGTGAAATTTCAAAAGAGAAATGTCAAGACTATCAAAATATGGGTTCCTAAAACAAATAATAATTTGATTAGGAACAAATACATTCAGCAATTCATGAATAATGTACATTTTAATAACAATTATTTATATAAAGGGGATACCAGACCCAAATGGGTTTGGACTCCTAAGACCTAACTCTTAGGACCCTATAAAAAGTGGGTACCATGAACTTAATTCTATTTTTTGCAGGTCCCACTGAAGAAAAGAGGAAAGTGGATATTGGACAGTGGTTGCTCAAAGCATATGACGGGAGACAAGAGCTTATTAACAAATATTAAATACTCAGATGGTGGCTCAGTCACTTTTGGAGACAATTCAAAAGGTTATATCATCGGCAAAGGCGATGTGAGCAATTGCGGTACATCTAACTTACCTCTTATTACTAATGTCATGCTAGTTAGAAATTTAAAACACAATTTACTTAGTATTAGTCAGTTATGTGACAAGGGTTTTATAATTTCCTTTTCAAATAATAAGTGTAGTATTTTAGATAAAGACCATAATTTGGTTTTTGAAGGTTATAGAGACAGAAATATATATATTCTAAATATGAATATTAATCATAATTCAGATATGTGTCTTGTGGCTAATGACAATGATCCATGGCTATGGCATAAACGTTTCTGTCATATAAACTTCAGAACTATTGACAAGCTAGCCAAAAACAATCTAGTTAGAGGACTACCCAAAATGAGTTTTAAAGTTAACAACATTTGTGATGCATGTCAATTAGGAAAATTGACCAAATCATCGTTTGAATCCAAGAAAGTCATATCAACATTAAAACCACTTGAGTTACTGCACATGGATTTATTTGGACCTACTAGAGTTCAATCAATAAATCACAGTCAATATGTGCTTGTAATTGTTGATGATTTCTCTCGTTATACATGGACAATTTTCTTAAAAAATAAAAGTGATACTTTCGATCATTTCAAATCTTTCGTCAAAAGAATTCAAAAATCAAAAGGGATTAAAGTTAAAAATATAAGAAGTGATCATGGCGGAGAGTTTGAAAATAATGAATTTGAACATTTTTGTACAAAGAAAGGTATATATCATAATTTTTCGTTTCCCAGAACTCCACAACAGAACGGAGTAGTAGAACGAAAGAACCGAACTTTACAAGAATGTGCAAGAACATTATTGAATGGAACCACCTTACCAAAACATTTCTGGGCAGAAGCTGTCGCAACTGCCTGTTCTGTTTTAAATCGTGTGTCCATAAGACCTCTTACCAAGAATACTCCTTATGAATTGTTTAACAAAAGAAAGCCCAAAATCTCATACTTCAAATTTTTTGGTTCCAAGTGCTTTATTTTAAATACGAAAGACCAGCTTGGAAAATTCGATCCAAAAGCCGATGAAGGAATATTTGTCGGTTATTCGGAACGAAGTAAGGCCTATCGGATATTTAATAAACGAACCAAAACTATTGAAGAATCACTTCATGTCTCTTTTGATGAAATTTATCAGCATCCTCACACAATATCAGATGATGACGAATCAATAGTCATTGATAATCCAATCATCTCAAATACTGATTCTGACTCAGAAGTAATTATTGAGAATACTCCTCAAATATGTGAATTACAATCACCACCAAGAATATTAAGAGACCATCCGGCCCAAAATATAATAGGTGAAATAACATCACATGTCAGAACAAGGAGTCAACTCAATCAAATGGGTCATGTCGCTTTTCTCTCAAATATCGAACCCAAGAATCCAAAAGAAGCTGCTACAGATGATTACTGGATCATTGCCATGCAGGAAGAACTAAATCAGTTTGAGCGCAATAACGTTTGGGAACTTGTTCCGAGACCAACTGATCAGTCAGTAATTGGTACTAAATGGGTCTATAAAAATAAGGCTGACGAACAGGAAATATCACCAAAAATAAAGCAAGATTAGTAGCACAAGGATACAATCAGGAAGAAGGTATCGATTATGAAGAAACTTTTGCACCAGTTGCTCGACTAGAAGCTATTAGAATTCTATTATCTTTTGCTTGTCATCATAATTTCAAACTTTATCAGATGGATGTCAAAAGTGCTTTTCTCAATGGATTTATCAAAGAGAATGTCTATGTCGAACAACCTCCTTTATTCGTACATGAAAAATATCCTGACCATGTGTTCAAACTTAAGAAAGCTCTGTATGGTTTAAAACAAGCACCTCGTGCTTGGTATGAACGATTACGTAGCTATCTTATTAATTCAGGATTTGAAATAGGCAAAGTCGATCAAACTTTGTTTATTAAACATTCTCGAAAAGATATTCTGGTTATCCAAATATATGTAGACGATATCATCTTTGGTTCAACAAACGATAAACTCTGCAAGGAATTTGCAAGTATTATGACCAAAGAATTCGAAATGTCTCATATGGGAGAACTATCTTATTTTCTTGGACTTCAAATCAAACAACTTTCAAACGGTATTTCTATCAATCAAGAAAAATACTGTGAAAATCTTATCAAACGCTTCGGATTACAAAATACATCTGGTAAACCAACTCCTATGAGTACAACTACACATCTTGAAAAAGATGAAAGTGGTAAGAATGTTGACCAGAAATTATATCGAAGCATGATTGGTTCTCTTCTTTATCTTACAGCTAGTCGTCCAGATATATTAATGAGTGTTTGTTTATGTGCTCGTTTTCAAGCCGATCCAAAGGAATCACATTTACGAGCAGTGAAACGTATAATTCGTTATCTTAATAATACCAAAGATTTTGGTCTTTTCTATCCAAAAGAATGTCCATTTGAATTAGTATCATATAGTGATGCTGATTTCGGTGGCTCACGAACAGATAGAAAAAGTACAAGTGGTACATGCCATTTTATTGGAAAATCACTTGTCTCTTGGTTTAGTAAGAAACAGAATTGTGTTTCACTATCAACATGTGAAGCTGAATATATATCAGCGGCTCTCGCTTGTACTCAAGTACTATATATGCAACAAACACTTCAAGATTTTGATATTCATTTATCAAATTCTATTATATACTGTGATAACACAAGTGCTATAAATCTTTCTAAAAATCCAGTGAATCACTCTCGAACTAAACACATTGATATCCGTCATCATTTTCTTCGAGATAATATTGAAAAAAGAAATATATGTCTTGAATATGTCCATACTGAAAATCAATTAGCAGACATTTTTACTAAGCCGCTGCTCGAATCTAATTTTATTAGATTACGAAGAGAGCTTGGTTTAATTTCAAGAAAAAATCTTGACTAAGCAATTACTAATGTACACCTTCTCTTTTGGTTATTCTCTTTAATTATAATTTTTTTTGTTTAAATTAAACTAATGTCTTTTCTCCTAGTAACCGTATCTTTTACTTAACCTATTTTTTATATTAAATATTAGCCATTGCTTTATTTAATGGTTAAAATCTATTTACTCATTTTATAAATTCAGTTTTAAAAACAAAGCTATTTTTAGATTTACAATAAAATTTCTGCTTATATTTTCGTGGTTAAAAGTTATCATTAACTCACATCCATAAGAGTATATATAAGAAACTTATATATATAAGCTTGCAAAAAAATTTTATTTTGTTCATCTTTACTTCTTATCTAACCATAATACTATATTCAACTTACACTATGGCTCATATTTGTGACAAATGTGCACAAGAATCTCACATTTCTATTACAAGCTCTGAGTCGGACGAATATTATTCTCCTACTACTCCAAAAAAAAAATCGAGCTGTCATCATCAATGCTCTTATATGTCTGATAAAACTCCAAATTCAAAACGAGTTAAAAGGACACTATTCTATTCTCCTCGAACCAAAGCTCAAATTGATGAGATACACCACTACCAAAAACATCAGATAGACCTTCAGAGACAACTCCATTACGGGCAAAGTCAACTTTATCACGAGCAACAACGGACATCGGCACGATTGTCTGTTTTAGAAAAGTTGGCAACATTTTTCTGCGGTTCCAACAAACATGACGTACATGAACCAATGCCGTCTAGGCCATCAACATCTAAAAGTCCTAACTCATGGGATCGGAACTATGAAAAGAATGAAGGAGCTCAGAAACAATGGAGTCCATGGTCGAATCGTATTGAAGGAAACAACGATAATTCTAATGACGAACTTTCTCATTAGATTTATATATAGTTGTTAAATATTTATCTATCTCTTGTGTAATGATGGTTATATTTTGTATTATGTATAAAATATAATATATATATATATATATATATATAGGTTGATATATAATAAAAAACTTGAAAAAGAATCCTATATGCACAACAGACCAGGACCGGTCGACCGTCCATATTATTGCCGGTCGACCGTTTGCTCTCTGGTTGAAAACGGTCGACCGGCCAAAATTTATAGGTCGACCGGTTACGCATTTTTCAGTTTTTTTATATATAACCCTATACGTTACTTTACCCTCTACCCTCATTCACTCTCTACTCAAACTATTCTCTATCCCCAAATCACAAACCCTAGTTTCCATTCTTCAATTCCCAAATCACAAATCCTCCAACAATGGCTCCTCCTCAAAAGAAATCAAAGAAAGGAGCAATCTCTGAAACTTCATCTCATACCATCTCCGTCAAAAAATGGCTTCAAACTCCAATTGCTATAACACGATGGAATCAAATGACAAATTACAAGTTTCATCCGGGATCTTTCATCAAATTTGATGATTTCACGGCTTACGGAGTTCGAAGGTTAGCCGATAATGCCAACATTACTCCATTGATAGATTTTTCGGCAAATAGTGTGGAGATAAATCATTTAATGATTAAATTATTTTACGCCAACATGAATCTTGATGAATATCAACCTGATAATCCAAACGGCGTCATCTGGTCTATGGTCTGTGGAAAACAAATTTTTCTTACTCATGCTAGAATTGCCTCTATACTTGGCATACCAAATCGAGGCGAAGAATTTTCATCTACCTTCTGCGAAGTTTTCACTCGAAATAGTACAAGTCATCAGTTTATAGAAGACAATAGTGATGGCACTAAGTCTATTGGACTTCGACCGACAGCAAGGTTACTTCATCGGGTCTTGATGCATTCTCTTTTTCCTAGACTTGGAAATTATGATGCAGTGTATAAAGAAAACTTCAAGGCACTCTATGCTATCTATGGTGAAATCCAAATCAATTGGGTTCACATGCTTTTTGATGAAATTCTCAAGGTAAATAATTCAACCCGGCCTCATTTCTTCTATAATGAATATATCATGAGACTTTTGTTAGCTTGTGGGGTCAATCCTCCTGATTCTGCAACTTCAACACCAAAATGCATTGATTCCATAACCATCAAAAGAATGAAGCTTCCTCCACCTTATCTTGAGATTATGCCTTTTGAAGAATGGCAACAACGAGGACCGAGAAAACAAAGAGCAACTTCCTCTCGATCTCGTCCCGATGAGGTGAAACTTTTAAGATCAAAGTCATCAACAAAAGAATCTCTTGAAACCATTGCGCGTAATCAATTTCTGCTTGAATCTCGTCTCAAGCGTATGGACTCTAAAATTGATAAGCGCTTCAATAAGGTCAAGTCGTTCTTCGGTATGCTATGGGATGCTATATCATGTTCCTCATCCACCTCTGTTCAAGCACAAGATCCAGGAAAACGTCCTGCTGCTCCAGTTTTCACATGGACATCATCTGACGAAGGCGAATCGTCTAGAGGGAACAATGATGAGGAGGAAGAGGAAGAAGATGAAGATGATGACGACGATGACGATGATGAAGAGGAGATTCGATCTGCTTCATCCTAGATTCTATTATGTTTTAGCTCTTTAAAAACATTCTTCGACACTTGTACTAAATAGTGTCGTTATTTATGCTTTTCAATTAACATTATGTTCTGTAGTAAACTCTGTTATGTCTTTGATGTGTTAATGATTTATTTTTCTATGCTTATCATATTCATTTTACGCATATCATATTCTAGTAATCTGTTACTCCTTTTTGTCGATGACAAAGGGGGAGAAAGGGCTAACAATTGCTTGCAGGAAAGAAATCACATACTCAGGGGGAGATTCAGATTTGCAGATATATATATTGTCATCAATCAAAAAGGGGGAGAATGTTGAGTCACAAGCTTTATGAAAGTTTTGATTTCTGACAAATAAGGCGATTGATTTCTGACAAACAAGGCGATCGACAAAAACAAGGTCAATAGAGCTGTATATGGTACTCTAGATTATAGGTTGATTATTTGTTGTTGTAATAGTAATAAATTTGTTAAAATCTATCCTCAAATAATCATGCATATCAATGGAATCAATATATATACGAATAATTTATAAGTTGCATGCAGTTGCACAATTCAATGTGCAATTTAACAGGCACCGGTCGACCGGTCAATATAGGTGCGGTCGACCGTTCCTGTGTAAATTGCACAGTGAACGTGCACACATGCACATAACGTATATATATATTTGAATTCCTGTCTACCGGTCCATTTTTGACCTGTCGACCGTTTTTAAACAGAAAGCAACTTTTCCAAAAGACACTTCTCTTCTCCAAAGGTTGCATCTCCTATCTTTCATCAATGATCATAACTCTTAATGGCAACTGTTCACAAAGAGTTACAACTATTTTTCTCTATATATACTCATCTAAATCATTGATTCAAACACAAGTTTTTACAACGATTTCATATTCTTTTAATCTAATCTCTGATCTTAATTCTGCATTATAAAAGCTCTAAATTATTTATTGAATCTTTGAAACTATTTCATATCCTTTGATTCAATAATATACTTTCCTTAATCTTTTCAAAACATCATATCGCATACTTTGAGGATAAGATTATAGGAAGGGTGTACTGCTAGTGACAAATCCGTGTTTTCAAGAACACAAGTTGTCAACAACAATTGTATTTGTTCTTTTGTTGAAGTCCTCTGTGTTGTAAGAGGCAAGTGTTGAAGTCCTCAGTGTATTAGAGGCGTGAAATCCCGTTCGGTTGTTCGGGTATTGTAAACCTGTTCCTCCGGGTGAAGCGAGGTAGTTAATAGTGAAAATCCAGATAGAAGTCTGGGACTGGACGTAGGACGGTGCTCCGAACCAGTATAAAAATCTCTGGTGTGATTTTTCTATTTTCTATTTACAATGCTATTATCATCTATTTCCGCATTTGTATTGTAATCCATATTACACGATCCGTGTATACTATATTAGCACATATAATTGTATACACACCGCACTTTCAATATACACACAACTTTTTTTTTTAAATTCAAATTAACACCCAAAATAAACACACTAAAATCAAACAAAAAATAATTCGAATCATACCGGCTAAAGATATCGAATCATAATCTTCGGATGGCACACATACCCACCCACTCCAACATCAACAAAGGTCTCTGCAAATTGATGATTTATTTTGTTGGTTCTCTCATCTGGTAGCAGTATATTGTCCAAAACCAATTTTTCATGTGTGGATGGTACAGATTTCCTATGGATTTTGGACGATGTAGAATCTCGACATACAGTACCCATTGCAATAAAATTTATTGTCTAGATCTATCCAACAAAATACCTGTATCGAAAACAAGTAAGAATAAAAAGCAACTAATAAATACCTGTTGCTATTATGTCTAGATCACAGTTGAGGATTTCACATTTTTGATTGTTCGCCACATTGGTTGTATCCTGGGATTGAGCAACAATGAATTTAGAAGCACTGAGTTGTTTGTTGCATTTTTCCTTGTTCTATGTTTCCCACCATGTCGATCAGAAGATCCATTTGCCCAGACAAATTTCCCACTGTACTCTCCAAACTTCCCACCGTACTCTCCAAACTTCCCATCCTCATTTTCAACTCATCATTGCCTCCACAAACATGTTTCAATCATTTATGTGCAATAGCAGAAGCCTTAATATTAGTCTTTGGTATGACGGTCCCAACTCCACGGCTCCTACCCTTTGTATCATTTCCCATCACTTGTGATACGATATCTTCATCCACTGTCAATTTTTCTTCATCACTATCGGTGATGTTTTCCTTCAATTTCGCAATTTGATCCTGAGATTGCATAATACGTATATGAATAACGAAAATATATGTATGTATACATGTTTTGAAAACTTAAGTTCCAAAAATGTTGCTGGCCATCTGAGGTGAAATGACTCAGTTATAAATGACCCTAGCGTGTATGTGTCTATATGAATATATGTGTATGCTGTTATTGCTGTGTGTATTAATATAAGGTTATTCTTATGTTAATGCTTATGTTAATGAATACAAGACTGTTAATTCATGTACACACAGAACTGAAATTGTACTTGTATGAATATATACCAGACTGTAGATATTCCTATGCTTATTCCTATATATATACCTGAAATTGTACTTGTGTAAAGATGGTACACACAGAACTGAGATTTTAACTTATGAAGTACAAAGAATTGGCATCTCATATGCTACCATCTTTTTTCGTGTGTGTCTTCTCCCATACATGACGACGGTTGATATTTGCAGATGGATTTGCAACGATCTGCAATATATAAAATATGTTAGTTGTGATATTTACCATTTTTGAAAAAAACGGAATATAACTTGACATTTTGTGTTCTACTCTAGCGTGACTTTTACGGCCTGCATGGTGAGCATAACTGAGCAATGATCTATTTTTTTTGGCTAACACCCTCATTCCGCTCGCTTCAGGCGTTACTTGATTTTTTATGAACTCGTTCCAATCTTCTTGAGCAATTGTAAGTGGACAATTTTTCATCGTTCTTCGTCATTGTCGAAAGTGTCATAAAAACTTGCTCTCAATTTTTTTTTGTGTCTCCTAAAAGCCTCGGACATTCTTTTTAAAAAAATTCCTTTGAAAGCGGTTCGAGCGCATACATTTTCTACAAAAAGTAAAATACATAAACAAAACAGTATGGAACTGTCTGCATGTAATACATGTTAAGTCTTAAGATCGTCACCGTTCATTTGCAAACTGGATTCAAGCAGACTTAATAAAAAGAAAACTAAAGAAGCAATTCTATCAAATAATAGAGCCAACTGCCGACCTAAGCAAGTTAATCAATTTTATTAGACTTACCACCAATTGGTTCCAAACATCGTCCTTATATGTACCGGGTACTTTGTTCCAACTTATGTATGATATCGGCACATGAGCTCTTACTAGTTTACCCAGCATAGTGGCGATTTTTCCAGCATTTTCTGAGACTGGAATACCGTGTAAGTTTTGATCAACTATTTTTTCTTCTGTACATGATGAATGTGATGATGCTGGATTTCGTGACATAGTTTCCTGCACACGGTTAAATAACCATTATCGATTTGTAACAGTCTAAAGTAGAAGTTGGGAAACATTTATTTACATTCTGTTGTAATAGTGCAAATCCCTTTCTACATCCTACTTGCTAGCTGTGCAAATAAATGTTGAGATAAGTCTATCAAAAAAATAAATTAGCTCTTATTAGTTTTTATTCATCAAATACAAATGCAGATGTAAAATAAAATAAAGTGAAATAAGAAATTTTATGAAATTGTGGATGTTTTTCTCTCTCTTTTTTTAATTGCGAATGCCAAATATAAAAACACAAATGCAAACACACACAAACAAGTGCAAGAAACAATTTCGACAAGTTAAATAGGTCATAAGTGGATGTTGTCATGTTTGTTTTCCAATAAGTGCTTTCATTAAGCTCTCACATTCACTTAATATGAGATAATCCAAACATAAGCAAACTTCAATCCAAACAGGTCATTAGTAATGCTAAAAAATATTAATTGATAATCCAAACATAAGCAAACTTCAATTTTGTTATAGTGAAATATTTAACAATGATATCTTACACTCCTACTACCCCAAGGACTAGAAATTCAAACGAGAAATGAAGCATTTAACAATTCATCAATTAACAAATGGTTTTGGTAAGGTCTTCTAATTTTTCATTGTCTTCAAAAGCTGATTAATAGATGGTAGGAAACTCAATGTCATCCACATTTGTAGTCAACCGTTTTGGTGTATGCAAAACCACAGACCAACCGTTATTTTTTAAATCTATTGAGTAGAACACTTGACTCGATTCTGATGCAAGAATAAATGGCTCATCATTCACGCTATCTTTGCTCTTCAATTTCCCTAAATTAACCATGATCGAGTTTAAAACAGGATCTATTTTGGAACCATTGATCATATCCTCGACCTTTACCCAGCCACAATAAAAAACTGTTTGTTTGAATTCAGTGTAATCCAACTCAAGTATCTGCTGGATGACTCCGTAATACGTTGTTTCTGCTTCCTTATAATTTTTATCTTTACCACTCGCTCTAAATTTTGAAATTGCTTTCATGCATACACCGCTATCTTGTGTTACAAACGATCTTTGTACATTTTCTGGAAAATAAAAAACCATTCACTTGGTACTTAGTATAACTAAGTGCCGTGAACTTCGGCCCATGCACTAGCCGCCAGAGAGTTGGATCAACATCGATGCACTTCAACAACTACATAAAATACAATAAGTAAAACAAAACATGGTCACGAAGGTGTATTGCCAACTTATAAACACGTGAAATACTTAAGATGCTGTAATACTTCGTTGTGTAACCATAGAGTAAAACTTTGAACGACTTCGACAGTTGTACCCCTGCCTCGTGATTGAAATCTAGTACTTTTCGCATAGGAGTTATACCTCCTACAGAAAACACATATCAAAACGAATACATAAATTGAATTAAAAAATGAAAATTCAAAACAAAGGTGTGAACTTACTTCTTCTATTCATCCAATCCATCAGACTTATTAAGGACCCATCTACACACTTGTTCAAACTGCACTTGGGTTAACGTTATATCTTTACCATTATCTAAAGGTATCTCACCAGCAAACTCATCGTCCTCGTCTAAAAACGCTTCGCAGGTATGTTTATGATTGTCATCACCTCCGTTTGGCATATATTCCATGCAGTAAAGGCTAGCTTCTTGTACGATATATCCTTCTGCAATACAACCTTCAATCTATCTTATGTTGCGCACATATCCTTTATATGTTTTCATCAACCTGTGAATGTGATCAATTATATATTGTACATAATAGCTATTTCTATCGAACAATAATGTACATAACTGAAATTAGTTATTTACCGTTCAAAGGGATACATCCATCTATATTTGACAGAACCACAAATTAATGCTTCATCGGCTAAATGAACCATAAGATGGATACTGATATCAAAAAATGCAGGTGGAAAATGTATTTCAAAAACACACATTGCTTCTACCAAACTAGCCTTTGCTTTTATAAGGTGTTCCCTATTGATCACCTTTGAGCACAAAATGTTAAAGAATAGACTAATACGATGAATAACATTTTGCAGATCCTTATGTTGTGGATAAGAATGCTGAAGCAATACCAGAAGCAAATGTTGCATTATGACGTGGTAATCATGTGACTTCATATTTCTTAGTTGGGGAGGATTGATGCTCACATTGTTGTGAAAGTTTGAAGAGAATTTGTTGGACACTTTCAGGTTTTTCAAAACGGTGCAAAACCGTATCTTTTCTTCTTTGATCAAAGTGAAAGTTGCCTTTGGTATGATTATTTTATTTGTTTCAGGATCTTCCATCACCCACAACTTTTGTTTTATACCCATGATTTTCAAATCCTTGCGTGCATTGATGCCATCTTTTGACTTATCTTTATGGTCCATAATGGTGCTGATGAGATGCTCTGTGATATTTTTCTCCGTATGCATAACATCAATATTATGGCGAATCATATTTGCTTTCCAATATGGTAAATCAAAAAAGATAGACCTCTTGTACCATGCAGAAACATTGTTAACTTCTTCATTAATTGACTTTTTCCGTTTTCGACTAATTTCTTCTTTGTGTTTACCAACTTTCATTTTGATATTTGCTACTTTCTTTTCAACTTCAAAACCAGTCAATGTCCGTTTAGGACGATGAAGTTCTTGTTCGTTGTTGAAATTTGTCTTGTCGTATCGAAACTTGTGTTTTTTAGGAAAAAACATTCGATGTCCCATGTAACACATCTTCTTACTTTTAAGAAGATGATAAGAACAAGTGTTTTCCCCACAAACTGGACATGCAAAATAACCGTGAGTTATACACCTCGATAAAGTCCCAAGAGCAAGGTGGTCATGGATTGCCCACAACACCCTAGCTCTCATTATGAATTCGAATTTATTTAATGAATCATACGTAACGACTCCTTCCCATAACTGCTTTAACTCGTCTATCAACGGCTATAAATAAACATCAATATCCTTCCCTGGTTGTTTTGTCCTAGAAATCAACAGTGTTAACATTGAAAACTCTCGTTTCATGCACATAGATGGAGGAAGATTATATGGTACTACAATTACTGGCCAACAACTGTACGGGTTAGATAGAGAAGCATGTGGATAGAAACCATCTGTTGCTATTCCAAATGTGACATTTCGTGGCTCTACAACAAACGTTTGGTCAAAATAATTCATGGCTTTCCATTGAGAAGTGTCACATGGATGACGCATTACGGTTGGATCAGACTTGGCACGACCATGCCAGGTCATCGCATCTGCTATCCATGGTACAGTATACAATCTCTTTAATCTAGAAATTAAAGGAAAATGTCTTAATTTCTTTCGAGGTACTTTGATGCCTTTTCTTTCTTCGTTGAATGATGTCATATATCTTGGTTCGTTGCAATTTGTACTCGAAACTCTATTCGCATCATCTGTCCAGTATAATATGCAATCATTGATGCATGCATCATAAGTTTTGTAATTCGTCCCAACTTGCTTAATTAACTTCTTCATGTCGGTGTACTTTGTTGGCAACGTGTTACCTTCGGGGAGTAACTCCTTTATTAGTTCGAGGAGTGCAGTCACACCATTATCTGAAAAGCCATATTGGGTCTTCAAGCTATTCAGTTTCACAATAGCATACAGCTTCGTCAACCCTTTTGAACATGAAGGATACAGTGGCTCTTTTGCGCTACCAAAAAGTGATTTATACTTCTTACTTTCATTGGCCTGCCAATTGCCATCAACCGTAGATGGCTCTCCAACATTAGCATGATCAGACAATGGATTTTCAGGTTGAAAATGATGAAATCTATCAGCATCATTGACTAGATCTTCCATCATAATATGTTCAGACTCGTCGGTACTTGTGGCATGACTAACTGGTTGTTGTTTTTCCTTCTCTGCCCTTTTTTCCCCATGAAAATACCATACGGTATATGATCGGATAAAACCCCATCTAAGCAAATGAAAATGAATGTCATCTGATTAATCGTCTTCATATTTTTGCACTGAGTGCAAGGGCATAAATACACTCCTTTCTTACCACCGTTTTCATCAACAAAACTAATAAACTTCTTCACCCCGTCTATATTGTATGTAGATCTTTGATCAGATTCATTTATCCACTTTTTGTCTATACTGAAGACATATTGCCCTCCTATATCATATATATTAGAACATTAGACGTAAATATAATATATTTGCGATGTAATCAACTTAAATATAAACGAAAACCAACAAGTTTTGTTTTGGTAAGTTATTTCTGTCTAACATTATCTTAATTAATCATACAATCAAAAATTTGTATACAACACCTCGCTTCTGTCTAAAACAAATTAAAGCCATTTTGGGACTAAATGCTTTAATTTCGACAGCACTTCACTTCTTTTTCTTCTACGCATAACTTTGCATCCAAGGGGTATGTTGTATTTTCTAAAATAAATTAAAGCCTTTTGGGACTAAAGGCTTTAACTTGTTGTTGTTGTGTTTGTTAAAATAAATGCATTTCTAGGTGGTTAAGAAAACTTCTCTTGTATAGAAGCTGATTTATGCTCAAACAGTACAACGTGGGGATCCTAAGACTCTGAGATACTATGAGAGAATTGGGAGGTTTCGCAGATAGCTTATGGAGCAGAGACTTTGAACAAGTTGACATTCTTTTTGGTAAACTAGCTGAGTTGAACATGTAATGATGTAGGAAATAATTTTAACAACATGATTTAACAAAATAGTGCAGATGGAGTTGTTGAATATGTAGGGAATTCACTAACAAATAAATTTTAATAATAAAATATCAGAGTATGAACTATTGCAAAACATAGTATGTATATAAAAGTAATTCAAACTTTAACTTGCAACAGTGGAAAAGATAGTAATCATCTTTTGACACAATTGATAGAACGCTCAATCAAAATACGCATAGAGTTATCATTTTTCTTTATAAAAAAACATAGTATGATATAAAGCCCGGTTGAAGCTGGAATCAATGCTCATACTTCAATATTTTTCTCCTTAATGATTTGGACCAAGAAAATAGTGTAGATTAAAGTATTTATGTCAAGAAAATTTCGATGTATGTTCTAAACTCTAAAATTATAGTGTACGGTTTAACTTCTCAAGGCATGTAAGATGGAAATTCGTTGATATTGTACCATTGTCTTGATGTGTATTTTGATTGAAATGGTAGTTAGGCTATTCGTACATTTATTGCAATTTTTATTTTTGATGTTGGATTATACACAAATATAATACGAACTACCATATTATATAATGGATTATTATTTTTTGAAATAGAAACATAAAGATGGTTGAAGTTATTAAATTAACTAATATATGCTAATGAAAACGCACATACACACTCTTATATATATATATAAAGACTGATTACAACCCATATCGTAGTCTTTAAAATTCAGTTTCTAATAAAGTTGAGACTGGCTTTCAGTCTTTGCATTTTAAGACTGAAATCTTCAGTTTCAAATATATTTTGGGACTAGCAAATTAGCGACTAATCATTCTGGTCTTTAGTTGGTTTCAAAATGTCATTTAAAGACTGAAATGTTTGCTTAAAGACTGAAACTTTTGGTCTTTAACCAAGCTTTTTTTAGTAGTGAAACATTTTATATTATTAATTCCTTTATTTGTGATATTTTTCATTTAGTCTTTTGTGTAAATTATTGTGTCTGCAAACTCAAGTGCAAATGGTTACTGTGAACTATTTTTGGAAGATTTCAAATTGATTTTACAAGGGATTGATCTGACCTCGCTGTTGTAGATTAATTTCTAAAACATTGTAAAAAAATACGTTTCGAACATGTATTCACGAAATCTGTGATGTTCTAATATGAATTTGCATTTTCCCTACCGGCATTTCTACGGTAGATCATGAGAACCGATTTTTACCTCATAAAAATCATATTAATTTATCATTGTTCTCCTGCCTAGTTATTTATAAACTCAATGAAGCTCGGCTGAAATTTTACCATATTAGTTTGAATATAGTAATATTTGTAGGAACATTACTACTCCAGTTTGTCGACACCTTGTCATCAGAAAATGCAGGTTGTCATGGTTCAGATCCTTAAATGTTGTCAGACAATTTTGCTTATCATTGGATATGAAGAGAATGAGATTTCAACCTTTTTATTATTAGGAGAAAACACACAAACACTAAAGGAGGAAACAACTGCCAAAAAACCATGCATGGAATTGTATTGCCTGTAAACACGGTTAAATAACCATTATTGATTTGTAGTTCTATCACAGATTACAAAAAGAAAAGAAAAAACAATCCACAAATAAACCCAGTTTATAAAAACTGAGAGCAATGCTCAGTTTGTAAAAGTGTTCAGTTTTATCAAACTAAGCAAATGCTTGTTGAATTGTGATGTGGCGTTTATACTGTGTTTTGTTGCATAAATGCAAATACAGTAGCCATACACATGCAAGACTCGGATGTCTTAAAAGAATATAACAAATTACAACGGAGATGTAACAAATACTTACGAATGCAACAAATAATCTACGAATATATCAACTCGGCTATCTTGAAATAAAAATGAAATCAACGTCACTGTAAAATTCGTTGTTTAGCCAATAAAAGCGGTCTCATCAACCATCAATTCATGGCAATAAAAAAAGTAAAAAGCTGAAATACAAATAGTTTAAAATGACTAGACTGAGTAAAAAGCATTCAGGATTCATTGGAAAGCATTTCAATATCTTCCATGTTTTTGCATGTAAATCACGATCTAAATATTACAGGCAACAATCCTTTTGAGTGTCTAATAAAAAGATCAAATACAATCCTTCATTATTTGATGATACCCACAATTTATTTACTTACTTATTTTATTTAATTTGATTGGAATTACATTTATTGGTGAGTTCGTTGGATTTGAGCGATACCAGCCTCAACAGACAATCAATTTTTCGTATCGACTTTTATTATATATCATTCAATATTCATCAATATATGCTAAATAAAATTAAGGTCAAAGATGCAAATTTGTGAAATGCCTCGTAATGTTATAAACAAAAATGAAAGTTTATGTGCTCATTTCTCATGGTGGGTAAGCAATACAAAATCGCTTAGGACAATGACTTAAAACCTAAACAAGAGGGTGGACTTTGATTATGATATCTTACAGACTCAAAAAAAGCTTATGCATTAAAGTTGGTATGGTATTTTCTACAACAAGGCAGTTTATGTTCGAAATGGAAGCAAAACAGATTTTGTAACAGAAAATTCTTTTAGATAATTAATGGAGACCTTAATGCCTCATTTACGCAGAAGCTCATTCTCAAGACCAGATCATGCAACAAATGTTTAATAACAAAAACATAGCTAATGGTAGAAATACTTATGTCTGTTTCAACCCTTGGATTCATATTGATTAAAAAACAAAGTCAAGAAAGCTACATATTTAGGGTGTTATACTTACCCTAGACTTCATAACTTTTGTTAAAAATCAATTTTATAAATATATGCGTGTTATATTTACATTAGACTAAGTGGATTGAAAACTCTATTTATAAAATCATGTAATCATAAAAAAAAATGGCTCAAATAACAGAACAAAGCAAACAAAAGCATACCCCTTATGTATAGTGTATGACACGTCTAACTAAACACCTATATTCCAATGCAGTATCTTTAAGTGCTGTTGTTCATAACAATGGACTGAACTGAATTGGTATACAAAATGCTTCATTGAATACTCACCCATGCATTAGCTTTTAACAAGTAAATACTTATGTACTATATAAACAACACTACACTAACCCAGGTGAAATCCTCATATACATCACGATAAGAATAACAAACTTAAGGAGATGCATCAGTACTTAAGTGGAACGAAATTATGGAATTTGCAGGTAAGACATTGAACTTGTAATATATAAATGACACACGCTACACACTTGCAAATGGTCAATTTCAATTAGCTATGTATATTCCCAAGATTTATAATATAAAAATATAGTTTAAACACTTAGCAACAGCAAATAAATACAAGGACACAAGCTACTCTTGCAAGGGCAACACTCACACTAAAAATAACATAACTCATGCAACCTATACTCACACTAACTCATATGCATGGCTGCTGCACTTTCATGCCTACTCATGTAAAATCATACTCATGGTTACACAATTTAAAGGTAGAAAAAGAAAAAAAATAACACGATGCAACGGACCACACTTTTGTATGTATTTATTTATTTTGGGGAGCCTTAAATACACCTACTGGCATTGTTCAGATAAAATAAGTAGGGCTCTTAGGATTCAAGGAAGCAAGACTCCGAATTTTGCAAAACCTTTGCTAATTGAACAATCATTGTTGGATCAAAAAATAATAATTTAACACGATAATTTACTACAATGATTTACATACACAAGATTATGCACAATTTTACTGCAAAAAACAAAATCTTATTATAATATCTACATCGGACATTAAATGATCACACCAAAATTTGGGAACTGAGGCAAAAAAACGAAAAAGATAAATTCATGTACTCAATAACAAATTTTGATGTTGAAGCTATGATGCAATACATGGTGATGCTCGTAATAGTAGAAATAAATAAAAAATAAAAAAAATACTAATACATGGAAAGGAAAATAAACAACATCAGAATACCCGAAAGCACCGATTACATGAAGGAAAAAGAAAGGCGGCTGATAGAAGTTTGAGCTGAAGAAACTTGTTATTTTAAAATGCGATTTAAGGAGAAAGAACGAGAGAATAGCCGGAATTAGTCACTGAAGATTTGACGAAAACAAATGGTAATTTCGGTAATTAACTTCAATTGAGGCTTGGTCGAGTTAGGGGAAGAATTTGGGGAAGAACGAAAAAAACGAGGGAAGGAATGAATTTGGAGGAGAACGAAAAAAACGAGGGAAGGAATGAATTTTATACGGCTCAAAGCCGTATCAAATTTTATACGGCTAAAAATGGTATCTAAACGTTTAGATACGGCTTTTACCCATATCAAATTTGATACGGCTTTGAGCCGTATCAAATAAGGCGGATAGGGGTGTGGCTAAAACAGCTTTGTGGTGTAGTGTATCTAGAACTTTGATTATTATACTTTTTATTTTTTGATTTAAAGCTGGATTTCCGTATTTGCAGTTCCACTTTTTAAATCTTTTTATTACCATTTCCATCTCTGCTGCTCCATCATCGTCGTCGTCATTATCACTTTCAGTTATTCCTTTGAGAGCTATTGATTTCTTTCGAGTATCTCCTCCTTCACGCTCTTCCTGAATTTCATTTCTAGCTCATATGTGGTGAGATTTCTGATGAGTTCTTCAACTTTGATTTGTTTTAAATCTTTCGATTCTTGAATGGCAGTCACTTTTACTTCAAAACTTCGTGGAAGGACTCTGAGGATTTTTCGAACTATTTCCAATTCCGTGTATGATTTTCCGAGAGCTTTTGATTTGTATACGATATTGCAAAGCCGTCCATACATCTATTTAACATTTTATTCCTTGGCCACTGTAAAATTCTCGTATTCGCTACTCAACATGGCAAGGCGAGATCCTTGACTTGAGATGTTTCTACGCGAGTCACTTCTAGTGTGCGCCATATTTCCTACGCAGTTAGACAATGTGAGACATGATTAAATTTGAATTGATCTAATGAACAAATAATCGAATTCATAGCTTTGGCATTAGCATTCTGTAACTTATTTTCTAGATCTGTCCATTGATCAAATGGTTTTTCAATTTCCTGATTATTTACCACTATGGTGGGTGCTCTATAACCTGTCTCAACAATATTCCAAGCATCAATATTTTTTACAAAAAAATTCATTCTATTTTTCCAGTAAGCATATTCACCATTGAACATTAGTGGTCTAACTATAGACTGACCCTTAGCAAAAGCAGTATTAAAAGAAGGCATTTTAAAAATTCAAAATTTTAAAACAAAAATTGGTTTTTGAAAAAAAATCACTTTATTTTAAAACAAAAATAGCTTTTTTTACCTTGCTTTGATACCTCTTGATTTCACCCTAGAGGGGGTGAATAGGGTGATACTATCAATTATAAAAATTATTGCTGAAGTTTGTATAAATTATTTTAACATAGATATATCAAAATAATAGCAGCATAGATAATAGCAGAATAATAATGCAGAAATAGAACGGCGTGGAATTTACCCAACTTCGGCAAAACCTTGCCTACGTGTTTCCCCCAAGGTTTCCACTAGAAATTAAGCAGTCAGACGTTTACACACGTAAACTCGCGTCACACGCTATCGACTAGCCTTAACTCTACGCTCAAAACTTTGCCATAACTCAGCCACTGAGTTGCGAATTCTCAAACTATGCCACGTACTTTGTCCCCTAGTCCCACGGCTAGAAATTACAATTGTTTAAATAGGAAATGCAAATTTAAAAACAAAAATTTAAAAACAAAACCCTAATATAAATTGAGCCCGATAACCAGGCCAGCCCAAAACTTAAACCCCTTTTTTTATCTCTATGTCGGCCCGTTCCTTTGTTTAACAATGGCTGTCGGTCGTCTTTGCTTCTGAAATTAGGGCTTTGCGAAATTGAGTCGCCGCTTCAATTTTTTTGCTGATGCTTTGATTTCTTTGTTCGATTGTTCGTTCGTGGCTTCAAGTTGTCGAGTGCCTTTACTTGATTGAAAGATTGGTAATTTATTTTTCGATTTATACTGTACTCGACATGATTCGAGTTCCTAATTGATGTTTTGATCTGTGATATGCTTGAACTAGAATTCAGTTATGATCTGCCGATGATGTTTATTATTTATATAGGGTTTGAAACCCTTAATTTTCATTCGTATACATTTATTTGAATTCGTCTGTAATTCTCCTCGGCCATTCGATATTGTATAGATGCTTGTCATGATTTCTGACTTTGTCAATTCGTATATATTTTGATTTTTTGGTACTCATGGCTTTGATTTTGAATCTTCTCGATTCCTTGATTTCCATGGCTCTGACTATGCTGTGACGATTTTGGCACCGACTTCTTCAGTATCGGTTTTGACTTGAATTTTGTCATTTACTTGACTTCGGCACTGATTGAGTTCATTGCTGTAGTAAATTCTGTTTCATTTTTGTGCATTATCAACTGCAAACTTTAATTGCATATCGTCTGGTGCATTGTTAACATCGCCTTGACTTTTATTAGTTCAAACATGCCATGGTTTTGATTTTTGCGTCTAGGATTTCGGCTGTTGCTTTGAATTATTTCTCTTTGACCATTATTTTTGGTTCGAACTCAATGCTATGACTTTGTTTATTTTTGAAATCCCTTGTGACATTATTTTTGGTTTGACACTGCTGTTTCATCGGCCAGTTGATACTATTTTGATTTTGGCACTGTCTTGATTTTATAATTCACTGTTTTATGTTTGCACAATAGGTTGAGCTGGTACACATTGTTTACTTTGTAGTTGTACATATGTCTTTGTGTTCGTACTGTATATTTTGTCTGCATATCTCTGTATATTTGATCTAGTATCACTGGCTTCGAGTTGCTTTGAGCATTTGCGTTATGTTGTAACTTGTATTGAGTTACAACCTTAGTTGCATTGTGTCCATATATATTTCCACTGAAAATGTTGCATGCTTCTTCATGTTGTTTACTGCATATAGCTTTGAGTCTTCTTTATGTTGACATAGTATGTTCATTTGTGTTAGGCATTGATGTGCACTGTGCTTCGAGTGTGCTTGCATCTGCAGTGTTGTTTCATTGAGTTTGGTCGTTCATTGTAGTTTGTCTGCACTTATATTTGCAGTGGGTTGCATTCTAGTTTCTCCTGCCTTGGCTCTAGTTACATGTGCACCATTTTACACTGTCTACTGCCTGATCGACCATTTCAATTCATTGGTCTTGGACTTTGTTGTTGTGCGTATTTGTATGTAGCTTTTTTTCTTGATGCAGTCTTGTTCATGGGTTTATTTCGACATGTTCATTATGTTGTACCTATTTTCGCTGGTTTGAGTTTTGATGCCTTCATGTACATGCTGAGTCTCGTTGACATCGTCTGATATGCATTTGCTTGATGGTCTGAATAGACTGTCTAACCTTTCACTTAAGATTGTATGTATCTTTCATGATCTTTGTTTCACTCGAGAATTATTTGCATTTTGAATTGCACCTGTGTTGAATCCAGCATTAAAGCTCGGGTTTGACCTTGTGCTTGTGTCGTGATTTTATTTGTATTGCACTTGAGTTGAACCCGGCGTTTCATTTGGGTTTGACCTATGCTCACCTGTCCCTGTAACTTTATCAAGTGTATATATCGGTGTGCACGGCCTTGTGGCATGTACAGTGATATACTGTGCATGTCACAAGCTGTTCGTGTATGATGAATTCAAATTTAAATGATGACGAACAACCCAAATAAATAAGGAAAATAATATTTTCAAAATTACATTTTATTTTATACTGCAAAAAAAATTTCCTTTTTAATTTTACCGCGTCAATATTTATTTTTGTAGATTGTTCAGATGCTGGATTCAATCTGGAATAAAGTTATAGATAAATTACGAGTGAATGAGCGATATGTAGTGAGGACAACTATGTAACTTATGATGTAATCAAATTTGTATTGTATTTGAAATTGTATATATATAGCGAGAGTTCAAATTTGTACTATTCAAAATTGTAATAATGATTTTTTGAATAAAATATCAGTTTGAATTTAAATACTGTGTAATTTATTTTATTCAGCAAATATTTATTTAATTATGTGAAAAATAAAATAGTACATTAACAAATACATTTAAATGAATATATATATATATATGTCTGTGTTTATTATCAACAAACAAAAATTATATACTCGTATATTCAACAATTACAAACAACTCCCAAACATCAAAATTAAGTATTCCTAAATATTAATTAATTTACAAAATTTTACAAACTAATTAAATCGTGTAGTTTTTTGGAGAATTCATCATAACTGTTGTGCGACCCAAAGGTGTAAATTCAGTCATCGATTAATATCCAATAATTCGAATACTAAAGTTCACACGTCATGTTAGCTAGTGGTGTAACATTTTTGATGAATTTATCACTTAAACATTTTTTGGCAAATCCAATTTTACTTACTATAAGTGGTACCTAGTTGTGACGATTATTTAAACCAATTCACTTCGTCAAAAATATATCACATTAGGACTTATGGAATTTGATAGTCAAAATTCTAGCATCGTCCACATTCAACTTTATAGTCCAAATACAAGTCCTTGGTTCAAAAATAACAATTACTACTAACCATACTTCTCTGGTCAGCAACTTTGACTTTACATTGACTTCGTTTGACAGTGATACTGTTAGTACCTTAGATATTGGTTTTGATGGTAACAATTATAGGACATTATATAAAATATAGATACTAAAGTTTTATTAAGTTATATGTCGTATATAGTGCGGGATATTAGACAGATGTTGATTAAAAAGACTGTACGGTATCAATAGTAGATTCAAAATGCTGATATAAAGTTTGAAGAGTTGGAGGATGAAGACTCATGAGTATTGAAGAGTTCAAGATTTCAAGATATTCCATATAAGTTATAGTGTCGTGGAATTTATATTAAAACCTTGATAGAACTTTCCTGATCTCTCTCGCCTTCTCTAATTTTGTTTTAAATTGTTTTTCCAATATCCTGGTTTTAAAATAATCTTTTCAAAGTATTTCTCAAAATGATTTTCAATCTCTTATACTTATAAAGATATTATTTTAATGTTTTTAAGTGTAAACATATACTGAATATTTGTTTATACTTTAACAACTAATAACTATATTTATTTTATATACATTATGTACATTACATTGAATATTATTATTAAATCTTTCAAAGTTATTTCATAAAGTGTTATTAAGTTTTAATATGATTGAAATATGTATAAACTATGTTTAGATGTATTTCAAAATATTTTACAAAAATTAATCTTTTCAAAACAATTTTTGTTAAGTGAGATTTCAAAATACAAAGGGATGTGTCGACATATTCTCTACAAGTACATCGATATACTAGCCGTAAATTTCAAAATTCAAATTTTGAATGAAGTGTCTTTTTGTTGTATCTTTTCGCGAATGGACATGACCATTGTTTCCCTATATATACCTAACATCCAAATAAATTTTTAACAACTAATTTCTTGTTAGTCTCTCCTCTTTTCACTCTCTTGGTTTCTAAATCAAAATATACCTAAACTCTGTGGAAATTCAAGCGGAATCAAATTCAATCATCACTAATTTGATTCTCCTTCATCTACTCTCTGATTTCTCTCATCTCTCTCACTCAAACCAAGATCAAAATGATATTCAAGAGTTATAGGATCAATTGTAATCAAGATCAAATATCTAAGTCTGTAAAACACTATCAACTCATACTTCTATATTTGTGAGTGTGATTGTAGCTCATAAAATCAATTGGGTGTGCTTAGTAGCCCGTGAATCTAATGGATGTGCTTGTAGCCTGAAAATCAAGTGACTCTATCCAGAGGTCGGGATTCAAGAGAAAATGTCTCGTAGCCTTGAAATCGAGATTGTATTTGCATTATTGGTTGAAAAGAAATATGTATAAAGAATTGTGCGGGATCGGATGTAAGGTTACTCCAAACCAGTATAAAATCCAAACGTGTTCTTTCTTTTTTACTTTTACTACACTTACTTTTTCCATGATTGTTCTGTGATTGTTAATTATATCATTCCAAGCATAATCTTAAAGAATTGAAAAATATTCATATAATCAATTAAAAACTATTCTACCGCTTCTATTGTTAATTTAGCCTTATGATCCTTATTCCGATGACTCGTCGGATACTAACCTCATATAATTAAGGGGACAAATCCTCTATTGAATAGTGTTTCACTTCCAATGCTTCAACTCAAATCCAACTATAGTCGTTCAATGGACTCCATGCCACAATTTAATTATAATCAAAGTGGAGTATCCTGTTAAAGATCCATAATATATCAATTCGCGGGAATTGTGTAACATTATCGCTTTGAGATTGTCTATTTGACCTTAGTTATATTAACTAGTAGAGAACTCTCGAATGAGTCATTCCATAGTTATTCAATAACTCTTAGTATGTAACCCCTTGGTGCTCCCAACAAGCATGAGAAATACACTACCGAACATTTGAAGAGCGTTACATACTCTAGTCTCAACAAATGAATCGATATCTTTTCTCAAAACATCTTGACTAAGAATATTTAAAATAATATGTTATTTTCATTATGATAAAATTCTCATGATTATGACACTTGGTAATTACTATCACATAATATATCATTTAAGGATTTTCCATCTATATACTTTAAATTAGTTGCTTGATTATTTATATATATAATAAGTATATGATAAAAAGAAAAACACCTTTTATTTTAAACAAGATCGGTCACCGATTTAGATATATGTAACAAATTACATAATTGCTCTTAGGGCATACCCCTAACTTTATCAATTACCCACTTGCACTAAGGGTTAATTATAAATCTTACTCCAATTTCATTGATCGGTTTTATCAAAAATTAATCGATTTGGACCTCTAGCGAACATGTATGCTCTTTTGTTTTAATTATCTACTTTATCAATCAACTCCCTTCGATGTTGATAAACTGCCTTTATTATGTTGAACTATTAGGAGTACGTTCCTCGACTTCTTGCCAAATCTATGTTATTTATGAACTGTATCATGACATTGTTATCATATAACATGTCACGGATTCTCAACATTTGGAATCACCCTCGGCTCGATTATAAATTTATGCATTTATTTATACTTCTTACATTGCAGTAACCTTTGGTTGAATCGACCACTACTTATTTTTTAAAATGATTCTAACTTAAAGTTCTTAATTTAATTTTGAACATGAATTTAGGATTGACGTATTATACTCGATATCACTAACAAAGTTCGAGTTCGTGCATTCCTTCATTAGGAGTTCATTATATTTATAATCAATTCTCTAGTATTTCATAAATACTTAAGAACACTCTAAACTACTATTAAATGATGTTAACATAGATTTGTTACTTGCTTTATGTATCAAATACATGAGTAAAGTATGATATTATGGACAATATGACATGTATGAAAATTTGAATTGCCAATGCATAAGGAATTCATCTTACACGCTTAAGATTAAACAATTTAATATAATGCTTATGTATGTCATTTCGGGACATTCTTGGCATCTTTTTAAACTGATTATAAAAGATTTTATTTTTCAAATCCAAAATAGATTACTAAACAACCAAACTGAAATGATTTTGACACAAATACATCGTTAACAACCACAAGTTTGTTGTTTACTCATAGTTTTAGAAATTATTTTAGTACCGGCTAATAATATCACTTACAAACACATGTTTTCTCTACATTTTGACTGAAAATCAAACGATTTGACATTTCTATCAAAATACTTATTTAATTTTGATGCTTATAGAATGATACTTCCGCATCATTTCTTGGATCATATCTGAAAAACCCACAAACTCAATATCACTCCCTCTGACTTCGAGACACTTTAATTGTTCTGTGTAAATCGTATACTCTAAACCATTATTTAGAGTTTTCCATTTCAACACATACATACCAAAACACAATCATACCAAGTGATAGTTTTATGAGTTAAATCTAAATCATTTAAGCATACTGAATGACGAGTCTACTACATTAATTTTGAAAACTACAGTTTTATTCTTGTTGAGGTTGCTCACTATATTCTGACTGCATTAGTTTTTCTCTTGAAGACTACTTGCGACCGATGAATCATATTCCTTTGGATACAAATATCAAATCACATTTTGATAGTGTAGTTGGCATCCTTTCGGGTTTATGCATCATACCTTATGTTAGAGTTAATACCCTTAATAGTTTAATTAACTATCGAGGATTATTTATTATCGACATTGATAAGAAACTCATGGTTTCTCTAAGATTTACAAGAATATTTATTAGGCATTCTAATGCATAGTGTTCATTTCTGTTATTACTATAATAATATATGAAATATGAAGCTCCATTCAACCACTTAATATATGCTATTTATTTCATTTACTACAACTACTTTACAGTCGGGAATTTTCAGATCAATTATCTTAAATTCAAAGAAATAAATTTTAGAGAAATTAATTATCTATGTGAAATTACATTTGGAATAGATATCAAATTTTTGATTCCTTGTTATTTTACAATTCTCGTTTATGATGTTACGTTCTGAAGCAAAAGTAACCATTCACTCTCTTTATCCCAACTGTGCCTTAAGTTACATCTATCCTCATACATTTGTTTTACTTTCTAAAATGGTCAAAACGTTCAAAGGATCCTTACTATAATAAATCATATTGATTATATGATCTTGCACTGTGATTTATTTGCTTATTTTGAATGAACCAATTTCATCGAAGTTCCACACATTACGAACAATGAGTTTCACCATACGAACTTTGAATGTGATTGAATATGAATCAAATGTCCATTTTCTTGTATTGCTTATGATTTCAAAACTTATAAGACAATGCATAATCCTAGGAAATAAATAGGTAAGTGACTAATTAGGAATGTATTTACTAGTTATAAAATTAGGAGCTTGCATGAGTATTGAAACAATAACATGTAGAAAATATTTATCTGTAAGTATATTTTATATTTCTTTTGTCAATCATTAATTTAGTTCATTTGTATATCTTAATTGATAAACATTTTACCGATTATATTAATTACACAAATTTATCAATTTAGATTATTATAACTTTATGTAGCAAATGTTCTCACAATATTAGAAAGGATAAATGTTACCATTTTATTTTTCTAATAAGGTCCCACCAGATTTTTACTTTTATCGGCACCCTAAGAAAAATCATAGAAATCATTTGATTTTTCTAATGGGTGTCAGGACTCGCTTGTCTTGGGATTTTGAACTTGAGTTTGCTTAAATAAGTTATAGCTCACAAACGATGGATAACTCCTCCTTATCGGTTGTATCATGTACAACTCCTAACCCATGGTTCCTTGTTTTAATTTCATTTCAACCTTGGGTTTGCTCCACAAATCAAAAGGAATTATTGACTTGCACTTACCATTTCATGACGGCCTAATTATAGTATATGCATATTGAGTTTGCTCAACAAATACATAAAGTTTTTCTAGTCAATATAGTAGTACTACACATAACATCTCTAACTTGAGTTTGCTCAACAACTAAAGAGTATGCAAGTAATCTGTTAGTATGTAAATGGTAAAGGACAACACTTATATTGATGACTTATAAGTTTTAGTATATTTAATTGAGTGATATTGACTTATGGAATAACGTATTTCTTATGAAATAACCGTTAGACACACACGAAATCATAATATACACACTATATGAATGTATTTATTCTTAAGTCTATTTTGGTTTTTTTGTTTCACTTGATTCTATACATTAATATTATGTAAGTTCAGCTATTATATAACTTTTATAATTTAATTAACTTATATAATAGTCTTTATGTACATTACATTAATTAAATCATATTTAATTAATTAACATTTTAATTAAATTTGTATATTATAACATTTATGGTGATATGTGTAATTTATTATTTTTTAATTAAATTTTAATTAACTTATTTAATTAGATAAATTAATTAAATAATAATTTTATATACTTGCATCATCTTAAATAATCCAATATAATGTAACGTGTATATATATATTGTACATGTGTATACTTTAATTAATTTATTAATCTTATTAATAAATTTTAAAAAAATTGAAATATGTTTATTATATTTTCAAAGCACTTTTAAAAACTATATTATAACATACAACGTTTTCAAAGCCAACGTTGAAAATCATATTATAATGTATTTCTTATTTTAAAATTAACTTAAAATTTCATTTTTAATTTCATAACAATTTTAAAAATTAGCCCAAGACCAAATTCAAATTAGGCTTTTCTATTAAGGGCAACCTTTAGGTTTACTTCACTTTTCAGACAAGGCCGACAGTAAGGGAGAACATGATACTTGATTACCCAAATTCAAGCCTAGACATTACTTTTCTAGACACTAAACTAAGTTAGTAAGCTTAATTGATTATCCCTAATCCGACCAATTTAGACAGCATAGATTATTTCACTCTAATACCATGGAAGGAACCTTGCCAGTTGGAAGCGGAAGAAATAGGTAGATTTTAAGTTTTTGCTATTTTGGATCTATTAGGCCTATGAAGTCCAAATGGATTTTAGATTCCATCTAATAAAATTTTAAATAAAATCTTATTTTATTTAACTTTGTTTAAAAAAGTTTTAAATGTTTATATTTTAATCAATATGAGATGTTTATATAAATTAGAGTATATTAAATATACTCTTGTGTGTAAATGTGTGTAAAAGTCACATGTTAAAATTAATTTAGAGAAGGAAAACTTTCATTTCTCTCTCTTAATTTATACAATTAATTAAGGAAATATTTTTTTTAGTTAGCGAGAGAAACCTTTCATCTCTCTTTTTAATTAAATTGACCGACTTATTAAATGACATTTATGACCAAATTTATACTAGGCATAGCTTGTGAGTATATCCAAATATACTCACAGTGCAAAATGTGCAAGTGAAACATGGAAAAAGTTGTACATAATTAATATATACATGTATATAGATGTTGAGATATGCGTCTATAACATATACATTTCAAATTTATATATGTAACGTTGTCATAAAAAAAATTAAACGTATATTCAAATGTTATATATACATATATCAAAATTAACTTATCCATTAAATAAAATAAATAATTTAATGTTTGATTGCATTTGAAATAAAAGGTCCAAATGAGTACGTGGCAGTGCATTTATGTGGCATTAAAAGAAATAGTAAAATGCATTTAAGTGGGAATTAGGGTGATATAAAGATGGAAATTTTTTTGCCTTTATCTTTCCTTAACTTGTTTTCAAAACATTTTAAACTTATACGTATGTGTATGTGTATGTGCATGTGTGTATCAAAATTAGTTTACATACTAAACGAATTAAACTATTTAAACTATTTGAACAGACTTGACTAAGTCAACAAAATAGATTAAAATTTCAAATCCAAAACATTTAATGTTGCAAGTAAATAATTTTCAATATCAAATTGGAAATGATAATGTAGTTAAAGATATAAAATATGCGAAATATATATATATATGTGTGTGTGTGTGTGTGTGTGTGTTTATGTATGTATGTTTGTATGTATGTATGTATGTACGTAGTATGTGCATATACCTAAATATATAAATACAATTTGGTAGCATAAAAGCAGCCTAAACAATGTCATCATTATTTTTTTAGGAATGAAATACCAAAAAAATTACATTGGTGTGAAATATACATACAGTAATAAAGTTGTCGATGTTTAAAATAAAATATTAAAAAAATTCGCCCTGATTTTAAAAAAAAAAGGCAAAACTCCAAATATTTACAACACATAAAAGTTTCAAATAGATATTTGTATGTGCAGATTCAAACAGTTATTGGTGGCAACATTTGCACATATAAAATCATTGTAAAATTTGAGCGATATAATCTACACTAATAGAATGTGGTGTATAATTAAAATTGAGATTAGATGATTACCATAAGAAGTATCCTAGGAAACATATTTAGAATGAAGATATCTCCTTAGATCTCCAAGATTTCTACATAATCCTTGAAAGAGATGGATAAACCTCTTATGTTTCATTATTTTTTATGTTTGAAAATGATTTAGAGTTGATAAAATTTAGGAAACTTTTAATTTATTTTCAGCCATTGATGGTTGGAAGGAGAGAAGAGAAAAGTGAATTAAGGAAATAATGAATTGTCGGTAGAAATAGAATTAGTGAATTTTTTTAATTGAAAGAATGAAACCTTTCCATTCTTTAGTTTAAACTTTTCTAATTAATTCCTTTGATTATCTCTCTCCACTCCTTTCTCTTCACTAATATGGCTAAAATTACATGCCATCAAATAACATAATATTTCCATAAATCACTTTATGCAATTATTTTTTAGTTAAACTCGTTTAAAATTAGATCAATATCGTATATCGATGTGTGTAATAAAACTTTTGTAAATGCATTCAAATAATTACAAACAACTCCCAAACATGAATTAAATTAAATAATAATTAATATTTCTTAAATATTAATTAATTAAGTTAATTTTTCAATTTTCTATAAATTAATTAGTCATGTTGTTTTTCAAAGAATTCATCAGTACAGTTGTGCGACTCAAAGGTGTAAATTCAATCAGCGATTAATATCGAACAATTCGAATATTAATGTTTACATGTCATCTTAACTAGTGATGTGATATTTTGGCTGAATTTATTACTTATATATCTTTCAGCAAAATCCAATTTTACTTATTATGAGCAGTATCTAGTGGTGACAATTATTACATTAATTATCTTCATCAAAATTATATCACAATTGGACTTGTGGAATTTTATAATAGTCAAAATTCCAATATCGCTCACATTCAACGTTATAGTCTAGACATAAAATCCTTGATTCGATAATAATTATTATTATTAACTGTACTACTCTGACTAGAGACTTTGACTTTAAATTTACTTCAATTGACCATGATACTAACCTCATATAACAAAGAAGAAGAATCCTCCATTGAATAATGCTTCACTTTAATTGCTTCAACTCAGATCTAACAAAAGTCATTCGATGGAGTCATGCCACAATTTAACTACAATCAAAGTGGAGTGTCCATATTAAATTTCCATGATATTCCCAAGTTGAGGGAACTACGTAACTGTTGAAATTATTGTCACACCCTCGCATCTTCCGTTATGCACGCACTTCATTTAGTGTAGAAGAGGCAAGACCACTGTACGAAGCTCTTTTGGTACCAACATCATAATTAGATATCCCTACATCATCCTAGAGCACATATATTTTTGTAGTAACATTTACGTGTAACAAAAGGAATCCCTTGTTGTTAAGAAATCACATATATATGATGATCTCTTTTAAAATATCGTGCAGTGTGGGACTAATCATAATTCAATATATGCACCAACTTTAATATAATGCGAGACATACCTAGCAGAACTACATCTTGGCGAGCATTTTCTCAGTTCAATTTGAAGTTATACATAGTCCTCAAACTCTTGGATAAGGTATTAACACCTCCGACAGTTTAGATTAGATCACTACCACCTCTCAACAGTTAGGCCAAGTTATTTTTACAAAGAGATCTCTTTTCCACGGTTGGAGCAGATCACGTTCTAACTTATAACTCCACTTTAATGAGAATCCCGAGCTCAAACCATATACTAGAGCGTACTTAGGTCAGTGCTACATCATATTGGTCCTCTCGAACCATCGGCTCTGATATCATGTTGTGTTTCAACACTCCAACGCGTTCCCATGAATGCACGTTCACTGACCATAATGGCGCCATCTTAATGAAGCTTCCGATGTGTCAACGTCTCAATTGAATATCCCTCCATCGTCTTCCGAGATGGGCACATACATGGCCTTAGCAACACTTGCTTATAACAAAAGAAATTCCCAATGTTACGTGCCACTAATCTCACATATATACCACGTTATACGCCATATTTTTTTGCAATGTGGAACTTAATGTTCAACTTTCAAATGTGAGCCACGGCTAACAGTAACATCATCACTTCGAGATTTTTTGTTCGATCTTAGTTATATTAACCAATGGAAAACTCTCGAGTAAGTCATTTGATAATTATCCAATAACTATCAGTACGTAACCTCTTGGTGCCTCCAACAGCTATTAAAAATACACTATCCAATAATTGAAGAGCGTTACATACTCTAGTCTCAATGTACGAATCAATACTTTCTTGAAAAATCTTGACTATGAATATTTAAAACAATATGTTATATTCATTCTAATAAATTCTCACGATTATAACACTTTGTAATTACTATCACATAACATGTCATTATAACTTCCATCTATATACTTTGAATTAATTACTTTATTATTTATATCGATATATGATAAGTATAAGAAAAGCGCTTTTATTTTAAACAAGATTGGTCAAAGAGTTAGACATATGTAACATTTTAAATTTAGGGCATACCCCTAACTCTATCATGATGCACATCAATCATGGACTCCAATGATGAGATGATGCCCGGAAAACATTAGGCACGAAACCTTAGGCAGCACGAAATATGAAATCAACGAGAGCAAGCCTTAGATCTTACGAACGTGGAAAGTAAAGCGGGAAATCAAAGGAATCGAGGCAAAATTGGAGGATGTAGAAATCGCTAAGGAGAAATTAGAAATCCTCATTCAAAATTTGGAATTTCCGTTGTTATACTTAATCAAATTTTACAATATTTCCATAATATTTACTTTTCTTATGTCTCAATTCCAAATTTTATATTCTAATACTTGAATTTCTAGTTCAAATATCCAATAAATTACCAAAGATCCATTTTGATACTTTTATTTTATTTTAACTTCGAACATAAAGGATACAATATTTTTTACCAAGTGAAAGAAGTAAAATAGAACGTGGGCATGATTAAAAAGGAAAATTTGTCAGTAAAAAGTATTGTTATTAGCGTTCTACATTTGAATTTGGGGAGGCCATTAGAAATTTTTTTACCACAATGGGTACTAATCAAATTAGCCCCCTCATAAAATTACAATCGAATTGACATAATTGTCCTTTATTTTATTTATCCTAATTTTCCTTTAATTATCATTAATCTTTCAAAATCATTAGTCAAATAATGAATAATGCAAACTCACCTCCCAATAGAATTGCAAATGAGAAAAAGTAAAGATTGTTTTTTTACTCAAGGAATCATTCAACAGAGTAAAATTAAAACCTCGTTTTTACCATAGTCAAGAACGCGTGATAAATGAGATTGAGAAATTACATTTCTATCATCTTCTTATCAAAGTTTGGATCTGACTGTAAAGATCAAGATGAATTGTTTGTTCTAGCCATTATTTTCTTTTTCTAAAAAGGAAGAGAAGGAGATAGTAAATGAAAGAGTATAGGTTTTGATGCTTTAACTAAGTGCAAAAAAGTTAAAAATTATGTTTGATTAATAGGATGTGTACCTGTCATAGCAATTTAATTTTGCAAGGAATGCTCATAAAATTTGACTCCTCGTACTCAAAATCAGAGTGTCAATAACAATACCCTTAATAAAATAAAGTTGCAAAACAAAATGATAGTGAATAATCCGAAGAATGGGTAAAATGTGCCAAGACTTGTGCATTTAGAACGACAGTCTAAATACAAAAAATTTCTTACAAACACATGCCTCGTATTTAAACTTCCCATTATAAATCCGGTACTAATAAAGAGTACCTATAAAGGGAAAAACAATAATAAGGGGATTGATGGATAGGGGAATAACAATTAAAAATAGTGAAATACATATAAAAAAGGAATATTATGGTGTATATTAGGTTTAAGATGGTATGTGTTCTAATTCAAAGAATGATTATTCTAATTATATAATTATTTTAATTAAAATTAATATAAATTAAAAAATATATATATAAACCGAGATTTCTATTTTCTACCGGCTTGCACAATCTTTTCCAACATTTAAGAGTTTTCTGAGTTTAAAACCGAAAATATTAAACTAAACTTGTGGTTCTGGAAGCAAAGGAAATGATCGAAAATTGATGGAAAAATGAATAATGAGACACGAGTGAATGTAAACAATTTAAGGAGAAATTGTTTATTTAGTTCTTTCCTTAAAAAAAAAAAAACTAATTGTAACATACATCTTTATGGTAACCGTATGATTAATCTTCATATATTAATTAAGCAGTTGACTATTTGAATACAAAATAAAACATAATTAATGATACATAGATCTGAGCCGTTAATTTTTTTTGTTTGAGGAAACCATGGTGGAAATATAGTTTCGTAATTATTAATTAACAAAAGAAAAACCACAGGCTGTCCATTAATTAATCAACATGACAAAAATCACACATTGTCCTCAGCGACCCTCCCAGATCGCTTATAAACTTCCTCAAAACCCTAATTGGTTTAAAAATAAAAAATGATTAAAATTAGAAAAGCCAGAAAAAGTATCGCCGACCTTTATGAAAGAGAGAGAGGTCTTCTCTCCCCAAACAAATTTAAGTATTACGTTGCTGCATCTGAGGATCTCGTGCTGCGCTTTGGAATTCAAAAGAAACTAAAAGGGCACACAGATTATGTAAACTCACTAAATTTTAACAGCAATGGCGATATTCTTATTTCCGGCGCCCATGATAAGACAATTACACTATGGGATTGGGATGTTGGAAAAATCAAGTTATCATTTGATTCCGGTCATTCTTACAGTATTCTTCAGGCGAAGTTCATGCCTTTTAGTGACGACAGAAGCATTGTTGCTTCTAGTGTTAATGGGGAAGTGAGGCATGCTATGATTCGCGAAGGTGGCAGCGTTGGTTGTATGAAACTATCTCAACATTCTGGTCGGGCTCAGAAGTTGGCAGTGGAGCCTGGAAGTCCGTTTCTGTTTTATAGCTGTGGAGTAGATGGTACAGTCAAGCAATTTGATTTGCGAATCAAAGCAGGTGCATTTTTCTTTGTATGTAGGGATGGTTCAACATATGTTCCTTTAAATGATATATCCATAGACCCAAGAAACCCTAATTACTTTGCTCTTGGGGGTTGGAATAGATATGTTAGGCTTTACGACATTCGTAGATGTACATCTAATGCGGATGTTTTATGTGATCAGCCCTGTGATTTTTTTTGCCCTCCTGGATTGGTTAATGAGTGTGCCATGGTTAAGGGATTGAGATTCTCCAACAAAAGTGAACTTTTGGTTTCTTATGAAAATGATGGTATTCATCTATTCTGGAAAGATCAAGGGCTTGGCACTGAACCACTGCAATTGCAATCTAATGATGATGAAGATTATCCTAAGGTCTACAAAAGTCATCACAGATGTTCTGTTGTTAATTTTTATGGTCCTGATGATGATTATGTGGTTGGTGGATCACCTTGTGGTCGGATATTAATATGGTGTAAGAAGGATGGAGAGCTTTTGCTTGTGATGGAAGGAGATAACAATGAAGTGAATTGCATTGAGCCACACCCGTATTCAGCAACCATTGCTAGTAGTGATTTTGAGAATGATATAAAGATATGGACTCCCAATTCTTTTGAACGAGCAGCGTCAGTTGACATGGACGCAATTTTAAAGTCTAGTCGAGGGTGTTCCTTATGTTTATATGATATAGGCTCTGATGTGTGTTGCACCCCTGGGGACGACGACGACGACGATGACGAAGACGAAGACATTAATGAAGGTCTTGATGATAAAGATGATGATATTGACGATCTTGATGATGGTGATATTGATGATGATGATCATAGCATTGATGATGAGGTGGATGATGTTGATGTTGATAATGGCATTTAGACATTAATTCTATCCGACCAGAAATGCATTAGAAGCCATCTTCAGCACATGGTATAACTTCTTTGTATCACTCACATCACTACTAAGGGCATCTCCATTGTATTTTTATTTTTTACATCAGAATTTTCTTAGTTCTGTCCTTGGAAGTTTTTATATTTATCTCAAATTTGCAGAAACTTTGGGATCTCGGTATTTTTTTTTAACCTCTGAAGAAGATACTATTTTGTTTCTAGGAAAAGAAGTTATGATATCTTTCTAGAAAAGCTACAATACAAGTACATAAGACTAATTGGTGTGCGTTCTTAATACACATGTAACACATCAACTGATAATGTTTTTATGAAATATTTTTACAAAGATTGGAAAAGAAAACTGAAGAAATAAATCGATATTCAACACAAATGTAAAACATTAAACCTAGAACTAAAAATTAGGGTTACTCATTTTTAATGCAATTATTCCGTTGTCAGTACACTTACAGGTAATAGATTTGTAGTTTAGATCCATATGCAATGCAAGCCCATTCATTAAGCACCAAAATATAAGGTGCCACACTTTTTATTCTGATATCAGCTGAAATTCTCCATCAAGGTGAGTATTTTAATTTTAGTCCCGATGTCTTAGGATTCAGTTTCATGGAAATGAATAGATACTGTGTGCTCTAAAATATGTCTTACAAACCTAGCTTATAAATTTTTACTGTACTTATACAAAATTAAATTTTAAGATATTTTGTATTCAAACATCAGGAAATTATTGTCAAGTACAAAATTTCACAGCTTTTTATCCTCAAGGACAGACCTTCAATATTTTATCCTGAAGGACAACTTTCTGTAGATATCAGTTTTTAGTTATTGATAGCAGTTTTTAGGTATCAGTTTGTAGTTATCGGTAGCAGTTTTGAGGTATCAGTTTTAGCTTGGTAGCAGTTTTGTTGTCCTTATGAATAATTTTGAAAAATGTTTGTCCTTATGAATAATTTTTAAACGAATGTTTGTCCTTGTGGTAAAAATATTGAGGTCGTGTCCTTGAGGCAAAAAATATACAAATTTTTGTCCTTTAAAATAATTCCCCCTTCAAACATTTGCTATCTCAATGGCTTTGAACTTTGAAGTATACAATAGGATTAAGCAGTATGATTTCTAGAAAGTAATTTTTTTTCTTCACTTTTGACTTATAATCTGATATTGTATTTTATACGTTATGGTCAATTTATGGCTAGATGTACATACAATATTTATGCACTAATATCTTCTTTCCATCGTGTACAATTGTAATATGTTCTATAATATGAGTGTACCTGTGCAATAACGCATTCCATTTTCTTTTTCACGCCATCCGTTTTCTTATATTTAAGTTACAGAAATGACCTAGTACTTTGTACTTTGTACTTGTATCATGGAAGACGTAACGACCGACATTTTTAAACATTTAAAAGTATTAAATTAAATTAGATTTTTAAATAAAATTGTTATGAATAAAAAAATATAAGATTTTATTGATACAAATTAGATTATATTACAAATTATGAGCTTAATTAAAATTTCTATTAATGACATATGTTTGCAATAATATAAGGAAGATAACAAATGTTTGTGTGTATTTTAATAATATTGGTTTGAATGATATTAACAATTGTCTGAATGTAAATTTCTAATTAATTTGAATAATAAATGTTAATAAGGAATAATAAATGTTTCTTTATTAAAAAAGAATCATATGTATATTTATTTAAAATGTTTGGTAGCTATAAGATTGATTTCAGAGATGATAAACTACTATTTGGTAAGAAATGTATATATAATACTTGTTTGTATCCAATAGTGCATAAATATGTTTAAATCGCTGTTTGATAGGAAATAATTTTTCTATTTCTAATTACATTTATTTAGTCCATTTTGATATTCACCTTTGTAATCAATTTAAATTAATGTAATTGAATAATTTGAATTAATAAGAGAGAGAACATTAAATTGTAAGTTTATAAGTGTAATCAAACGTAGCTTATGTTTTGTGAAAATATAAGAAAAGTTTGATTTAATGAAAAGAAGAACGTTTATATCAAATAAAATGAATGTTTCATTTGTGAATGTATATTTAATTTCATTAGAGTAAAGAATAGAACGATTTGTTATACACACACACACACAAGTTGTTTTAGTACAATAATAGGAATATAATTTAAGGAAGTTATTACTGTGGTGTAAAACAACAAATTTATAAACATGTTTAAGTGTAAGGGAACAATTGTCCTATTTCTCATCCATTTTGGTTTATCTATTTTGAAATTTAACTTTATTATTAATTAATTGCAATTAATATAATGGAAATATTTCGATTAATAGGAAAGAAAATGTTATTGCAGTTAATTGATTTAATAAAAGAAACGCACGTTTTGTGTTAAACAGAAATGATGTTTTAATGGAAATAAAAGAATTGAATGTTTTCATTTTTAAGATAAGTATAATTTTGTTAATTGTGCGTAATAAAACTTTATATGTGTACAAATTGAGTATTATTTGAGTGAATGAAATTAATTTGGTTGCATTTTGAAAAAAATTGAATTTCAAAATGTTTATGTGGTCCCTTCATTTCTTTTTTATTTATTTATTGCATGTACGTTTTAAAATAGTTACCTCATTATTAAAACTTGGTCCTCCATCGGTTTAATATCTAAGTCTAAGCTTTTATGCTATATTTAATTCTTTCCATCTCATTTTTGGTTATAAATTTTTTTATTTTCATGTGGTTTGCAAATTTTCTCATTCCTACATACATTTCTTTATGCATTATCAATGCCTAAAGCATATAAAACTAAACGTGCATTTTGTCCCTCCACCTTATTTCCTTATTATTAAATAATCTACAATTTTATTTTTCATTTGCATTTTATTTCTTCATTTGCATTTTAATTCTCCTAAAACTTCATATTCATTTAGTTCACATCTTCCAATACTACGTTTTAGGGATGTTCATATTTTACTTTATTTCAATTCCTAGATTGTTTATATATACCTTATTAGCTTTTAATTTGTTTCCATCTTCATTCCTTTATTCATATTTCATTTTCTTATCTCATCTTCTGTAGCTTATTTTCCTAAATAGAACTTCCATCTCATTTTTTTTCTCTCTTCACCTTCCTCCTTCCTTTTTCATTTTCTTCTTCTTTAAATCTCCTTTTTTTTTTTTGCGCTTCATTTTAATCTTTTTTGTTTCTTCTTCTTCTTCAAATCTTCTTCTTTTTCTTTTTGAAAGCTTCCTTTTCTTTTTCAATTCTTCATCTTTTTTAAATTTTCTTCTTCTTTTCCAAACATTTTTCTTTTTTTCAAATCTTTTTCTTCAAATCCAGAGCTATAACAACTTCTCTATCTCTTTCAAAACATTCTAAACAAAGATTAAGATGGAAGGAAACAAATCAAAAGAAGGAAGTAGTAGCGGATCCAAATCCGACTAGAAAAGGAAAATCCAGAAGGTGGGTGTTTAAACTCACTCACGAAATACTAAAATTTTATTGCAAGTTAAACCAGGTCATATAATGATAAATTTTTGATCGTTGATTTGGAATTTTTATTGATATTTAATTTGAATAGCTAAATTCCAATATGTAATGACTAATTATTACTGTGACATGTTATTGAATTTTTGTTGAATTGATTGATTTGAATGTTGATTGTATGTTGTGATGGATGCTATTGTGATTGAATGTGTATTTGTTCATTTATTTGATATATCCTTGCTATCATCCTATAGTTTATTGTAATTATATAAATTTTCATATTTGATTATTTGCACACTGAATAAAGATATAAAACCCATGAATTTCAAGTATTTACATCAGAGGAAAATAGTTTGTTTAGATTTACTATTTGAACCATAAAAATGATTTTGAGAAATAAACCGTCGTTACTTTATTTGGAAGTTTTCAAAATTAAATTTTGAAACATTGGGAAGTTTCCATAAAATTGAATATTGAAACTTTGAGACATTTTTATAAATCAAAATCTTTTGAACTAAGAAATTTAACTGGGAATTGTTCTGTAAATTTGTAATTTACTAGAATGGATCTATTGTGAAATCCATTTTATTTTGAATATGGAAACAATAACATTTCCAGAAATTTGAACCTTCAAAAATGTAGTTATTTGCATTCCTTAATACATCTACTTTTGATTTAATTTGTATAAGAATTTTAGTTCTGACTCGAGTGTATTATTTTCCCTTGCGCTCGGGTCAGCTTGAATTTTTCAGCATTGAAGACTATTTTCTGGTGGACGAAGACGGAGATTTAGTATATTATTGCTATTTATTATTCCACTACATTCTGTGTTCCGCTGCATTATTTGTTTATTTATGATATATCTATAACTCTGATTTGAATTTGTAAAAGTGTAATCAAATGTTATTTGTAAAATGGCTTCATGAACTATTTATTTGATTATTATATTTTGTCGTTCCGCTGCAAGATTCTGTATTTTGTTTTTTTTTTCTTTTTTTTTCTTATTTACCCCATTAACAATCCTTCCTTTTGAATGGTTTGATTCTGACATGTGTGGTTTATTGTTGATTTGAACCATCCAAAAGGGTGGGTCATTACAATTGGTATCAGAGCTTTGGTTTAGACATACCTTAGCATGTTAGGGTTAACTCATTAGGGATAGGGTAGTAATACCCTAGAATGAGTTGTCTGAATGTATATACGAGAGCGCGTATTTGTTAGTATTATAAAAATGTTTTGTATAAATTTTGAAATGAAATTATTTTTCCTAATATTATATGATAGATATAAAGGAATAATATTTTATGACTAATATAGTTATTTGTAATGTGTTTGATTTATGAAATGGTAATATTTAATTATTATCATTTTTGTTGACTTGTTGTATTTAATCAAATTATAAGCATTGGTTAATTATTGTTGATTGAATTAATGGACTAAACACTTGTTTAGTAATGGTGTGTTAAAGAGAATAAAATGAATAAATAGGATATTTGTTTATGAAATTGAAATGTTGTTGTGAATTTTGTTTTTTATTGACATGTAGTTTCGACTATTGAAAAAAATGGAATATATGGATATTTTGGATAATCGAAACCTTTTGAATTAATACATGAGTGAAACTTGATAATTGGGTTGAATTATATATTTGAATTTATAATCTTAATTTTAAAGCAAGTAAAACAAGGTTTAATTTGTTATATCTATGTTTAGTAAATGAATAGAATTGGGGTATACATTCTTAGCATGTAATGTAATAATATACAAGTGTGAACTTTAATCCCTGGGATCTTTAAATTGAAATTGTGATTAAGGAAATGTTGTAAATGAGATTAAATTGGAAAAATATGTTTATAAAAACTTAATAAACATTTATGAAACGTGCCATAAATAAATTGAAAGGTAAAGGTGAAACTAAATTGAATAAGCAAATACGAATTAAAAGTGAAATGATTTCAAATAAAGCCATGACTAGTAAATTGTTATGAAATAAATGGATATTGCAATAAATGGTTATAAATAAAGTTGTGATAACTTTAAACTCGAACAATGTCTTATAAAAAGGAATTAAGTTTAATAAATTGGTTAGAAACGTATAAACATTCCTTATGAAATGTTTTGCAAATAAATGTAGTATTAAATAAGAAATATTACATGTGAAATGCATGTAATTTAATTAAAGAGAAAAATAAGCAATATTATGAAATGGATATATTAATGTTTATATCAAAAGGAGAAATTCTATGAAACAAATATTAAGTATGAAGTTGATTTGAAAACTATTGATTTGGAAAGGTACTCAAATTAAAAGCGAAATATTACATAATCGAAGTCTATATAAGTGTGATTTGATACTATTGACTTTGGAAAGTATTCGATTTGAAAATGGAATCTTATATATAATGGACTTTATATAAGTATGATATTTGAAATTGATTTGAAAAGGTACTATATGATACATATTTTCGAAGTAAAGATATGGAAAGTGCCTTCTTCTTGATATCCGCTGTGTTCATATTGTGGATTCATTCTATCGATATTATTCTCTCTGATTTTGGTTTTCCGGATGTGATACTCGAGTGTCCTACCATGGCATAACCCATGGTCGTTTTTTTAGGTAGCGTAATCCGCAGTGCAGAGATTGCTTAAAGGGTACGGATGCTTCTTGAGGGATCCAGGTGTAACCATTGTGTATCCTACAGTCTACCGGTTTTGTTGTCGTGGCGTAATCCGCAAGGCAGAGATTGATTAAAGGGTACGGATGTTTCTTAGGGATCTAGGCGTAACCATTGTGTATCCTGCTGTCCGTAGGTTTTGCTTATCGTGGTGTAATTCGCAAGGCAGATTGCTTAAAGGTACAGATGTTTCCTGAGGGATCCAGGCGTAACCATTGTGTATCTACGATCCAGGTGATTTGTTTGGATTGTACTTTCCATATCGGTTTTGAAAGTTTTTCAAGTATTTTCATTGGGTGTTGAAATAGGTCTACCAAGTACTTCAAGAATTCTATCCTTGCGCCTGATCAACGCATGGCCAGAGTCTGCAAGAACGAGGATAAACCTGTTAAGACATCGAGTTATAAAAGTATTTTGATAAAGTATTATATAAAAGATATTTTGGTCATTTTTTTTCTTTTCTAAATACTTTAAAATGTCTAAAATATTATCTATTTATGTACAGCATGGTTTATTAGTGTTGTAAATATCGCGGGAAATTATTAATTCAATAAAACATATTTGAAGTAAATGATTATTGATTTATTAATAATGTTTGAAAAGTATCTTGAGATAAAAATAATAAATTTATAAATAATGGATTTAAGGGTTTCAATAACTTCTTTGTAAATATAAGTAATGATGTAAATAATTATTTTCAAATAATTTACATATATTTATAAAGATGTTATTTAAAATATTTAAATGGTATTTAAAAATAAAGCAAGAAATTTTACAAATGAAATTTTGAAAAGTATTAAAGTATTAAAGATGATTTATTTGCAAATGAAACTTTCAAATGAATATTGCAAGTAAAATTTATATAAGTTTCTTTGAATGTAGAATTTAAAGATATAACATAAATGGAAAAAAAATTGATTTGCAAAGTTTATTTATAGTAATATACTTGGCAAATAAATTTGAATCTCTATTTTGCAAGTATAGTTTGGAATATTTAATTGATTTCGAAGTATTAATAGTAAAATTATTGGTCCATTTACTGTTTGAATTTTTGTATTAAACCATAATAAATGTTTTTCCATGATTTGAATATTCATTTTAAAACAAATGTGAAATTTTAAACTATGATTTAGAAATTTAATGTAAGATTTGAGTATTCTATTAGTTTCAGTTTAATAATCTTGAGTTTATACTTATTTTAAAAATAATGAGTCTAATAAATTATCGGATTTAAGGAACTTTATTTTAAAGTGTATTATAATGTTTTGATACAAATTTCTAGCCTTGTTTTAGACTTTTGAAAAATGTTTGCATAATGCTATGAGGATGTTTTAAACATATCTTATATTTTTACTAAGTGAATGAGGTTAAATGTTTTAACTGAATTTTTAGATATGTTGAAATATTTCTTTCTCTTCAAGGGCAAATACCAAAAACTTAAATTTTTGTTCAATAACCGAATGGAGTTATAAAAATAAGTAGGACAGTAGAAGCTTAAGTCATTTTGTTTTTGAAATGATCCATTAATGACTTAAATATTTAGTGGAAACCAAATTATGTAAGTGAATGATCTTTATATAAATAAATGAATGAAAGGTAAATGATGAAAAAAACAATCGAATAAACTTAAATAAATTTATAATTCTTATTGTTTGGCTGATGGTGAGTTTGGAAAAGAATACTTCTAGTTGTTGAGGTTGTTTGACTAATATATTATGTAATTATCTAAGGCTGTGAGCATAGGGTACACTTGACAGTTTATTTATCATTTTGCATGATTTAAGGTTTCTGAACTAAATAAACCATTGGTTTTGGTTACTATGGATGTATGATGGATTCTTTGGTTGCATAAATGGTTGTATTGTTTGTTCGTATATGTCTTATTTTTGAAATATGATACATATATTATAATTATTAATATTTTTTTTCTGAACCTCTCTGTACAAAGGAAACTCTACCGAAATTTTTCAAAAGTTTAAGACTTTGAATTTTTTTGTAGAATTTGAGTTATTGTTTTATTAAACTTAAATATATAGGTTTAATTATTTACAAATTTATTGTTTAAATAAAATATAACATATTTTTTGATTCCTTCTTGTTTCATTTGGAAATGAAAAGTTTTGAGTGGGGGAGATTGTAACGACCGGCATTTTTAAACATTTAAAAGTATTAAATTAAATAAGATTTTTAAATAAAATTGTTAGGAATAAAAAAAATAAGATTTTATTGATACAAATTAGATTATATTACAAATTATGAGCTTAATTAAAATTTCTATTAATCACATATGTTTTCAATAATATAAGGATGATAACAAATGTTAGTGTGTATTTTAATAATATTGGTTTAAATGATATTAACAACTGTCTGAATGTTAATTTCCAATTGATTGGAATAATAAATGTTAATAAGGAATACTAAATGTTTCTTTATTAGAAAAGAATCATATGTTTATTTATTTAAAATGTTTGGTAGCTAAAAGATTGATTTCAGAGATGATAAACTATTATTTGGTAAGAAATGTATAATTCCTGTTTGTATCCAATAGTGCATAAATATGTTTAGAAATAGTTTTATTTCTCATTACATTTATTTAGTCTATTTTGATATTCACCTTTGCAACCAATTGAAATTAATGTAATTGAATAATTTCAATTAATAAGAGAGAGAACATTAAATTGTGAGTTTATAAGTATAATTATACGTAGCTTATGTTTTGTGAAAATATAAGAAAAGTTTGATTTAATGAAAAGAATAACGTTTATATCAAATAAAATGAATGTTTCATTTGTGAATGTAGATTTAATTTCATTAGAGTAAAGAATAGAACGATTTGTTAAAAAAAGAAATATATATTTATTTGAACGTTGTTTTAGCATACAGATTGATTATAAGAATAGGAATATAATTTAAGTAAGTTATTTATTACTGTGGTGTAAAACAAAAAATTTATAAACATGTTTAAATGACTTAAGGAAACAATTGTCCTATTTCTCATCCATTTTGGTTTATCTATTTTGAAATTTAACTTTGTTATTAATTGCAATTAATGTTGCGGAAATATTTCGATTAAAAGGAAAGAAAACGGTTGATTGTAATTAATAGATTTAACAAAAGAAAAGCACGTTTTGTATTAAAACAGAAACGGTGCTTTAATGAAAATAAATGAATTGAACGTTTTCATGTTTAAGGTAAGTATAATTTTATTAATTGTGCGTAGATAAAAATTTATATGTGTACAAATTGAGTATTATTTGAGTGAATGAAATTAATTTGGTTACGTTTCGAAAAAAATTGAATTTCAAATGTGTATGTGGTCCCTTCATTTCTTTTTTATTTATTTATTACATGTATGTTCTGAAATAGTTACCTCATTATTAAAACTTGGTCCATTCATTTCTCCTTCGGCTTAATACCTAAGCCTAAGCTTTTAGCCTATATTTTATTCTTTCCATCTCATTTTTGGTTATAATTTTTTTTTATTTTGCTGTGGTTCGCAAATTTCCTCATTCTTACATACATTTCCTTATGCATTATTAATGCCTAAAGCATTTAAAACTAAACGTGCATTTTGTCCCTCCACCTTATTTCCTTATTATTAAATAGTCTATAATTTTATTTCTTCATTTGCATTTTACTTCTCCTAACACCTCATATTCATTTAGTTCACATCTTCCAATACTACGTTTTAGGGCTGTTCATATTTTAACTTTATTTCAATTCCTAGTTTGTTATATATACTTTATTAGCTTTTCATTTGTTTCCATCTTCATTCCTTTAGTCATATTTCATCTTCTAATCTCATCTTCTATAGCTTCATTTTCCAAATAAAACTTCCATCTCATTTTTTTCTCTGTTCACCTTCCTCCTTCCTTTTTTCATTTTTTTTCTTCTTTAAATCTCCTTCTTCTTTTTTTTTTCTTCATTTTAATCTTTTTTTTTTCTTCTTCAAATCTTCCTCTTCTTTTTGAAAGCTTCCTTTTCTTTTTCAATTCTTCATCTTCTTTAAATTTTCTTCTCCTTTTCCAAACATTCTTCTTTTTTCGAAATCTTTTTCTTGAAATCCAGATCTATAATAACTTCTCTATCTCTTTCAAAACATTCTAAAAAAAAGATTAAGATAGAAGGAAACATATCAAAAGGAGGAAGTAGTAGCGGTCCAAATCCGACTAGAAAAGGGAAATGCAGAAGGTGGGTATTTAAACTCACTCACGAAATACTAAAAAAAAAAATTCAAGTTAAACCAGGTCATATAGTGATAAATTTTGATTGATGGTTTGGAATTTTTATTGATATTTAATTTGAATAGCTAAATTCCAATATGTGATGAATAATAATTACTGTGACATGTTATTGAATTGGTTGATTTGTTGAATTGATTGATTTGAATGTTGATTGTATGTTGTGATGGATGCTATTATGATTGAATGTGTTTTTGTTCATTTATTTGATATATCCTTGCTATCAACTATAGTTTATTGTAATTATATAAATTTTCATATTGATTATTTGCACAATGAATAAAGATATAAAACCCATGAATTTTAAGTATTTACATCAGAGGAAAATAGTATGTTTAGATTTACTATTTGAACCACAAAAATGATTTTGAGAAGTAAACCATCATTACCTTATTCGAAAGTTTTCAAAATCAAATTTTGAAATATTGAGAAGTTTCCATAAAATTGAATATTGAAACTTGGAACATTTTTATAAATCAAATCTCTTGAACTATGAAATTTAACTGGGAATTATTTTGTAAATTTGTAATTTGCTAGATGGATCTATTGTGGAATCCATTTTATTTTGAATATGAAAACAATAACATTTTCAGAAATTTGAATCTTCAAAAATGTAGTTATCTGCATTCCTTATTACATCTACTTTTGATTTAATTTGCATAAGAATTTTAATTCTGACTCGAGTGTATTATTTTCCTTTACGCTCGGGTTAGCCTGAGTTTTTCAGCGTTGAGGACTATTTTCTGATGGACGATGATGAAAATTCAGTATATTATTGCTATTTATTATTCCACTACATTCTGTGTTCCGCTGCATTATTTGTTTATTTATGATATATGTATAACTTTGATTTGAATTTGTAAAAGTGCAATCAAATGTTATTTGTAAAATAGCATCATGAACTATTTATTTGATTATTATATTTTTTCGTTCCGCTGCGAGATTTTGTATTTGTTTTTTCTTTCCTTTTTTTTCTTATTTATCCCATTAACAATCCTTCCTTTTAAATGGTTTGATTTTGACATGTGTGATTTATTGTCGATTTGAACCATCCAAAACGGTGGGTCATTACAGAAGATAACACTACAAGGAATACAGTAAATAGCGATGGAAGCTTCCGACGGCTACCAACGGTTAACGATCTTCGTAGCGTTTCGTAAATAAAATACGTGGCCGTCGAAAGTCATCGAAAACCGATGTAAATTAACCGTCGACGGCCGTCGAAAGCCTTCGAAAAATATCGTGTATACAGGCTCCAGGCCGAGAGGCATCTCCATTATCTACTCTCTCCCAAATCAACCAAATCCCTAACTCCACCACCTCCTCTCCGTCGTCAGCCAGCCCCTGTGCCTCCCCGATCATCTTCAACTCCATCATTTCAACTCGACAAGCCTAGACCCTTCATCAATCTTCAATCGGGTTTTATTTCTAAACCCTAATTTATTTTAATTTGTTAAATTAGGGTTAATTTGTTGTTATTGTTGTATAAACCCTATTGATTGTTTGTTATAACTTATTGAATGCTAATTAGGTTGTTATTATAATTGTTTACACCGAAATGTTGAGAGAGAAAATTTGTTTAGTGTATATGTGCTTTAATTGGTGTATATATGTTGATTAATTAGTGCATACGCGCATTGGGGCTAGTTTGGGTTAATTAGAGTCGAAGCTCGGCATTTAGTGTATGCATGTTTAAGATGACGAAAATGATGATTTAGTATATGCGTTTCTTAGAATGTAAATAAATTATTGTAAAAAATATTATATAATACGCTTTACTTTCTATAAATTACTTAGAGAGTTTTTGGCCCCGTTTGACAAGTATTGTATATGATCATTATATAGATCTTCGTTTTTATCACAGAATGGACATTTATATTCATCCGATACAATATTTGTCGAATTTGTCCCTGTATTGGACAAGTTACAAACACAATAGAGTAATTGTATTTTGTAAATCATTTCATTTTAAACGGTTCAAAAAATTTCGATAATACTTTGTTTTTGTTTCTTGTTTACACGCATATGTGTACGATACAGGGAACAAAGAGGAAAGGCTGCTGAAATTTTATTGAATCATTTAAATGAAATAATTTACAAAATATAATTACTATTGTGTTTGTAATGGAAAGTAGAATGACCAACCATCAAAGTGTAAAACAATAACCTAAAAATTATAGATTATATTCATATAATAGTTTATGTAAATCCGTTTAAAATTAAATAAAATAATAATAATACATATATGCGAAAATTTACATGTTTGATTTAATTGAAAAATAAAATGTCAACACGTAAATGATTAATACGTTTTTATGTTTTAAAGTAGAAAAATTGGTCAATTATTTTATCGATTGGAGCTGGATGTAGCAACAAAGAAGAGAAATTGGAGGTTCAATAAGTGAACATTTTCAAAATGGTGTACACATCTTTTTTGAATTCGCTTTAAGTAATAATAGGAATGATGAAGAAATTCGTTGTCTCTGTAGTAGATGTAAATTATTGAAGCATTTGATACCAGATATGGTAATAGTTCATTTGCGCCGATATGGTTTCATACCGAATTATTTGGTGTGGGATCAACATGGAGAACTTATAACACCTAATCTCGTACATTCGGAGGAGGAGCTGGATACTGAAATTGTGCCGACGAATCTAATTGAAGATATGGTTGAAGGTGTAGCACGTTCAATGTTCTCCACCATTGAAGTTGATGGTAACAATATTAATATTGAAGAAGAACCAAATATTGGAGAATTTTTTTTATGATTTATTGGATGCTGCTAAGAAACCCCTTTGGGATGGCTGTACAAGCTACACTCAACTATTAATAACCGTAGAATACATTGCGATGAAATCAAAATACAACTTCATAGAAGCTGGGTTTACAACTATAGTACAAGCTGCAAAACGACATATGCCACCAGATAATTTAATGTGTGATAACCATTATGAAGTGAAAACAATATAGAGTACGAGACCAAGTCTAAACCAGAAAATGACGAGAACTGCTTTAATAGTATACATGTTGTAAAAAGGTAATTTATTGGAGTATTGATGTTACACTTTTTTACATGTTATATGTGATTATTGATGTTACATCTTGATATGTTTACTCATAATTGACTGATATGTTCTACCATAATAAAATAATATGCATATGACAGGTATTACAGATGTCTTTCTTTAGACGGTGGAGTTCTTCGCAGTTTGATCCCCCATCTTCGTCTCGAAGAGGGAACATTCGCAGAGGAGGCGATGACAGCGTTCCATCACAGAAGGCGTTGCGTATGGGGTTAGATTGCAACCGAAAGCAGATGGCTTGTAAGTATTAAATTTACTTCATCATTATAAATATTTTGTATGATATATTAGTCATGACTTGTCTGCATCATACTTAATGCAGGGGTTTTGAGTTTGAGCCTTCAAATATAGTGCTCGGCATATCTAGGCAGACATACATGAGTCGTATGACTGCGTGCTGGCTAAAATGGATTAGGACCCCAGAGCATGTCCGGGAGAGCATCCGGCAAGACTTCTTGGTAAGTATAAAATTATATATCATTATATATAATCACTTTACAATTTGCTGACTAAGTATAAATGTATAGCTATATTTTTTTAAGTTGTAAACTGGGTGCGGTAGTCCTACAAGAGGAGGATGTTGCCCTTTGTAAGCGCCACCGGAACACCAAAGTTGCAAATAATTATCAAGATATGATGTCTAGAAGCCAAACAAGATGGGTGCCAGTGTATGGAATGTTTGGTTCGTATGGCGGGTAGCATGAATTTAGGATAAGTCAATCAATTGTCACCTTAATTTTTTCAGTAGAGAATACATAATTTATACCTGTAAAATATAATCTTAATTTTAATTTGCAGGCGAAGTCTGATAGGAACTGGGCGAACATGTAGAAAAATCCAGCCACATACCATGGTGACTTGAAATCATTTCAACATCATCGTGAGGACCTGATAAATTGATTAATTGCAATTACGAACAGTTATTACATTTTTTGTATAAATTTGTATGAATGACAATAATATACACCAACTATCGTAGGAAAGAGCGCGTGGGGCTCCTATCTCGTATATGGACGTATTTGCGCATACTCATGTCATTAGGCAGACCGACAACGAGGGATCAGTGACGTATGTCCGACATGAGGATAATAAAACATATGCCATACATGTACGTATATTTTAAGTTATAAGTTATTAATAATGATCATTTTAATTAATTAGCTATAAAATATTATAATAATGTCGTGTAATATTTACTTGTATTTAATTTTGCATTGTAGGAATAATATATACAAGCACGTGCGTAGATGCTTGAGCATTCGGGACAGGAGTAATTGACCATTAATGAGGAGGACGCTTTATGGACTCCACACAGAGAAATATGTGTTATGGCTAGGACAATCAATCGGTAATTTATAAAAATTAACTAAATTATAAAAATTGCTTAATTTTTCTAAAAGTTATGTAGTAACTTAAACATATTTCGATTTGTTTTATAGGTTCGGACCTCACTATAGGCTTATCAAAAGGCTCGGGATAATGCTGAGATTAATGAGCTTCGACAGCAGGTTGCACAGCTGTAGGAGCAGAACCGCCTTCGAGCAACACAAATGGAGCAACTAATCCAGCATTTGGCCGAGTATATGGAGCGTCATGAAGCATTCCCTTCGCCTGGTGGTTCCGGAGCCGATGACGAGTCATGAGGTACGTTTGCAGTTTTTGTTTTTGAAACTTGTGTATATATACATTGAGAGATGGTGAGGTTGACTTTCGAATATTTTGTGTTTGATATTGATTTGTGGGGTTTGATATTGGATGTATATATTGTACATTGATGTTGGATTTAGATATTGCAGTTGGGTGGTGATGGATAGTTTTTTGTGTTGATTGGAAACGTTTGAGTTTGAGATGGTAATGTTTGAGTTTTATATTATTGTTGATTTTGATATTAATTTCAACTTCTATATCTGATATATATAAATTGATTTAGATGTGTTGTGATATATGTATACACATACATACATATATATATACATAGATATTAATATTGATGTGTTGTTGGGCTGTTGGAAAAAAAAATTTACCCAGATTTTCAACGGCTGCTGATGGCTTATACGTCGAAATATTCTGAAGGCCAACCGGTCGAAAATGCCGACAGCTTCTGATGACGTCCAACGGTTTTCTGGTGTGTTTTTAGGCCATGTGGACGTGAGTACCGTCGGAAAAAAAGTCGGAGCTGCCGTTGAAAAAGCCGCCGGAGGCCGTCGCAAAGCTGTCATCGTTTCCGTTGGAAATAGAAGAAAACCATGTTCTATATACCGACGACATTTCTGACGGCTTCCGACGGTCGTCGACGGCTTGGAGCCGTCGAAAATGACTGTATTCCTTATAGTGTAAGGTGTTTATAAATTTTAATTGAATCAATCTTATTATTTTCTATGTATACGTATATTAAATTACTTCTTTAAGTGCTTCTTATTAATTGATATTGCAAGTAAAGAATATTTTATTCATGAACAAAATGGTATTGGAATCATGGGTTTGGGTTGTTCATACGAATATGTGAAGAAAGATGCATGTGGTGTTTTTAAGTAATAAATTGTTATCCGATTCTATTTTTTAAATAATTATGGTTAATAATATAGATATATCATATCAAATTAATATTTTTTTGGAAGAATTTTTTTCCATGTAAGCTGAAATTTGATCAATTGCACTTGCTTTTAATCGAATCTCCATTATTCTATTATCGGTTAATATGTTTTTTTATGAGTTTTATATGAGTATAAATGCCTTTTACGTGTTGTATAAATGACTTGAGTGGTTATAATTACTGTCGGTCCTATCATTTGGATTGCCTCAAATGAAGTGCAATTATGTTGCCTTTTGTTTTTAGAAAATAATAATTATAATAGAACTAATATAAGTACAGATAAATAAATTGAATCCAACCAGATTTTAATTTCTATCAAAATGCGTAATTATAGCAACTAAATGGCTAGTTGCTTCTTTAAACTATTGTGAACTTTTTCTATATATCCAATTTTAGATCGAGGGTTGCTTTTTATGTGGAGTTGCTCTAAACAGTTATCTTGCTCGTCTTACCTTAGGGTCGGCCCTAGTTATAATTTATGTTGTTTGATGTAAGTGTTCCCCCCCTTTCTTTTTTTTACCAGTTTTGGGACAAATACAACTTCATTGATATAATGGCATCACGTTAATTTTTAGAAAATGGCAGATTTAATATTACATGACATGCCAAATATAGCTTTGTCTTCCTATACTGTTAAATCTAGTTCCCATTTTACATGTTATTTCATCTCAACAGCACCGAAGTAAAGTGATGCGTCGTATATAGTATATGATGATGTTTGGCAGCTTTCCTTCAATATTTTACTGGCTTTGTATGTTCTGTCTTGTTCTTGACGACAATGGCCATAAAGATTTTCCAAGTTAGATTTGAATGAGGTTTGAATCAGAATGTGAATCGTACTCCTAATTTTTACACCTCGCGGATTAATAACAATTTATGTTCTCTGCAAAGTTGATAGCAGATGCATTTCTCAGGAGGTAGGGAAAAAAAATCAACACCGACTATTAATCTACTAAATAATAGTAAAGTGGGAAAAAAACTTTTTTTACTTAATTCTCTTTTTGAAAATCGTTATCAATAGAAGAAGTCCATTACCAATACAGGAAAACCATTACCGCAACAATACTAATATTAAGTCAAAAATGAATACATATGCTTTACCGTTACTATTGGTAAATATTAGTTGGTGTAGCAATAGACTGGTAAAACGTTGACGGGTAGTGGTAAATTTTATCAATACATAATGCCATTAAAACTTTATTATATAAAATTTTGATAATGATAAAAAAGTAAATATTTTGTTACTAATTTTAACTTCATTAATTTTTATACAAATATTTTAACTTATTTTAGTCGTCGGAGAATTTTTTTTTTAATTCCTCACAAATTATTTACACCGAAATAATAATTTTTAAAATTTTAAACTTTGAACTTAATAAATCCAAAATGAAATACAATCATAAATAATATTACAAGCATCTGCTTAAAATCTAACAAACCTTCAAAGTTTGTATGGTTAGGATTAACATATATCCAACTCAAGTCAATCTTCTTCGTGGTAACGGGTATTTACTTTTTTATATATACTTTGTTTTTGTAATATAACTAACTATGTAATTAATTTAAAGCATATAATATGAAAATACTTAAATAAAATGTTATATAATTGTAGTTACAAATAGGTGCAGCCATGGGTAGTTAATAATAAAATAAAATTATATTTTATTTAAATATTCCAGTTCCAGATGTTTCGTGAATATGATAACGATTCATAGATTGAAATCAGATGTGTAACGCACTCCAGATGTTGGGCAGTGTATAACGCATGGCTGCTGTGGACACCAAGGGATTAAGAACTTTATAGTTATTGGATAATTACGAAATGACACATTCGAGGGTTTTCCAATGGTTGCTAGATTGGACAGGAAAATCTAAGTATAATGATGTTACACGGTTTCCTTGATTTGAGAATACTTTGAAACTTCAATGTGAATACTCAACTTTTATTACAGTTAAATCATGGCATGATGATCCATCGAGAGACTATAGTTGTTTCTTTGTTTAAGCATTGAAAGTGAAGCAAGATTGAATAGAGAATTCATTTCCTCGGTCCTATGAGCTTAGTATCATGGTCAATGATAGTGGTTAATCATATTTTTCAGTAGTTTAAGAAGTAAATGATTCAATAGTTTTTATTTTAGGGACAAAATTGTCATTTTTATATTTTTAATCTTGGAGATGAAACCTACATCATTGCGACCGTCTCGTTTTTTATGTGCTTCGCATATTTATTTGTTCGAATCAGAGTCTAAATGATGGAAATATCGTACTTTTTATATTTTAGAAATTTGAATTTTAAAATGGGCTAACCATAACTAAATTGAACAAACACATCACCAAAACATTCCTTCCCTTTGAGAATTTAAATTCATTTCTTTTTATACATGTACTTCTTCTTCTCTCTCAACAAAAAAACTCCCCTTTCAACATTCTCTCCAAAACCTCCACTGTAATCAACAATTCGAATACCAAATCGAAGAACGAGTTGAGGCATACACTCTAATATTGATTTGAAGCAACTCAAACCCTAATGAGTGGTTCATTTTTTCTATTTCGTAACTAATTAGTCACTTGATGCTTCAGAATCATTATTTAGGGTTGGAATTCGAGTGAAATTGGATGATTACTAGGTTTTGACGGCAATTAAAAGTAAATTTATCTGTAAATAGAATGAGATATTTTATAATCAATGAAAAGTGATAAATTGATGATGTTTGACCAAATAATAATATATATGTAGTTAAGAATAAATATTGATGATGTTTGACAGCAATTGAAAGTGAATTATATATACATACACACATACGCACACACATATATATAAACATAAGCAAATTGAAGTGATATTGTGAATGCATGGAACATAAAATAGCATATAATATCAAGTGGAAATTATATAAAATGATTTTTGGTATGGTGTATTCATGATTTAATTTATAATGATTTTATATGAATTAATTTGGAAGAGACTGGAAATATAGTTTTTAAGTAATAAAATAGAATTTAATTTAAAATATACCTTATAAACGTGTATAAAAATTATGTAAAATGTTTATAAAGTCCCTTATGATATTTCAGTTTTGAAATATGTTCACTGTCAAATTTATATTGGTTTGCAAGTTTATTTTAAAGTATATATGGAATGTAACAACCCTAAATCCTGTGATTTATTTTAATTGTTTATTTTGATTATTTTACTTGAATTTCTGATTAAAAACTTTATTATATTTATTAAAATGGATAAATTTTATTATTTTAAAATATAAATTTTGATTTTTTTGTGAATTATAATTCCAAACCTGAATAAAAAGAATCTTTTCCAGAAAAAAGTGGATTTTTGGTCAATCTGGTCAAACTTTGCTTTTAAATTTAAAATTTAAATTTTTGAATTTTTGAATTTTTGAATTTTATCTTTTATTATGAAAATAAATTAAATTTCAAGAATATTACTTTTTGTTTCGTTGAAATCCGTTTTATATTGTGAAAGTTATGCTTTTTACAATATTGTATGTAAATTAATTAATTTAATAAAATTGTCTATTTTAATTTATATAAATATATTTTTATTTGTCATATCGTGTTATAATATATGTTATATGACATGTTAGGTATATATTTTTATTGTAAAACATTTTTAAAGTGATGTTATAATTTTCCAAAGCTTATTATATTTTATTTTCAATTTTTAAACCCTGGTTTCTATTATTTAGCTATTTTGTTAATTAATTTATATTTATCTAAAATTTACTTATTTATTTTCTTTCATACTTTATTTTATTTTTTATTTACATTTCGCATGTGATTAAAATGAATAATGAAAATAGGATATATAAAGAGTCTAAATCTTTCATATGCTATGACCTTTCACCTACTTTTTTTGTCTTTTCATTTTCCAATGGATATTTGCATTGAAGCCGTTTATTTGTTTTTCCTTAGCCGTGGATATTCTTGTCATTTCATGTAAGAGAAACTTCTCTCCATCTCAAATGCTCAGCCATCAATTTCTGAAAATATTTGGTAATGATTTCTCCTTCTTTTTCTTACTTTCTTCTTTGTCTTATTCATTTTTTCATGCCTTGCTTTCACTTCACTTGCTCGGCCTTAAGCTCCACCATCACCACCACCTACACCACCACCTTGTTTGACTGCAAACTCCTTCCATCTCCACTAACCTACCTGGCCGTGACCCTTAAGATGCAAGCTCCACACAAAAAATAGCAAACACTCCTTATATATGCATAGCCGAGCTCAACAATGTATCACCACTCCACAACACCCTCTCGGCCACCACAGGCATCACTTCCACCACCCCCTAATGACCCTAGACCACCACCACACCATCCCCTAACCTCCACCATGGACGAGCCATCCATGGCCATGGCCGAGCTTGTGAGTGTGCACAAAATTTCATTTTTGCCTTGACTTGTGTTGTTCATGCCATTTATCACATAAGCAACTTCCACTCCTTCATACCCTAGCTAGTCCGACCCTATATGGTTCCATACTTGACCAAATACACCATCATGGCCGTGCCTTATCACCATATGGCCGAGCATAGGATTGTGAAAGCAAGTGGAAGTCGTTTAGTTATTTATTGTGCATTATTTCTCGATTGTTTAATGTCATATTTTGGGTTGTATATTCATGTGCATGTCTTGTTTTGTTTGATATGGACAAGATAATATCTTTGGATCTCTCCTCACTTGAATCCATAGTCATGCTTTCGTGCTTTCCTGGCATGTGTTTGTGTGTCTGAATTGTTATTTCCAGCTTGTAGAGGTGAGTATTTCTCACCAAACATTCTGTACTTATATAATTAGTAAATTGACACCATTTAAATCTGTAGATTATATTATTATGTTATAACTGCCTGTGATATGATCATATGATACACACCCCTGTTTATACACTTATCATATGATCTATAACTATTATATAATGCTATTCTGTTTATTTATATCAGTTAATCACACTGCAAGTTCCTTGTAGATTTTAATCATTATGGGTTGAAATGATACATACCCGAACGGACTTTAGAATAGGGAAAAATCGTTATGAGCTAAAATGATAGGCCTGAACGATTTTTATTTATTTCATTTTACTTGGGATTGTGGGTTTGAGATGATAGAACCCAGATTTTTCTTTATAAATTACGGATTGAAATGATATATTACCCGTATCAATTGATCTAGGTTAGAAATTGTATACAGACCCGTGGTTAATATATATTTTTAAAAATTTTAAAATATCATAAAAATGTAAATATTATGATATTTTGATTTAAATTTAATTTAAAAATGATTTTTATAAATATTAATGATTTTCTATAAGTTAAATAAGTGAAATAAATAAATGTTAAAGGAGAATTTGAAATATAAGTAAATTTTGGAATTTATGATTTTGTTTTTTAAATGTAGTTTAAATTAAGTAAGAAAATATGATAATTTGAATTTAAAATGATTTTATAAAGTGTTATTGATTTTTCTATAAATTAAAAATAGTCAAATAAATAAATGTTTAAAATTGAAATTTGAAATGTAACTTAACTTGGAAATTGTGAAATGTGTTTTAAAAATAAAAGTTAAGTTAAGAAAAATAAATGGAATTTAAATTTAATTTATGGAATGGTAAATTAAATTAAATGTAAAGTAAATGAATTGTTATAAAATTGTGCATTAATTTAATAAGTAAATTATTAAAAATTGATTTTTATGTAAATCTCACTTTATATAATCATAAATTAAAGAGTATTTAAATGATTGTCTTTAAAGTAAAATATATGATTTTTATAAGTTTAAAATGATTTAAATTAAATTTAATTGTTTATGAAATTGTATTAAAAATTTGAAATTTAAGTTGACAGCATTTCTGAAATGCTATCATTTCTAAAGTAAAAGATATTACATCATTTTGCAAATGCTGTAATTGATATAAATGAACTAAAAGGCTAAATTGAACTAAGTGCTATTATAGCACTTTGTAAATGTTGTGGTTGTTGAAACTAAATTAAAACCTATTACAGTATTTCTGTAAATGCTATCTTTGTTAAAATGAATTATTTTCAAATGTAAATTTCCGTTGCGAAAACTGAAATTTCACTATTTTAATAAATTGAAGCGAATAAATAAATTCTGAAAATGGTAAAATTTTGAGAATTGAATATTTAATTATTAAATATAATAACTTCATTTTTTAATGGTTTAAATGGAATATTTTGATTCGAAATATAAATTATTTTGAAATGTGATTTGAAATGGTATTTAAATTTAATAAAAATGAATGTGGTTTTGGAACGATATGATATTTTGAAATGAATTTGAAATGATATTGAATTCTGAAATGATATTTGATTTAGATGTATAAAATACCATTTTGGAATTTTAACCACGGGATGTATTTAATTTGCGATTTAACTGATCCTCAGAGGATGGGTGATCCCAAGCATCCTTTAAGTTATTGTGCATTACTGCTACAGTTCACTTGAGTTGGTTTATATTGTATAAGTATGTATATCCTGACTCGAGTGTTTTGTGTTTTACTTTACGCTCGGGTCAGCCAGAGTATTTACAGCTTAGCTTTGGCTTTCTTTTCTAAAGCTTAGAATCGCTGGATATTCTGCTTGTCTAGTTATCTATCCCCTTTCAGTTTCAGTTGTGCTTTGGTATTTATAAACTTCTATGTATTTGAGATTTCTATTATATATGTTTTTTTTTAGATTGATATTATGTATTTGTTTTGAGATTTTGTTATAGTAGCTTCATGAACTACTATGGTATTTTAATTTCCGCTGTGAGTTATTCTGATAAATCCATGTCTATGATTCTGTGATTGTTTTCATTTGCTCCAAATTTATTTACAATGCGGTATTTTGAGCAATTCAAGTCCGACATGTGTGTCTACCATTGCACTAATAGGGTGCAGCATGATAGGGGGTTCTCGCTTCCTGGTTTGGTAGCGAACGGTTGACTCTTACTCCTACATGTCCCTGCGGGGGTTGGTGGTGCAGTCGAGAGGCTGGCCATAAAGGCAGAACACAGGTACCAATGTATGCTATGGTAGGCGTTACCCTACTGGCACGGCCGATACAGTTATATGATTTTGAAACTGAAGCATTATTGAAAGGAATTGAAATTGAGAACCTTGTTTTACTAAATACTTGATTTGGGGGTTATCGAACTTTTATAAAATGGATTTGTATAAGTATGAAATCGATTTGAAAACTGTTGATTTGGAAAAGGTACTCAATTTGTAAAGTGAAATCTTATATAATCGAAGTCTATATAAGTATGATTTGATATACTATTGATTTTGAAAGTATTTGATTTGAAAATGGAATCTTACATATAATGGACTTTATGTAAGTATGGTATTTGAAAGTGATTTGAAAGGTACTATATGATACATATTTTTGAAGTAAAGATATGGAAAGTGCCTTCTGCTTGATATTCGCTTTGTGGCCACATTGTGGATTCATTCTATCGATATTATTCTCTCTGATTTGGATTTTCTAGATATGATACTCGAGTGTCCATCGACTTCCATGGCGATCTCCATGGTTTTTCTTTTAAGCGCGACTGTATAGTGTAATTCACAGGGGCTGCGATAGCCTACGGGTACGGATGTTTCTTGGGGATCCAGGCGTAACCATTATGTATCTGCGATCTAGGTAAGTTGTATCTGGTAGCATAATCCGCAGGGGCTGCGAGAGACTACGGGCACAGATGTTTCCTGGGGGATCCAGGCGTAACCATAGTGTTTCTACGGTACTACTAGTCTTCATGGCGTAATCGCAGGGCTACGTAGTCAGCCTGCAGGTATGGATGTTTCCTGTGGGATCCAATTTTAACCATTGTGTATCCGCGAACCATGATCAACATGTTTTGGTTTGGTTGATTTCTTTGGATTGTACTTTCCATATCCGGTTTTAAAAGGTTTTCAAGTATTTTCACTGGGCGGAAAAACAAGTCCACTAAGTACCTGGAGAATTCTAGCTTTGCGTCTGATCAACGCATGGCCGGAGTCTGCAAGAACGGAAGTAAACTTGTTAAGACATCGAGTTATAAAAGTATTTTTATAAAGTATTATATAAAGGATATTTTGATTATTTATTTTACTTGTGTAAATAATTTAAAAATGTTTTAAATATTGTTTACTTTGAACAAACAAATTTGAATCAAATGACTATTCATCATATTATAAAATATTTAAATGGTTGTGAATAAAAGTTTTAAATTAAAATTTATATGGTTATAAAGTAATGGTTCATCCTTGTCTTTTCCTTCTAGCTATTTCTTCTTTCTCTTCGAGGGTCCTTTCTGCATTATGGTAAGAGTTGGTTCTTTGGCTTATCATTTGGATTTGCCCGAGTGCTTTTTGGAGTGCATGATGAATTCCACGTCTCATATCTTCTCTGGTATCTTCATGACCCATCTTTTTTTTCCAGCCTTCTGCTCTTAATAGTTGGATATTGAGCTTAATCTGACCGTCGAGTGTAAGCCACTTCGTATTGTCGATAGATGTACGAAGTATCTAAGAAGGAAATCTGTTAGTCTGATCAAAGTACGGTGAAGTACTGATGATCGAGATTGTACCTGGGAGACGGAGGAGAGCATTCGTGCTTCGAATCCGGAGCTGTTTGCTTTTTTTCAAGTATTATTTGTTTTTCTATCTTGCTTTTTTCTTATTTTTCCTTGTTCATTCTTTTCGAGGACGAAAAGATTTGAGTGGGGGAGAGTGTAACAACCCTAAATTTTGTGATTTACTTTAATTGTATATTTTGATTATTTTATTTAAATTTCTGATTTAAAAACTTAGTTATATTTATTAACATGGATAAATTTTGTTATAAAATATAAATTTTGATATTTGTGTGAAATATAATTCCAAACCTGGATAAAATGAATCTTTTCCAGAAAAAGTGGATTTTTGGTCAATCTGGTCAAACTTTGACTTTTAAATTTAAAATTTAAATATTTAAATTTAAAATTTAAATATTTAAATTTTAAATTTTGTTATGAAAATAAATTAAATTTCAAGAATACTGCTTTTTGTTTCGTTGAAATCCGATTTATGTTATGAAAGTTATGCTTTTTACAATATTGTATGTAAATTAATTTGTTTAATAAAATTGTCTATTTTAATTTATATCAATAATATTTTTATTCGTCATATCATATTCTAATATGTGTTATATGACATATTATGTATATATGTTTATTTTAAAACATTTTTAAAGTGATGTTATAATTTTCCAAAGCTTATTGTATTTTATTTTCAATTTTTAAACCTTGGTTTCTATTATTCAACTACTTTGTTAATTAATTTATATTTATCTAAAGTTTATTTATTTATTTTCTTTCATACTTTATTTTGTTTTGTTTTTATTTTATTTATTTACATTTTTCATGTGTTTAAAATGAATAATGAAAATAGGAAATATAAAGAGTCTAAACCTTTCATATGCTATGACCTTTCACCTACCTTTTTTGTCTTTTCATTTTCCAATGGACATTTGCATTGAAGCCGTTCATTTTATTTTCCTTAGCCATTCATATGCTTGTCATTTCACATAAGAGAAGCTTCTCTCCATCTCAAATTCTCAGCCATCAATTTCTGAAAATATTTGGTAATGATTTCTCCTTCTTTTCCTTACTTTCTTCTCTGTTTTATTCATTTTTTCGTGCCTTGCTTTCACTTCACCTGCTCGCCCTCGAGCTCCACCTTCACCACCACCTTGTTCGACTGCAAGCCCCTTCCATCTCCACTGACCTACCTGGTCGTGACCCCTAAGATGCAAGCTCCACGTAAAAAAATAGCATACAATCCTTATATATGCCTAGCCAAGCTCAACAATGTATCACCACTCCACAACACCCTCTCGGCCACCGTTGGCATCACTTCCACCAGCCCCAACCTGACCCTAGACCACTGCCACACCATCCCCTAACCTCCACCAGTCATGGCCGAGCCATCCATGGCCATGGCCGAGCTTGTGAGTGTGCACAAAATTTCATTTTTGCCTTGACTTGTGTTGTTCATGCCATTTATCACATAAGCAACTTCCACTCCTTCATACCCTAGCTAGGCCGACCCTATATGGTTCCATACTTGACCAAATACACCACCATGGCCGTGCCTTATCACCATATGGCCGAGCATAGGATTGTGAAAGCAAGTGCAAGTCGTTTATTTATTTGTTGTGCATTATTTCTCGATTGTTTAATGTCATATTTTGGGTTGTATATTCATGTGCGTATCTTATTTTGTTTGATATATACAAGATAATATCTTTGGCTCTCACCTCACTTGAATCCGTAGTCATGCTTTCGTGCTTTCCGTGCTTGTGCTTATATGTCTGAATCTGTTATCTCCAGCTTGTAGAGGTGAGTATTTCTCACCAGACATTCTGTACTTATATAATTAGTAAGTTGACACCATTTGAATCTGTAGATTATATTATTATGTCCTAATTGCCTATGATATGATCATATGATGCACAGCCCTGTTTATACACCTATCATATCATCTGTTACTGTTATATAATGCTATTCTGTTTATTTATATCAGTTAATCACACTGCAAGTTCCTTATAGATTTTAATCACTATGGGTTGAAATGATACATACCCGAACGGACTTTATAATAGGGAAAAATCTTTATGGGCTAAAATGATAGGTCTGAACGGTTTTTATTTATTTCATTTTACTTGGTATTGCGGGTTTGAGATGATAGAACCTAGATTTTTCTTTATAAATTACGGATTGAAATGATATATCACCCGTATCATTTGACCTAGGTTAGAAATTGTATACAGACCCATGGTTAATATATATTTTTCTAAAACTTTTAAAATATTATAAAAATGTAAATACTATGATATTTTGATTTAAATTTAATTTAAAAATGATTTTTATAAATATTAGTGATTTTCTATAAGTTAAATAAGTGAAATAAATAAATGTTAAAGGAGAATTTGAAATATAAGTAAATTTTGGAATTTATGATTTTGTTTTTAAATGAAGTTTAAATTAAGTAAGAAAATATGATAATTTGATTTTAATTTGAATTTAAAATGATTTTATAAAGTGTTATTGATTTTTCTATAAATTAAAAATAGTTAAATAAATAAATGTTTGAAATTGAAATTTGAAATATGACTTAACTTGGAAACTGTGAAATCTGTTTTAAAAATAAAAGTTAAGTTAAGAAAAATGAATGGAATTTAAATTTAATTTATGAAATGGTAAATTAAATTAAAATGTGAAGTAAATGAAATGTTATAAAATTGTGCATTAATTTAATAAGTAAATTAATAAAAATTGATTTTTATGAAAATCTCACTTTATATAATCATAAATTAAAGGGTATTTAAATGATTGTTTTTAAAGTAAAATATATAATTTTTGTAAGTTTAAAATGATTTAAATTAAATTTAATTGTTTATGAAATTGTATTGAAAATTTGGAATTTAAATTGACAGCATTTCTGAAATGCTATCATTTCTAAAGTTAAAGATATTACAGCATTTTGCAAAAGCTGTAATTGATATAAATGAACTAAAAGAATAAATTGAACTAAGGGCTATTATAGCACTTTGTAAGTGTTATGGTTGTTGAAACTAAACTAAAACCTATTACAGTATTTCTGTAAATGCTATCTTTGTTAAAATGAATTGTGCTCAAATGTAAATTTCCATAGCATTTTTTAAATGCTGCGAAAACTGAAATTTCATTATTTTAATAAATTGAAGTGAATAAATGAATTCTAAAAATGGTAAAATTTTGATAATTGAATATTTGATTATTAAATATAATAACTTCATTTTTTAATGATTTAAATGGAATACTTTGATTCGAAATATAAACTATTTTGAAATGTGATTTGAAGTTGTATTTAAATTTAATAAAAATGAATGTGGTTTTGGAATGATATGATATTTTGATATTTTGAAATGAATTTGAAATGATACTGAATTCTGAAATGATATTTGATTTAGATGTATAAAATACCATTTTGGAATTTTAACCATGGGATGTATTTAATTTATGATTTAACTGATCCTTAGAGGATGGGTGATCCCAAGCATCCTTTAAGTTATTGTGCATTACCACTACAGTTCACTTGAGTTGGTTTACATTATATAAGTATGTACATCCGGACTCGAGTGTTTTGCGTTTTACTTTACTCTCGGGTCAGCCGGAGTATTTACAGCTTAGCTTTGGATTTCTTTTCTAGAGCTAGGAATCGCCGGAGATTCTGCTTGTCTAGTTATCTATCCCCTTTCAGTTTCAGTTGTGCTCTGGTATTTATAAACTTCTATGTATTGGGGATTTCTGTTGTATATGTTTTTTTCAGACTGATATTATGTATTTGTTTTGATATTTTGTTATAGTAGCTTCATGAACTACTATGTTATTTTAATTTCCGCTGCGAGTTATTCTGATAAATCTGTGTCTGTGATTCTGTGATTGTTTTCATTTGCTCCAAATTTATTTACAATGCTGTATTTTGAGCAATTCAAGTCCGACATGTGTGTCTGCCATTGCACTAGGAGGGTGCAGCATGATAGGGGTTCTTGCTTCTTGGTTTGGTAGCGAACAGTTGACTCCTACTCCTACATGTCCCCACGGGGGTTGGTGGTGCAGTCTAGAGGCTAGCCGTAAAGGCAGAACACAGGTACCAATATATGCTACGGTGGGCATTACCCCACTGGCATGGACTGTTACATGGGAAAAGGTATATAGTTAGTGATTATTTCACTATGATTTATGATCTATATTGATTATCATGGTAACATGATCGCTTAATTGTCTGAGTATTTTATGAGGGATGTGGTAGTATGGAAATGGGCTTAAAAGCCATGTATAGAACTGCTTCTATTTGATTACTGTAATGATCTTAAATTTAAATTAATCAAATAAAATCAATTAGAAGGCCAGGGGAGTCCAAATAAGAGAAGCAAGGGGAAATAAATAAACGGAAAAAAGGTATGAGGGTCCAAATCCAAATTATTATGGGACAATAAACATTACTTCTTTCTATTCATTCATTTTCTTCTACCCAAAATAAAATAAAAGCTAAAGAAAACATCAATGGCGGTAGCTTAAAGAGGGGAGATAAAGAGAAGATAAGGAAAATGCAAGCTAAAAGGTGATTTAAAAGACTGAAGCAAGATTATTCAAATATCTACTGAGTAATACTTAACCTCTCTAAACCGATCTTTAATATGTGGTTTCGGTTTAGATTTATATGTTTTTAATATGATGGGATTCATATGGATTTTAATTAAAAGATATATAAAGTTTTAATGAATGTGTTAGGGAAGGATAAACGAACATGGGATGTTTAGATGTGTTTCCCCTACTTTAATGATTCCAAAAGATAATGAAAATTTTATATGACGTTCTACCATGGTTTTAGAGATGGTTTTTTTTGTTTGAGAAATTCCTTGAGTACATATGATTTTATAAGATTTATTGAAGGTGCGTAACTAGTAAATAAATAGGGAAAATTCTCTTAAAATTCTAAATAAAGATTTAGGTAAGAAGAACAAGGGTTCACGAATTTTCTAGGATTTATTAGGGTATTCTATAAGGAAAATAAATTAATACATGTAAATACTACGATGGGGAAAATTTAGATCACGAGGTCGCATGAATAATATTATATGGGGAAAAAATAAGTGTCAGGTGGAAGGAAAACCATATCCAAATTATTTGCTGAAAAGAAAGGAAAATGACGCTGCAAGTAACAAAAAGTGAAACTGTGACGTATCACATAACGACATGTGAAAAGTCATTGTCAGACATGTCAGACTTTGTCTAATATGGAGCAGAGGCGGTGGTCTAAAGCTTTATTAAAGAACTAAGCACACAAGACATTGTTGGACAAACTTCAACTGCTGAAACTTTCGCTTATTGTTCCCAGCTAGTATAGAAGCAAGAGACATTTATGCAGAAACAACAAGCTTTGGCGCTAAACTCTCAAACTCATATTCACCAAATTCACAAATGACTTCATGAGGTGGTTAGTCATATCCACTGGAAATCAGGATGCATACCTGCAAGGAACGTCTCCTTCTTATTTGATGGTGTATCAACTAGTCCTATCCCGAACTGAGACAAATCAATAAACCAATTCTCATACTCCACCATAGCCATAGCCCACCGCTTCAAGTCCAAGAAGCTCCTAAATTACAAAGTCTTTTCGGCTTTCGAAACAAACTTCATCTCAAACTCATCTTTGAATTGGGTCCAATAAAAGTCGTTCTCTTAGACATCTGCAGTGATAACACTCCACCAATCCATGGTTGCATCTGTCAGATGTCGCAATGCCAACCTATGCTTTATTTTGTCATCTAGCCTCATATCTTCAAATATCTAATCACATTATTTTAGCCAAGACCGGACTTCTATAATAGTTTCCATGCCACTAAATCACTTACCCCCCAGCCTCTCATAATCGTGGTAGAGAGAAGCAAAACTCATCTGAGGCCTGACATGCACAATCTCCACTATGAAATTCATTCTTGATTCCTCAATTGGAGCAACATTCCTCGACGCTCAATACCCTCCATTCGTGATAGTACTACTCTAACCACCTCTAGCGTTAGCAGCTCTAGTACTCATGGTTCTTATACCTAATTAAAGCAAAATTTCTTTTAGGACACGAAAGGATAAAGTTATTTCAAAGAAGGAGTTACTAAAAGGAGATATATCTAAGGAATAATTTTAAAAGTATAGTTCTCAAAATACAAATAACTATCATGTATAATACAGTGGATTCATTCGAGGGTATTACTTACCCTCTTTCTAATGAGCCTTACCCAACCAAAGCCAAGGTGTTCGCTCAACCTTAGGCTTTGGTACCAAATGTAACGATTCGACCTTTCGACCCTCAAATGTCGATACTAATACATCCATGGTATTCATATGTCGATCACCCAAGTGTTGGAAAGATAGAAAGTCAGGGTAAAATAAAAAAATAGAGCAGAACAAGAAAGAAAGAATACAACATTAGTATCTCTAACAGAATGATAATATATCATATCAAAGGAACAGTACAGAGGGTTATTGTGAATACAGAAATATCAAAGTTACTAAAACCTAAGTACTATCATCAGCCTGAACAGTTATAACTGTCCGTCCTCATAATGCTGATATATAAAATACAGAAATGCAGCGGAAATAAGAATATTACGGAAAGTTTAATCTAGCTCTTCTTCATAAGCTTCATGGCATCTATAGCTAAATCTCTGACATACACGGGACTAACCCGAGCATTATAAGAAAATAACACCTGGATTAGTTTGGTAAATCAGCATAAGAAACACAAGAAATAAGAGTGGCATATAATAACACCCTTTTTGAGACAATATGGATTATCGTAATGGCTTTCCCCTCAAATGAAACCAAGCACTCATTAAGTTTAACATATAGTGATATGATAGATAATGTCTAGTGTGTATTACATAAATCATATCAAATAGCTGCTGTGTGAACACCACAACACTAATAGGTATACAATCAATACCGCTAAGGCATGTCCTTATAGGGATTAATTTCCATGGAGATGCCTTTAGTAAACTGAAGCAGATCTCCTCAACAAGAATCAGAAACTAGCTTTCAAGCATTGTATATCTCTAGATAGGATATACTCTAAGGTAAACATAACTGGACCACCTTCGATGTATAGTTCGAGTCATATCAATTCCCGCTAGCAATAATCGATAAGCATATTTAGATATGGAGTTGATGTACCTTTGAGGTTAGCTAAACCTCCTGGTCATGTCCCTCCTCTGTTTTCTATTATTTTCCCGATGTCGAGGCGACGTTTGGCATCTTTTACACAAGTCTTCATCACTCGAACAGAGCATGAATCCTCAAATGGATTCCACCATCTCAAACAGATCATAAACACTACATGGATTCGAGCATCTCAAATAGATCTCGAACCTCCACACAGGTTCTCCGCATAAATCCTCCGACAAATGTCAATGCTGTCTTCTCTCTTGGAATACTTCTCAATATAGATAGTTCCATATGATAGCTGTGATGACCTGCCTTTTCGACCGTTAGAAACCAACAGAAATAAATCCATGGTATTCATGTGCCAAATATCCAATTATCGAAAAAACAGATTGTGTGGGTTAAAGAAAAAAGTTAGAACAGAACCTCACATTGTGACGAGAAGATCTATAATGTATACAAGATCTTTATAAAAAGAAATCATCTATATTATACATACATAACACAAATCAGAGTACACTAACCTATCATCAGCTTGGACAGTTAAAATAATGTAACGACCCGACTTTCATCGACCAGAAAGTCGCATCGTCTTGAAGAAAGAAAGGGATAGAAAAGAGAAAAGAAAGAAGAAACAACAATAGAATCTCAACAGCGGAATGAATAAATTATATTAATAACATAAGTATTACATAGTATACAACAATTATCAGAGTTACACAGACAATACGTCACATACTAGACAGCTATAAACACCTGTCTAGTTATTACAACTCAATACATTACAGATAAACACTCAGAGATACCAACACAGCGAAAACTATATATCTATACGCAGAAGCCTCCTGCTCCATTACTCTCCACAATTCGTCAAAGCTAACCTAAATCCCTTGGCTACTCGTAAAAAATTTGAGTACCCAAGAGTTTAAGAAAAACAGAAATAAACTCCGGGTCGGACATGGGTCTGGTGTGAGTAACAGGTTAAAGTTGCTTAACTTTGAAAAACCTTTTGAAAAGAAAAGGTATCACGTAAGACTTCCCACACATAAACATGGAAAAGTTTTTACCTTACGCTAACCAAAACATTTGATAGGAAATCCAGTGATATTATAATAGGTCTAGGGTTTTCAAGTAAATATGAAATTGCCGAAATTGTTACATCTATTAAATT